>CM021729.1:47332626-47353988 GCA_011074415.1 Stictonetta naevosa
AGACATAGAAAGGGAGAAAGGAAACTCCTTCAATCTGGCAATAGAAATGTGCCAGAACTGCCAGACATTCATCATCAGAATGGAAACAGTTGCAAGCCTGTTTTAAATACAGTGCATTGATGGGGTGGAGAGAAGAACTTGTGCCAGAAGAGAACACATCTGAGTGCCATTTTTTAAAAATGATTCTTCTATTTCTAAAAATAGCTTTCTCTCCTCTGGAGAAAATAAACATAAATCTGATGGTTGAAGACTTTTTAGATCAAAAGCAATGTATTAGAATTCTATGATTTAACTCATCTGATGAATGACCAGTAATGGTTTCTTGTATTTTTTTACACATTATGCAACCTTGAAATCAGAGGCTTTAATTTGTGTTGACTTCAAGTAGGATTTATGTTCAAGTATTACCAATGGTTGAAGTCCAAAATTTTTGAGTTCATAAGATAACACTACAAATTAAAATACTATTTGTTTTAATAAACTCTGAGCAGTTTTTAATTACTTTGCTAAGTGTTAGTGAGTATAACTTCATCTTTGCAAGAAGAAAAATCATTCAGTCTGCATGGATGTTTGAATGACAAATATGCTTGCTTCCTTTACCTTATGATTGATCTTATTACTTGATGATACTTGATGAATCACCTAACAGATACATGTTGTTGGATTCTTGTTCTTCAGCATTATTATTGTTAAACTAATGAGATTCTGGTGATTTTGAAACCAAATGTATAAAGCAGTGTAGCAGAACAGAGTATGTAATTACACAAGTTATTCAGCAACTAGTTAAAACTTTTTTTTTTTCTTTTTTTTCTTTTTTTTTTTTTTTTTTTTTTAACCATAGCGCCCAATGCTCAATATATCTTTTGGTTTTCAGATACTTCTTTGAGAAAATTTTTAACTTTGTTACAATTAGAACTCTTGTGTCATGGGTTCAAAAGTGTATCAAAATTTCTTTATTTTCTAAAAACACCTAAATTTGAAAAATTAAAATAAGCTTGACCGTATCAACACAATGCTATCAAAAAGCATTTCATAAAATGTTACTTTTTTTTTTTTTTTTTATGATTATCTGGAAATTAAACAACATATTCAACAATTCAATTGGGAGTCCTTTTTTTTTTTTTTATAATTCTCAGTGATTAAATATTATAAATTACCACTGCATCTTATACTTTAATGACAATTATATTTATGTGAAAGTGTATAATATTTAAAAGTCCCTTATGAAGGAAAATGTTATTACAGTGCAACTATGGTGAGTTGTCTAGCTTTTGAGGATCACTAGTACTTCATAAAGGTTCACGCTGAAACTCAGTATCCTCCAGAAAATATACAATGGTTTGAAATGGAACTTTGGAATAAAGATTTGATAAATTAACTTACTGGCCTGTTTTTCCCTTTCTAAGTTTTGTTACCTGCAGATACTAAAAGTTCCTGCATGTAGTACTGTATCACAATCTCTATCCATAGTTCTCAGTATGCGTCTGCTTAAATATGAAGACTCCAGACAGTGAAAGAAATTGATTATTGTGAGTTGCCACATCAGCTGGAATATTCTTTGTTTTACTGAAGTTCCTGTTGCCATACATTTAAATAACATGTATTTGGGCTGCATTAGTATGGTAAAAGGCAACACAAAGAAGCTTTATTTGTGGTGAATGATCTTTTTATGAACTTATTCTTATATTCCAAGTCTGAGCTTTGCTTGATATTTCCTTCTTTAGCATGATCAGGACTTTAAACTGTACATTTGTGTGTATGCTGAGTTAATGTTTCTTCATGCTTTCTGCTTTGAGCTTTCTGGAAGGACTTGGATGAGCTGTTGTGAATCTTGTCCAAAGCTGATGTAAAATCTAGCTGTTGGGAAATTAGTCCAGTTAGTTGGTAACCCATAGCCTGATAAACTGTCACTTGTGTCTCAGTGGTGCATCCTGATATTTCAGAGCATTCAGGGTGCCAGAACTGGAGCTGGCAAAACAAAGACAGGACAAAGGTTACAGTCTACAAGGACATGTGTGGCAGAATAGGACTGGCCTTTTCACTTGTAGTCTTGGACATTTGAGCTAGCTGTTTCTGGGGCTTTCTGGGGCTTCCGTTAGTACTGCTCTAGTATTACATCTAGGAGGAGCTGCCTGCCCTGCTCTAATCTCCTCACTGTCAAAACCTACATTTTAGCAATCTGCGACAGCACCATTTTAGCACTTTTTCTGTTCCTTTATTGTTCCTTTTCTCACAATAGAAGCTATAAAACCCTAGAGTTTCATCCCTTAAGCAGTATGAATTAATTTGACCTGCCTTCTAAGAAACTCTGAGAGTATCTAGCAGGTTTAGTTCATTTGCCTTTATCCCCAAAGGCAAGAAATGCACATATTTTAATTATTGATGGGAAGTTTTGTCTGCAGATCTGCAAATGTAATAGGAGATCTCTTGCTATGGGTCTTACAGGAAATCCAGAAATAATGTTTTTGATACCATACTGATGACAATCATTGAAAGGTCTGAGAAGTGAGTCCTGTAGTCCTGTTCAGTGGGCTACAAACTGGCAGGTCTTTAAAGGAATGGGAATGATCTTCCCTCACAAAAGTAGCTAGGCCCATTGTTTATCAATGTAGCTGTCTTGACTTAGGTCAGTTCAACTAGTAATTCAGCCTGCTGAAGGAGAAATTGCTTTTCTTAGCCCAGGTAGGGGACAGTGGTTCAGAGTATTTACACAATAAGATTTTTGTTCTTTGACTTATCTATATATATATATATAGACTAAAAAGTAACATTCAAGGTCTTTGAATTCTTTTCTTAGATTTTTTTTTCATTGCTTTCTATTACTTAGAACTGATACATAAGACTATAACATTTAAAATAAATCATTGTACCTAATATCTTTAGAATTGATAAATTTATGGAAAGAGAGAATTAGTTTTTGACACACCACTCATTCCAGGTTCTTAGAAAACTGATACAAACCAAAGACAGCCTTGCAGTAGCTCCAGCTCACTGATCCCATCTGCGTCTGCAAGGTTGTACTGTAGATTGTTGCTGTTCTCTGGGTAAGAAGCCTCTTGATATTTAATGTGAACTCTTCACAATTTGCTTATGATTAATCACGATACTTTTCTTTATTGAGAAAATCCTTTGACACTATCACACTATAACGGAATATTTGAGGTTCCAAGGGATCTCTGGAGGTCATCTGGTCCAAATCTCTTGCTCATCAGGGCCACCTAGAGGAAGTTGCCTAGGAGGCAATCTATGAGGGTTTTGGCTGTCTACAAGGAGGGACACCCCACAACATCCCCGGGCAACCTGTGACAGTTCTGTCACCCTTCAAGTAAATAAATCCTTTCTGATGTTCAGAAGGAACCTCCTCTGTTCCAATTTGTGCTCACTGTCTCTTGTGATGTCACTGGGCACCAGTGAAAAGAGCTTTTCTCTGTGTTCTTTACAACTTTCCTTCTTGTATTTCATAGATGAGATTTCCCCCTTAACACTTCTCTTCTCCATCCAGGCTGAACAGTCTCAGCTCTTTCAGCCTTTCTTCAGATGTGATATGCTTTAGTCTCTTCAATATCTTGGTGGCCCTTAATATATAATTTGATATTTGCAAACGTGCTTTGCATAGAGGACAGATTGTGCCTTATAGACAATCTAAATCTAATTGTCTAAATGTTTCTTGTTCTGTATTTTGTTGTGACAACTTAGATTATTACATATCCTTACACAAATTATCTTTTTAGACACAATAGTAGCAGTGTATTACTCATTATGTGTAGGCAAGAAGTTACTCTCTTTACCTTTCTATTGTTCTGCTTGAATGGGATGATGGCACCTAAAATGCATACACAGAAAACAGAAACATCAAATGAGAAAAAGAATGTCTAGAAATGTTGACCAAAATGAGCTCATTTTTTAAGCATTTTTTTTTTAAAACATTCAGAAAGCTTCTTTGTTGCTTTGAATATATGTTAAAAGGAGTAATTGATATATTGATATATATATATGTATATATATGTTACATGTTGATATAGATTTCTATACTAAAGGTAAGGTAGAGGGGAAAATAAAGTTTCAAAATGCAAACATGGAACTTTTGCTTCAAAAGCAGTACTATAATTGATATTCACTTGGGATGTCATTGTAGAATAGCCCAGGTAAGTGGTTCTTATTACAACTTCAAGGAACTTCATCAGTATTGCTCATTAATTCAGAATTTACATCAGTTTGACATATGGATGTAAGTGTATATATCATAAGTATTTCTGCAACTCAGTAATTCAGTTTCTACTCTTTCCAATAATAAATGGGAAGTAGGTTCAGGAACAGGAAAATAGAGGACCTTGTTAAGAGGAGAGCTGGTGACAATTGACATAGCATTCACTACATACGAACCAATAAAAAGTATCCTTCAGTTAATGTATCTTTCATTCTTTGCCTATGTCAACAAGAAAATTTATTGTTCTCTACATACTGAGCAAAGACATCATCAGAAGGCAGCATGTTCCTTTTTTTTTGTTCCTTCTGTGATTACAGACTGTTTTCAGCACATCAGCCTCACTGTTGCAAATCACCTGCTAAAGATTTTCAACAGATGCCTATTTATTATTCTTCAGTGGATTTTTGCCTTATTATCCCAGTGAATAATAGAACATTATTTTTATTTCTGTGAATCTAAGACCCTTTGATAGCCTTGATCTTTGTTCAGAAGATAGTATTAATACTACTTTTAACAGGGTTCCATCATTCTTATTAGCTAGCATCCCATGGATACATTCAGATGTTAAAAATCAAATTATTGGACTAAGTAGACTAAGAAGTTAATAAAGATGTTAGTTAAAAGAATTATTGAGTACCTTTTTTAAAACTATCTTCTTTGGCTCTACTATACTTATTGAAAATGATGGCAAAGGAGAAATAAAAGGATACATTAAAAGGATTATTACAAATACTCATGAAATCAAGTGATCTGCTAGGAGCAGAACAAGTAATGGGGGTATCTGAAGAGAGCAGCTCTTAAAACTTTCTGAAGGTTTTATGCGACTCCTAGCTTACCTGTTTTTCTGTCTCCTGCTGGGAGCAGTGTCTTACTTTTAAGAACTGTTTATACTTTCGGCTGAGATGGAATTCTAGTGACTCCCAGCGTGGGTTTTAATTCTTATTTTTTAAAATAGAAAATAAACATAATTAACTATTTTGTTCTAAATGACACAGAAGTGTGACTTTTCTTTCAACGTGGGAAGATAAAGATCAATTTAATAGAAAAGAATTTGTCAGTCAAATGTAGGTCTTGTTAGTCCCAACATGAATTTTTATTTTTGCTGTTTAAAAGTGCACAAAGCAGGTATGTGACCTAGCTTCAGGAATGAATGAGAAAACTATCATTTTAAAACAATTTTGCTAATCACAGTTGCAATTTAAAATATGACCTGTAGGCACAACTGTAAAGTCCCAAAACTTTAAGTTTGGAAGTGTTTCTTCAAATACAATTTTTCTTCTAAATATTTCTTAATTTTGGAGTCTATCATTCTTGTAGAGTGATTATATAATTTCATCTTGAGAAAAATTTGAAGAGTTATGTCCTTTCTATTCTATAGACATTGAACTGCTTCAAGATTAAACAAATAGTTTTTCTGCAATTAAGTGTAATGGGACCATAATGTCCTTACACAAAGAGAATGCCCCCCCACTGGACATGACATTACAGTGTCTTATCTAGTCAAGTTGTTGTTTCTACTGAGAAGGTATTTCTGTTGGCAAATTAATACTGCAAGTTTTTTTTTTTTTTTTTTTTTTTAATATATATATATGTAAGCATCAATATGAGCCTTCTAGGTCTACGTACGAATAGTTTTTTAATTTCAAATTTTAAGAACATAGTGCTCATCTGAATAAGAAAAAAAATCACAAAAAAATAAAACAATAACAACAAAACTATCAATTTCTCTTGAAGATTAGACATTAGAAGTCAGACTTGAAGACTTTAATAATATAAATATAAGTTGTTGCAATGCCTTGCAGTACATACAGGTTGTTATGCTTGAGTTTAGCCTAAGTGATGTTTCTGAAGGTAACAATGTTCAGGATAGTCTTGTTTAATGGAATAGAGAGGAAGAGGTCATCAGCATTAGATTTAGTTGTGTTTAAAAGTCCAAAATTTCAGAAATGAAGTCCAGGTTTTTGATATCTTTTCAAGTAATTAATGTAGTAGGACTTGAATAGTAACACAGTCTAGCTTGAAGAACTTCAGACACCAAATGCAGTAGAGAGGCAGGCCATAGTCAACCTTACTGCTATGTGTAACCTCTGGAGAAGGGAAAGGATAGAAGCTGGTGACTTCTGGCGCAAGAGGAAGGCTTCTGCCTCAGCTAAAGGCTTACATCCACAAAATAGGTCCACTAAGTCAAACATGAGTCAGATGGGTCTGGTGTGTCTAGAAGCAAAGCATCCCGTCTACCTGACCCTAATCCACAAAAGACCAACAGGAAGAAACTTCCTGCCCTCCTTCTGCAGTGACCTTGGGGTCTGCAAAGCTGTTTCTCACTCCCCACTTCCCCACTCTCTGCTGCACAGCTGTTGTGCAGAAGTTTTTTTTTTTGTTGTTTTTTTTTTTTTTCCATTCTTTAAACCTGCTCTCAGGTTTAAAGGTGCAAACAACATCTCTTATTGGCTTGGCTCTGGTGGTCCCTTTTGGAGTTAGCTGAAACTGGTCCTTATCTAACATGGGGCAGCTACTGGACTCTTCTCACAGAAGCTACCCCTACAGCCCCTTGCTACAAAAACCTTACCGCATAAACCCAATACAAGCTGATAGAGGAACCAATAAGGCAGAGGTGCTCTGCTGGATCTTCGCCAATAATAAAGGGCTCGTTGGGGAATTAAAAATCAAAAAGTAAAGAATAAAGTCAGTTTGGGCTGCAATGACCATGAGATGGTGGAGTTCAGGATCCAGAGGGCAGGGAGGAGGATGAAAAGCAAGCTCAAAATCCTGGACTTCAGGAGAGCAGACATTGGTCTCTTCAGTAATCTGTTTGGAAGAGTCCAGTGGTATAAGGCCCTGGAGGGATGAGGGGTCCAAGAAAGCTGGTTAATATTCAAGTATCACCTTCTCCAAGGACCTCCATCCCAACAAACAGAATATCAGGAAAAGATGCCAGGAAGTTTATGTGGATAATCAAGGTGTTCCTGGTTAAACTCAAACACATAAGGGAAATACAGAGAAAGTGGAAACAAGGATGTGTAACCTGAAAGGAATAAAGAGATTGTTGTCCAAGCATCCATGAATGAGATCAGGAAAGCTGAAGGACAGCTGGAATTGAATCCAGTGGGGTATGTCAAAGACAACAAGAAGGTATTGGTGACAAAAGGAAGGCTAAGGAAAATGTAGGCCCATTGCTGAATGAGAAGGGAGACCTGGTTACATAGGACATGGAAGAGGTGTTGAAAACCTTCTTTGCTTCAGCCTTTCCTAGCAAGATGAACTTTCATGAGTCTCAGGGACCAGAGGGAAAGGCTGGAGTAGAAGATGTTACTAATGGATAAACACATCGCTATCCTGATGTAACCTCATTTACAAGAACTCTATGGGCCTAACACGTCAGGCAATTGTTCACCCATCTTTTTACACTTTTATCTAAGTGTATTCTGGTCATTTTGTCCAGAAGGATACTGTGAGAGATAGTATTGAAAGCTTTACGGAAAGCTTCTGTTGGTCAACTAGATGGGTGATCTTGTTGTAGAACAAAATTAAGTTTGTTAAACAAGACCTTCCCCTTGTGAACCCATGTTGGCTGTTATGAATTATTATGTTGTCCTTCAGGTGTTTTTCAATAACTCCCAGAATAATTTTCTCCATAATTTTACCAGGCACTGAAGTGAAACTGACAGGCCTGTAATTGCCAGGATCTTCTTTCTTGCCCTTCTTGAAAACTGGGACCACATTTGCTAGCTTCCTGTCAAGTGGGAGCTTTACAAATTCCCAAGACCATTGAAATATAATAGAGTGAGATCCTGTGATGGCATTAGCCAGCTCTCTGACACTGATTACAGTTTCCAGAAGAATCAGAAGATTGATTTATTGTAAATACTGTACTTTGATCAAACAGCTGATATGGTAAAAAGTAGGGTAAAATGGGAACCTGAAGAAGACATTGTTCTTACCCTTAAAAAAGGATAGGGTTTAAAATATGGAATTTCCTAAGAAAATTGGATGCAGATGACAAAAGAGGATGTGTGCTAACCTTACTGAGCCTTACAGGACACCTTGATCAGCAGTATGAAATGTCAATGGAGCATGAGCAGTGGTATTTTAGGACCAGTGTCTGATTGTATAAACTGGAGGAAGAAGGCTTATTCAGATAGGACACTATGAATTTCAGGAAAAGAAATCTGGACACTAAAGAGCAACTCAGAGCAGAGAAGAAATTGAAAGAAGGAAAGAAATACATGGACTATTATTATTAATAATATTTTTGTTCTTTGTGTGTATTTGTATGTAGGTGTGTGTTAATGAAAGCAGTGAAAACAAGACAAAGGTAGAATAAAAAAGAGAAGAAGTAACTAGCTAATCTAATATGTGATTTTACAAAGTAAAAATCATGTGATGGTCAGGTATGAAGTGTGAATTTTTCAATAATTTCACATCCTGTCATTGCCTTGAGTTTATGATTTTTTTTTTTTTTTTTTTTTTTTTTTTAGGCAAAGGAATAATATATGATTTACTTCAATGACTTTTATAACACCTTCTCCTGTATGTTTGACTTCCTTCTTGATTACCTAAATAATATTCCGAAACCTGTATTGCAAACACATTGAATTTCTTAAGAAATCAAATGAATCTGTGACAAGAACAGGAAACAGAATCCATCAAGGTAATTGTCATAGACTAAAATATGAGCTTTCTTCTTAGAAATCATATTTCATTCTGATTCAGCAGGACATTTTAATGTGCTTAACCTTAGGCAAATTGTGTATTCCTATCAAATCAGTAGTAACCATCACATGCCTTGAGTAAAGGCATGTAGGCACATGCTTTTGCTGATTTGTGGTCTAAATTCTGTAGGCATGGTCTAAATTCTGTAGGGATGTTAATGTGTATTTATTTCCAACCTGAAGACCACCTTTTTATGAATCTGGAAGGGTAATTTTCAGTATCAGATGATTCTGGATTGAATTCTAATTTTATTATGTTTTGTGCTTGTCATTTTATCTCTGAAACCAAATTATTTTAATTCACAAGAAACCACAGTTCCTTCTCTAAGATCTGAATTCCAAATACAACATCACCTCAGAATCTGTTGAAATCACTAAAGAGGAGAAATAACAAAAAACTCCACAACCGTAGAGCATCCTTCCCACTGTGACTGATTAGTTTTTGAGTGATTGAACTTGTTCTACCTAAGCTGTTGAAGAAAAATAAACAAATGAAGGCATTTATTTATTTATTTTATTATAATTAATGTTATGGCAATAGTTGTTTATGCTGCAGTTGGTCTCCTGTTGCTCCTTGACTTGATAAAAATAGACTACTTAGTTTGATTTCCAGTGGTCTTGTCTTTCATTTCCTCTTGAGGAACTACTTTTTCTCTCTCTTTTTTTTTTTTTCTCTCTTTTTTTTTTTTTTCTTTCTTTCTTTTTTTTTTTTTTTAATCAATGATCAGGTTTTTTTGGTTGTTATTGTTGATCAATGTATTGCCTGTCTAATTCCTAAAAGAAGATTGTGAGGATTCTTATTTTAATTTTGTGCCACTGGAAGTGTGAGCATATGAAAAAAGAAATGTTGCAGGGGTTGGAAGTTCAAATGGAAGGAAGTAAATATGCAAAAAGGTAAGGAACGATCATTTCTAGTGCTCTGTACTGTAGTGGTAATTATATGAATCCACAGGAGACCAAGAAGATAAACATAATTGTCTGCCAGAAACATTAGGTTTCCTAGATTGAGAATAAAAAATGGCCTAAAGGGAGCATGTGAAATACTTTAAAGACTGTCACAACTCTGAATATGAAATAGTTCCTGCTGCACATGCTTCTTTTAAAAGGTCTGAACAAAAGTTATAGAAAGACAATAATAAAGGTTTAGCATCTGAAGCAACTTTAAAATCTTCATAAATAATTTAGCCCACAGAATTTCAAGACAATTCTTAGAGATTTCCGACATATTGTACTACTACAATATGAAAAGTTAGCTCTTCACAGAACCTATGATCATCTTTCTTTCAGTAATCTTCCACTATTCTCTGTATGTACCACTTCAGCAGTGCTTATCATTATTGTCTGTCACAATAGAAAGGGTTACTCAGCCTGCAGGTACATGGAAATCACAACAGTGGGATGGTACAATTCAGTAACATACAAAGACACAAATGCTTTATTTTCTAAATGTCCTGGTTTGGCTAGGATATTTTTTCTTCTGAACATCTGGTATGATGCTATGTTTTGGATTTATGATGAAAATGGATGTGATAACACACTGATGTTTTCAGTTGTTGCAGAGCAGCGCTTACACAGAACTAAGGACTTTTCTGCTTCTGGTGCTGACCTGTCAGCAAGGATGCTGGGAGTGCACGGGGAGCTGGGACACAGGTAGAACATCTGGCCAGAGGGATGTCCCATGCCATGTCGTGTCATGGTCAGCAATAAAACCGGGGGGAAGTTGGCCTTTTTTTTTTTTTTTTTTTAATCTCAATGAATTCTTGCATTTTTAACTTTTTCGGTTCTCACCCCATCCCACTGTGAGGAAATGGGTGAGCGGCTTTGTGATGTTTAGTTGTCTGCCAACACTAGAGATTTCTTTGTATTACAGATCACCACAGATCACCACTAGCAATTGTACTAAGATCAGTAAGATCACAGATCAATTATTTTTGTATATATACCTAGATAATAAGCTATTATGGATATAAGCAGGAAGCAAATGTATATGTAGTAAATATTAAGATTATAGTGCTAATTATTAGTAACAGCAATTAGAAGTAGTAAAATCAGTAATACAGTAGCAAATATAGATTGGTATTATAGGTTCAGAAAGCTTATCAATAATACTATGGCAATAAATGTACTTAGTATGGACTACCAGCTTATCAATTATATTTTAACAGCACATGTTTGCAATAGGTTACACTTATTGGTATCAAACTTATTGATATCATACTTATGACAAATTATGTACATAATGAATATATGTTCATAATGAATATATGTTCATAAAATGACTGATACCAAATGCATCAAATAGATTCCAGAATTGGAGGGTCAAAGTCATAGGCAGATGTAATTTAAGAAAACTGACCTCATATGAGACCTCCACTCCCCCATGGTGGCTGGGCCCAGAAAGGGGAGCACAGTAGGGAAGAGAGTGTCACTTTGAAGGAGTTTTAAATCATGGGGTTTGGAGCATCACAGGGTTTAGGAGCCAGTCTGAGTTTTAGGAATCAACTGGTGTTACAGTAAAGCTTCAGCATTTTTAAATAATACAGAGAGGAGCACATGAGGCATGGTAGTTTCTCAGAAATACATCATTTTGGGTACAAATCAGTCCTGTTTTATAATCTCTCATACTGTTTATCACCTTCTTAGGAGAAAAATTGTTCCTCAGTTTGCTGTTTTGCCCTTATCAATAGCATCTTCAGGACATCTCCAGTTCTCATAATGCCATCCGCACTCCTCAAGGATGCTCCACGTTCCAAGGCCAAGTTCCCAGGCCTGCAGTTCACAGGGTGGCAGACATATTGTCCTATCATTGTTTTGTGGTCATTTTATGCCCACATTTTCTCATTATAGGCAGGCTACCTCTGTAAACTTCTCCCATCATAGTAAATAACTTTTTTTTTTATTATTATTTTTTTATTTTTTTCCCTTCTTCTGTACATAGACAGTAGCTCAGAAAAGCTTCTAATTAATCCTGATGTTGACTGGTAGTTCATCCAGAAAATTGAATTTTTAAGACCTTTCCCCTTAAATGTGAAAAATAGAGGAAGATCTTGTGACTTATTCATGTCAGCTATGTACTGGATGAATATTTTCAGTTTTTATCACACAGTAGGAAATGGAAAGTTTTCTGTTGTTACTAAATAATTTATATGTGCAATTTAAAAATAACAGTTTTCTTGTTGATGAAAATAGATCTTTTCATTACTTGCCCAATATATTATATATTGTTTGTGGAAAATAATCCATTTACCTCTGACTCAATATGTTCACTCAAATTCATTTGGTAGTGATGAGTAATTGTATGATTGGGTGAGTAGGATAGGAAAGTCTGAAAAAAAAGTAAGAATAAGGGTTACTTCTCAGTGTTAAGGTTGGAGAGATATATGAAACATTGAATAGTGGCTGTAACCTGTTACCTGGTCAGGTCAGATCAAGGACTGCTTTGTTTACATTAAATCCTACTAAAAACAATAGAATATTGGCACTGGAGTGCCAATATTATAACAGTGATTACTATAAATCACTCTTTATGGTCTGGGACTTGAGATTACTTCTCAACTTCTTGTTCAGATGTGTGTTCTGGACATACCTGAGTGTTTGCCAGGAAATAATGTAGGTGTATATTTCCGTCCTCTCCTCTAACTTTCATATGTCATGAAACCTGTGGAAATGAAATCCTGGATGTGTGAGTAGGAAGGAAGCATAATATATTAGCACAAAATCAAGATAATGGAGAACACTGTTACTGCTTATATGCCAGGTTAAATAGTAGGTGAGATACCTGCTTGGAAAATATTTTTTCACAGACTAGTGGGATTTCTGATATGTTCTCTGGATTTTCACAGACTAAGGAGTGTATGTGGAAAATACTGTATCAGAAATACTCTATCAGGCAGAAATGTGGCTTCAGAATGGAATACAGCTGATCATGCTACATCCAGATTTGGACTCTCAGGTTCTGTTTTGAATGGAAGTATTTAACTGATTAATACTATGCTCTGCAAATTTTCTGTAATAGAGGTCTATATTTGACTGCTTGATTAGGCAAATAATGTTGCACATATGTTGGTCTGATTTTTCATCGTTTTTTCTTGAAGTTTGTGTAATCCTAAAATAGCAAGCTGGTTGCAGTGTTCCATTTTTCTGAAATACTAGAGAGTGTTTTGGTAACATTTTGTCTGACCAGCAGTTTACAACTTTATGACTCATAATGTGTGTAATAAAACGTATCTGTAATGCTTAAAAGCTCTATGATACTGCTTCCCTATATAGGGAGAGCAGCTGATACAAAAGATAAAGACCCATGTTTTGACATGCATATTAATTTCAATGTCAGCTTTTCCTCTAACCTGAACTAATTAGAGTTTAGAGCTGATTTGTAAAGGTCAGCCACATAGTAAACTGTTCGACTTTTTAACCAAATCTCACCTTCTCAAATAGAAGAAATCTACAGAAATCCATGCTCAAAATGCATAAGCATATACAGGAAAATTCACACTGTTAAGGAAAAATACATTTCAAACCATATGTTTAAACAATACAATCATGTTTAAAATCATATTGCACATTGTTGCACTTGAAGTTAATGGTACTTTTACAATAAATAAGTCATTGACATGTGTCTTGGTTTCGCTTAGGAGAGAGTTAATTTTCTTCATAGAAGCTCACACAATGTTGTGGTTTGGATTTTTGATGAAAGTGGAGGTGATAACAAACCTATGTTTTCAGATATTGCAGAGTAGTGTTTGCATAGAGCCAAGCACTTTTCAGCTTCCCATGCTGCCCTGCCAGAAAGGAGGCTGGGGATGCACCAGGAGCTGGGAGGGGACACGGCCAGGACAGCTGACCCAGACTGGCCAGAGGGGATGTCCCATGTCATAGAGTGTCATGGTCAGCAATAAAGCCTGGGGTAAAGAAGGAGGAAGGGAGTGACGGCATTTGTCATCCCAAGAAACTATTACACTCAATGAGCCCTGCTTTCTTGGATGTGGTGAACACATGCCTGCCTGTTGATGGGAAGTAGTGAATGCATTCCTTGTTTTGCTTTGTTTGTATGAGGCTTTTGCATCTATCCAGTAATCTGTCTTCATCTCAACCCATGAGTTCTTACAGTTTTACCTTTCTGATTCTCTCCCTTATCCCATCTAGGGAGAGTGAATGAGTGGCTGTGTGGCACTTAGCTGCCTGCTGGAGATAAACCACAACGATGTGTTATTTTCTTTGCATGAAAGACATTCCCAGTTTTTATGAATAGGTAGTGGAAGCCTTTTCTCTGTTATTCTTCTCTTAAAATATCCCCTGAACCCTACTCACTTAAAGAAAGGAAACAGTAACGATACTACTACATGAAGTTGCTTGGCCAGCTGCAAGCATGGAAGGGGATGTATTTGTAGGAGAGGTCAATACTAATGCCTGTTTTCAGGAAGGCCAAAGCCCAGCATGAGCTCAAACTGGCTAATATGGTCAAGGATAACAAAAAAATGTTTTTATAAATATATTAATGGCAAGATGAGGGCCAAAGAGAATCTCTGTTATTTTCTGGACTCAGTGGGGAACATGACTACAAAGGATAAGGAAAAGGCTGAGGTTCTTAACACCTTCTTTGCATCCATCTTTACAAGCCAGAGCACTTATCCTTGGGGCACTCATCCTCCCGAACCTTGAAGTCTGGGCTGAAGAGTAGAAGAACCCCCCACACACACTTCAGGTGTAATCAGAGACCTGCTGCTCCACCTGGACTGTCACAAGTCCATGGGGCCAGATGGGATCCACCTGAGGGTGCTGAGAGAGTTGTTGGAAGTGATTGCTGGGATGCTTTCCATCATCTGTCAGTGGCCATGGTCAATTGGAGAGGTCTCAAATGATTGGAGACTTGTTAATGTGATGCCCATCTATAAGAAGGATAATAAGGATGACCCAGGGAACTACACACCTGTCAGCCTGACCTCGGTGCCAGGAAAGATGATGGAACAGGTCATCTTGAATGCAATCATGCAATGTATGCAGGACCACTGGGGGATCAGGCCCATTCAGCATGGGTTCATGAAAGGCAAGTCCTGCCTGACCAACCTCATCTCCTTCTATGACCGGGTGACCCACCTGGTAGATGAGGGAAAGGCTATTGACGTAATCTACCTAGACTTCAGCAAGGCCTTTAACACAGTCTCCTACGGTATTCTGCTGTTCTGCTGGAGAAGCTGGCAGTCCATGGCTTGGACAGGTGTGGAAATATCGCCATGGGGGTAGAAAAGCCCTGTGGTTAGTGATAACATCAGACTCCTGATGATGAAGCCATGAGGAATGTAAACAAGTTAGAAAGAATAAAGAAGTTGTGTGACTCACAAAATGCCTTGCTGTCTCAAACTCCTTGTTCTCCAACTGTTAAGATATGGAAGTTGCTAAATGTTTGCTGTTGCTGGGCAAAGTTGCTAACCAGTAAATAGCTAGTGGGAAAGTACTGCTTGTAGAGCTAACGGTATAAAAGGGGAGCTTGTCCTCAATAAGCTTTTTGAAATTATAGATCCCTAAAGATACCCTGGTGTCCGTGTGGTCTTTATGCCACAGACAGGTACACTCTTTGCTGGGTTAAAAGCTGACTAGACGGCCAGGCCCAGAGAGAGATGGTGAATGGAGAGAAATCCAACCGATGACCGGTCACCAGTGGTGTTTCCCAGGGGTCGATGAGGGGCCCATTCTCTTTAATATCTTTATTGATAACTTGGATGAAGGAATAGAGTGCACCCTCAGTAAGTTCGCAGATGACACCAAGTTGGGGGGAAGTGTCAATCTGCTGGAAGGTAGGAAGGCCCTGCAGAGGGACCTGGACAGGATGGGTCAATGGGCAGAGGCCAATGGGATGAGGTTCAACATGGCTAAGTGCTGGGTCCTGCACTTTGGCCACAACAATCCCACGCATTGCTAAAGGGAGGTAGTGTTGGAGAAAGAAGAAAGGAGCCTGTTCACGTAAAAAGAAGAAAATTAGAGAAAAAGCTATAAATCTTGATAAACAGTTGTTGTTAAGGAGACAATGAGCCATGAAATCCTTCTATAAAAAGCAATGGGTATCCTCCACAATAGGATATAAATGCAGAAGAGCTGACTCTCTGCGTGCAGTTTTAATCCCACATGCTTAACAGGCAAAGTAAATTTCTTCAACATCAATAATTGTTTTGTCATGATCAAATAGTGAATCACTAATTTTGTTTTTATTTCATTTAGGGTTTGTAGGCTATTTATTTATTTATTTAATTATTTATTCCCAACTTGTCTCCTCATAAATTTTCTTTATAAACAGGCAGATCCTTTTACCAATAAAGAAATAGGAAACCAAAAAAAAAATTTTACTTTGCTTATTCTTGCTTGTCTCTAGATGGTAGACTGCTACTAATTCTATAGAAATAATTTTCAAAGTAGGATGCTGAAGCTCTAATCTCTTCAAGCTCATTCAATCACTTCATATCTTTAATATTGCTTAGCATACTCTTATTTTTCCATTTTCCCTATATATTCCATTTTCCCTATATATTTTTCACTACCTAAAAGTAATCTCTGTTCTCTCTGGTTTAAAAAATAATTTCCCATGCATTATCATATCCACTACTAACGCTCAAATAAATAACATCTTTGCAATGCTTCTCTAAGTAATCAATTATCTCATGAAAGAAAAAGAAAGAAAGAAAGAAACAAACAACACAACACATTAATTTGTGACAAACTCAAATTAATTAAAGATCTGAATTTAAACCTTTAGACAGGGAGTAAAGCATTGCTGAAAGATGTTAAGTAAAATCTTCAGGCCAAAAAGGAAAAAATATAAAAACCTTTGCAGCATGTGGCTAGAAATCTTCCTCAGAAAATATGTTACGTTAACAAAAAAATGGTTGCAGCTATTATAGACAGTTCATTCTGAAGGAATACTAGGATGAATCAGTATAACTTTTCTTTGAAGTACACAGAGGTACTATGGCATGAGGTCTAACAAAAATTTTAAGCATTTTATTATAAACTCTTCCAGAGACTTTATACAGAATGTCCTACTTACTATAGTGTTATACCTTTGAATTATTTCATCAAAAATGATATTTATAATAGATATATCTGCTGCAACCCAGATACAAAAGACACACATTAAAATCTTATAATGAGTCTAATAATAGTTACACAGAAAAGGACTCTCTGGAGTCAAATTCACAGATAATAGCCTGGAAGCTGCTATTAGTGAAAAAATGGAAATGTCCAAGGAAATGGAAATGCCTTGGAAATATCCGAGGTACCATTTTAGTGTTAAAAAATGAACATGGCAAGTTTAGTGAAATTCTATCAGCTGTTTAATAATAGCTGTAAAAAATCCCTTAAAAAATCACCATGGGGCAGGGTACAATTGTTAAAGCTTTAAATACAGCAAGGCCAAGATTATTCCTTTTACTCATTACTTTGTGAGTAGATTATGGATTTCAGTTTCAACAAATGGTTCGGTACGAATGAGAGTGGCAGGGTCAGTCCCTAAGTGAGCAATGCTTATACTGATGAGAAAAAGAATCTTTCTCTGAATATAAAATAAGTCCTTTTATGTTATCTCAAAGACAAATATTGAATGTTGCTTTGTCAGCAATGCATATGTAATAGGTCTGGAGGGCTTAGAAAGCCAAATGATACAGTTCCTTCTCAGCATGATGATGAAACTCTTTCATTCAGTACTAACTGCAGAGAATATTTAATGGCCTCCATCAAAGTTAGATATTTTTCTACTACCAAGTTCACATAACATGCACTCAACTGTATTAAAAGATCTGTATGAGAGGCACTCTGGAATATTAATACTAATTTTTAATAAATATTGCACCACATTAGATATTTCAGAAGACTGAAAGGAAAGTAGTATGCTAATATTTAAAAGTGATAAATGGAAGAACATAGGTGATATTAGCCTTTCTGCCTGACACCAAACAATGTAATTAGAACTGCTCTGCATGTTTTGATTATTAAAAAGCAAGGCCAGGTGATAAAACAAACTTCTAATTTTGTGAACCTGAGGTTATTTTTCAATAAATATCTTTGGAAAACAGATGACTTGTATTAGCATTGCATGTGTGTAAGACTTTGGTTGATAAATGTAATCATATGACAGCATTTGGGTGTACTGAGACTTCTGAAACGTACTCATTTACCATTTTGTTTCAGAAGTGGAAGCAGTGCCAGCTCAGCATGACTCTTACTACACTGATGACAAATTGGCTGTTAAGACTCAAACTGTAACTAATGGAGGAATCAAAAAATGGTTCTAGCAGAGTCTCAGATGATTTTATTCTTGAACTTGAGATCTATTAGTTATTTCTATAGAGCCTATAGAAATATTCTATCATATTTTTATATTTCTATCAGTGTTCTGGAGCCAACATAAATGTTCACTGGTAATATGTAGCAAAGTGCACAACTTACTGCTCCAGAATAATCTAGATTGGTGAGCAGTGTTCAAGTGAAGAACACACACTTCTGTATAGAGAGTCTTGTTACAAGGAAAGGATAGTCTGAAATGAGAAGCAAAGGCTTTATAAAACACTGTTATCAGGCAAGTGTGATCTCTCAGTGTAGCACCGGTCAAAGACACTAATGTGAGTGCTGTTCCTATAAAAAGATGGTGGTCGTTCAAAAAATTTAAGGCAGGAAAGTAATTTAAATTTAAGAATGAAGCTGGTAAATTGCAGCAGGAATAAAGAAAGGACAAAAAAGCTGATTAAATGACCAAAAGATGGCATAGAGGTTCAATGAGTTCTGTCAGGTTAGCACATTAAAAGACTCTTATGATAAGGAGAATAATAAGGAAGGTGTAACCATAAGCCCTTAAATATCATATAAGTAAGATACATTTGTCAAGTCTCTTTAACATAGCAAAGGTAAGAAACATCAAGTAGCTGGAAATTCTCAACCAATCAAGTTCATATAGGTAATAATTTATGAGTAGACAATATATTTCAATCCCTCTTCCTACAAGAAGGACATCAAGGTGCTGAACATGTCCAAAGAAAGGCAACAAATCTGGCGAAGAATCCAGAAAACAAGTCTTATGAGGAATGGCTGGCTGTGAATGGATGTAAATATGTGGTTGTATTGGGTTTACAAGGCAAGGTTTTGCCATCTGTAAGAGATGCCAGGGTGGAAGAATCCAGGGGCTGCTCTGTGCTGGACACAGCTGGCTCCATCTGGCTCTGTAACAGACCCACTACTGGCCAAAGCTGATCCCATTAGTGAAACTCGTGCTTCTGGGAACATGTAAAAACTAAAAACAAACAAACAAACAAACAAAAAATAAAATGAAACAAAACAAAACAACAACAACAAAATCATAAACAGAATAACCCTGCACAGCAGTTGTGAGAGAAAAAATGTGTGACAAGCTACCCTGCAGACACCAAGGTCAGTGAAGAAGGAGGGGGAGGAGGTGCTCCAGCCACCAGAACAGAGATTCCCCTGCATCCTGTGGAGAAGACCACAGAGAAGCAGGTTGGTCCCTACAGCCCATGAGGAAGAGGATGTCAGAGAAGGTATCTACACTGCAGCTTGTGTAGGCTGATGCTGGAGTAGGCTCTTGGCAGGAACCATAGCATGCAAGGGCATTCTGTTCATGAAGAACAATACTGCCAGAGAGGATTCATGCAGGAGCTGTTCTTGAAGAACTGTGGCCTGAGGAAATAACCTATTCTAGGGTGGTTTGTAGCCCATGTGAAGAAACCCACACTGGAACAGGGGAGAAGCATGAGGAGGAAGGATTGGCAGAGATTAACTCTTATGTACTGACTGCAGCTGCCATTCCCTGTCTCACTGTGCCAGTCAGCAGGATGAGGAAGTGGAAGAGTCCTAAATGAAGAAGTGAAGTTGAGCCTGGGATAAAGGAAGCAGGAGGGAATCTTTTAAATTTTATTATTATTGTTATTGTTATTTCTTGCCATCCTAGTCTATTTTAAATTACCTGCATATTAAATTAATCTTCACCAAGTTGAGACAGTTTTGCCCATAATGGTAATCAGTAAGTGGTCTCCCTGCTTTTATCTCCATTGATTAACTTCTCCATCTTATTTTCTCCTTTTGTCCTATTGAGGAGGGGGAGTGGCTAATTGAGGGGTTGGCAGACAGCAAAGGTCAACCCAAAAGAAGGTGAAATTTAATGCATTTCACACCAAGAGTTATATAATTCTTTCCCTAGAATCTCCCTTGTTTGTCAGTTTCCTAGCTTTCAAAGCTTAGTGTCATGTATTTTTATGTTCTTCAAATGTGTTTTTGCTGGCTTGAGTTGAGCTTACTGAGTAGTAGCAAGGGTTTCAAAAGAATAATTGCCTTGCTTGAAGAATAAAAATGCAGACAAGAATAATGATAAAAATAGCAGTATTTGATTAATTATGAAAATCAACACAGGGGTAAGAAACTGAGTTTATTTCAACTGCAAAGACAGATAAAATTCCAGCCATTATATAAGCATTTAACTAGTCCTCCTGGAAGTACTGCTGCAATGGGAGAAAGGCCAAAGACTGTAAACAGAGTTCCTTTGTAGCTTCCTGATAGAGTAGGACATGATAGCCTATCACTCATTCAGTCATTCTTCAAAACTCTGCTTAGATACAGACAGTCAGCTTGAGGCCAAAGCAGTCTCCCTGTGTTCCTAGGCTACTTCTCAGAGATCTGCAATGTCATCTCTTCCAGTCATGCCAACTGAAAAGCACAATGCTGAGAGACATTTCTTCACAACTAGTGAGCTGTATTCATTTCTGAACAGAAGCCCATGATACTGTGGGTAAGTGTGTAAATTTGGTTCATCCCAAAGAATTCACCAAGCTTTTTTTCAATACATATAATTTAATATGCATTTTGCATGCATATTTTACTCTGTAAGTAAATTGAACTGTGAATTACCACAAGTAATAGAGCTAGAATTAGTGTATACTTCCAGCCTTTAGGAAATCCTGTGATTATTCCAATTTTTGAAATCACAAAATGAAGTTTCTGATGTGTTATTTGGAAATAGACAAAATATTTGTGTCCATTTATACATATATATTTATATACATACATATATTAGCCAGCTTTCATAATTTGATGCCAACTATTTTGACAAAATCTGCAGTTACCCAGAATGGTAATAATTTTGTTGAATCAATGCTTCCTATAATTTGACATGATCTATCAAGGTCTCAAACACAAATAAAGTACCTCAGTGAATTTGGGCAGGTATATTTCAGGAAACTTTCTTTTTCCATTTTACAGAAATTTTCATCTCAATTGATTTTACTCTGGGGTGGAGTTTTTTCTTTATTTTTTGATAAAAGTGACCACTGTTGCATCTGTGTACCGTTGTCAAGTATGGTATGCTTTACCTTTCAGTCACTGTCAAATTAGGATTTAGAGTATTTATAGTTAAAGAGATATCTGAGAGGCAACGTAGCTTCTGGGGTATA
>CM021729.1:47364014-47392368 GCA_011074415.1 Stictonetta naevosa
CTTTTTTTTTTTTTTTTTTCCCCTAAGCTCTAGCCACAACTCTCTGTTCAGCCAGGCTGGTCTTCTTCAACGCCGGCTCATCTTTGGGCACCTGGGGACAGACATCTCCTGAGCCTTTAAGATTTCCTTCTTGAAGAGCTCCTAGCCTTCCTGGACTCCTCTGCCCTTCAGGACTGCCTCCCAAGGGATTCTGCCAACCAGTGTCCTGAACAGCTCAAAGTCTGCCCTCTGGAAGTCCAAGACAGTAGTTTACTTGGTCCCCCTCCTGACTTCACCAAGAATAGAGAACTCTACCATTTTGTAGTCACTCTGCACAAGACAGCTCCCGACCACCACATCTCCCACCAGTCCTTCTCTGTTTGTGAACAGAAGGTCCAGTGGGGCACCTCCCCTGGTAGGCTCACTAACCAGCTGTGTCAGGAAACTATCTTCCACTCTCTCCAGAAACCTCCTAGACTGCTTCCTCTGAGCTGTATTGCAATTCCAGGATATGTCTGGGAAGTTGAAGAACAAGAAGGAAATGCACAGGCAGTGGAAGCAGGGACATGTGGCCTGGAAAGACTATGGGGATGCTGTTTGGATGTGAAAGGATGGAATCAGAAAGCCAAGGCACAGATGTAACAGCTCAGCAAGGGATGCAAAGAATAACAAGGAGGTATCCTATAGGTACATTGATCAAAAAAGAAAGGCCAAGGAGATTGTACCCCCCGTGATGGATGAGAAAGAAGAACTCGTAACAACAGACATGGAGAAGGCTGAGGTACTCAGCAACTTCTTTGCCTTAGCCTTCACTGTCAGACTTCCCACATCTCTCAGATTTCTGACCCTCTAGGTGAGGGCTGGGGGAGTAAAGTCTCTCCAACTGTAAGTGAAGGGCAGATTCAAGACCATCTGATGAAACTGAACAGGTACAAATCTATGGGGCATGATGTCATGCACCCCAGGGTCCTGTGGGAATTTGCTGATGGAGTTGCCAAGCCACTCTCTATCATATTTGAAAAGTCCTGTCAGTCAATTGAAGTCTCTGGTGACTGGAAAAAGGGAAACACCACTCTCATTTATAAAAGGGTAGAAAGGAGGAGCTGGGAAACTACAGATTGGTGAGCCTCACCTCTGTGCCTGGGAATATTGTGGAACAGATATTGCTAGAATCAATCTTAAGGCATATGCAGGACAAGGATCTAATTTAAGACAGCCAACATGGCTTCACGCAGGGCAGATTGTGCCTGACCAGTCTGGTGGCCTTCTATGATGACAGAGAGACTGCACCAGTCAACAAGGCATGACTGACCAATGTCATCTACTTGGACTTCTATAAGGTCTTTGACACTGTCCCATATGACATTCTGATCTCCAAATGGGAGAGGCATGGGTTTGAAAGATTTACCATTCAGTGGATAAAGAATTGATTTGAAGGTTGTACCCAGAGAGTGGTGCTCAATGGTTCTGTGTCTAGATGGTGGCCAGTGATGAGGGGTGTTCATCAGGGATCTGTCTCAGGACCAATACTATTTAATATCTTTACCAACAACATAGACAATGTTATTGAGTGCACCCTCAATAAGGTTGCAGATGACATCAAGCTGAGTGGTACAGTCCATACAACAGAAGGAAAGGATGCCATCCAGAGGGACATGGACAAGCTAGAAAATTGGCAAGGACCTAATGAAGTTTAGTAATTCCAAATACTACGTGCTTTATGTGGTTCAGGACAATCCCAGACATGAGGATAGACCAGGAGAAGAACACTGGGAACAAACCTGATGCAAAGAAATTGGGAATTCTAGTGGATGAAAAGATCAACATGAGCCAGCAGTGCACACTTGCAGCCCAGAAGGCCAACTGCATCCTGGACTGCAACAAATGAGGTGTGACCAGCAGGTCAAGGGAGATGATAGTCACCCTCTGCTCTGCCCTCATGAGGCCCCACTTGGAGTATTGCATCCAGATCTGGGGCCTGCAGCACAAGAAGGATGTTGATCTGTTAAAGTGGGTGCATAGGAGGGCCACAAAAGATGATCAGAGGGCTTCAGTATCTCTCCTATGAAAAAAAGGCTGAGTGAGCTGGGGGTGTTCAGCCTGAAGTTCCCTGAACGCTCCCAATGAGGAAAACCTCATTGCAGGCTTTTAATACTTAAAGGGGGCTTATAAAAAAGATGAAGAGTGACTTTTCACTTGGCCAGATAATGACAGGGCAAGGGAAAATGGTTTTAAACTAAAAGAGGGGAGATTTCAACTAGATGTTATGAGGAAATTCTTCACTCAGAGGGTAGAGAGGAACTGGAACAGGTTGCCCAGAGAAGTCTTGGATGACCCGTGTTCAAGACTGGGTTAGATGAGGCCCTGGGCAACTTGATTGTGAGTGATCCCTGCCCATAGAAGGGGAGCTGGTACTAGATGGTCTTTAAGGATCCTCCCAACTAAAGCCATTTTATGATTCTATGATGTGTGTGAATGTATTTGCTATACTACATTTTTTGGTGCTGGCCAGAGAACTTCGGAGAGAGAGAAAAAAAAAAAAAAAAAAAAAAAAGATTTAGCTGAAACAAAAAATGGCTGAGATGACAGAGACACACCAACACTAGATCATTCCTGTTTAAACCAGCTGAACAGCATATAGCTTCCTTTTGTTTATGAAAATAATGTTATCACTTTAGTTTACCAAAAGGGGAATTATTATTAAGATCTAGGGGTGGGAGCAAGTTTTATGAAGGGCACAAAAGTGCATTGGTACCAAATGCTTTCAGCACTACTTTCCTTCCCCAGTTCTCTTCTGACATTTGTTCCTGACTTTCTTACAAGAGAGGTGGTTATATCCATTGGCTTGTTCTAGTACACAGCATTTTAATCTGATACATAGCTTGTCAATAAATTTGAAAGAATCTATAGCAACCTTTTCTGCTGACCTTTTCTAAATCCCCTGAGTATCTGGTATGTCCTGTGAAAGATGTCACATAAATAAATCATGTCAAAAAGAAAAAAAAAAATCACGAGACCAGTCTTAGATTATATAGTTGTATACCATTACAGATCTATATACATCTCTTTGATTACTGCTTTCCAGGGATGATCGTATGTATTTGTGCAGCTGAATTTGCCTTAAGTTGGCAGTGTGTGTGTCATTTAAGCAAAGATATCAACAGTTTAATTTTGAATCAGAGCATTTATCCAATAAGGACTTTTTATTCTTTCTTTTTAAGGTGAATGCTCCTGTTAAACTTTTTGTCTGTTTAGACTGAAACAAACTGAGAAAGATTTTACTTGTTCTTGATATTTAGTGGCTAATTTGTGACTTTAAATTCCTTTATTTGATAGTGGTTGTTTCAATATTTAATGGAAGATTGTATTAAGGAAGTGAAGTCAATACCAGGATCCTCAATGCCAGAATTAAGGAAATATTCAAGCATTGCTTTCTCCAGGCTCAAGATAATTGTATCCATATAAGTAAGAAGGCAATCAAAGGGGGCAGGAGGCATGCATGGTAGAGTAAGGAGCTGCTGGCAAAACTCAAACAGAAGAAGGAAGTATAAATCATATGGAAAAAGGGACAGGTCACTTGGGAGGAATACAGGGACATTGCCAGTGTATGCAGTGATGCAATGAGGAAGGTCAAGGGCAACGTGGAAGGTCAAGGCTCATTTGGAATTAAATCTGGCAAGGGATGTCAAGGACATCAAGAAGGGCCTCTTCAAATACATCAGTAGCGAAAGAAAGACTAAGAAAAAGTGGGCATGCTGCTGAATGGGGTGGGTGCCCTGGTGACAGAGGATACAGATAAGACACAAGTAACAAATACTATCTTTGCTTCAGTCTTGACTGCTAAGACCAGGCCTCAGACCCAAAGTTAAGTCTGGAGAGAGGAGGACTTTCCTGTTGTTTAGGAAGATCATTTTAGCAATCATTTAGGCAAACTTGATGTGCACAAGTCCATGGGCCCCAATAAGATGCACCCATGAGTGCTGAAGGAGCTGGTGAATGTTATTGCTATGCTCCCTCATCTTTGAAAGCTCATGGAGAACAGGAAAGGTGCCTGAGGAGTAGAAGAAAGCCAATGTCCCTCCAGTCTTCAAGAAGGGTGAGACAGAGGACCAATGAAGCTACAGTCCAGTCAGCCTCACCTATATCCCTGGAAAGGGGACGAACAGCTCATCCCGGAGATCATCTCCAAGCACATGGAGGATAAGATGGTGATCAGGAGTAGTCAGTATGCATTCACCAAGGGTAAATCATGCTTAATTAATCTGCTAGCCTTCTACGATGGGATAACTGGATGGGTAGATGAGGGAGGAACAGTGGATATTGTCTGCCTTGACTTCAGCAATGCTTTCAACACTGTCTCCCATAACATCCTCATAGGTAAGCTCAGGAAATGTGGGATGGACAGTCAGGTGGACAGAACTGGCTGGATGGCAGAACTCAGAGGGCTGTGCTTAGCAGTACACTGGAGTCTAGCTGGAGGCCTCTAGCTAATGGTGTCCCCCAGAGGTTTGTATTTGATGCAGGCTTATTTAACTTACTCATCAGTGACCTGGTTGATGGAACAGAGTGCACCCTCAGCAAGTCTGCAGATGACACAAAACTGAGAGGAGGAGCTAATACACCAGAGGGCTGTGCTGCCATTCAGAGGGACCTGGACATGCTGGAGCACTGAGTGATGAGGATCCTCATGAAGTTCAACAGAGAAAAGTGCAGGGTCCTGCACCTAGAGAGGAATAAACAGATATACCAGGTTGGAGGTGACTTGCTGGAAAGCAGCCCTTGGGAGTCTGGGTGAAGAGCACATTAACCATAAATCAGCACTGTGGCCTTGTGGCCAAGGAGGGCAGTGGTCTCCTGGACTGCATTTGGAAGAGTGTTGCCAGCAGGCAAAGGGAGGTGATCCTCTCCCTCTCTACTCAGCCCTGGTGTGGCCTCACCTGCAGTACTGTCTCCAGTTCTGGACTCCCCAGTACAAGAGGGACATGGAGCTTCCGGAGCAAGTCCAGCGGAGGACTATGAAGATCATTAGGGGACTGAAGCATCTGTCTCATGGCGAGAGGCTGAGAGAGCTGGGCCTGTTTGTCTTGGAGAAGAGAAGACTGAGAGGGGACCCTATCACTGTATATAAATATCTGCAGGGAGTCTGTCAAGAGGATGGGGCCAGACTCTTTTCAGTGGTGCCCAGCGACAGGACAAGAGGCAAGAAGCACAAACGGAAACACAGAATGTTAGAAAACACTTCTTTACTGTAAAGGTGACAGAGCACTGGAACAGGCTGCCCCATGGAGGTTGTGGAGTCTCCTTCTCTGGAGATATTCAAAACCTGCCTGGATGTAATCCTGTGCAACTTGCTCTAGGTGATCCTGCTTGGCAGAGGTGCTGGATTAGATGATCTCCAGAGGTCCCTTCCAACCTCAACCATTCTGTGGTTCTGTTATTCTGCGATACTGTGAAGGAGAGTTTCAGGCTCATATCAAAACCAATGTATTTTTGGAAGCTGAAAGCAGGGAGACTTTGAGTAGGTGTTTATTTGTGGGTTCATGGAAATCAAGCCAAATATTTTTTTCTATTTTTTCTTAAAAAACAAACAAACAAACACACAGATACATTATATATATGTAAGAAGTGCATTCAGAATGCTACATTTAAGCCAAATGATTAATATGCTTAAGGATTCTAGTTGCTTTCAAGAGAATATAAATTTAACAGTGAATATAAATTTAAGAGTTTTTTTTTTTTTTTTAAAGAATTTTTTAATTTGCCTTTAGTTGAAGAGTTGAAGATGGATATCTCAAAAGAAGTCTATAAGTCTATTAACCCTGTCTCACATGGAGATCCTGACAAACTGAATGTAAACCAACTCCTGCATTGTTGTGTTACAAAATGGCATTTATATAACTCCTCACTCTTTTAGCCAAAGCTCTCCTGTTAATTTATTTCAGCTATACAGATTAGCAGTCCTCACTAGCAGTGTTATAAAACATTAGTCACAAACACACAGAATTGGCAAACAGAGAATTCTTTGCAGTTCAATTCTCTTATTGATTCATTCCATTAATCATAAAGTATTTGATTGGAATGTCTAGATCTAGCAAGATTGTTCTTTTGTTAAGTTGGAATAGTGTTGCAAAGATTGCTGTGCACTGTAATTGGGCTGGGAATCTGGCTTAACCTGTAATTCTTACCCAAAACCAGCATTCTGTTAATACAGCATTGATGGCAGCATTCTCTTGATACACAAAATGATTTTCAGTTTAGAAAATGATTGCTAGTATTTACAACAAAGGCACAATAAATGCCACTTGAAACACATCCAAGAATGTAATTCCAAGAATACTTTTAAGATAAAAGCATTAAAATATACTAAGTATATATGGACATTCTTTCACCCTTTGTGGTGGTTTTACCCAGCTGGGCAGCTGAGCTCCACCTCAACCGCTCTCTCACTCCCCCTCCTCAAAGGGAAAGGGGGAGAAAATATGATGAAAAGGGCTCAAGGGACATGCAGATCACTCAACATTTATTGTCATTGGCAAAACACAGGGAAATTAATAAAATTTATTACCAATTACTAAAAAACTAGAGCAGTGAATAACAAAAAGCAAATTAAAAAGACCTTCCCCCCATCCACCCTATTCTAACTCTTCCCCCAAGTGGCACAGGGCAATGGGGAATGGGGGCTGTGGTCAGTTCTTGAAACTTCATCTCCTCCGCTCCTTCATCATTCCATGCTCTGGCATGGGCTCCTCTCCACGGGCTGCACCCTGGGCCAGGGACTGCTCCTGCGGGGGCTCTCCACAGGCCACAGCCTCCTCCAGGCCACATCCACCTGCTCCAGCGGGAGCTCCTCCACGGGCTGCAGCGTGGAGATCTGCTCCATGTGGGACCCATGGGCTGCAGGGGGACAGCCTGCTCCACCAGGGGCCTCTCCCTGCACAGGCCGCAGGGGAACTGCTGCTGCCTGCCTGGAGCACCTCCTGCCCTCCTGCTGCACTCACCTGGGGGTCTGCAAGGCTGTTTCTAACTCCTCAGTCTCCCAGCTGCTATTGTTTTTTTTTTTTTTGTATTGTATTATGTATTTTCCCCCTTAAATCTACTCTCATAGAGGCACAAATAACATCACTTCTTGGCGCTTGGCTGTGGCTAGCAGCAGATCCCTTTGTAGCCAGCTGAAACTGGCCCTTACCTGACGTGGTGCAGCTTCTGGATTC
The DNA here is from genome assembly GCA_011074415.1 of Stictonetta naevosa. Classification (NCBI taxonomy): domain Eukaryota; kingdom Metazoa; phylum Chordata; class Aves; order Anseriformes; family Anatidae; genus Stictonetta; species Stictonetta naevosa. The sequence goes on from CM021729.1 coordinate 47,371,205, forward strand.
TTCTCACAGAGGCGACCAATTCTCACATTGGCCACCCCTGCTCCTTTTTTTTTTTTTTTTTTTCCTGCTTCATATAACACACTTTTTTGGTGTTGGGATTGGGGGTGGGATAGCTACTGAGAAGAAAAGTAATGGTCAGCTAGAGGTACAGCTCAGTTGCTTGGTTTCATGAAACTGTTACAAAACATCCCTCAGGCTTCATAATATTTGATCACAGTTCCGTTACTGAAAATCCCATTATTCTTTGCCAATAGAAATTTCAGAGCTTGCTTTCCCCATTGAAACAGTCATTTACACTGTGTTTCGTTTAGCATAATCAACCTGTTTTAATGTTCAGGAGCTGGTTTTATTTGTTCTTCTATTCTGCCCTCTGGTTCTGCTGTTTCCTTGCTACTACAGAGTACTTTTTCACTGTTTGAATAATTTCCTTGTTCTTTTCTCTGATTTCTATTTATTTATTTATTTATTTCAGGCAACATTATTTTACTTCCTGGTAGGTTTTTTTTTTTTTTTTTTTTTTGTTATAGCTTATTCACTGGACAGATTAATGGCTCTTCTATATGGTTACGTACTTTTTCATAAAGAACAAATTTCAAATTCATTCACAACAAACTTAGTATTAAAATTCATTCGTAACAATTACGTTGATTTGAATTTAACCCCATACCTCTTCTAGTGTAATATTAGCTGACTAAACATTAAACTAAAAAATTATGTTTGCAATTGTTAGTTTTGCTTCACAATGCCATCAAAAATAAAATAAAATACTTGAATCTGGAGTATTGTTTTATTCCTGCTAAATATTCAGGAAAAAAATCAAGTCTTATGATTGTTATCAGGATAACTGATTCAGATGATCTGATGGGAGGTATGCAACAACATACATTTTCTTATGTTCTTTTACTTTGTATAACCAAAAGTAAAAAAACAAACCAAACCAAACCATATTAGGCAATGTATTAGAATAGAAAACATGATATAAACATTCAGTCATGTTTCTCTTATTTCCAGGTCTCTCTGGATACATGCAATTATCATTGTCGCATTACTAAACTGGGTTAACTGATCACCTAAATAGGTATTCGTCAGGACTGCTGTGAAGAGGCATAATAGTCTAGTAAGACTCTGATCTTACATGAAGAACAGAGTAGTTCAAGAGGCATATGATTATGCCTCCTTTCAGTTATTAATAAATATTCATAAAGGTCATCCCTGAGCTTGTCTTCAGCCCTTCCTTGTATGAGAGATGCTTTAGTCCCTTCATTATTTTTGTGTCCCTTTGCTGGACTCACCTCCATTATGTCTGTGTCTCTCCTGTACTGGAGAAGCCCAGAAAGGGGTACGGCACTGAAGATGCATCTCAGCAATGCTGAGCAGAGGTAAAGAATTACCTTCCTAAACCTTCTGGTATTGCTCTTTCCCATGCAGCCCAGAATACCATTGGTGTTCTTTTCTTCAAGAGTGCATTTCTGGTTTATGTTAACCTTGTCCACCAGGACTTCTGTTTTGCTGTCTGCAAAGCTATTGGTTTGCCCCCAGATTGTATGGGTGCACACGCTTTCTTCTCTTCACTCAACAAATGTATTTCAGAAACAGAAGTTATGGTTTCTGTTTTCCCTCTCAGCAATCCCATTCATGAATGAGTAAATTCAGAGCTAAAAGATGAGTATTGTTTATTACAATAAACCAATCAAACTATTGTCAAGAATACACAGGGCTTGTGAAGATTTCTACAATAGTAAATAAACAGACAAAATAAACAGAAAGCAGAGCTGATTTTGAAACTTTTGCACTGATAATAAAGCAAAAAGAGTTACATAAGTATCAAAAAACTGTACTGAGTTTATTTTTCAAAAAGCATGCACATGTAGAGAGCTCCGAGTTAAATTATCCCCTTAGCTGAGGAGTTTAAAATAAATACTAGTTAAAAAGAAACAGATCTGTTGTGCTTGTAAAGAACTAGCAACTCATGCAACAAAAAATAGTTAAAACACCTGCCTAAGGATGAAGCTTCAGTAGGTCTAATCATGTATTTGAAGCTAAACCCATGATGAAGTTCGGTAAAGCTTCCCAGCCTGGTTCGCCCCTCCGATTACTATCCACTACTGATAGTCCAGGCTGGCTGTGCTAACATTGATGAGAGAAGCCTGAAGGCTATAAAACGTGACTTCAGAGGGCTGGGGCGGTTAGTGGACGGAGCGGAAATACAGGTGGTGTTTTCGTCCATCCCTACAGTGGCAGGGAGGTGTTCAGAGAGGACACGGAAAGCCCACCTGATAAACATGTGGCTCAGAGGCTGGTGCCAACACAGGAATTTGGGGTTCTTCAGCCACGGGGTGCTTTACTCAGCACCCGGCCTGATGGCCGCAGACGGGTCCCAACTGTCTCCAAGGGGAAAACGGATCTTTGCCCAGGAGCTGGCAGGGCTCATTGAGAGGGCTTTAAACTAGGTAAGAAGGGGGATGGGGATGAAACAAAGCTTGTTGGAGGTGTGCCAGGGGGAACAATAGCAAGGCCGGGGGATAAGGCAATGGCCCAGCTGAAGTGCATCTACACTAATGCACGCAGCATGGGCAACAAGCAGGAGGAGCTGGAAGCCATTGTGCAGCAAGCAGGCTATGACTTGGTTTCCATCACTGAAACGTGGTGGGACCACTGTCATGACTGGAGTGCTGCAATGTCTGGCTATAGACTCTTCAGAAGGGACAGGCAGCACAGAAGGGGTGGTGGAGTGGCCCTCTATATTAGAGAGTGTTTTGATGTCGTTGAACTTGAGGCTGGGAATGATAAGGTTGAGTCTCTGTGGGTTAGGATCAGCGGAAAGGCCAACAAGGCAAGCATCCTGATGGGGGTCTGTTATAGACTGCCAAACCAGGACGAGGAGACGGATGAGGAGTTCTACAGGCAACTGACAGAAGTTGCGAAATCTTCAGTGCTTGTTCTCGTGGGGGACTTCAACTTCCCAGACATATCCTGGAAGTACAACACAGCCCAGAGAAAGCAGTCTAGGAGGTTTCTGGACAGTGTGGAAGATAGTTTCCTGACGCAGCTGGTTGGCGAGCCTACTAGGGGTGGTGCCCCGCTAGACCTTCTGTTCACTAATAGAGAAGGACTGATGGGAGATGTGATTGTCGTGGGCTGTCTTGGGCAGAGTGACCACAAAATGGTAGAGTTCTCGATACTTGGCAAAGTAAGGAAGGGGAGCAGTAAAACCACTGTCTTGGACTTCCGGAGGGCTGACTTTGAGCTGTTCAGGACACTGGTTGGCAGAGGCTCTTGGGAGGCAGTTCTGAAGGGCAGAGGAGCCCAGGAAGGCTAGGAGCTCTTCAAGAAAGAAATCTTAATGGCTCAGGAGCTACCTGTCCCCAGGTGCCTGAAGACGAGCCGGCGCGGAAGAAGACTGGCCTGGCTGAACAGAGAGTTGCGGCTCGAGCTTAGGAGAAAAAAGCGGGTTTATAATCTTTGGAAAAGAGGGCGGGCCACTCAGGGGGACTATAAGGATGTTGTGAGGCGGTGCAGGGATAAAATTAGAAAGGCCAAAGCTCATCTGAAGCTCAATCTGGCTACTGCTGTTAAAGACAACAAAAAATGTTTTTATAAAGATATCAGTACAAAAAGGAGGACTAAGGAGAATCTTCACTCTTTACTGGATGTGGGGGGAAATGTAGTTACCAGAGGTGAGGAAAAAGCTGAGGTGCTTAACGCCTTCTTTGCCTCAGTCTATAGCAGCAAAAACAGTTGTTCTCTGGACGCCCAGTACCCTGAGCTGGTGGAAGGGGATGAGGAGCAGAATGTGGCCCCCACAATCCACGAGGAAATGGTTGGCTACCTGCATCTGGATGTACGCAAGTCGATGGGGCCGGATGGGATCCACCCGAGGGTATTGAGAGAACTGGCAGAAGAGCTGGCCAAGCCGCTTTCCATCATTTATCGGCAGTCCTGGCTATCAGGGGAGGTCCCACTCGACTGGTGGCTAGCAAACATTATGCCTATGTACAAGAAGGGCCGGAGGGTAGACCCAGGGAACTATAGGCCTGTTAGTTTGACCTCAGTGCCAGGAAAGCTCATGGAGCAGATTATCTTTAGTGTCATCATGCGGCACTTGCAGGGCAAGCAGGCGATCAGGCCCAGTCAGCATGGGTTTATGAAAGGCAGGTCCTGCTTGATGAACCTCATCTCCTTCTATGACAAGGTGACACGCTTGGTGGATGAGGGAGAGGCTGTGGATGTGGTCTACCTTGACTTCAGTAAGGCTTTTGACACCATTCCCCACAGCATTCTCCTCAGGAAACTGGGTGCTCATGGCTTGGACTGGCATATGCTTCATTGGGTTAAGAGCTGGCTGGAAGCCCGGGCCCAGAGAGTTGTGGTGAATGGAGTCAAATCCAGTTGGAGGCCAGTCACTAGTGGAGTCCCCCAGGCCTTAGTACTGGGGCTAGTCCTCTTTAACATCTTTATTAGTGATCTGGATGAGGGGATTGAGTGCACCCTCAGTAAGTTCACAGCTGACACCAAGTTAGGTGCGTGTGTTGATCTGCTCAAGGGTAGGAAGGCTCTGCAGGAAGATCTGGATAGGCTGCACTGATGAGCCAAGGCCAACTGTATGATGTTCAACAAGGCCAAGTGCCGGGTCCTGCACCTGGGGCACAACAACCCGAAGCAGTGCTACAGGCTGGGAGATGTGTGGTTAGAAAGCTGCCTAGCAGAGAAGGACCTGGGAGGACTGGTTGATAGTCGGCTGAATATGAGCCAGCAGTGTGCTCAGGTGGCCAAGAAGGCCAACAGCATCCTGGCTTGTAGAAGAAACAGCATGGCCAGCAGGTCCAGGGAAGTGATTGTCCCCCTGTACTCAGCTCTGGTGAGGCCGCTCCTTAAATTCTGTGTTCAATTTTGGGCCCCTCACTACAAGAAGGACATGGAGGTGCTTGAGTGAGTCCAGAGAAGGGCTACGAAGCTGGTGAGGGGTCTGGAGAACAAGTCTTATGAGAAGCAGCTGAGGGAGCTGGGACTATTTAGCCTGGAGAAGAGGAGGCTCAGGGGCAACCTTATCACACTCTACAGGTACCTTAAAGGAGGCTGTAGCGAGGTGGTGGTTGGTCTGTTCTCCTATGTGCCTGGTGACAGGACAAGGGGGGGGGAATGGGCTAAAATTGCGCCAGGGGAGGTTTAGGTTGGATATTAGGAAAAACTTCTTTACTGAAAGGGTTGTTAGTCACTGGAATAGGCTGCCCAGGGAAGTGGTTGAGTCACCTTCCCTGGAGGTCTTTAAAAGACATTTAGATGTAGAGCTTAGGGATATGGTTTAGTGGAGGACTTGTTAGCATTAGGTCAGAGGTTGGACTAGGTGATCTTGGAGGTCTCTTCCAACCTAGACTATTCTGTGATTCTGTGAAATATTTTAATATTATACCTATATTTGTCACATTGAAGTCAATGTTTTAAATCATCTTCATAGTTAACTGCATACCTGCCTTGGAACTGTGTGTTAGATCTCTGTAGACAAAAATGGGGCAAATTCCAATAAAGTCTGTTCCTTCTGTTGTACTTCTTGGATAGTATAATACATTCAGAGGATGAAATTACTTTATAACATTTATAACATTAATAGGAATAATGTTGTGACTTTATTCACAAAAGGTTAGATACTTCTCTGGGAATGTGATTGCTTTCTTTGGTACCACAAATATACTACTGCTATCATCACAATTGCTATTATACAACACCATACAGTGACAGAGGTGTGATTCTGTGCATGACCAAGTAAGCAGAAGTCTTAGGTGGTGTAGTACTGTTACTCACTTGAAGTTCAGTATGGAAGAATAAAGGATATGGATATTAAGGACACAAAACAATATGAAAGATAGAAAAATTATAATTTGTTTTTCTAAGATAACAGCAGTCGTAGAACTTTGGCTGGCTGCCAAATCTGAATTCCATTTATTTATTTTTTTATTTATTTTAAAACATCAGAGTGAATGAGAAATTTCAGTAAGCATAAAGAACTGACTTTTCCTACACATATAAGGAGCTCTCCTAGGAACACAACACAGATTACAAGAAAACACACTAATCATAGAATCATAGAATCATTCAGGTTGGAAAAGACCTCTAGATCATGTAGTCCAGCCATTTAACCTAGTACTGACAAGTCCACCACTAGACCGTACTAAGTTCTACATCTACACATTTCTTCAAGACATCCAGGGTTGGTGACTCAACCACTTCCCTTGGCAGCCTATTCCAATGTCACACAACGCTTTCAGTAAAGAAATTACACCTAATATCCAACTTAAACATCCCCCAGCACAACTTGAGGCATTTTCTGCATGTCTTATCATTTGGTGCTTGGGAGAAGAGTTCCTATCTACAACCTACTTTAAGGTAATTGTCAAATACAGAAAGGTCTCACCTGATCCTTCTTTACTACAAGCTACACAATCCCAGCTCCCTCAGCTGCTCCTTGTAAGACTTGTTCTCTAATGCTCTCTAATAAGGAAGAAAGAAAGATTTAGCTTAAGTAACAAAATTGCAGAGGATGAGATCTGTGAAGTATGGGGGTTGCACTGAATTAATTTATAAAACTCATACGTAAATCAAGAATGAAGTCTTCAGAACTTGTTTTAAGTTTCCTAATTTACAAAACAATCATATAAGAGAATATTTTATACACTGTTTAAGCTTAACAGACAACACTTGAAATGAGCCAAACCCTCAACATGAGATTTTCATAATGAAAGAGATATGTCAGGGGTGTGAATATTTTATCATGGGGCTGTTCTGGGGCTGACCAAGAATCCATGGATTTAGTACTCTGAATTAATAATTTCACTGAGATTTACTATATATAAAAAAAAAAAAAAACAACTTAAAAAATGACATGAGTACCAAACTGTACTTTCCTACCCAAAGCAGTATAATTGTGAGTTAAAATACTCAAAAATGCTACAGTGAAATTTAATCAAAATTTTACTCCCTATAAAGTTTAATCCCTAGTTTATACCTGTATCTGATAAATGAGAGCTGATAAACACATCCACCCACTCTCCCTCCCCCTACCCATTTCTTTGGGAACTCAAAATGAACCAAGTGAAATTCAGCTGATCATAGAATGAACAAACCTTATGTTACAGATGAAAAAGGGCATGGCTTAAATTCTGAAAGTCAAACATTTGCAGAGGAGTATTGGTGACAAACAATTTGTAAGCAATTATTAGAATTCATTCATCAATATATTTGCCTAATTTTCATGAAACCATTTGTTGTCCAATTTAATCTCATTTCATGTGAGTAGAAGATGTAACAGTTTAACATTTTATATTTGCAGTGTAAATAACCTGTGGAGTTTGTGCTATCCTGACATCAGATGAACACTGAAGTGTTGAATGTAGATGAATATATTAGTATGAATAATATTTTTCTATCACGTGAAGAGAAAGATGTAGAATGACAGGCAGCTGCATTTTCAATTTGGCATTTTTGAAACTGTCTGTCTCTTACTTCAGTAGATGCTGCATATTGCAAGACTGATTTTTCTCTCTTGTTAAGGTTGTTGCAAAAAGGGCTTTACTGAGGAAAACAGGTTGATATTAAGGATTTTTTTATTATTATTATTATTGTTTTTTTGTTGGGTAGATAACCAGTACATACATGGATTAGTGTAGGATGGAAAATGTTTGCCTAGAGTGAGTACTATTGGAATATAGGGCATTTGTTGAATGACACTACTTTAATCACAAACTGAAATGCTTGATGCAAAAGATGTTTATAAAGTTCAGTCATCTAAAAGCAAGGTATTCTGTGTGTATAGCATGATTTTGTTAGTGAACTAATAGAACCCTAGAATCATAGAATATCCCAAATTAGAAAGGACACACAAAAATCATAAAATCCAACTCCCAGCTCCACACAGGACCACCCAAAAATCAGACCATATGTCTGAGAGCAGTGTCTGCTTCTTGAACTCTGGCAGGCTCAGTGCTGTGACCATGCCCTGGGGAGCCTGTTACACTTCCCGACCACCCTCTCAGTGAAGAACCTTTCCCTAACACCCAGCCTGACCTTCCAATGTCCCAGCTCCATGCTGTTCCCTCAGGTCCTGTCACTGTCTGCAGAGAGCAGAGCTCAACACCTGCCCCTCTGCTCCACCCATGAGGAAAGTGTAGGCTGTGATGAGGCCTCCTCTCAGCCTCCTATTTTCTAGGGTGAACTAATCAAATGACTTCAGCCACTCTTCACACTTCTCCTCTAGACCCTTCACCAGGTTTGTAGACCTTCTTTGGACACTAATAGTTTTATGCCCTTTTCATACTGTGGTGCCTAAATTTGCACAGAGTACGTGAGGTAAGGCCACACAAGAGCTGAGGAGAGCAGGACAGTCACTTCCCTTGACCAGCTAGCAATGCCGTACTTGGGTATGGTTGGCCTTTCTGGCTGCCAGGGTGCACTGTTAGAATCATAGAATCATAGAATCATTAAGGTTGGAAAAGACCTGGAAGATCATCTGGTCCAACCATCCCCATACCACAAATATCAACCATGAAAGCATGTCCCTAAGCACCATGTCCAACATTTCCCTGATCACCACCAGGGATGGTGACTCCACCACCTCACTGGGCAACCTGTTCCAATGCCTGACTACTCTTTCTGAGAAGAAACATCTCCTAATTTCCAACCTAAACCTCCCCTGGCACAACATGAGACCATTCCCTTTAGTCTTATCGCTAGTTATCTATAAGAAGAGGCTGACACCCAGCTCCCCAAAACTTTCTTTCAGGTAGTTGTAGAGAGTAATAAGGTCTCCCCTGAGCCTCCTCTTCTCCAGACTAAACACCACCACTTCCCTTAACCAGTCCTCATAAGAGCTGTGTCCTAAACCCCTCATCAGCTTCATAGACCTTCTCTGAACACACTCCTGGCCCTCGATGTCCTTCTTGTACTGAAGGGCCCAAAACTGAACACAGTACTCGAGGTGCCCTCACTAGGGCAGAGTACAAGGGGAATGTTGGTTACGCAATTCCTGATACAAGCCAGGATGCTGTTGGCCTTCTTGGCCACCTGGGTACAATGCCAGATCATGCTCAGGTGAGCGTCAACCAACACCTTCAGATCCTTTTCCTCTGCACAGCTTTCCAGCCACTCTGCCCAAAGCCTGTAGCGCTGAATGGGATTGTTGAGACCAAAGTACAGGACCTGGCACTTAGCCATGTTGCACCTCATCCTATTGGCCTCTGCCCTTTTATCCAACCTGTCCAGGTCCCTCTGCAAGGCCTTCCTACTCTCTGGCAGATTGATACTTCCCCCAATTTGCTGTTGTCTACAAACTTGCTTAGGGTGCACTCAATTCCCTCATTCAACTCATCAATAAAGATATTAAAGACGATGGGCCCCAACACCGGCCCCTGGGGAACACCACTGGTGATGGGTCACCAGCTGGATTTCACTTCATCTACCACCACTCTCTGGGCCTGGCCGTCCAGCCAGTGTTTAACACAGCAAAGAGTGTACTTGTCCAAGCCACGGGCTGCCAGTCTCTCCAGGAGAGTACTGTGGGAGACCGTGTCGAAGGCTTTCTTGAAGTCTAGTTAGACTACGTCATCAACCTCTTCCTCATCCACCAGGCAGGTCACTTGTTCATGAAAGGAGATGGATGGTCAGGCAGGACTTGCCTTTCATGAACCCATGCTGAATGGACCTGATCCCCCAGATATCCTGCATGTGCTGTCTGATTGCATTCAAGATGACCTGTTCCATCACCTTTTCTGGCACTGAGGTCAGGCTGACAGTCCTGTAGTTCCCTAGGTCCTCCTTACGACCCTCATTATAGATGGGCATCACTTTAGCAAGTCTCCAGTCATCCAGGACCTCTCCAGATGACCATGACCACTGATAGATGATGGAAAGTGGCCCACCAGTCACATCTGTCAACTCCCTCAGCACCCTCAGGTGGATCCCATCTGGCCCCATGGACTTAGGTCAGTCTAGGTGGAGCAGAAGGTCTCTGTTTACACCTGAGCTCTGGGGTTTTCTTCTGCTCCCCATCCCAGACTTCTAGATTGGGAGAATGAGGCCTGAGGATAAGTGGTCTGGCTAGTAAAGACAGATAAAAAGAAGTCATTAAGTACCTCAGCCTTTTCCTTATCCTCATTGATCATGTTTCCCTCTGCATCCAGTAAATTATGGAGATTCTCCTTGGCCTTCCTCTTACCTTTACTGTATTTGTAAAAATGTATTTTGTTATCCTGGCCATATTAGCCAGTTTGAGCTCGTGCAGGGCTTTAGCCTTCTTGACTTTTTCTCTGCATATGCTGCCAACTTCCTTGTACTCCCCTTGAGTTGCTTGTCCCTTCTTCCACTGGACATAAACTCTTTTTTTTTTTTTTTTTTTTTTTTTTTTTCCTGGACACTCAGCTTATTGTTGTTGTTTGCCCAGCCCTCTAATTTGTCAAGATCTCTCTTCAAGGCCTCTCTACCCTTGACAAAGTCAGCAGCTCCTCCCAGTTTAGTGTCATGTATCATATTTAGAATACCTATACGCATATAATGAAACTAGGGTCGAGAGAATAACTCAATATTTTCCTTTGTTTTCTTCTCTATTATTCATAGACATGAAATATACATTTTTGATACATGCAAAATATATATATATTTTTCAAATGAAATTCTTGTCATTTGAATTTCAGTCTTGCATGGGTATAGGAATCTTGTTCTGGTAAATCTGTGTATCACAGACAAAATATGTTAATGAGTTTCTTTTTCTTTTTTTTTTTTTTTTTTTTTTTTATTTTTTTGTTTTTATAGAATACACAGGATCCTTATGAAATATTCATCATTACTTTTGTTCCTGACAGAGAAAATAGATCATTAAGTTCCAGATAGTGCTTTAAAGGGCATTTCACATAGTTTAAATAATGAAAAAAAATATAATTTGAAGTGCTATTAGTATCCAATTCGTATAACTTACTGGGTGTAAATAATAGATCTGACAAATCAGTTCATTTTGCATCATGCATCATATCTCTTCAAGTTTATAATCACTCAGAATTTGTGTACACAATTTTTCAAATTTTTTACTCTAACATAAAGAGTAGAGTTTCTCCCTCAGTTGTATACATCTATTTTATTTACATTTTTTTTTTCTTGCAAAATTGTCTCTTGCATTTTGAATTGGGTAAAAATATTTTTCCAGTTTTGTGTAAATTTTAATAGTTTCTAAAAATGTCTGATTTGTGTATGGAGGGGCTTGAGACCTGAAACTTCAGACCTTACGGATTTTTTCTTTGAGAACAGCCTGCCTGGTCTTACGCTGTAACTTGTAATTCCATGATTAGCACATTTAGTCAGGATTCAAGAGAAAATGAGAAATCTATTACTACTGAATTAAGACTGGAACTTGAGTTTACATCTCATCTCATGAAAGATCTGTCCCAATTTTTTCATTATCAGTCCTGAAATGTCTAATATTCTACAGAACTGACTGATTCCAGTAGGAACCAAATAAGAAAAAAAAAACAATAGCCTGCTGGTGGGTTAAGATGATAAGAGTCTATTGATTCTGGATTTCCAATATATCATTACACCTAGATTGCTGGAAGGTAGGGTTGTATTTACAATAGTTTTTGATTGCAAAACATAACTTTTCACTCGGATTAGTCAAAATTGAATCATGTAAGAAAAATATTTTTTGAAATGGTAAGTTGCTATTTTATAAAAGGAAAATTTCAATTAAAATGTCTGAATTCTCTACTTTTTGTTTGTACTGAGTTATCTATTCAGAATAAGGGACTGAAATTTGAAGAACAAGAAATCTGAATCATGAGTTCTCTCAGAAAATCAGAATCTGTAGTATCTGTCATACTATTTTTTTTTTCTTTAGTCTTTTTACTTGCAATAGGATTCTATATGACAGCTTTGTTAGCAGATACCATAGTTTGCACAGATAACATGTTGTAGAATCTACATATATATTGTGATTTAAAATCCCAGTTAAAGAAATGGGAAAGAATCTTACCTTAAATATGGATAAATTAATTAAAAAACATAGTAAACTGTGTGCATATGTATGATTAAAAACATACAGTATGTATGTAACATCTATTTTTCTTGCATTCTGAATTCATCGTGTCTTCTCACCAAAGCAAACACGACCCTAATATGTGTGCACTGAGTGAAAAGGTCAGTTGATCTTTGACTTGAGAGGCATGAAAGTGTTCTGTGACATCTGGTTATATTATGGAATGAGATAATGATCCTTCTTCCCACATTCCCTCCCATATAAATCCACAGCAATACATTATAGAGCTGGCAGTATGTCACTGAAGCTAGTTACTGCACTGTGCAAATTTCCATATGGAAAATTTACAAGGAGTACTATATCAGGTGAAGTGAAAAGTCTGTTACTCTTCCACCACAATTGAGAAAGCCTCAACCAAGCTGAAGAAGAATGAAAAGATGGAATAAGCTAAATTATGGCATACAGAAATATTCATCCTGCATTGCAGAGTGGTTTGAGGAAAAAGGCTAGTATACTCTGTGGCTATCATGTGAAGACGTAAAGATTCTGTACTTAAGAAACTTTACCTACTTGAAATTTCAGATATGTGTCATAGAGATACAATGTTCTGTTACTTGATTTTCTTTCCAGTAGTCTCTGTACTTTATTCCAATCCGCTGAATGGGAGCAGCAATGGGGGAAAGAGAGATGGGAAACCACAAGGTATGAATCACAAATTCTTAGGTGGTTGCCTTTCATTTCACCACCTCTGAAATACTTTGAAAATGCTTTGAAAAAATATCAGCAGTGGACTTAAATGTTTCCTCCACAAAAAATACAATGGTGAAAATCCAGTTCTGACAGGACTTCTAAGGTTTGATTCATGTTGTTAGCATCAATTTGTTTCGTAGTTTCTTTCTATCACACAAATCTACCATTCTTTTTAACAAATCTTGTGAAATGGGAAAATAGTCACAGTTTGATTGTTCAATGTTACAGCAATCAAATAGTGTGTCAAGGAAGTTCCTGGCAAGATTGGACTCCCCATAAGCTAAATGAAATTGGTATTCATTTTCTCAATTAACAGGAAATTGCCTGAATATTTTAGTGTTATGAGGTATAATCTGCACAATGGGTATAGTGGATAGCGTAGTCAAAAAGCTTCTTGTAACAGATTACTTGAAATAAGAATTTTATGTAATGTTTGCATATGTTACAATCACATTCATCATTTCTGCATGAAGCTGGTTATTATTGGTATATAAAAATAGCTAGCTATACGTAGATGCACTGAGAAAATTATGCATTCAGCAGGTCATCTCTGTGTGCAAATTTACCCTTTTTAGAGATAACAGTAATTTATAGTGCAAATTTAATGCACAGTTTAATTATTCATCTTTGGCTGTTCATGAAAGGTCAGGTCCTGAAGTCAGTCCTTTATCTGCTAGGACTATGCTATGTCTCTTCTAGGACCCAAAGGTAGGGTTCCTTGCATATGAACTGACTTCGGTAGTTTCCAGTCACTTAGAAGTAGTTGAACTCAGTCTGTAAAAATGCAATCGATTACAGTGCTCCTATACAATATTGTTATAATGAGAACCCAACTTCAGCATACTTATGGCCATAAGTCACCTACATTTCTTGTCTCAGCTCCTATAAAAAATAAAGCTACTGCTATTTGATTAAAAGATAAGCCTCACACTAATGGAACACTTTACTCATAATTGTATGAAGTATGAAATTCAGAATGAAATATTCAGGCCAAAACTGTCTTCAACCAATGTCTGCCTGTCACTTTGAAGAATGTTTCAATTTCATTTTACTGCTGAGTATATCAATATGCAAGATCATTGACATTCTCTCATTGTGAACTGAATATGATAAATAAATGTATTTAGCTCTGCTACGGTTTATTTTACTTTAACAAAAAATGTTGAAAAATATACATTTTAAATAAAGAAAAAGCAATTGTGCAAGATCAGTGTGGAAGGAAAGATTCCAACCTACAGTTCTTTCAATGTCATATGTTAGACAGATCTGAAATGAAATGAAGATTGAGAAACAGGTTCAGGACATCATATAGTTTTCAACATCAAGACCAATTAGACCTAAGATTTAAATAAATAAAAAAATTAAAGCCTTTTACCACATGAAATAAAATTTGGTTGCAAAAATAAATCCCATACAAATAGTCCCCACTCTAATTCAAAGACTTCCATATTGCTATCCTTCTGTAACTAGTGCTCACTTAGAAAAGAGAGCTGTCTCTTAATTGTCAGGATTTTATGTCATGTGGTGATTGAGAGGCCATATTATGTGCCGTAGAAAGACTGCATTGTTGAACCTTGCCAGAACATTCCCTTGGAACTCAAGGGCTGGGAGGGTGACCTTTGATTTCTCCTTACATTTTGCAGGAGAGAATAACTACAATTGTGTGTTGATGTCTGAACAGGAAAGGAATTTAATCCCTGTAGTTTTGGAAAAACACCTGAGGATATATATAGAAGGCAATAAAGCTTCTGGAGGATTAACTTTTGTTGTTATTGTTTGGTTTTGTATACTGAATTGTTCTGTGAATTCATTTTCAGCTGGTTTACATTTTAGCAAGTGAAACATTTCAGTATGTAGTCAACAAACTTCTACCTTATACAGTAGATGCTAAACAGATGCGCCTGAATGAGGCTTGTTACAACTTGTCTGTCAACAAACTTTAACCTGTAATTAAGCAGGACTGAGGGCTGCAATCAGGATATTGTACTTAGGTTTTATATTACATTGAGATAATACAAGGGGAAATTTACTGTGCTATTTTCCCTTTAATCTTTTTACCTTTGGTTTCCTAGGCCTTTCTCCCTGTCTCCTACTTGTCCTCCCAAGTCAGTTTTTTAGTTTACATAGGGAAAGACTATCAAAGTACTTATTTTCAGGGGTACTGTTTTTAATGTGGTATATATTATCTGACATAGGCCATACAGATGAAAATAGAAACAATATAGCAACTGGATGAACAACGATAATAGTCTGAGTTTGAATAGGTAGTAAAATTTAAAAAATAAAAAATAATAAAAAAGTTATGTCTTTTAAGCATGCAGTTTAAACATGAAAAAATAGTTTAGCAAATCATAATAAAGATGAGTCTCTTTGATAAAGTTAACACAGACTTATTACTTGATACAATCAAATATTTTGAAATAGGGAGCCCAAACAAATGTTTCCAAAAAAAAAATCAGAAGCCTGTATTTAAAAATGTCATTTTTTTTTTTTTCTGAAAAAAAAAATAATAAAGCAATTTAATACTTTATTGTACAATAATAGACTACAGCTCATGCTGAAGTACTTTATTGCATTAGGACCAACACTTCTGTGTCTCAGTTTTCTCTAGTAGGTGCCATCAGATAAGAATTTAATTTATGGTCCAAGAATGTCCTTTAATTGTGTCTCAGCTTTGAAAAATCAATTTAATTGTGTTTTAGCTTGTGTTGTTTCAATATTGATGTATATGCCTACGAAATTTGGTAAGTGTATTTTTGTAAATTGAGGTGTAAATAAAGAATAGAAATTTTTATAAACTGAGTTGTAAATAATTATTAAACATACCATTGTAAGCTTTCTTATTTTCTACATTTAGTTTGAGCTTAGTGGCTTACAGAAGTGCAATCACACTGCTGAGAAAAAAACATAGAATGTTGTCTTTTTAAATTATGGAAACAACTATTTCACTGCAGCATCTTTAGGGAAAATCTGTAAATTTATTCAGTGATCTATTTACTAATAATGTTATGATTAACTTAGTGTTGTGTTCATTGCATCTTAAAGATTCTGCCATTTCCGATTTTCAATGCTGATCTTTCACCTTCTGCAATTTTGGTGACTTAAGCACCCGCATTTAACAAAATCAAAAAACAACCAAAACCAAGACCAAAACAAACAAACAAAGAAACCAAAATAATAAATAAATAAATAAATAAAAGAAAATTAAATAAAAAAGAAAATTAAACATGGTTTTGGAGGCTGTAAAAAACCTAGCTACTTAACACAATCAACTTAGAACACAGCCAGATAAACAATAGAATTGGCAAAACTATGAAGGTGATTGCCTTCATTCTGCAGAAAGTAAGAGAGTGACTTCAGGCTAGGAAGAATGGAACAAAACCCCTTTACTTGGATCTAATGAACCAAAAGGTAGAATATTTTGAGTACCGTTTGGCACATTGTTTTTGTGTGAATGTGTTGATAACAAAAAATGTTGATAACAAAAAAATATTCATGCAAAAAGTAGTTGCTTCTTTCTGTTTCCTCTTTGCAATGGGTACCATGAACTAATTCAGTGAAATCATGCATGGAATTGAGATGGCAAATTGGAGAAGTATAGTTTAATTCCTCTTATAAAGTAATAAGTAAGGACATTTTTAATGGTGCCAGATTGGAACAAACAGAAATATTTATTCACATTTTGTTGAATTTGGCTGGGATCTTTTTGACATATGTTTTATTGTTCAGGCTTATATAAGTTCAGAAATAATCTGTACAAATTCATCAGAAAAAACAAACAAACAAACAAACAAAAACTAAAAGCTATTGCATACCAAGTTATTCTCTTACGGTTTGTGAAGTCCCTAAACTGAAAACTAATGGGGAAAATTTTACTGAAGTATTACTGTAAGCTGCCCTGCATGGCAAAAGGATACCATCCTCAGTTCTATTAGAGAGTACAGGACAAGATAGACCCTTTGTCAGGCTCTGTTTTCACATGTGACTATTTTGTCTCCTGTTTTTGTTATCAATATTATTGTCTTGTACCTCGATCTGTCTAAATAACAGTGATAAGGCAGTGATAAGGACTATTTCTCTTCTCTGAAATGATATCAACCTCCTCTGTTGCACACAAACCTAGTTAGTTAGCAACAAACCAAACTGTAGACATCAGTCCATGTATAATAAGAACCTTAAATACTAACAGAGACTGGATTTAAAACCCCACAAAATTGATTTCTATAGTTTGAGTACTGAGGCTGTGAATTCTTCTTATGTGAAGAATAAAGGGCACTAGAAATAATATCACTCTCGTATTTTGGGTATGTGATCAATGTTTATCTGTTTATCAGGTGCCTGTTAGAGGCAAGTGAGAGTAGTGGTGTCCATCTATTCCATTTCTTTATGCTTACAAATATGTGTTTAAAGACATGGCCGTCCCTTTGAAAAAAAGTATCAGGGGAAAACATGAGACATTAATCACCTGTAGTAGAAGAAGTGCAATGACTTTCTATTTATTTATTTATTTATTTATTTATTTTATTTCATTGACCTTTGGGTCATGAAATCCTCCCCTCCCTCCCCCCAAATAAGCATTTATTAGTGATTCAGTATCCCTACTATAAAAAATAATGCTACAAAAATTAGCACACAATTAATGTTTACCTGTATAGTAACTATGGACATGTGAATAATAACCACAAATTTAAACAAACAGAGTGAACTTGACATCAGTGAGGTTCAATACAAGTTGTCATTGACTTCAGCAAAGAAAGGATTTCCCTCAGAAACCTCAGGTCCTGTAGCATGATTTTCTTATGGCCAGTTTAGTACAATTGTTCAAACTGAAATACAATATTAATTTTAAGAATAATATCACTACAGAAATAAATAAACTGATATAAATTTGGCAAAAGTAATTTATTAAGTATTATAACTTGACATATTTATGTATGTATTTGAGACGCTCAAGAAAAGCAATATCATTTATATTCATAGAACTCTGATATGTACCGTCTGTAATACAGTTGAAAAAAAAAATTTTTTTTTACACTGTTTTTGCATTTATCTCTTTTCTATGTTACCTACTTCAATAACAAACCTTTCAGATCATAGTGGATCACTCAGCGTGTGATTGTACACTGTAGCCAATCATGTTTTGTGTTTAAACAGAAAAATATGCTGAATGATAAGGATTGAAATTGTGTGATTTATATGACTTTTTTTTTTTTTTTTTTTTTTCCTTAGAACTTACCCTGATATTACCTACAGACTTGCACTGCATAATGGCAAGTACAGAGAGATTTGCTATTTCTTACTTAAAAAGTATTCAGTGCTAGAAGGGAGTTTTAAAAGCTTGAGAGCATCAAGTACATATATAATGAAATGCAAGGATCAGAAAGATAAGCACATGGAGTATAGTCAGTATGCATTCACCAAGGGTAAATCATGCTTAACCAATCTGCTAGCCTTCTACGATGGGATAACTGGATGGGTAGATGAGGGAGGAGCAGTGGATATTGTCTGCCTTGACTTCAGCAATGCTTTCAACACTGTCTCCCATAACATCCTCATAGGTAAGCTCAGGAAATGTGGGATGGACAGTCAGGTGGACTGAGAATTGGCTGGATGGCAGAACTCAGAGGGTTGTGCTTAGCAGTGCACTGGAGTCTAGCTGGAAGCCTCTAGCTAATGGTGTCCCCCAGAGGTCTGTATATTGACTCTAGTCAAGCATATCTTAGTTGTGATTGGTGAAAAGTTTTCTTGTCTTTGTTTAATGGTATAGGCTCCAAGAAATTCAGAGCGTGCTCGCACCTTGGAGGTGGGTAGCTTTTGGGATGGAGTTGTTCTTTGGTATTATAATGTTTTTATAATAAGCAAAAGTACACTAGAGTACAGCATTTTGTCAAAAACATGACAGGTCGTTGGCTCAGGGTAGCAAAGTGCAGCTTATCTGTCTCGGTGTACACAAGAACAATCGAGTCCCCCTCTTGTCACAGAGCCTACCTGTGGTGTCTCTACACCACTCTGCACTCCGTATTGTTCCTTAGAGTTTGCACACCAGGTTCCCCTGGCGTGTTAACATCCAAGGTTAGAAGTCTAGGGAACACTCAGGTCATGCAGCTATGCCCTGCCCTGAAAACCTCTTCAATGCTGTACTTTTCTTTAGAATATAAATAGTAGATTGATTTTCCAAGTTACTTTACGCAATCACACCACAGTAATAAAAGACATTAATCTCCCTGTGCTGAGTTTGTTTTGTTCCTGATGATAATTGTTGAGTCATTTCCCTCTACTTATCTCAACCCTTAAGACCTTTCCATTGTATTTTCCCTCTTGTTTTTTTGAGGAGAGGGAGTGAGAGAATGGTTGTGGTAGAGCTCAGCTGCCCAGCAGGGTAAAACCACCATAGCTCCTAACACAAAATCTCAAATGCTGATATTTCAACAAAAAATGTGCTAGTGATATTTTGACAGATAGTGGAGGATACATTATTAGGATAACAGAAATCAATACTTTTTGATTTATGTAATTTTCTGTGTTGATTTTTAGAGCCATAAGTTAAAATGCTTCAAATTCTTTCTCCTGAAAATTTTAACGTGTCCCATTTCCCCACTCCCACTCCCACCCCTTCCCCCCTCCCTTTTTTTTGGAAGACTCATCTACTCATTTCTGTAGTAGTTATTTTCCTCTCAACTTTTAAAATTTCCACATGAACAAAATTTATATTCAAAGGAAAATTTCAGATGAATTTGTTGAAACAGGATTAAGTTGAAGTAGATGGTAACTTGGATGTTAAGTCAAAGGATTGTTTTTCCTCTGAACAAATAAAAGGTTGGTTCTGCAGATAACTGAAGAGCTTTAGAAGTCCACAAGAACTGAAAATTTGTCAGGTATAAGGAAGCTATAGAAAGACAATGCAGCTTACAGAGGAAATACATAGAAAAACTGTGTCAAGGTATTTTTTTATGTAGCAAGAGGAGTAACCTCAGGTACTTTTCTGTTCTTGCTTATTCAGAAATTTTCTCACATCTTACAGGAAACTCTCTCTCATGTTATTACTTTGTGAAGAACAAAATAACTATTATTTGTGTACAATGAGAATGAACTACAGTGTCCACTTAACTCAGGCTGGGAGCGTGCTTACTTCTGAAACACTGCAAATAATCTAAATTTATCCGTTGAGCTTGATTCTGCAGCTGGAAACATATATGATGTAAGGAACAAATACTGCATGAGAATCTAAATCAAGTGCATAGCAATCCTGTTAAGTATCTTTATCTATTTATATCTCAGCCTGCCCACCTTGACCATTCTGATTTCACATAGAAATATGCTGGATGTGGCAGAATAAGTCCTGTGTGGAGCATTCTTTGGCACTTGCTGAGCTTCAGATGGCTATTGACAGCTAGATATAATGGCAAGAACATTTCTAAGCTAATTGGTCCTAGTAGATTTCACTGTTGCAGTTGGCCTTGGTGGATAAACATGTTATACAAGTAAGTGGTTTAATTCTTTTAGGAAAGGTGATTACTTCTAAATTAAAAATGATGAGAATTTTGAAGAATTAGAATTTTGTTCCTAAATTAGTCTTTAGCAACAAAAGGAACCTCCTAGTTGAAGAATGCTTATGTGGGTTATATTGTCTTCTAACCACCAAAATACAAATATTTTCATTTTAATTTGTTGCATTTCATTTCAACTAAATAAACAAAAAATAAAACAAGAAAAAAAAAAACACCACTATGGCTAAACACCACACAGCCATCTCAGTGGGGTGGGGGAGAGAAACAGATAAAAACAAACAAACAAACAAACAAACAAACAAACAAAACAGCTAGTGAGTTGAGATAGAAACAGTTTAATAGGGTAGGAAAGGAAGAGAGAATAGTAATGATAAAAGAATATACAAAGCAAGTGATACACAGTGCAATTGCTGACTGATGTCCAGCCAGACTTTAAGCAGTAGTATACCCCACCCCAGCCTGCCACCCCATATTTATAGTTCAACATTGTTTTTCCATGAATGTCTTTTCTAATTGAATGAGTCTTTTAATTTTCACTGCTGTTGTCAAGGATGAATTTTTACAAGCTAAAAAGGCTTATATTCTTTAAAACTACTTATGACTTACTACTCTAGCCCTAGACAAACTTTCAGTCTCAGACATAAAAAATAAAAATAGAAATAACTTAGAGTATAAGCAGGTCCAAAAACTTGCTGATTTCAACTCACAAATATTAGTTAATGTCCAATTAGAGGAGGACAAAAAGCAACACTCTTCCTTGAGAAGGAATGTCAGTATTTTGAAGAGCAACCATTACTAGTCAGTAATCTGATGCAAGTAAAAAGAGACCAACCCTTCCCTGCCATTGGGAAATAGAGATGAAGTTAAACAAAATTAAATTATAACATAGTGACTTG
>CM021729.1:47396774-47433343 GCA_011074415.1 Stictonetta naevosa
ATTTTTCCTTTTCCTTTTCCTTTTCCTTTTCCTTTTCCTTTTCCTTTTCCTTTTCCTTTTTCTTTTCCTTTTCCTTTTCCTTTTCCTTTTCCTTTTTTTTCCTTTTATTTGTTCTTCCTTTTTTTTTTTTTTCCTTTTTTCTCTTTCCTTTTCCCTTTCCCTTTCCTTTTCCTTATTCCTGTTTACAGGTAAATGATCATGCCTATTCAAAGGGCCAGTCATAACACAAAGAAGCAAAATTAACAAATGAAAATGATATCTGCTAAGACAACAGGCCTTTTAAGAACTAAGTAATGCTCTAATTTGAACTGTTTCTTCAGCTGAATGACAACAGCCTGGTTATCAAAGGGATGTTTTTATGCACAAGTCCTTCGCATTCACAAACCATTTCCCCTGAAATTGTAACCCAATTTGTTGTTATAGCAAACTCTTTTCGTAGTTATAAGCTCTGATACTGAGAGGAAGAGAGAGAGAGAGAAAGAGAGAGAGAGAGAATGGATAGAGGGAACCTTCAGTCCTAATTCTGAAGCTGGACTGCTATGAGTGTCCAAATGTTCCTCACAGTCCAAATTATTGTATGACTATATTACAATTACATTATGCTACATTAATTTTCATTTCCTCTTCATCAACTGCACAAAATTAAACTGCAATCAAAATATTCTTGTCACGGTTTTGTCTGGGATAGAGTTAATTTTCTTAGTAAAGGCTCACATGATGCTGTGCTTTGGTAGTGATAACACACCAATGTTTTTAGTTGTTGAAAAGCAGTGCTCTTACAGAGCCAAGGACTTTTCTGCTTCTCATGCTGCTTTGCCGATGAGCAAGAAACCAATAAACCATTACATGTGGTGAGCCCTGCTTTTCTGGAAGTGTCTGAACACCTACCTGCCGATGGAAGGTAACAAATTAATTCCTGGTTTTGCTTTGCCTGTTGGTGTGGCTTTTGCTTTACCTAGTAAATTGTCTTCATCCCTATCGATGAGTTTTTACAATTTTTACCTTTCCAATTCTCTCCACCATCCCACTTGGGGAGAGGTGTGTGTTACTTAGCTGCCCGCAGGGACTAAACCACAACAAATGCTTCTTGTCAATTTTTATCCTAGACAAATGCTTGTCCAGGTTATCATGGAATCATAGAATGTCTTGGGTTGGAAGGGACCTTAAAAATCATCTAGTTCCAACCTCCCTGCCATGTGTTGGTACCTAGTAGATTAGGTTGCCCAGAGCCCCATCCCACCTGGTCTTGAACAGCTCCAGGGATGGGACATCCATAACTTCTCCAGGCAATTTGTTCCAGTGCCTCGCGACTCTCATAGTAAAAAAAAAATTCTTACTTCTTCTTACTTCTGATTTAAATCTCCTCTCTTAATAGTTTAAAACCATTCCCCCCTAGTCTTATCAATATCTGCCCTGGAAACTACAGACCAGTGAGCCTCACATCTGTGCCTGGGAAAATCATGGAACAGATCCTTCTGGAAAAAATGTCAATGCACATGAAGGACAAGGAGGTGATCTGAGACAGCCAGCACAGTTTCACCAAGGGCAAATTGTGCCTGACCAGTCCGGTGACCTTCTGTGATGAAGTGAGTGACTGCATCAGTTGACAAGGGAAGACCAACCAATGTCATCTACCTGTCCTTCTGTAAGGCTTTAGACATGGCCCCACATGACACCCTGATCTCCAAATTGGAGAGAGATAGTTTTGTAGGATAAACTATTCAGGGTGTAATGAATTGGCTTGAAGGTTGCACCCATAGAGTTGTGGTCAATGGTTCTATGTCCAGGCGGAGGTCGGTGATGAGTGGTCTCCCTCAAGGGTCTATCTTTGGAAGAGTATGGATTATATCTTTATCAATGACTTCTCGTGGCCTTGCTTTTCAATGTACCTATAGAATCCATTCTCGTTATTCTTTACATCCTTTGCCAAATTATTTTCCATCTGTGCCTTGGCTTTCCCTTCACATCCAGACAGTATCCTTGTACTCTTCCCAGGCCACATGTCCCTGCTTCCTCTGCCTATGTACACTTCTCCTGCCCTCATCATTAAGAGTCTTATGTTATCACCAACCATGGGGCTTGTTGACCCTCCAGGCCACACTCCAACAGTTGTTCACTGAACCACTTGTACAATGTTGGTGATCTTTTGTCAAATTTACATGAAGCAGGATTTTCCATTACAGAAACATACACACACACACACACACACACCGTTTTTCCCCCTGTATTCAGAGATCTTATTTTTTACTGTAGGTTTGGCCGCACTACCAGGGATGGAAAGTGGACTTACTGTTCTGTAACTCCATTGATCCCTTTTAAAGCAATATTTGTGGCAAGGAGCTTTCTGGTGTATATTCCCAGATGTTGTTATGATATAAATCTGACACCTTTAAATTCCTCTATGATATTTTGTAAAGCCTTGATCCATAGCTCCCACATTATTTATTACACAGTGAAATATCCTTCCTGGGGCAAATAAAAACAGTGAAAAAAATTAAACTTAGTATTGATATTTCAGCGTGGAATCTTGATTTGGCAGTACAGATCATAACATTTTCTAGAGTAAAATTATCTAGGGGTTGAAAACTAGAATCAGAATCATTGTATGATTTCAGTTGCTGTTAAAAAATATCTCATGGTCTATTTTTTCCCCATAAAAGACCACCACCAAATCTAAAACAAAACACACTTACAAAAGAACAACAACAACAACAACAACAACAACAACAACAAAAAACAACAGCTGCAGGCAGGCACAGCAGTCCCAGGGATGCAATTAAACTCAATAGCCTTATAATGTATTCTACAGTCTTTACAACTTTACATTTCCCCAGTAATGTATTACTTAAAGTAGCAATTATCAAGTGATTTGGATTATTTCTGCACATAATGTAACAATGGGAAGGAAAGTATTTACATATAAACTAAAAAAAAAAAAAAAAGTTTTAAATGAAAAGGCAGAAAAGTGAATTTAACCTCAGCTTATATCTGGATACAGCTACATGAAGAAAATGAGTTTCTACGTGATGCCACCACAGCAGTTATGATGAAAAGTACTGGTTAAGTGAAATGATAAACAATATCTCAGAGGGGTACAACATTAGCCATCAAGTGATGAACTTAGAGGAGCTTAACAATGTAAGTTTTGCTTGCACATGGAAGACCAAATTTCAGCCTGCTGAAAATACTTTTATACTAATGTAAACAGATTCAGACTATAACATATAAGATGAAGACCTGCAGTGGAAGTGCTGGCATCTATCTAATGTTACCGATCTTTGACTGAAAGATAAATGAAGAAACCACATTGCAGAGAGCACAGAGGTTCCAAGCATAGGAAGTTACAATCTGTTCTGATTCTGATTCAAACTAGTCACCTTTACATTATCACAAGAATGCTTCTTTATTTGGGAGACCTAAGAGATTTACCTGCTTTAACAAGCTCTGTTACTATTAACCCTTATGAAATCAGTATTCTCAGTGAGCTTCCAGGGACGGACTTTATGGAAAATTAAGAGTTCGGCCTTACAAAGGACTCTGTGACACTGCTTCTGTGACTAGTACCTCTTAAAGTTCAATTTGAGAGAGACAGTAGGGCCGTGTTATTGATTGACTTCGAAGCAGCTTGGAAAGTTCTTGTGGATTTACAGGACTTTTCATTTCCCTTTAGTCATTTTTAGCAGTCTGACCATGTTCAATAACAACTTTACAGTTCTCAGGTAAATTTAAGGAGTTTACATAGTCACATGTCTAAGCTGACAATTAAAAGCTTCTATTTACTTAGACATCTGCATCCTTGGGTATTGCTAATGGTTTATTCAGATTTATTAGCAGATTGCCCTGAAAAACTACTGTATCACTTACTGCCAAATGAGAATTTTTAGAAAACCTTGGATTACTTTTGTGTTCTGTTGCCTGACAGAAACATGTACATTAAATATGAAAGTATTTCTGAGGAGCTGATTTTGTCATTATTAACTGAGAATATTTGAATTTATGCAATCTTAATACAGAGAAAACTAAAACAAACAAATGAACAAAAACAACAACAAAAATATAAAATAAATTCTATCCTTTTATAATAACAATATCTAGTCAGACCACTCTTATGAAGTATAATAGCATTAGGAAAATAAAATTAATCTACAAAAATACTAAAGATGTTTTAAGGTATATATATATTTTTTTCTTTTTTTTCTTTTTTCTTTTTTCTTTGTCTGTATTTTACTGTGGCTTTTAAGTTAGCTATCTTTTCCAAGTGTGCTGGAGAAAACTAAGTAAAAATATACCTGACAGGATTACTTAACCTGTTGCCTACACATATGGCATATTAATTATAAAATACATCCTTAGTTATAGCTCCAAATGCTTGGAAAAACAAGAAAAAAAATGACAAAATTGCTTTTGAATTGTCACCCAGTTCAGTTGTTTGGAGTTACTATGTTGCATGTTAGTCTGCTGACAATATCTATGATAGTGTTTAGGCTAGTAGGCCACAGGTAAACATGCCTATAGGTGTCAAATACCTATATGCCCCTGCCCTAAGCCTATTAAATCACCTCAATTTCTGCAGTCTTCAGGAACATTCCAGAAAAACAAACAAACGAATAAAAATGTAAGCATAAATGTATATAAAGGTCTTTGGTGGCCCCTCAACCTCCAGATAACCTGTTAAGTGAGAGTTTCCTCTTTACCTGTTTGGATAGTTAATCACAAAAACAAGTTAACAGTCCACCAAGAATACCAAAACTGGGACTGGCCCCAGCCCAAATTTCATAACCTTTACCTTACGCATTTTGAAGGAATAAGATTATTTTAGTTTAGAAGTATATGCCTTCATATATGCTGGCCATTCACTTTCTTACTCATTTTTCTTTTCCTGTTTCAGTGTTCCTTGTCTTTGTGTCTCAGAAAGTGGCTTCACCAAATGCCTACCTAGGTATTGATCTTGTTTTTTACTTTGACCCCATCGGTATAATGGATATTCAGGAGAGGAACTGAAGCCTAGAAGAATCGCACTTTGGGATCACTTTGGCTGTCCTAAACTCACTATTTGTAAGGGCATACATGAAAGATGGGCAAAAGGATTGCCTTTCAAAATCCTTAACTAATCAGAGGAAAAACATTATTTTAGATGTTAGCCCATTCTGCCCCATTTTCTTGAGTGGAGCTTTAGAACACAAGATAGGCCAGTGACGTTTTTACTTCAACACAGCTGAAGGAAACCATCCTACTAAATAGAACAAATGGCAAAACTCCCCTTCCCCCCTTTTTTTATTAGTGGTACAAAGTCTTTACAGTTCCAATTAAAATGAGGTAGAATTTTGCTCAACAGGTATGTCCATACTACACACTGCACTTCATTCTATTACTTTGTGAAGATCCCTGGGCTATATTAACATGAGTTAAGTATGAGAAACAACGAGGATACATTACAATGCACCTATCAAAATTAATTTTACCCACAGAGAAAATAACCACCAGTTTTCTGCATATGGATGAAAACTCCTTCAGCCAGGTACTATGCTGTGGAGAACCAGGCTAATGAAGAAGAAAAGAACTTCAATGTTATTTAATCAAAACTGATAATACTGAACCTTTAAATGCTCAAAATTTCACTAAATCTCAATGAATTGTCATGGCATCATAAAGATATCCTTTTTTTGTGTGTCTGTTCTCACCTTGAAAAATGGTCACCATTCACTTAAAATTCTTCTTTGGTGGCAGAAATGTCATTCACTCAGTTAATGTAAACACGTAACTCCTACTCCTTTGTCTTGAAAAATGAATATGAATGCTCAGATGCACTATGAGCTGGTGCCATGACAGATGTTTTCTGAACGTGTTTAACCTAGAAGGTTGTTATTTTTTTTTTTTTAATTTCACAGTAAAAAAAAAAATAAAACTAATAATAATAATAAAATAAAGAGAACCAAGAGAACCATAGCAGATTTTCATAGAATGATATCATAGAATGGCATAAAAGGGACCTTTAAGATCATATAGTTTGAACCCCTCTGCCATGGGTAGAGAAGTCACCCACTATATCATGTTGCCCAGTGCCCCATCCACCTGACCTTGAACACTTCCAGAGATAAGGCATCCACAACATCTCTGGGCAACCTGTTCCAGTGCCTCACAATCCTCTGAGTGAAGAATTTCTTCTTAACAACTAATCTATATCTCCCCTCTTTTAGTTTAAAAACCTTTTCCCTTGTCCTATCATTATCTGACCACGTAAAAAATCACTTCCAACTTTTTATATGCTTCCTTTAAAGACTGAAATATTGCAATGAGGTTTCCCTCTTCCATTCTCTTCTGCTCTCTCAACCGTTTTTCATAGCAGAGGTTCTGCAACTCTCTGATCATCTTTGTGACTCTCCTTTAGACCTGCTCTAACAGGTCCAAATCTTGTGATGGGGGGCCCAGATCTGGATGCAGCACTCCAAGTGGGGCTACACTAGGGCAGAGTAGATGGGGACAATCAGCTCTCTTGACCTGTTGGCGACACCACTTTTGGACCAGTCCTCCAATATCCTTCTCAGCAGGGCTGCACTCTATGTGTTCTCCTATGCTGTAGTCATGTCTGGGATTGCTCCAGCCTAGATGTAGCATCTTGCACTTGAACTTGAACAAATTGAAAAGACTTGTGACTTTTGCTCCACTGAAGAGAAAAAAAAAAATAGGGCACCCCAGAGCTTTTTCCAGTAGTGTCTCAAATTAAATACACATTGTGACTATATCCTAGGAGACCTGATTTGTGGAAAAGCCCACTCGAAACATTTCTGTTATGGCTGCTTGGGTGTTGTAGGGAGCTCAGTAATGTGCAATCACTGTTCTTTTAGAACTGTAAATGAGTCAATGAAATGAAGACAGGGCAGTGAAATCAAGAAATGAACAGGAGTCTGAGGATGCTGTTCAATCCATATGCCTTCCGTGAATCAATAGACGCTGTTTTACTTTGCCATTAATGTTGCTTAGAGGGAAATTTGCTCATACATAAATTCAGGGTCACAAGGTGTAATTAAGCAGACTTTCTGGAAGGAGCTAGTACTGCTGTTCTGCAGATGTTGTCATTATTTCCAAAAGCTTAAATCCTTCACAATAGACATAGGCTACTTGTCAGTCACAGAAATTTTATGCAGGGTTGTATGGAACTATTTAGCCTCCGGAGAAATCATGCTCTCTGTTTTCCTGTAAACCACACTTTTCTGCAACTCCTTCCATGGGTTGTTTGGTGATGTTAGCATGAAAATTTACTCCTGTGAAGGTCAATGACCTTGCAACAGTGGGAAAAATGCTTGAACTCTTCTCACTTCATAATGAATGAAACATTAAGAAAAAGTTTATGTAGTGGTCAAAACAGAACATCTTGCTCCTGTTCAAGAAAAAAAAAAATATAAAAAAATCTGTTAATTTCATAAGGAATGGTAGATAATTTGAAGTAAATCTAGATATTTCTGTTGATGAGAACCAAATTATCACATGGTTCTATTTGGAGCATTGAAGAAAACTAGTCTTGTTTTCCTCAATATGAGAAGTTGAATTGCTTCAAATGACTGTTGCTAATGATCAGGGTTTTAATGATGGAAGTCTGGAACTTCAGAATGACACCTGAGTCAGCTAGAGCTAAGACAAATGAAAGATACAATTTAATAAATTTGCCAAAAAACTAACAAAAAGACAGACTATCTGTGTTATGCTGCCTAGACATCAGATAAAAAAGCTGAAATCAGGTCTCTGAAATAAGTTGCAATTAGAGACACTTATTTCAAGTTTGAAGCATATATGAAATAAATTACTATTGAGTTTTCCAATAGATAATTCCAATAGCTTTTTATAGAGCACTTGATAAACTGTGTCAATTGACTGGTAAACTGTTTCTCAGTCACTAGAGAAAAAGTGCAAGAACTATATTCTCCATCTTCCAATATAATTTTGGTGGTCACACCAACAGCCAACTAAACTATCACACTGCTGTCTCACCCCTGCTCCTCAAGGGGAGAGAAGAGAGGGGAGAAAATATGATAGAGGGAAAAAAAAAAAAAAAAAAAAAAAAAGCTCATAGTTTTATATAAGGATAATAGAATTACAGGATAAAGAAAGAAAACAAAACAAAACAAAACAAAAGGAACAAACAGCAAATAAGAAAAGGCCACACAGAAACAAAGAGAGAAAAAAACAATTATACTATACTCCCCATCAGCTAGAGATATTTGGCTACATTCCAGGAAGCATGGCCTCAATACATGTATCAGTTGTTTGTGAGGACAGACGTTCTAATTGCAAGAGCTGCCCCCTCTCCCTCCCCTTCCCAGTCTTTCATTGCTGAGTGTGACCTCATATGGTGTGGAATATCCCTCTGGTTGGTTTATGTCAGGTACCCTGGTGATGTCCCCTCCCCACCTCTTGCCCGTCCCAAGCCTACTGGCTTTCAGATGTTGGAGAGAGTCTTGGTGTTGTGCCAGCACTGCTCAACAATAGACAAAACATCGGTGTGATACTACTGCTATTCTAGCTATAGGTGCAGAGCACATAACTATATGGACTTCTGTTGGGAAAGCTAAGTCCGTCCCAGCCAGAACCAGCACAAAAATTTCATTTAAACTGCTCCTTAATATTTTGATTAACAGATAACTTTCTCTGTGTTCTGAAACACATGTCTTGTATTAAATGTAATAAATAGTTCAAAAAATTGATCATAATAAACATCCTGATTCAGAATATCAAACAAGCCTGTAGGAACTGGTGGGTCAATTCAGTCTCTCAGTCAAGGCAAAGCTATTGAGAATTTGTCTATAATAGAAAAGAAAGGTCTGCATGAATTGTAGGTAGGTGTATTTTAGGACTTTCTAATTCTATTTTTAATATGTATTTTTTCCTGGCATCATAACTGTTATGAGTTGGCCTGTAAACAGATAAGTTGAAAAGTTGTCTCTGTGCAGCACAAAACTGAATGGAACATTTTTCTGAAATAATCATTGTGCTAGCTGCAATTGCCTGGTTATAGCAGCTTTGTCTTATTGCTACAGAAATGGATAATTTGACTCAGAAAATACAGAGATAAAATGTCTGATTGTCGGTGTCTGCATAATGGAGACAGTCCACAAATTTTAGTATTCTCTCAAAAACATGTTATAATCATAGTATAATGCATATGCTTAGGTATGTTGTTCAGCAGTTCACAGATATTCAGGAAGATTTATCACTGGTGTTGGAACATTCTCAAAATTTTAGAGAGAGCAAGAGCCTACTGTCATGTCTTAGGAACTGTGTAGAAATATGATCTGAAATCTGGTACAAAACTTCAGTAGCAGAAATCCTAGAGGGTTGTGTTTGCCCTAGCTATATTACTTTTTATTGTATGGTAGTACAAAAACAGTAAAAGTATTTGCAAATGAAGCTTACATACACTTCTGCTAGCAATTTTAATCATTTTTAATATTAATATTATTAGGATGATATTTTTTCAAACAATATGGCTATGTGGTCTGTAATCTTGTATTCACAAAGACTTTCATTAACATATAAACAGTCAGTGGTATTTAACACATCATTCTGATGACCTTGCCGAACATTTATCAGAATTATTTGACTAGAAAGTAAAGTATACTCTGCTGAGATTGCCATAAAGAGACCAAATAGGAGACACAGATCTTAAAATAAAGTATGTTATAGTTCTTGAGAATGAAATGTAGTCAGCCCTGATAAGCCTTTTCTAGTTTCACAAACAGGTGTCAGGAATATTTTGCAGCCTTCAGCAATGCATTCTGATGACCTCAATAGTGCTTTACTCAGATCCTTGAACGATGTTATAGTATATGAGGTGAATGGAATCTACAGACTCCTCACTGTATCACCAGTAAATGATATTCTTTAGATGTCAAGAATAATGCAAATACAAATGAGCTTGTCCTGGTTTCAGTTAGAACAGTTAATTTTCCTCCTAGTAGCTGGTAGCTATATTTTGGATTAGGATGAAAAGAGTGCTTATAACATGCTGATGTTCTAATTGTTGCAGAGCAGTGCTTACACTAAGCCAAGGACTTTTCAGCTCCTCTCTCTGTCCTGCCAGCAGGCAGCCTAGGGGTGCAGCAAGAGCTGGGAGAGGACAGACCCAGGACAGCTGACCCAAACTGGCCAAAGGGATATTCCATACCACCTGATGTCATGCTAAACAATATATAGGAGTGGCTAGTTGAGGTGGGGGGGGTGGCTGATCTGGGATAGGCTGGGCTTTGTTCAGCACGTGGTGAGCAATTGCATCGTTTGCACTTTTCATACACAATTCACTTGTTTTATACACACTATTATTATTATTATTATTATTATTATTATTATTATTATTTCCTATCTTAATAAACTACCTTTATACTCACAGGCTTCACTTTCCTGTTTCTCTCCCCCATCCCAGAGAGGGAGGGGAGAGGGTGAGCTAACGGCTGTGTGGTATTTAGCTGCCAGCCGGCTTAAAACACAACAGAGCTGTATTACAGAAAATTCAGATTTACATGCCAGTTCTTTATTTCTATGGACCTGAGAATTATCCTCTAAAAAGGCAAAGATTAAATTAAATGCAGCACCTACAGAGTGAAGCTTCAGATCATAGTGCAATTAAGACACTCTCAGATGGCTTTCTGAAGTTTTCATTCATCAATATTTTACTTATGTTTCTGATGTTTGCTATACTACACTGACTCCAGCTGGCATTTCTGTCCTTTGTTTTTCCACCAGTATCCTGAAATAACCTCTTCAAAATGATTTAACCAACTGGAGTTAAATAAGGCTAAATTAAACTTAATAAGGAAAAACACCAAAACAACAACAACTGGTGGAAATTAGACAATTCTTATAGTTTTTGTACTGTTCACTTGCTGAACTTTCAGTCTCTTTTTCTTTTTCTTAACTCCCTGTCTTCTCTAACTAGATTGGCTATTCTTTAGATGATAAAGTGTATCATGTTCTCCATGACTTTTAAACAGGCTGAAGACTTTTTACTGGTATTTTACAGTTACAAGATCCACTGGCCTATTAAAAAGGATTAGTAAAGATAAGAACGGTTTTATAAATATCTTACACTTTTTTCCATCTATCCCAGCTTTTCTTGAGGCCTGATTAGCCAAATGCAGAGCTTTTAGTACTTCAGAACATCAAGATTCTACAAAATAGAAGGAAAGAGTCTGAATTTCAGGTCATTTTTAACATGCAGTAATGTCTTTGTGAAATGTTGTGAACACCTGTAGCAAGCACGAATTTTCCGACCCTTTCATTAAAACTAGCTTGCTGCAAATCACAGCTTTCCCCAGATTGCTTTATAATAGGTTAATCCACCAGGACTCTGAATGCAGCACAGCATGCCTACTTTAACCTAGTTCAGAGAACTACTTTGGCAATACTTGTGCTTTCAGGAATTGTGAATGAAAGCTAACCAAACTATATGTCTAACTCAGGAAACAGTGTAGTAGTCCTGTACATTCATGTTCTTAATATCATTGAAATTCACCTTACAGTTGAAACATATTAAAGATATGCTTATATGGATATTACAGTGGTGGCAAGCAGTGGTTGCTGACATAGAAAAAGAAATGGTTTTGCTGCGCTTATATAGATATATCTTCAATTAAACAAACAAACACTTTTTGATATTTAACTTCATTTCCATACAAAGATGATGCACAAAGAAATACTGATTTTGGCTGTTACAGCTAACGTCTTCAAGGAATGAGAAACTCAGGGTATTTTAAAACAAAAGACTTTTTGTTTTAACCTAGACAAATTCAAAAATGCCTAGATTAGCTTTACATGTTCCTGTTGCAGGATTCATTCTAGGCCTTCTTTTCAAACTGTGGTGGCATATGGAATCTTTAACAAAGACATATTTTACTTAAGTTTGTTTTTACATACGTTAATAAAAACAGCATTAATACTGCCACCACACAAAACTCAAGCTTTATTTCCAAGATATTTGAGCTACTATAACCATAACATTTCTTTTTTTTTCCCTCTAACCCTTCAGCTGCAGGGATTGACGAGGCAAGATTGAAGAAGATCCACCAAATCAGTATCTGGCTCTGAGCATGGTGTCACCAGCAGAACTTTTTTTTTTTTTTTTTTTTTTTTTTTATGTATAATTTTTCAAAACACCAGTCCTGCTCACAATGGGCAGGGTTCACCTACCTCTAAAGGGGGAAATGATCTTTGCTCAGGAGTTAGCAGGGCTCATTGATAGGGCTTTAAACTAGATTTGAAGGGGGAAGGGGATAAAACCAGGTTTGGCAAACATATGCTTGGGGGTGGTATGACAATGGTTAAGAGATGGAGTGCTAGCAAGGTTCTTTGTTCTTTCACCTTTGTTGAGGTAGGGGATGGAGAGCCATGTGGCACCAAATGCACAAGGAACATTGACAAATCACCAAAGTACCTGCAGAATGTTCATGCATGAATTAGGGCTTCTGCACCTCCCACCCTCCACCCCTCCAAGGTGGCAGGATTGCTAGCCCAAACGAACTGCATCTACACCAAGGCATGCAGTATGGGCAAAAAATAGGAAGACCTGAAAGCCATTGTCCATCAGGAAAACTATCACATAGTCGCTATCACTGAAACATGGTGGAACAGCTCGCATGACTGGAAAACTGCAATGGATGGCTACAAACTCTTTAGAAGGGATAAGCTAAGAAGGATAGGCAGTGGGGCAGCCCTGTATGTTAGGAAGTGTTTGAATTGTCTTGAGATTAGTAATGGCAATGACAATGTTGAATGTTTATGAGTAAGAATCAGAAGGAAGGCCAATCCTGGTGGGCATCTGTTATAGACTGCCTAACCCAGCTGAAAAGGCAGAGGAAATATTCTACAAACAGCTGGGAGAAGTCTCAGAATCACTAGCCCTTGTTCTCATGGGGGACTTCAGTTTACCGGATGTTTGGTAGATATACAACACAGCAGAGAGGAAAAGGTCTAGGAGGTTTCTAAAATGTGTAGAATATAACTTCCTGAGAGAGTTGGTGAGTAAGCCAACTACAGAAGGTGCCCCACTGAACCTTTTGCTTGTAAATAGAGAAGGCCTTGTGGGTGATGTGAAGGTTGGAAGCCATCTTGGGCACAGCGATCATGAATTAATAGAGTTTTCAATTCTTGGAAAAGTAAGGAGGGGGATTAGCAGAACTGCCTCCCTGGACTTCAGAGGGCAGACTTTGGCCTGTTAAAGAGACTCGTTGACAGAGTCACTTGGGAGTCAGTTCTGAAGGGCAAAGGAGTCCAAGAAGGCTGGACACATTACAAGAAAGAAATTCTAAAAGCACAGGAGCAGGCCATCACCACATGCCACGCACAGAATAAAACTGACCTGGTTTAAAACAGAGCTCTGGCTAGAACTCAGGAAGAAAAAGAGGATTTGTGACCTTTGGAAGAAGGGGCGGGTCACTCAGGAGGATTACAAAGATGTTGTGAGTCTGTGCAGGGACAAATTTAGAAAGTCCAAAGCCCAGTTTGAGTTCAATCTGACTGTTGCTGTTAAAGATAGTAAAAATGTTTTTGTAAGTACATAAACAAGAAAAGGAGGACTAAAGAGAACCTCCATCCTTTATTGGATGTGGAGGGAAACATAATGATATGAGGAAAGGGCTGAGGTACTTAATGCCATCTTTACCTCAACCTTTTGCACAAGACCAGCTGTTCTCCAGGTACCTGGTCCCCCTAGCTGGTAGAGAGGGGCAGGGAGCAGAATGTGGACCTCATACGCCACGAGGAAATGATTAGTGACCTGCTACTCCACTTAGACGTACTCAAGTCTAAGGAGCTAGATGGGATCCACCCGAAGGTACTGAGGGAGCTGATGAAAATGCTCGCCAAGTCACTTTCCATCATTTATCAGTAGTCCTGGCTATCACGGGAGGATCCAGTCGACTGGTGGATAGCAAATGTGACACCTACCTACCAGAAGGTCCAGAAGGAGGACTTGGGGAAGTACAAGCCTGTCAGTCTTGGTGCTGGGTAGATTCATGGAGCAGGTTATATGGAGTGCCATCATGCAACACTTACAGGACAACCAGATGATCAGGCCCAGTCACCATGGGTTTATCAAAGGCAGGTCTTGCTTGACGAACCTAATCCTCTGTGACAAGGTGATGTACTCAGTGGTTGAGGGCATGGCTGTGGTTGTGGTCTACTGTTGTGGTTTAACCCAGCTGGCAGGTAAGCACCACACAGCTCTTTGCTCACCCTCCTCCCTCCCTCTCTGGGATGGGGGAGAGAAAAGGGAAAATGAAGCCTGTGGGTTGAGATAAGCAATGTTTATTAAGACAGGATAATAATAATGATAATAGTACTACTAATAATAATGTGTATGAAACAAATGATGCACAGTGAAATTGCTCATCACCTGCTGACCAATGCCCAGCCTATCCCCGAGCAGCCGGCCACCCCACCCTGGCTAGCCACCCCTATATATTGTTTAGCATGACATCAGATGGTATGGAATACTCCTTTGGCCAGTTTGGGTCAGCTGTCCTGGGTTTGTCCCCTCCCAGTTCCTGCTGTACCCCTAGCCTGCCCACTGTCAGAGTGAGAAGCTGCAAATGTCCTTGGCTTGGTGTAAGCACTGCTCTACAATGATTAAAACATCAGTGTGTTATCAACACTCTTCTCATCCTAATCCAAAACATAGCACCCTACCAGCTATTAGGAGGAAAATTAGCTCTATCCTAGCTGAAACCAGGACATCTACCTAGACTTTAGTTAGGTTTTTGACACCATTTCCCACAGCATTCTCCTGAAGAATCTGGCTGCTCAAGGCCTGGGTGGGTATACATTTCATTGGATTAAAAACTGGGTGGTTGGGACCAAAGAGTTGTGGTGAATGGAGTTAAATTCATCTGGAAGCTGGTCACTAGTGGTGCTCCCTAGGACTCAGCATTGGGGCCACTTCTCTTTAGTATCTTTATTCATGAACTGGATGATAGGATTGATTTAGATGTGAGTGTTGATCTGCTTGCAGGTAGAAAGGTTCCACAGAGGGGTCTGGGTTGGCTAGACTGATGTCCTAAATCAACTGTATGAAGTTCAGCAAGGCAAAGAACTGGGTCCTGCACTTGGGGCCCAACAACCCCATGCAATGCTACAGGCTGGGGGAAAAGTGTCTGGAAAGCTGCCTGGCAGAAAGGGATCTGGGAGTATTGGTCAATGGTAGGCTAAATATCAGACAGCAGTGTGCTTAGGTGGCCAAGAGGGACAACAGCATGCTGGCTTGTATCAGAAACAGTGTGGCCAGCAGGACTAGGGAAGTGATTGTCCCTCTGTACTCAGCTCTGGTGATGACACACCTTGCATGCTGTGTGCAATTTTGGGACCCTCACTACAAGAAGGATGCTGTGGTGCTGAAGCATGTCCAAAGAAGGGCAATGAAGCTGGTGAGAGGTCTAGAAAACTGGTCTTACAATGAATGGCTGAGGGAACTGTGATGCAAGGAATGGATGAGGGAACTGTGGTTGTTTAGCCTGGAGAAAGGAGATTCAGGGGAGATGTTATTGCGCTGTACAATTCCCTTAAAGGAAGCTATTGTGAGGTTGGAAAATGGCCACCACTTGGTGCTCTTTTCCAAAACACCAAGAGATAAGATGTGAAGAAATGGCCTCAAGTTACACCAGGGGAGGTTTAGGTTGGATATTAGGAGAGTTATACATCATTGTATTAGGCTTCCAAGAGAATTGGTTGAGTCACCATCCCTGGAGGTCTTCAAGAAATGTGTAGATGTAGAACTTGGTAGCATAGTTTAGTGGTAAACTTGTCAGCACTAGGTTAAAGGTTTGACTAGATGATCTTAGAGGTCTTTTCCAAAGAATAATTCTATGATTCTATTTGTTCACAGAACCTTCCAAGGGAGGAATTCTGATTTTTTAGTGAGAAGCACAGGAGGAAATGTAAAAATAAAAAAGGAAAATGAATTTGTTGTTGTTGTTTGTTTGCTTGTTTACTTGTTTGCTATATTTTAATAAAGGAAAAGAACAACAAAAAAGTACAAATGGGTGGTCACCTTAAAACATTTTCTGCTTGCTGGAAGCTCATTGATAATTCTATTTAGCTCTTATAATGAACAGTGTGATAAGTTCATCAATTATTACTTATAACGATTGTGGCTTTGTAAAAACTGGGAGTATGAAACAAACTACATTTATTGAAATGGAAATGTCCATTAACTGCTAAAAATGTACGGGTTTTGAATATTTCTTTTAAAAATATTTTCAAGGAATATCATGTTCACTGAATTAAAA
Source organism: Stictonetta naevosa (assembly GCA_011074415.1). Classification (NCBI taxonomy): domain Eukaryota; kingdom Metazoa; phylum Chordata; class Aves; order Anseriformes; family Anatidae; genus Stictonetta; species Stictonetta naevosa. Next base: position 47,413,043 of record CM021729.1, read on the forward strand.
TATTATTTTTATATTGTTCAAACACAATTCAGACTAAACAGATGGGTTAGACACTTACTCCTGGGAAATATAAAAAGGGTTCTTTACTTAGTCTCAAAAGTCTCAAATTCTACAAGGCACATTGAGTAAATGTGAATGTAAGGTCATCAGAGAAAATATCCCAGTCTGCAGTTTTTAATCTGCATTTTCTCAACACCAGGGTGAAATCTCTTAAGCGTTCTTAAGAGATTTCAAAGGATTCTTACCACTGGCATTCCTTTTTTTTTTTTTTTTTTTTTTTTTTTCTGTGGACATGTAATAGAGAATGCTTTTATTCCATTTGTGACCACCCCAACCCATTTCTATTTTGGTTTTTACCAGTGACAGAAATTTTTGTCACAGAAATTCAAAGTTTAATTTTACAATTTAAAAATAGATTTTTGCTTTAAACAAAGAAACTCTGCCAGAACCATAACTAAATAACTTGTGATTATGAGTAAAAATTAAATGAAATTTCATTAAGCCTGACTCTACAAATGAAGCCAGATGTGTTTTGATTTAGACTGATTGGGTAAATATAAGATAGGGAGAAACAACTGTCAAAGTGGTTCTTCTATTCTTTATTTTTTCCTTTACCTTTTTATTTTAAATAGTGAGCATCATTAATGTGTACAAATCTAAAAATTACAAATTAAAAAGTGCTGATACTCTTGAGCAAGAAAAAGACCAAACAATAGTACATCTAGTTTGGACAGATTTTTTTTTTTTTTTTTTTTTTTCCCAATCTTTAGTGATCATATATTTCTTAGCATAAGAGATATGGGAAAAGAATGAAGCTTTTTATAATAATTGCTGAGTATTCAAGCCAGCATGTTTTGCATTCCTTACATATTCGAGATCTTTTCAATCTTCACTTGAATAATTCTAAAAATCAGCAGGAACAATACTCTGTAATGGCCAAGTGAGACAAGTATTGAGAGAAAATGCTGTCAAGTGAAGAGAGAATATAATGCATAATCTACAAAATTACCAAGTTTTGCCTGAGAAATGAGTATTGATGTAAAATTGATTTTAAGGTCATCTGTGCATCTTCATCTTTTATTCTTTCTTAACTATAAATTTTGGTACCCATCACTTCTCACAGAGACAATTAAGCAAAGCAAGGCTTTATATTATAGAATCTTTTCTACTTTTCACATTTCATGCCTGATATGTATGTGTTTGCATGCATCTTTCAACTAGATAGAGCAAAAACATTTTAGACAAAACTTTTATTTCTTAATGAAAGACATTTTGCAGAGATTAATCTTTTACTTTCTGTTAAATTTTCAAATATGTTTGGTGAAAGTGTGAAAGAAGGGAATGTGGGACAGTCAGAATGAAACCTTCCATCTGAATTGAGGTTGTTTGCTATAGAGTAGCATAGCTCCTCATTCCCTCTATGTGGAAACATGGATAACAGAGGAGAAAGAAGAAATGTTTAATTATATGTGTATCCCTTCAAAAGAAGCAGTGACCTGTAACCTACTGTCAATTATGTGTAAGTATAGATAGTTTTCTACCTGTTCAGACTGAAGAACTCCCTTCTAATTTAGAAAATACACTGTCCCTTATATATATATATACACACACTGTCCCATATGTATATATGTATATATGTATATATGTATATACAAATATATATAAAATATAAATATTTAAGGTAATATACAAAAAAAATAAAATCAAATCAAAGGGTAAAGTTTGTCACTGCCAGACTAGTTTTCCATTAGAATCATTTCCAATGATTCTTCTCAATACATACCTTCCACTTTTAATCAAATTATCAAATACATATAAACTCTGGTTGTGTTGATATGTGAAACTAATGTCATTTGAATATCCATCCAGGAAAGTGGAGAAATCCAGAGATCATTTCAATGGCAGATTCAATGCTGGTGCTTCTACCTTCTGAAGTCTTTTAGTCTTTATGTAACGGACTTCCAGAAGCGGAAGAGTAGTTTGAGATGGATAGCTTCTGATACACCTAAGATCATAAGCAGAATTGTACCAACTTATGCAAAAGAATAATTTAAAGAGAAGTGTGTGTTTACTTTAATATTTTCACAAATATAATCACATTTTAAGTTATTTTGGCTTATCTAAGAGCGGGACTCGTCCTCCTCTTTTTGTGGTCTCAAGTCAAATGTGCAGGGGTGAACCAAAGTGTATCTGCCAGTATTTTCCAGGTTGAGCAGTGTTGCCACACTGTAAAGAAGTATGCTTTAAACTATTGCTCATTACATACAGAAGCTATGCTTCTCTTCTCCTTATCTACAGTCTCAATATTGTTCTGGGAATTTTTCCAAACTTCTACCATCTGTACATCTTTGCACATTGTGAGGAAAAGGGGATGCTGTCTAATAGAACAGCAGTAAACAAACCAAGAGAGATTTATACTCTGACAAGCAAGTTTCTATCATCTGAGTTTACCTTGCTTGTTAGTATTATGATTAAGAGAGAAAGCCTGACTCACTGAAAAATTGCTGTTGCTCCAACTCAGAAAACCATCAGCAGAGTTGCCACAGACATATGGTAGCTTTCAGAGAGAGTATCAATGCAAACCACAAACATGAAACCATCTTGATTTTTTCAAGCAACTGGAAAACTGGAGGAATTGATTCATACTTTTCCTGTTCTGTATTTTAATAGCTTCTAAAAGCTTTCATAAAAGAGGATTTTGTGCTTACATTTTAGAACAATAATCTGTCAGAGGGACAGAAGTGTAAATAGACCGAATCATGTTCTCTGGATGATGGGCAAGAGATGAGAAAACATACTTATCATGTGATGAATGTAGAGCCTCAAGGTTTGAGGCTTCACCTTTAATTCTGTTCTTCTGTCAAATATGATAGGATGGGAAAAATATTTGCTTAGGTACCATTCTTCTATGACAACAGAGTTGAAAAAATCCCTGGAGAAGACTCAAGGATACCAGTCCTGCCCTTTCTGTTCCCTTCCTCTACTTCTATTCTCGTTAAAAACACAGACAGTTTTTGTTGAATTTTATGGGTACAAAATCAGTGTTCCTCAATTATACCAGGAAGTGTACCATCATAAAGTTCCAATTACCATAAAGGCTACTGAAGGAACAGAGATAGTATTTTGGAAGAAATTGTCAAAACTTTTCATGGTGTTGATTTTAAGTCAGAATGCTAAGAAAACAATTTGATCAGTATACTCTGGCAGAATCTGATGATATACCAGGATGTCTGTAGGATAATCATTGCTGTTAGAAAATGTTATTGCTGTTCCCACTCTTAGTCCATTTTATGTAACATAAATTTTGTCCTCACTCTTCCATTATTACTTGAAGCAAGTAAGGAGAAATCTGAATTAAGTCTGAAAAATTATCAGTCATATTTTCATGCTATAGCATTTCTACACGTCCAGTTTCTCCCAGCTATTCTGCTTCTTCCACTTCCTGCAACTTCCTTCTTCCGGCACAGTTGGTTGCAATAATCTACTGCATAGTTACAGATAATTTCATTTTATGTTTCATAAGAATTTCACAGTGATTTTTTTTTTTTTTTTTTTCACTGTAAACTCTGCTATCTCTCTGCATTATGATACCATTGATTAGTTATGAACTGGAGTCTTAGAGAGTCTTGCCTGACGTACCAAAAATAAAGGGATAAGTGCTTTATCATGGAAATAGTTTTTGTGGACTATCAGTGGAAATCAATAGTACACTTGGTAAGAGAGCACCTTACTGGTGCAAAAAGGTAGGAAAAGAGCTTTTGCTAGATTTCTTTGCACTGGAACAAATTTATTTATTTATTGGAGGTTCATATTAAATTGTTGTTAACATTGGTAAGGGAAGTCACTTATTCTGTAGCAATCAATTTGGCCGTGACCAGTTTTGTTGTAATCACTACAGTCATTTCTGGCTACTTTAATTCCCCCCCTGATTTTCCTGTTTGTTCACCTTAAATGTGGAATTTAACCTTCTATTAAAAGTGATTCTGGGCTTCTTGCTGCACTAAGGTGTATTTAGGCAGCTGTGAGTGGACTATGAAATCCCCTAGTAACTTGATGACAGCCTGAATTTTACAGTAAATCGTACAAGGAAGAGAAAGTGTTTCTAGGTTCTCTTCCGAGAGAACCTTGTCTGTCTTCCACAGACAAGAATATCCAGTCAGAAGATGAGTAATTGAGTGGAAATCACTAATGTAAGAAAACTCTTAAGAGTTGTGGATGTGGTCTACTTTGACTTCAGTAAGGCTTTTGACACCGTTCCCCACAGCATTCTCCTCAGGAAACTGGCTGCGCATGGCTTGGACTGGCATACGCTTCATTGGGTTAAGAGCTGGCTGGATGGCCGGGCCCAGAGAGTTGTGGTGAATGGAGTCAAATCCAGTTGGAGGCCGGTCACTAGTGGAGTCCCCCAGGCCTTAGTACTGGGGCTAGTCCTCTTTAACATCTTTATCAATGATCTGGAAGAGGGGATTGAGTGCACCCTCAGTAAGTTCACAGACGACACCAAGTTAGCTGCGTGTGTTGATCTGCTCAAGGGTAGGAAGGCTCTGGAGGAAGATCTGGATAGGCTGCACCGATGGGCCGAGGCCAACTCTATGATGTTCAACAAGTCCAAGTGCCAGGTCCTGTACCTGGGGCACAACAACCCAAAGCAGCCGAAGCAGTGCTACAGGCTGGGAGATGTGTGGTTAGAAAGCTGCCTGGCAGAGAAGGACCTGGGAGGACTGGTTGATAGTTGGCTGAATATGAGCCAGCAGTGTGCTCAGGTGGCCAAGAAGGCCAACAGCAACCTGGCTTGTAGAAGAAACAGCATGGCCAGCAGGTCCAGGGAAGTGATTGTTCCCCTGTACTCAGCTCTGGTGAGGCCGCTCCTTAAATTCTGTGTTCAATTTTGGGCCCCTCACTACAAGAAGGACATGGAGGTGCTTGAGTGAGTCCAGAGAAGGGCTACGAAGCTGGTGAGGGGTCTGGAGAACAAGTCTTATGAGGAGCAGCTGAGGGAGCTGGGACTATTTAGCCTGGAAAAGAGGAGGCTCAGGGGCAACCTTATTGCACTCTACAAGTACCTTAAAGGAGGCTGTAGCGAGGTGGTGGTTGGTCTGTTTTCCCACGTGCCTGGTGACAGAACAAGGAGGAATGGGCTAAAATTGCACCAGGGGAGGTTTGCGTTGGATATTAGGAAAAACTTCTTTACTGAAAGGGTTGTTAGTCACTGGAATAGGCTGCCCAGGGAAGTGGTTGAGTGATCATCCCTGGAGGTCTTTAAAACATGTTTAGATGTAGCGCTTAGGGATATGGTTTAGTGGAGGACTTGTTAGCATTAGGTCAGAGGTTGGACTCGGTGATCTTGGAGGTCTCTTCCAACCTAGACTATTCTGTGATTCTGTGATTCTGTGATATTCTGATGGCATAGCATAAATGCTTCAGTAGGGAGCAAAAGAAAGGGACCTATATCCTCGTCATCCATACAGCCTGTAGACAGATTAATCTAAACCCTAGGCATCATGAAATGGTTGGTTGTTCATTTCTGGTATATATTTTTCTATCTATGAAGTAGAGAATTTTCCTGAACCTCATTGCAAATTCAAGCACTATTATATCACAGATTTAATGAATTAAGAACTGCAGATGATATCTCTTTGAAAGAGAGAATGCATCAACCTGAAGTGAAACCTCTACATAAGTAGGAATCACCTTGTTTTCTTCATTGTCACCTTTCAATTCAGAGCTCATTCACCAACCTGAGGTCTCTTTAGAGGTAGTATATCCCCCCTCCAACAAGCTATAAACTGCTTTCTTACTGCCATTTTTTTGTCCAATGGCAGATTTATCAGGGTATAGGTATCCTTGACATTCCAATGCTATGCAGTGAAAAGATGTTTAGGACCACAAGGTCTACTTCAAAATAGTATGTCTTTTAAAGATAAGGACAGGTTATACAGGTACATTAGCAGATAGTTATATTAACTACCTATGGTCATATGATTGAGTTTTGAAAATGCAAACTATTTTTTTGTCAGTACATATACATGCAGGATTTATTAAATCTTTTTTTTTTTTTTTTTTTTTTTTTTTTTCCATAGGGATGTAATGTGCTTTTATGGACAAATAACTTTTATGGAGATCAACTATTATGAACTATCATATTCCCCCAGTAAGAAAAAAGACATGGATTACACCTGAAGCCTTGATGTAACAGTTGGATAAGGGGAACAAGCCAAGAAACCAGGGGAAATGAAGGTCTTTATGAGGCTACATTGTAATGTAGGAGATTTAACATATGTTTTCTTTCATTTGTTTACCCATGTCTGTTAAAAATATCTGAAATTTTATAGTATCCATTTTGGGTAATTTAAAAATATTAGGAAATTATTTAGGACCTAGAATAATTATTTTTCCAAACAAACCCACTAAATTTATATAGGTTAAACAGCTTGTGTGTGAATAGCTTGAAATTGTTTATTAAAAACATTTATGCGTTGATAATCAAAAATTTTTGAGAACATGAAAATTTCTGGAAAGAAGGGAATGATCTAAAGGAACATTAAAAATATTCAATGTTTATAACTTTTTACATGAACAGTTTGGCAGAACTAGAATAAAATAATGACAATCATTGTCAATGAATATGTGATTTTCTGCTAAGTGAAAATTACCTGCCAAAATACTTCATCTTGTTCTGTAAATGGCTTTATCTGGTATAGGGTGAGTCAGTCAACAAAAACTGAACAAACTTATGACTAATATGAAGAATCTGGTTAAGAAAAACTGCTAAAGGTTAACAAGCAATCCTAGTGCAGGCCAGTATTTTCTAACATATTCTCAACATTTTGAAGTATACTTGGAAAAGTACCTCGGAAACTGATATGTCAGTTAATCAGGAAATAAGATATTGTCTGTTGCTGAAAGAAGGCTAGACTGCTTCTCCTATAGTATTCATGCCAGAACTGGTAGTCATTGCTGGTGGCCTTGTAATAAGAACATTTTTTTTTTTTTTTTTTTTTCTGATATCTTTTCTAGCTGGAGGTTTATAAATGTTTTGAAAGAAGTATAGTGACACTGTAACAAGAAAAATGTGGTCTGGGAAAGGACTGTCAAACACATATTATGACAATAATTTATTTTAAACTCTGAAATCAAGGTATTATTCTACTATGTATTATGTAACTACAGATGAAGTTAGCCTGCTCTTCAGAGACTATGCAGGTTATTGGCAACAGTGTAAAGACTTGTATAGTTTAGCATATCTCAACTTCAGGAGACAGGGAACAGAGCAAAGATTATTCAGGTCAGTAGAAACTGTTGGTTGCTGTATAATACTACAGTTATAATTTGTCTGTTATAGAATCATAGAATGGTTTGAGTTGGAAGGGACTTTATAGATCATCTATAAGGTTTCTTCCACACCCCTGCCCCCCACCCGCCACACCCCCCATGGGCAGGGACACCTTCTTTTAGATCAGATTGGCCAAACCCCCATCCATGAACATCCTTCAACAATTTCAGGGATGGGACATCCACAACTTCTCTAGGCAACCTGTTCCAGTGCCTCACCACCCTCATAGTAAAAAATGTCTTCCTAATGCCTAACATAAATCTACACTTTTTTTTTTTTTTTTAAAGTTTAAAAGCCCTTGTCCTATTGCTACACTCCCAGATAAAGAGTGTCTCCCCATCTTCCCTATAAGCACTCTTTAAGTACTGGAAGGCCACTAGAAGATCTCAATGGTAAGAATTTTAATTATATTTTAATTATATTAAAAACTATGCTGGTGGCTTTCTGTAAAATATGAGAGCGCTATGGATTTATTTGAAAGTCATCCAGAGTAGAATCAACAATGTAAATACAGAAAGAGAAAATTCTCTTTTCTCTTTTATTGATTGGAAGTTTTTATACTTGTCCTTCAGAAATGCCTCCGGCTCCATATTTGTCCAGACCCATAGGAAGATGCAGTTTAGTGGAAACTAGTAAGTGTGAGCACAAATTATACCATTTAAAACAAACAGTTATAAACATATATTTCTTGTATTTCATAATGAATTTATCCCTTTTCACTTGGTGTGATACTTCCTGTAATAACAAGCAACTTTGTCTTTTTTTTTTTTTTTTTTTTTGGTGATAATTGATTCTTCTTCCTGAGTTGTTAAATGGGCAATAAAATAAATAAGATAATTGCCATCTCACATATGAGACCTGAGAAAATGTCAGAAAAGTATGTTCTCTGTTTGTTCTTCATGTCTTCCAGGTAAGAATGGGTTTTCCATCTCTAAGTTTGTAAATATATTTGTTCATTAAGATGTGCAAATCTACATGAACATTTGAAGAAACATAGCTGAAGATAGGCACATCTACAATTTGTATTCCACATCCACTATCATAGGTTTTGCCTGGGACAAAGAAGAAGGTATTCTGAATAAAAACTCTTCATCCTTTTCTTATGGTTTTACATTCTCTGTCACTTGTGTCAGAGTAAAGTTTTTCAGTCAGTGTAAAGTTTTTTTTCCATGTGATCACAACTGTACTCTATCCACTCTAAGAACTGTCATAGAAAACATCACATTGTCAATTCCTCTAATAAATTATACCATGTATTATTTTGTTTTAATTATTGGTTTCTTATGTTATTCATAATCAGGGTAATGTATCTTTTATTATCTCTTATTTATTTTCTTAACCTGTTTCTTATAAACTAGCAATATTAGCCCCTTGCTGCTTCTTTCCTCTAGAGTAACAACTGTTATCTCATTTTTATTAACACTGGAAATATACTGGATATATGTTAGCAAACCATCCATTACTCATTATCTAAATAAATTTGTACTTCCAGATGCTTTAAATCATATAATCATAGAATCATTCAGGTTGGAAAAGACCTCTAAGATCTAGTCAAACCTTAACTTAGTACTGACAAGTCCACCATTAAACTATGCTGCTAAGTTCTACATCTACACATTTCTTGTAGACCTTCAGGGATGGTGACTCAACCACTTTCCTGGGTAGCCTATTCCAATGCTGCACAACCATTTCAGTAAAGAAAGTTCTCCTAATATCCAACCTAAACCTCTGCTGGCACAACTTGAGGCCATTTCCCTTTGTCTTATTACTTGGTGTTTGTGAGAAATCACTGATACAGTTGTGAGTTTATCTGATACTCTGACACTTTTGATGATATATTTATGTCTCTTATCTGATTCTAGTGACTGATTATGAATCAAGTAGCCATAAACTTTAAATGTCTTTTCCCTTTGAGATCAGTAGATTACTTTAAGTGGGTGAAGGAAAAGATGTAAAAGTGGTAAAGGGAGCTGGTTCTTTTTATTCAACAGAAGTGCTGGCATGTGTACACCCAACTTGGTTTCTAAATCCATTGTTAAATTATGGCAGAAAGGAGGGATACCTTGCTGAAGGTCTGTATCTACCCAGCTGTACCTTCTTTTTGTAACTGTGAGTCCTTTTAGAATGAAAATGCTGTAGGGAATAGACAGAAGAATGAGCTGCCCATCTCAGGGAATGGACTTGGATTTGAATTTAATGAAGGGTATTAAGGAACTTGTTAGTTAGCTTTGCAGATTTTCTTAACTGTTTAGTTATAAAATTTATTTTTCAATTTATAAAAAATCTCCGTGGTATTTTTTTCAAGCTTTTGCCTTAAGTGATAGACATGATCTATGCCAGAGATCATACAGAGCAGAAGGTCTGAAGAACACAGGTATACCTCTGCAAAGTTTGAGAAGGAGCATGTTTCATATAATATATTTCATAATGAGTTAGCTGAGCATTGTAGCAGTGAACCTTCTGAAAAAGACAACATTGCAGGTTCTTCTTGACTGTTATGCATATCCCAAACTGTAGATTTGTAGAGGTAGATGTTGATTACCAACATAACAGTTGGTAACCTGTCCAAAGGAGAACTATCCCAGACAGTGTTGGTTGCTATGTCAGGACTCATTAATTTGTGTCAAAATATTTACAAGTATTCTCACTTGACATATTAATGTCTTATATTTTACAAAGTGGAGGACACATTCAAATGTATCACAGCTGTATCAAAATTTATTCTCTGGTTGTGTTATTACATCTCTCTGAGGTAATAAAAGAGGATTTATCTCTATTTTTTTTTTTTTTTTTGTGAAAATGACAATGGAAATTTAAGTGCTTTACTTCCATTTATCATTTTCTCAGTGACATGTGGCCACGGATCCTTGCTTTGTTCTGAAACTTGAAATGAGACCACATATGTTGTTGACCAAAGATTGTATGCTTAAAAGAATGAACCTGCTGATGCAAATATTAAAAGTAAATACCATTTGTAATTCTAGGAATTTCCCTATTGAAACTGGAGAATGTCACATTTTTCAGATTTAGTTTACATGTCTTATACAAACTCCCTTTGTCCCAGCCACAAAAAAAGACCTGGATAAGTCCTCATAGAGAATATAGAGATTTCTCTTATTGTTGTTGTTGTTGTTTTTCCCCTAGACATAAATCTTAAATCCTAAACTTTACTTGGAAAAACCTTAACTGAAAACAGAAATTACTGAATGTAGGCAAAGTCATCAACTGCACTTATGTGCTAATCATTTTTTTTTTTTTTTTTCCTATGTTCATAGTTTGGGAATTTTCTGACATAACATACTGGGTTTTTGATATTAATTATGCAAAGTTAAAACTGCTCAGAATTAGATTATTTTAAAGAACCCGGTTCACACAAAAACTATGAAATGTGGACCTGTGGCATTGCAAGTTTTCCAGAAGCTAATGTCTGCTCTGAGATGGCAAAACCTTGCGCTTGGATCTTATACCATTGTAACAGACTACTAGCCTTTGTGTGTGTGTAAATTTTTAAATTTTATTTTTATTTTTTGGTACTAAGAGCAACTTTCTGCCAATTTATCTTTCTGGAATCCTAGTTTAACAAATAAAATATTCACTTATTACTACTGAGGAAATGTAAGGGAAAAATACATACCATGGTGGAAAAAAATGATGGAAGTAAGGAAATGTCAGACAGGGAGAAATAAGAATTAATTCTACAGCACATGAATGAAGGTACACCACAAAGTCATAAAAGATCCTTTGAATTTAACCACTTATTGTTCACAAAGACATACACTAAAATTATTAAGAGCCTTCATGGACAAAGTCTGCTTTATACTTTTATTTCACAGTTCTTGCAACTTAGTTATTTCTGAAAATATTCTGAGTGGAAACAAAAAGAAATCGTATATTGACAGAATGCAAAGTGTTCTTTACAAATTTGTTTTATATGATACACATTTTTTTGTTTTTTGTTTTTTTTTTCTTTCCCCCAAAGTTGCTTTGATATGGTATTGGATGAAGCCAGATGAAGTAAATGGAAACACATTCACAAATAAACTGCATATCTTTTCTACACACAAGGGAGGGTAGAGGAGGAGAGGAAGTATGATTATTATGTGATTAATAATGAACAAAGAATGAGATCCTCTACTTTGTTTTATAAATGGAAATGTTTTTCCATATCTAAGGAATATACTTTTTTTTTTTTAAAAAAAAAAAAAAAAAAGATAAATAAATAAATAATGGTTGTTAAGCATGTTATTGTAAATTTTTTCCTACTTTTTTCAAGGTATAATTTAATTACTGTATTTTTTTATGTAGGTATAATAGGTAAGGTATTGATAGATATTTCAAACTCACAAGGGGTTTAATCTCTAACACATTCAATGAACACCTTATATGTATGCAGCTGATTCACATACGGAAGTGTAAATACTCATATAAGTAAATATTAATTAGATTTTGTTCAACTAGAATAGCTTGACATTGAAAAAAAGTGGATGTCCTAAATGAATGCAATACTCCTTCACTGAAAATATAATAGAGATATTAGATAGTCAGTAGAGGAAAAATAACATTCTTTCTCGATTTCAGAAAGTATAGGTATTGTTGTATGAGAAATATCTAATATATTTAGCCAACAAATATATTTATTTCTACTGCTGTCAAATCATTATTTTATAATCTAGTTTGGGAAGCAATTATTGTATCTCACTGACTGCAATCCCATTGTGATTATTTCCTGGTTTTGGCCTCAAGCCACAAAGATACAAGGGTTACCCACATGAGAGATTTTGTGCACATGAACATTCCCATTATGCCTATTGAGCATTTTCATAAATAAAAAGTCAGTACACAAGTGTTGTTTAATATGGCTCTGATTAATAGAAGACTTCAGGGACTGTTCTTCAACTTGGAAGGAAGTAGTCACTCCACTGTGTTCGAAATATTATTTTGGGAAATTCAGAGATAGCAAGTTTCTTGTGAAAATACTGACTTAGTATGGATGCCTAGTTATAGTGAGAATGGTAAATGTGGGAATTAAATGCAGTATGCTGAAAAACAGATACATACAAAAAGGAAGACAGCAACTTTCTCTCCCTTCAGGCTCTATAAGTTAGAAAAGTCACAAAAGCCTACATGCAAGACTTTCTCACTTTTGAGGACACAGTTTCTGACCCTTTTCAGAAAATGAACGGGTTAACTCTATAACACACAAGTTAGTTATGATGCTGAAGATGCATTCATGCTGAAGATCCTTTCATCATGACAGAAATAAGTCTGGATGAGAATAAAGGAAACATTTGCTTAAGCACTGTCTTCTGAACCCAGTTCAACTTACAGGGGGTTGCCCTTTGAGATCTTTGTTATAAAATCATCAGCATGGCACTGCTGTGGTTACAGTTGAGGGAGCACTAACATTATAACCGCTTAGTCACTTACAATGTTCCAGAAAAATAATATTATGTCTAAAACTACCTATGTTTACTTTTATCCCATAGATAATTTATCATTAAATAAAATAATAAAAGTTATAATTATGTTTAATTGCATTGCTCAATCACTCAAGTATGAAATCATTTTCTTTTGGATGTTCATAAAATTTCCTTTCTATGCTTATGGCTTTTAAACTTTTAGTCTGTTTCAAATGATTTTAGTTAAAATCTTCATCACATTGAGAAATAAAAAACACATGAAACTCAACATTTTTTAAGAATGTGAAGCTGTCAGCTAAAAATAATTACAAATCCTTGTGCTCTAAGACCATATGGTGATTTGTTTGTGTTCACAGAGCACCAATTGTAATCATAAGGATTACTGATAACTTTTCCTCAGTGTAGTACTTCTCCACAAGGGAGAGAAAAACAGCTACACACTACTTTATTTTTTTCATAACCCTGAAAGATGCCATGACATGAACACATACTTAGAGTGTATTATGTCACTGCACTCCAGGGTCCATGCTCATGAAATCCAGATTGCACATAACCAGAAAAGATAGAAAGCACTACAGGGTGAAGACTTAGACAAGAATGTAACAGAACACCTAGTAGAAGATCCAAAAATGTAAATAAATTACTGAAAAGTACTCAAAAAGAAAAGTTGTATGCTGAAATTGGAAATAACATACCAGAAACAGTAAGATATCAGGAAGAGATACAAAATGATAATTTTATGATTTAGAATAAACCTTACATTTGATGTTAATTAATTTCTGAAAAATGTAAGAAAATTTGTGGTGGATTTTCCACAATTGGAGTTCTTTTAACACTGGAACTTTTTGCTTCAAACAGGAATTGAAGAAGGGCCGTTCTGTGGCTTGCATTTAGCATGTGTCTGAGATAGCTGGTCATGCTGTTGTTTTTTTTTTTTTTTTTTTTCTGGCTATAAATTCTGTTAATGAATTGCACATCTTTTCTCCAAGAAATTTATTTTCAAAAGTAAAACTGAATGAGTTTTACACAATACTTTTATGTCTTTGGTTGGCCCCAGCTAACAGCTAAACTACCATCCAGCTGCTCACTCACCCTTCTTCCCAATCCCCAGCCCTAGCAGGACAGAGGAAGAGAACAGAAGGAACAGGAACAAGAAAGCACATGGACTGAGATGAAAATGGGGAGATCACTTACCAACTACCATCATGGACAAAACAGACTAGATTTGAGGAAAGGTAATATATAAATATTATATATAAATATATAAATATATAAAGGTATGTATGTGTATGTATATAAGTATGAAATTACTGCCTTAGGTATGCAGAAGCAAAAAAAATAATAATAATAAAATAAAATAAAAATAGAACACACAGGCAAAACATCTTTCCTATCTGCTTTCCCAAGCTCAACCTCACTCCTTCACTTCATACTCTTCTCCTTGTAACTTGTAACTGCTGTAGGTCTCCCTAAGTCCCTTAATCCACGCAATAAACAGCATGGTAGGAAGTTATGGTCAGCACATACAGATTCCTCTCTGATGATCCTTCCTTCTCCCACTTCTTCTGCTCTGTCAGGTGCTCCTATGCAAGCTGTAGCTTCTGTCAGGAATATCCATCTGCTCAGGCATGGGTCCTCTGAAAGCAGGCCCTCTGTTCCAGTACCTGGAGAACCTTCTTCTCTGTTCTTGGTGTTCTTTCTGTTGTTTTTCACTCTTTCTTTATTCCCTGCTCCTCTCTCTAGTGTTTTCTGCTCTGTCTTGAGTATGTTTCTACAGAAGCATTAAAACTTTGATGACGGCTTCAGCTGTGTTCTGTGGTGGGTCTCTTGGAGCTTGTGACCAAATAGGCTGTACCTGCAACCCCCACACACTTCAAAAATCTTGCTACCTACACCTAATACAGTGTATTTAAAATAAAGCAAAACAAAATAGAACAAAATTAAACAAACACTCCACATAATTTTTGATGCTAAAAAATAATTCAGTGTAATGGTATTCTGTCAAAGAAAATCAGTTATTCTAAAATATATATATATTTTTCTTCAAACTCTTCAATTTTGATAGAATTAAACTACACCCAAGCCTGACAGATCTAGAATCTGACTGCCTACCAGGAAAATTTTGAAATCTTCCACTGTTGCTGCCAGGCTCTCTGCCTGGCTCCTCAGCAAAGGTTTAGGCAGGCTGACACACAGTTCACTGCCCATAAGCCCTGGGGACATCCCATCCCTGGCTTATTGTGCTTCCACCACTTCTGTTTCCTGCATACCAAAGGCTTACTCTCCATTGCTGATCAGAAGGAAAATACATTTCTATGTATCAACACCTTCACAAACTGAACCTCAGTTCTCCCCACTGTTTTATTCATATGTTTTATTTTCAGAGCCAATTTTGTTCAGGTAAGAAATAATTCAAAGCTTTAAGATTAGATAATTCTATTTAAGTATTTAATGCCCTCACTCTCCAGCTATTGACATGATTTTGTTTTCTGTGGACTAGAGGGAATTTTTTTTAAGGTTTCTTATACCCATATTTCAGAACTGACTTCTGTCTCTGTCATTGGAGACAACAAATTCCAGAGCATTTACTAGATTTTTTTTTTTTTTTTTCTGTTAATGTTTTCAAACATTAAATGCATTAGTGAGACAAAATCCAGATTCACAGAGAGCTACAGGAAATGAATGAACAAGATCTAGGTAGAATATGACATTCATTTTCACTTAGGGTGAAAATGGGGAGCAAGAATTAGGTTCAAAAAACAGATTTTCTTAGTATGTGGTTTGCTCTGGTATATGAGATGAATTTGCACAGAGAAAATTCAAACTGATCTGAGCTTTGAAAAATTCAGCAGCCTAACACTCACAGCATGTGTTGTTATTAACAATACATAACAATATATATATACATATATATATAAATGTAGAAGGAGCACAGAGCAATGCAGTGACAGAGAAAGAAACTCAGTAAGGAAAGCTTTTAAATCAATGTCATGAATGTGGACTTGAATTCACAATTGGAATACCAGAGAACAAACAATGGGCAGTCCAGCAGTGCAAATTAAATAAGAGGTAGGAAGCTCTTCTGACCTATATTCTAGTGAAGTGCTACCTTGCAAGGGCTTAAGAGGCAAAACATTTCCAAAACTCCCAGGGATTTGGGCACCAGAAATCATAGAATCATATAATCATTAAGGTTAGAAAAGACCTCCAGGATCATCTGGTCCAACCATCCTCTTACTACCAATATCACCAACTAAAACATGTCCCTAAGCACCACGTACAACCCTTCCTTGAACATCCCCAGAAATGGTGACTCCACTACCTCTACCCTGGGCAACCTGTTCCAATGCCTGATTGCTCTTTCTGAGAAGAAAATGTATCAAAAAGTGTGAGAGCAAACCTAAATTCAAAGGTAGAATAAGGAGATGTGTCTCACTCCCTTACAGGATTTAGTAGCAGTCACATGCTAAGGGGCATTCTTTCTCACAGCTTTTTTTTTTTTTTTTTTTTTTTTTTTTGTTGTATGAGCTGGTCCGTCTCTGTTCTCCCTCATGAGGCAGTGAATGTAAAGCATGACTGATTTCTTCATAGGTAAGAGAGAGAGGTTGTTTAGCTTGGAGAAGAGAAGGTTCTGGGAGACCTTACTTCCAGCACCTGAAGAAGGCCTACATGAAAGCTGGAGAGAGACTTTTTACAAGATCATGTTATAGGAGTAGGTTCAAGTAAAGATCAAGTAATAGGTGAAGGAGTAATGGTGTTAAACTAGAAGAGGGTAGATTTAGATTAGATATTAGGAAGAAATTCTTCACTTAAAGGGTAGTGAGGCACAGAAACAAGCTGCCCAGAGAAACTGTGGATGCCCCATAAAAATATTTGTGTTGTCATAAAACATGTCGTAAGACATCTGTCATTGTTATCATAGTTGTACTTTGCATTGCCAGCTCCCTTCTGATATGAATAATCTTTACTCCTATCAGGAAATCCACTAAGGCTGAAGTACTTTATGTGTAAATAAGTAGTACACATTTAAAATTGTATATATGAATTCTTTGGCATATTACAGAATCATAGAATGGTTGAGGCAGGTTTTGAACATCTGCAGAGAAGCAGACCTGCTCCAGTGCTCTGTCACCTTCACAGTAAAGAAATGTTTATTCATATTCAGATGGAATCAAAGAATAACAGAATATCCGGAGTTGGAAGGGACACATAAGGACCATTGAGTCCAACTCCTGGCACCACACAGATCTACCCAAAATTTTAGACAATGAGACTAAGTGCACAGTCCAAATGCTTCTTAAATTCCGACAGGTGATGTAGTGACTACTTCCCTGGGGAGCTTGTTCCAGTATGAGACCACCCTCTTGGTGAAGAACCTCTTCCTGATGTCTAGCCTAAACTTCCCCTGCCTCAGCTTGACACCATTCCCACAGGTCCTATTGCTGGTGATTAAGGAGAGTAGATCAATGCCTGCCCCTCCACTCCCCCTTGTGAGGAATCTGTAAACTGTGATGAGGTCTCCCCTTAGCCTCCTCTTCTTCAGGCTGAACAGGCCAAGTGACTTCAGCTGCTCCTCATTGGTCTTCCCCTCTAGGCCCTTCTAGGCACTACACCATCTTTGTCGCCCTCCTCTGGACACTCTCCAACAATTTTACATCCTTTTTGTACTGTGGTGCCCAGAACTCCACACAGTACTCGAGGTGAGGCTGCACCAGCACAGAGCAGAGCAGGACAATCCCTTCCCTTGACTGACTAGCGATGCCATGCTTGATGCACCCCAGGATATGGTTGGCTTTCCTGGCTGCCAGGGCACACTGCTGGCTCATATTCAACCTGCTGTCAACCACAACCCCCAGATCCCTCTCTGTGGGGCTGCTCTCCAGCATCTCTTCACCCAGTCTGTATGTATAGCCAAGGCTGCCCCATCCCAGGTGCAGGACCCGGCACTTGCTTTTGTTAAACTTCATGCGGTTGGTGATTGCCCAGCTCTTCAATCTGTCCAGATCTCTCTGCAAGGCCTTCCTACCCTCAACAGAGTCTACAACTCCTGCAAGTTTGGTGTCATAAGCAAATTTGCTCAAAACACCTTCTAGTCCTACATCCCAATCATTTATAAAAACATTGAAGAGGATTGGCTCTAAAATGGAGCCCTGGGGGACCCCACTAGTGACCATCTGCCAGCCTGATGTGGCCCCATTCACCACAGCCCTTTGAGCCCTGTCCATCAGCCAATTGCTCTCCCATCGTATGATGTTTTTGTTTAGCTGTATGCTGGACATTTTGTCCAGTAGGATACTATGGGAAACTGTGTCAAAAGCTTTGCTGAAGTCCAAAAAGATCACATCAGCTGGTTTCCCATGATTGACGAGATGGGTGATCTTATCATAAAAGGAAATAAAATTTGTTAGGCAGGACCTACCCTCATGAACCCCTGTTCGCTGGGACCAATGACTGTATTGTCTTCCAGGTGTACTTCAATAACTTCAAAGATTATCTTCTCCATAATTTTACCAGGCACTGATGTGAGACTGACAGGCCTGTAATTGCAAGGGTCTTCTTTCTTGCCCTTCCTGAAAACTGGTACAACATTTGCCAGCTTCCAGTCTACTACCTGTTTTTCTGTTTGTGCTCATTGCCTCTTGTCCTGTCACTGGGCACCACTGAAAAAAGTCTGGTTCCATCCTCTTGACAGACTCTCTTCAGATATTTATATACATTGATAAAGTCCCCTCTCAGTCTTCTCTTCTCCAAGCTAAACAGGCCCAGCTCTCAGCCTCTCACTGTGTAACAGATGGTCCAGTCTCCTAATCATCTTTGTAGAGCTCCGCTGGACTCATTCCAGTAGCTTCACATCCCTCTTGTACTGTGGAGCCTAGAAGTGGACACAGTACTCCAGGTGAGACCAGGGATGAGTAAAGAGGGAGGATCACCTCCTTCGATATGCTGGTTACACTTGCAGCCCAGGAAAAAACTGGCCTTCTTGGCCGCAGGGAAACAGTACTGACTCATGTCCACCAGGCCTCCCTGTTCCTTCTCCACAGGTCTGCTCCCCATCAGATCATCTCCTAGCCTACACTGATGCATGGAGTTTTTCCTCCCTAGGTGCAGGACCCTGCACTCTTCTCTGTTGAACTTCATGAGGTTCCTCATCACTCAATGCTCAAGCATATCCAGGTCCCTCTGAATGGCACCACAGCCCTCTGGTGTATTAGCTACTCCTCCCAGTTTTGTGTCATCTGCAGACTTGCTGAGGGTGCACTCTGTTCCATCAACCAGGTCACTGATGAGTAAGTTAAATAAGCCTGGATAAATACAAACCTCTGGGGGACACCATTAGGTAGAGGCCTCCAGCTAGACTCCAGTGCACTGCTAAGCACAAACCTTCGAGCTCTGCCATCCAGCCAATTCTCAGTCCACCTGACTGTCCATCCCACATTTCCTGAGCTTACCTATGAGGATGTTATGGGAGACAGTGTTGAAAGCATTGCTGAATGTGTATTAACCACTCCTCCCAGTCTTTTGTAGTGTTTTTATTAGTATATCAGTTCCTAGCCTATCATATGCCTGTCATTATATATTTATAGTAATGAGTACTTAGTTAAAATTAAAATATTATATTACTATAAGATTAGGTCTGAATCCCTTTTCTGTTCCATTTTCTGGAAATTATTATTATTATTATTATTTTTTGTAAAGGTCTAATAATATACTCTTCCTAAAAGATGTTTTTACTTCATATCAGAAATTAATTTGAAAAAAACTTTCCTTTGTTTCTCTTCAAGATTCTTAAAACATGAATGGTTAGCACTTTAAAGTACGCTAATCATTAACCCCGGACAAAGGCAAAGTGTTAGGTACCATGTGAATGTGGAAATTCTAGGCCTTGCTTCAAGAATTTTTAAACATAAGCATACAATCTGTACTGTTGCCAGTAGATACACTGTGAAGGACAAAAAATATCATCACTGGTAATAAATTTATTTTTTTTAATTTATTATTATTATTATTATTATTATTATTTTAAATTTGTTGCTTTTAAACCATGGTTATGTATTTAATTTGGGGTAGTGAGGTCAGCACGATTGTTTTATGAGTAGCTCAACAGCTTAGGACCAGTAGTGAATGTGGACTTTTTCATTGTGTTATATATGTAGTGAGATCCATGTTATTATTATTCTGTGCCTAGATACCCGAAAGTATAAAACCATCCCACCTAGTGTCTACATTCCAGCTATCCAAGCGGTTGTGTGTAGCTGGAAATTAGTTAACAACTTTTCTGTAATTATGAGAGTATTCACAGGTAATATTGCTCAGTTTTTAAAAGATTTTTAATTTCCAATTTTCTTTTAATATTAATCCCATTTTTATTTGGAGCTGGATAAAATTTTGAATTGTAATAGCAATTTCATGTAAAAGTATGACATATTGAAAACAGTTTAGATTTGGAATCCCAATTGATTTTTTTTTTTTCTTGTGGAAATTATATTGTGAAATGAACTTAAGAAGGTAGTTTTTATTACATAAATAATTCCTTTCCAATAATATAAG
>CM021729.1:47433743-47450117 GCA_011074415.1 Stictonetta naevosa
TCTGAGTTTCTTTTTTACTAGTTGGTGGAGACATAGATGATGATCACATCCATTGGAATTTGATGACATTCGTCTTGCCATTTTATTCCTAAAAAGTGGATCTCTTGTGCAGGTCCTTTGACTTTATTTTGGTTTATGGCAAAACCAGTGTTCTGAAGCTTCTCTTTCTCAAAACTTCCTCTGCTGTGTCACCTCACACAATGATGTCATCAATGTACTGCAGGTGTTCAGGAGCTTCCCCCTGTTCCAGTGCAGACTGGATCAGTCTATGGCAATTGGTAGGGCTATTTCCATCCCTCGGGCAGTTGATTCCACGTTTATTGAACACCCCTCCAAATAGAAGCAAATTGTGGCCTGCACAGTGCTGCTAAAGAGATGGAGAAAAATGCATTAGTGATATTGATTGTGGCATACCACTTAGCTGCCTTTGAATATCCATTCATATTGGAGTTCCAGTATGTCCGGCACTGCAGCACTCAGCAGTGGAGTGACATCATTCAGGCCATGATAGTCCACTGTTAGTCTCCACTCACCATTAGATTTTTGTGGTGGCCATATGGGACTATTAAAGAGTGAGTCTTGCTGATCACTGCTTGGGTCTCCAGTTGAAGAACTAGCTTATGGATGAGAATCAGGGAGTCTTGGTGCTATATTACTGTCCATGCACTGTTGTGGTAGCGATTGGCACCTGCTGTTCTTAGACCTCAACAATCCCAAAATAGAAGGGTCCTCCAAGAGACCAGTCAAGCTAGACAACTGTTTAATGTCATCTCTCTCTAAGGGAGCTATGACAAAAGCCCACCAGTATCCATTTCGTCCTTTTCCAATTGCTTTGTCATTTCCATTCAGAAAACAGGTACAGGAGTCCCTGAGATCAAAAACAAAAACAAATAAACAAACAAGCAAACAAACAAACAAAAAAACCATTGTGATTAGAAACTATTAAACTGTTCTAATGAGTATAACAATGTTATTTTAACATGCTCTGGTCAGATCTGTTGTTATCTCAACCCATCAAGCCTCGTGTTGAACAGCAAAAAGACTGTAGTGGTTTAACCTGGCTGGCAGCCAAACACCACTCAGCCATTACCTCACCCTCACCCCCAACCCATGGGATGGCGGAGAGAATCAAAAACCAAACCAAACCAAAACAAACAAACAAACAAAAACATTGTCGATTGAGATAGAGACAGTTTATTAGCATAGAAAAGAAAGGATAATAATAATAATAATAGTACCACTAATAACCACAGAATCACGGAATCGTCTGGTTGGAAGAGACCTCCAAGATCATCTAGTCCAACCTCTGACCTAACACTAACAAGTCCTCCACTAAACCATATCACTAAGCTCTACATCTAAATGTCTTTTAAAGACCTCCAGGGAAAATGACTCAACCACTTCCCTGGGCAGCCTATTCCAATGCCTAACAACCCTTTCAGTAAAAAAAATTCTTCCTAATATCCAACATAAACCTCCCCTGGTGCAACTTCAACCCATTCCCCCTTGTCCTGTCACCAGGCATGTGGGAAAACAGACCAACCATCACCATGCTACAGCCTCCTTTAAGGTACCTGTGGAGAGTGATAAGGTCACTCCTGAGCCTCCTCTTTTCCAGGCTGAACAATCCCAGCTCCCTCAGCTGCTCCTCACAGGACTTGTTCTCCAGACCCTTCACCAGCTTTGTTGCCCTTCTCTGGACTCGCTCAAGCACCTCCATGTCCTTCTTGTAGGAAGGGCCCAAAATTGAACACAGTACTCGAGGTGCGGCCTCACCAGAGCTGAGTACAGGGGAACAATCACTTCCCTAGCCCTGCTGGCCACACTGTTTCTTATACAAGCCAGGATGCTGTTGGCCTTCTTGGCCACCTGAGCACATTGCTGGCTCATATTCAGCCCACTATCAACCAGTCCTCCCAGGTCCTTTTCTGCCAGGCAGCTTTCTAACCACACATCTCCCAGCCTGTAGGGCTGCTTGGGGTTTTTCGTACTCCCAGTGCAACACCCAGCACTTGGCCTTGTTGAACTTCATACAGCTGGCCTCGGCCCATCGGTGCAGCCTATCCAGATCATCCTGCAGAGCCTTACTACCTTTGAGCGGATCGACACACGCAGCTAACTTGGTGTCACCTGCAAACTTACTGAGGGTGCACTCAATCCCCTCATCCAGATCATCGATAAAGATGTTAAAGAGAACTGGTCCCAGTACCGAGCCCTGAGGCACTCCACTAGTGACCGGCCTCCAACTGGATTTAACTCCATTCACCATGACTCTTGGGGCCTGGCTATCCATCCAGTGTTTAACCCACCAAAGAATACACCAGGCCAAGCTAAGACCAGCCAGTTTCTTGAGGAGAATGCTGTGGGAAACAGTGTCAAAAGCCTTACTGAAGTCAAGGTAGACCACATCCACAGCCTTTCCCTTATCCACCAAGCACATCATTTTGCCATAGAAGGAGATGAGGTTTGTCCAGCAGGACCTGCCCTTCATAAACCCATGTTGACTGGGCCTGATCACCTGCTTGCCCTGCAAGTGCCACATGATGACACTCAAGATAATCTGCTCCATGAGGTTCCCTGACACTGAGGTCGAACTACCAGGCCTATAGTTTCCCAGGTCTACCTTCCAGCCCTTCTTGTAGATGGGTGTCACATCTGCTAGCGGCAATTGCACAATGCAATTGCTCACCAACCGCTGACTGAAGCCCAGCCTATCCCTGAGCAGCTGGTAATCCCAACCCCAGCCATCCCCCCCATATTTATTATTCAGCATGATTTCAGATGGTATGGAATGCCCCTTTGGCCAGTTTGGGTTAGCTGTCCTGGGTTTGCCCCCTCCCAGTTCCTGCTGTACCCCTAGCCTGCCCACTGTCAGAGTGAGAAGCTGAAAATGTCCTTGGCTTAGTGTAAGCACTGCTCTACAATGATTAAAACATCTATGTGTTATCAACACTCTTCTCATCCTAAATCCCCCAAAAACACATCCCACTAGGAGGCAAATTAACTCTGTTCTAGCCAAAACCCAGCCACCTATCATTATCAACCTGAGAAAAGAGTCCTCTTTCATCTTTTTTATAAGACCCTTTTAAGTATTAAAAGGTAACAATGAGGTCTCCTTGGAGCCTTCTGTGGTGGTCTTACCTTGCTAGGCAGCTGAACTCCACCACAACCACTCTCTAACTCCCCCTCCTCAAAAGAGGAGGGGAAGAAGAAAAAGAAAGAAACAACGCATGGGTTGAAATAAGGAAAAAATTAATTAAAGGAAAAATAATTATTAAGGGAAAATTATTATTGATTAAATAATTTAACTAAAGGGAAAGGAGAAAGAGAAATAGGGAAAAGAAAGAAATAATAAGCAAACGGCGTATGAAAGCACATAGGAAAGAAATTTCTCTCTACTTCCCACCACCAACAAGCGATGCTAGACTACGCCTTTGAAGCAGGGCCTCAACGCCCGTAGCTGTTGTTTAGGAGGAGAAACGTTTTCATAATGAGAGCACACCTCTCCCCTCTTCTTCCTTTTTTCACCTTTTATTGATGAGTGTGACATCATATGATATGGAATATCCCTTTGGTTTGTTTAGGTCAGCTGCCCTGGTTCCTTCATCACCTCTTGTCCATGCCCAGCCATGTAATTCAATGTCTTCAATTTTATTCTCCTCGTGGAAAAGTTAACTTATATATACCATTGAATCAGACCACTGCCATGAGGATGGTATCATATCCATAGAGTCAGAAAAATCTTATCATCTGTGATACATTGTCTTTTCAGGTTTGACTGGTTTGAGTTTCATCTGTCTAGGTCTCAAAGAAAATTGTAGATGAGGTACTGTTCCTCCCAGAGGAAATGATATGCATGCTGAACAGTGAAGTCTGATATGTTTATGTATCTCATAGCATCTATAGAGACAAGTTGAGCAGTGATGTGCTATTGCAGAGTTTTCTGAACTTACTGATTTCTAACTGTTACATACATTGAAGGAAAAAAGAACAAAATCTTTTAAACATGTCCCAAAGGTAGACATCATGAACAGGTCAACAAGAAACTGTTAAAAATTATACTGTTATGACTCACTTTGGAGGCAGTTTGCACGTGTTATACAAGACATAAATAAAAATATTTTTCCAGTAGTATATACAACATATAAAAGGGTAAAGCAATACTTTCTATGAGTATACACCAAAGACAGATAGGATATCATGAGCCACTAAGCTAAGGATTAGTGTACTCACTGCACCAAGGCATCCAAGGACTCTTTTCTGGCTAGGTAAATACTAGTCAGGAGTTGAAGAATATGCCCCTACAGTTCTTTGGAAGGGACATTCAATGTTTCTGAATAGCGCTGTTCTCTCTAGCAATAATGATATTGAAAACTGAATGACATGGCTGTTCCTGATTTTGGTTATCTTTCTGTGTTAGTGTTTTTTTTTTTTTTGAATTTGTGAGCAACCAACAATCTTAACTCAACGACTCTATCTCTGCCTGCAGTTATTACCTATTTCATCTCATTTTAAAGACTGTCTTACAGCTCTGCTCAGAGTCAAGCAGTTTGACGTTAAACAGATAGTCAATATCAGAACTGGGCATTGGTTTTGTGGGACTCAGGCAGCTGAACACTGAGGAGCTGGGTGTTTGCTGGGGGTTTGTTGAGGAGGGGATACAGGGAGAGAATGTGACATTATCCATCTCATAAAGTTATCAGAAAGGCATGCTCTTGGCCTGAGCCTTGGACAAATCATTACAAAAGGCAGAAGTCTAAGGTACTGCCAAACTGGGGATTCAATGAACGCAATCAAATACATTTATTTACATTTTAGATATTCAGGTACCTAGAACCATGACCATGTAAGAATCCATCAACAATTTGGCAGCCACTAGTATCTTCCTGATGATGTTCCATTAGTATGAAAAGTGAAACTAGTTGAGTTATGTTGTCCCTAAGAAGACTGGCAACACTGAGAGCAAAAAAGACACTGCGAGGACTAATATTACCTTCATCCCTTTTATTCATTCCTATTTTGAATGAATAAAATTATGTCATAGTATCACAAAACAAATTTGCCATAAAGTTTATTCTTTGTTGAGGGTACTGTTTGGTTGTATTCAGAGGGTGAAGCAAGATTGTCTAAGAAAAGAAAACACTGTATATGGGATCCTCCCTCACTTGTTTTTATGTTGGAAGATTATCTGGAAAATAAGAAGGAGAGAAATACTTTTGTGACCAAATGATTTAAGTAATTGCAAGAACTCATGGGTGAACTGGATTTTACCTTTATTTCTGCCATAAGGTGTTAGTGAGTGTATGACATCTTTAAATAAATAATAAAAAAATATAATAAACAAAAAATAGCAGAATTAGTAAAATTTAAAGAATTGATAATAAATAAATAATTATGGGTATATAATATTAATTCTACCTCAGGAAACATATTGATTAATTTTATTTATATTTTGTACTGAGATAATATATTTATTTTTTAATTTTTTATTTATTTGAAACTGCTGTCACTCACATTCTCCCC
This sequence comes from Stictonetta naevosa, assembly GCA_011074415.1. Classification (NCBI taxonomy): domain Eukaryota; kingdom Metazoa; phylum Chordata; class Aves; order Anseriformes; family Anatidae; genus Stictonetta; species Stictonetta naevosa. The sequence goes on from CM021729.1 coordinate 47,439,267, forward strand.
CAGTTTCTAGTTTCTAGTTGACAGGAAATTTGAAGTTATTCTGAAACCTTCACTAATGTCTTTAGAAGATGTGAGTTTAAATTTCCCCTAGTATTTTAGAAACCAAATAGATATGATTATTTTCCATATACTATCTATTGAAGCAGTCATTCAAAACTGTTGTTATCCTAAGGATCTGAAATTGGATAAATAAGATTATGGTTTTCATACCCAAAAGCTGTTATCAGCTGTTATCACTAATTAACTAATTAATATATTTGTAACAACTTCAAAAGAACTTCAATAACCTTATAATACAGTTACAGATTCTTAAATTAGCAATAATACAATTATTCATGCAATTATTCATTCAGTTATTCAAGATTATGCAATAATCTTGCTCTTCTTCATGAACAAGGGAAACCTTTATAAGAGCCAAGAGTAATCAGATCCTTTTCATTTATATGTGGAGTGATGAGCAAAAAGGAATAGAAATGGAAAGCAGAATCTGTAAAATATGAACAAAGCAGTCTCTGGGAATCCAGTTATGATTATTTGGGTATGAAAGATGAGTTTGTGATTGATGGCTGAGACCAGAGAACAGTCTATTGTACTAATTGGAAACAGAATGCACTGAAAGAGATTTTTTTTTTTTTTTTTTTTTTTTTTTTTATCCAAGCAAAATACAGACAAATATGTGTGGTGTCAAAAAGAGTGGAAGCCATGGAGTATCAAAGAATCTGATAATGTGGTAGGTAGGAAATATTCAGCAATTTCTCAAGCATACCACCTTCCCACTATGAAAGGAGAAAGACACTTTCATGCTAAGTGTCAGTCATCAGGGCCATTTATGATGTAGGCCTTAACAGTTTGCAGTGAATCTTCATGACTGGAAGAAATGGGATGGTCAAACTCCGAGTGAATTAATGTGGAAAGAAAATATTGATAAATTGAAGGTATCCTGAAAACTTGCTACAACAGTGTACCCAAAACAAATGTTTTCAAACTCTGTATTTTTCTCAAATTTAAGTCATAAATAATTCTGTAATGTATGTTTGAAAATAATAGAACTCAAATTCTCTGTGAGTATACATTGGAGTTTGGTCTTATGGACAAACTCTTATGCATACACAGAAAGAATAGTCTGGCTTCATGGCTGAGCTCCTGCACAGTTTGCAAATCCATAATGTTTTTTGTAATGACAGCGATTTGAAAGTGGTACAAGGAAGGTATTTCAACAGGAAAAGAAACCTTAACTGCTTCTAAATGAAATTATTGTGTAAATTTTATCCCCGTACAATACTTAGGAGATGCTTTAAGACTCTTTCATTCTTAAAACACAGCCTTTGATGACAGAGCTATGTCATTCTTATAATTCAGGGTAACACTGCTTGTTTATTTTTGTTGATTTTGTTCAGTTATTTCAGATGTGTTCTGCAAATTATTATCATGAGAGCAAGGAGTCCTCAAGGAAAGCTATTTCTACATCTTCAGTTTGTGAACTGTGATAGAAAATTTAGATAAAAGCACTTAAGCCCTATAGAAGATAACGTAGCAAACAGGGGAAAGGGACAAGAAGAAGGGAGGAATTACTGTGATTATAGAGAAAAATAATAATGTATCATGTGTAAAATATGTAGCTTTTCTGCATAACAAAATTTACATCCTTTTTGCATCGATATGCTTTGTGATTCATTCAGTGAAATGCCAATCTCAGGCAGAGATTATAGACTATATTTATCATATCTTTTGTTTGCTTTTTGGTACTTGATTCAGGTCTTGATTCAGTAACAAAAGACAATCACAAAGCTAACTTTAAATCCATGAATCGAGTATGAAAGTTTCAGTGTAATTATGTATCAAAGCAATAGCTTATCAAAACCTGTTTTTAGCTGAAATATAGATTCATGACTGTAATATCATTAAAAAATATAGAAGAAAAGTATTGACAACATAATGATTTGGAATTTGAGGCTCTAAATTAGAACCTTGATAAAAAATAAAATAAAATAAAATAATACCCCCTTTTTAATGCATTTTTTAATATTTTGAGATATTTAATCAGTATTGAATATGTTGTCTTTGTAATGTAAAATACAAAATGGAAATAAAAAGCTGACAATATCTGATAGCTTGAGGAGGAGGAAGATTCCAATGTGTGCTGTATTAGTGAAATCATGATTTTCAATAAACGTTGATCATGCATTGTTTGTATTTAATTTGAACTATGATTCAAGGATGTCTTCCAACTCTAAATGCATACTTGAACTTTGAAGATTAATACCACTCCAATTCTAAGGAGACATAAATATTAGTTTAATGAATCAAAAAGCTTATGGCCTTAAAGTTATTGGTTATTTTGTAACTTTATTGACCAGTTGATTTCTGTCATTTATTTAAAAAGTTTCAGGGAAAAAATAATATTGTAAACACCACTATAATCATAATGATACACAAGAGAACTCTATTGGTCCCATTCCGAGGAATCCTTAGGGATTAATATTTTAATGTTTGATATTTTTAATGTTTATTATTATTGTTGTTGTTTTTATGTACATATTATTTTATATATACAGATTTTTTTTTGTTTGTTTCCCAGAAAACAGTTAAGAAAGTGTGCATACAACTTCAATTACTCCGAGAAAGTACAGAAGGGGTTACTATATTTTTTTAAAATTTTCCTACACATCTGGCTTTATGCGCTACACATCTCATTTTCATGAATGTCCTAAGGGAAAAAAAAAATCAGACAGAATTACTGAAATATATTTCAGTAAAATAAAGCAATATAATGCAGGACATTCAATCTAAAATAGTGTCAAATGAAAATGAATGATTGCAATTTCATACAGTGACAAGGTTTTTCAAGACAAAGTATGAAAAGTTTCTTAAGAAACAATACAAAAAAAAACCAAAGTAATATTTCAGCATAACAAGGAGTTTATTCTAGCTATTGGAAATTGTTAAAATTTGTCTCTCAGAGGTATATTAGAGACTTAAATTTAGTTTAAAAAATGTTACTATAGAACTGCTTTAGCTGCCCAAAACCATAGACTGAAATTTTAAAAAACAGGACTACTGGTTTATGTAAACAATTGTTCCCTTAAAATTTTCTCTAAAAATTGAAAACAGCATCTGGCACTAACAGAAATGGAAAATTCATCACTTGCTAGGACTGACTAATTTCACTAATTTATTCCTTCATCCATTCAACTAGTCAATTTTTTTCTGAATTTCTACCAGGTTTTGCATTTTTCTCTGCAGGGAGGGCATAAGGAGAGTCTTAAAAAAAGACACACTTTTCAATGGCCAAATTTCTTAGAGATAAATTCATTCTCTTCTCCAGTTTATGTGAATCTGAGTTTCTGGTAAATTACAGTCCATTATTGTTAATCTATGGAACACTATTATTAAATCATAGAAAAATCTCATGTAAGAAAGAATAATGGGGTAATGGAAGGAAAAGTATCTGGAATCTTACAACACACCAACTGAACTATAAACAAAGACTATAATGAAAGCCTGGCTAAGTCCTCTTCAAAGACCAGATATAGGTCAAAAATGTCAAAAATCTTCAGTCCAATCAGCACATGTAATCATATCTTTTTCTTGACATGTGTTCTCACTAAGATTTATTTGCCAAGTTCCATCTTAGAAAAATAAATTTCAGTTTTGGATTATATTCTTCATGTCTAAAGTACTATATGCAAAGATTATTAGATATAACCTGTGACCTCATAATATTTCACTTTCATATAGCAAAATTTATCACATCTTACAACAGTTTGATCTATGACAAATGAAATTTTAGAAACTTCTTTCAGAAACTGTAAAACAAAAACATGAAAATACAAAACCTTATAATCCCCCATGTTCACAATAGAAGATAATATATTTACACAGATTCTTAACCTTATATTACTTGCTGCCTTTTCAAACCTAGAGAATACTGCCTGCCTAGAATACCAACTAAAATGTTTATAGTACCTTTTCATTCATCATTAGAAATTTAAGATTCTTTGTCAATATATATTAAAAATTACTAGTGACGTTCTGGACATATATTTGGACAGTTTATGTGTGATGAATCTTAGTCTTAAAACTGTATGTGATAAGTCTTAATCTTAAAACTGCGACAGAATTCAGGACCTTTGAAAATGTTCAAATAGTGAACAGAACACTGCTGCTATGATGCTTGATGATGGTTTATGACTCTGAATGAAAAACTAACAAGAGCTTTCACTAAGAACAATACTGAAAGAATGAAGATTTTTTCTGCTCTTACCAGATGTGTTACTAACAGGAGAGCATCCTGTTACATCCTGCAGAACAAAATTCAAAAGTATCATTAACAGGTCACAAACCTGTTAATTATATCTTGATACACACATTTTTTCTGAACTAATTATTGAGTTACTGTTGAGTCACTGTTGAAAAATACTTTAGGGAACAAAAAAATAAATAAATAAAGGGAGAGAGAGATTTTAGGATGTGATTCATGCATAGAATCATATAACCATTTAGACTGGAAATAAACTTAAGGTCATCAAGTCTGACCATCAGCCTAACACTGCCAAGTCTGCTACAAAAACATAGCTCTAAGTGTCACATCCACACATCTTTTAAATACTTCCAGGGATGGAACTTCACCACTTCCCTGGGCAGCCCATTTCATACTTTGCTCTTTATTTCCACAAAAATGTGGAAGAATGATTCTCAGATGGGTAGAGCTTTATGATGTTAGACCTGCATCCAACTCAATGGTATGGTCCAAACATTTTGCCTAGCTTTCTTTGTCTATGTGCTTTGCAGATTAGTCATATGTCTCTGAGAAAGAATCAAGCAAAGAATTAAAAACAAGAAAAAGCAATATTTTCTATCTGAGGAAAATTGGCATTTTTTATGTATTAATTAATTATCGTATGCAAAGCATGTGATGTACACTACAGGAGAGAACACAATTTAAAATTACCTATGATTTTCTTGAAATTCTTATAATTTCTCTGTAGTAACATCATAAATCCATTATGGCTGGTTTTCCAATATAATTTCACATACATCAGTGACACAAACAGCATCATGTTGAGATCTGTGTAAGTTGCATTGTAGCTGCCAGGACTCTTAAGTCTTCTTCTAAAAGCACACTTTAAGACGTGAAAGGAAAAGTCACATTCTCTGTAGGAATAAATGAGCATTATTCTTCAACAGAATTGAAAAAAAACAAAAACAAACAAACAAAAAACAAAACAAAACAAAACAAACAAAAAAAAACAAAAAACAAAAAACAAAACACCACATAATTGCAAAACATTTAGCTCTGCTCTTTCTCTGTTTAAACCAGTTCTAAATTAGTTCAGCTCCATGAACTACACCAAATACTGAAATAGTGAATGAAAGAAACATTACAATAATTGGCAGTTACATAACAAATTTGTCCAGTAAATGCAGATTGTTTTTTTATGAATAAAATGAACAAAAACCCCTTTCCTTATTCCCCTGTACCACTTGGATGAGAGAGGTGGATGGGGGTGAATGTGTTTTTAGTTTCCTTTTAGTTCTCTCTGCTCTGGTTTGTTAATAATAAGCAATAAATTTCACCCTACACTGAGTCTGTTTTGCCCATGATGGTAATTGGTGAGTGATATTCCTGTCCTTGAGACCTTTTTCATTGTATTTTCTCCCTCAGTTCCTTTGATGAGGTAAAGTGAATGGTGGAGTTCAGCTAGCCTTCAGTGTGAAACCACCACAGCCCTTTCCTTTCCCTGCTACTAGTAACTTTAGATTAACTACACTTTTGCTGAAATGAAATAATTAGTTAAAGTCAAATAGACTGGATTCCCTAACCTACAGGAAAATTTAGGGACAGTAGACTATAAAAATATGTTGAGAAAACATCTGTAAACTACATAAAATTAGAAACAAGGAGATTGTCTTCCAAATGACATGAGTCTTATAATTTAATTTTCTATGAAGAGCTAATATTAGCATATCTAAATAAAATGATGTATATTAATGCAAAATTAATTTCATATGAATAGTATTTTTAATAAATATTATTAGACAAATTTAGAAGTTTATTTACTAAGCTCTCAGGCTATACTCATCAACACTTTCTTTCACAATATATTAACTTTAGATTTTCTAATCTCACTTATATTTGGTACTTAATAGGATAACAATCCATAGAAGTAAACCACCATTTCAAGATATGCAAATTAAAGGTAGTGTAATTAAAATATGACAATTCTGTTAGGCTTTATTTTTAAATAGAACGTGTGATTAGAGAATAATTTACCTTGGTCTCATGAAATTGATATCTCTTTAATTATCTGGTTGGATCTGGGACACTGAACATGATTTTCCTTTTTTTTTTCTTTTTTTTTTTTAATGGAAGAAATATATACATATCTATATATATTTATACTTAAAGTAGACATGTTGTGCAGCCAAATGCAATTAAAAAATCTTCCAATATTTTTCAGTAACAGTCTGCTTGCATTCTGGAGGGTGTCAAGCACATATAATTCCCATAGGATTTTCAATTTCTGTTTAGGTATGGCAGATGGGATACATTTCTAAAATATCTGATCAGGGATAACATAATGGAAATTTTTCACAGGAGTGTAAAGAACTGCTTTGTTATCTGGGAAGACAAACTTTATAAATATTAAATTTGTACACAACAAAACAAACCACAACCAAACAGTTTAAAGATCAAAGAAATCTTAAATGTTTAATATCTTGAGGAGTTGATGGTGTGATACCAACCTTTCTTTTTTAGCCTTTAGTGGAAGAAAACACGAGTGTAAAAATATGAAATATATATATATATATATATATATTTAATTGGGGCAATCTGAAGGATCAGTATTTATTTTCATTGTTTCTTTGTATCTAGACTGAATGCATCTACACTGAAAATGCTGTGATGTCTTGCAATTCATGTAAGTATCATCCTGTGTCACACAAATCTATGTGCTGCACTGGGATAAGCTTTAGGGTGAATATAGGACTTGAAGGTACATTCTGCAAAGGTAAGTCTACATTTCAATTTATCTGTAATTCACAACATTTATAAGCTAGTGAGGGTCATAAATATAGTATTCATAATTGAAATGTCTCACATATATAATAGTACAGAATTATGAGTGTGTGAATTATAAATCCATAATGTAAATTAATGTAACAAATATAAGGTATCAGGTAAACAATCAAACTGCACAAGTTTTTGTACTTTCTATCCCTCTTGGAAACACAGAACATAGAAAAGATCTTCAAATAAACAATCAAACAAAACCATCTCATTGCCTCTTGTAGGTTCATACCGCTTCTGTCCTGGAAATGTGTTTAAGTGACACAAACTAACCTATTTAGTGATTTCAAAATGAAGAAATCATCTTATTTTAATGGTACCTAAAGCAACTATTTCAGATCTAAACTCAGCATCTCTTCTTATTTTAGCTAGCAAGTTCTTGAAAGTTCGATTTCTTTTAATGATGAAATTATTGTATATAATGTGAAAACTTACTCTATTTAAAAAAAAAACAAAAAAAAAAAAAAACATCAAGTTTGAATAACATGAGCAGAGATTCATTACCACTCAAACATCACCCTCATTTGCAGCTGGTTTGAATTGTCTGTATGATCAGACAGGAAAACTAATGTGCTTTGATATTAAAAAAGTAAAAAGTGATCTAGACACCCCAAAAATCACCACTACATCTCAAAAAAAATTGTTTTACCTCTCTTTTATTTGTATTAATGAAGTGTGGAGAATTTGTTTGGGGTGACTGAAAGTACAAGTAAACTGCAGTGCACAAAAATTCTGTGCTATTTATTATAAAAATTAAGGTGCAGTTTACAATAAGTGCTTGGATTGCCACGAAATAGATTATGTCCGCAATGAAACTGTTGTATATTAAGGTCACATTTCTCCTGAATAATCATTCAGGACTCAAATTTTTCTAACCTTTCCCTTTATGCTTGTGATAGAGTAGAGCTGTATTTTGGCAGATGCCCAATTTCTTGCCTGTCTTACTTTTATCTGAAAAAATAAACTGCTGCAGTAGTTATTGAAGCTCTCCTCTGAACTGTCTAAAAATTCAGAAGGGTCTTCACCAATTCAGACCTAATGTTCAGAATAACTTAGCTTGGATTTCTGATTTAAAACAAACAAACAAACAAACAAATAAAAATACAGAAAAGAGACAGCAAGTTCTTTTGTTGAAATCTCATTTATCTCATTTTGTTTTTTCCTCAGCAAGATGTTTTCCTATATATCTTGTAGTTTAGTTTGCTCCCACAGAAGCCAGCTTCAGAACTCATGGACCTACACTGCAATAAAAACCTGAGCCCAATAAAAAATAGAGAGGTTTTGTTCAACACCCTACTATATCAAGCAGAGCACTAACATAGATACATCTATACAATAGCATTAAAGATGACCCAACAGTTGCTTGATATACCATAACTAAATGTCAGTATTTTATTGCTTGACTGATAGAGAGGTTTGAGGGAAAAAAATGTGGACATAAAACATTGAACAGACAGTAATTTTTTTTAGTATCAGTTATTTCCACCTGGATTCATAAACTTCCTCTACTTTACTTAATCTTTATATTATAATAGAGTGCCTAATTTTTAACTTCCTGAAAGTATTTTCTTCTTGTCTCTTCTCCTCCATTCATCTGTTATTCATGTGTTCTATCTTAACCTGGTTTGACATACATGTCCTCAGGTTACTAAAATATACTCTGATGATCCTTTGGAATTATTCACTTTCTTTCTCACCATATTGATTGTAAATTTTAAAAGTTGTCTGAATCTACTCTACAGAAGTTTTATATATGTATATATATATATATATATATATAAACGACAACTTGTTTCTTCTTGTATTTATGTTGCCATCAGTCATATGTTTTGCTGTCAGCTGTGGATTGTTACCAGCAGTTAACTGGTTAAGAGGGAAATGAGATTCATTAAACAAAGTCTTAAAAGATTATATAAATCATATATGTAGTGGGGACAGAAGATGTTTGAACAAATGTTAAGTACATTACAGACAAACCTGGATGGGGCAGGAGACCTGGTAAAAGATGTCACAGAAAAGGCCAAGATACTCAATGTCTTCTATGTTTTTTTTTTGTTTGTTTTTTTTTTTAATTTTAATTGTTAGGCCAGCTTTCAAGGATCCCAGGTCCCTGAGACAAGAGGTAAAACCTGAAGCAAGGAAGAGCACTCATAAATCTGGATATCTGTTCACGGGGCCTATCGATTTGCACCCTTAATGGCAGCTTATCGATTTGCACAGCTTACTGGCATCATTGTAATATGACTCTTGGTTTTCTTTGAAAGGTCACAATGATTCAGAAGGTTATTGAGAAAATCCTCCTATGAAAAATTACAGAACAAGGACAAGAGGGTGATTGGAAGTAGTCCATATGGATTTACAAACTGGGAATCATTATAACCAACCTAACAGACTCTCAGAATGTATTAACTAGCTTGGTGGATGAAGAGAGAGCAGTTTCTGTTGTTTACCTTTACTTCAGCATGGTTTTTGACATTGTCTCACATATCATCCTCATAGACAAGGTTATGAAAGTGGACAGTGAGGTGGATTGAAAATTGTGTGAAGAAATGATTCCAGAAGGTTTTGATCAGTGGTAAAAAGGCCACATCTAGAGTGCTGAACCCAAGAAGAATATGGGGAAGGAAATGAAGGAAGTCCAGTGAAAGGCCATAAAGATGATTAAAGGACAGGACTGTCATCATTCATAAGAGAAGAGGTTGTGAGAGTTGACACAGTTCGAGAGAAGAGAGGGAGGACATATTCAACCCAATCTACAAATACCTGATGAGAGGCAGTAAAGAATATGGAATCATACTCATTTCAGTAGTGCCCAGTGACAGAACGAGAGGCAATGGGCACAAACAGGAACATGTTAAATTCCATATGAACAAACAAAACACTTTTTCTCTGAGAGGCTGGTCAAACTGACTGTCCCAAGAGGCTCTAGAGACTCTACAGATAGCCAGAACCTCACATTACACAGTACTGAGCAGTCACCTCTAGCTGACACTACCAGCATTGAACTAGATGGTCTCAAGATGTCCTTGCCAACCTCAATGATTCTGTGATTCTGTGTGACACTGTGAATAATGTGACAAAGCTGTTTAGGTTTTAAAATGGCGAGTAGAAGAAAGACACTGAGCAAACTATTGAAACAAAATTCCCTAAAAAACCTGAGATCTATTCACCCTTACTAGAGCTCGCATATCAAAGTCAAGAACAGACAGAAAAACAAATTTATATGGTTGAATTATAATCCCTTTAACATAACAGATCATAATGGAAGTACTGACATAATCTTTACCAGAACTCTGTCAAAGTATCAGATTATGCAAGACAAAAAATGTCAAGGAAACAAAGGTGAAAGAACTGTGTATATTTCAACAGAAAGAGAAAGATGGGCCTAATAAGTTAGAAGAACTAGTGTCCTTGTATATAATAGAAATCACATGGCAGCAGACAGACTTGCTGTAAGTTGTGAACCACAAAAAATAGAAGAAGAAAACAGAATATAAAGGATGTAGATTTTGTGGCTTTTGCAATGCAATAAAACAAGAAACTCACTGGAAACATTAGTGAAAATTCACAAATGTATATGAAGATGTAGAATCTGGAATAATTCTGAGATATTTTTCAATATTTTATGTTCAACTACTTTGTATCTGGAGGGATGTTAATGCAAGAATGAACTTGCTCAGGAAGACTGTATCTATTATTACTAGACATTTTCTTCAAAATCCATTTCATCTTGAAAATTTGCCAGTGTATTAGCAATTGAAAAAAAAATAATCTAAAAG
>CM021729.1:47474181-47491068 GCA_011074415.1 Stictonetta naevosa
TTTAGTTTCTTTCCTTTGTTTCTCACTTCTCTAGCTTGTTAGTAATAGGCAATAAATCTTACTATCTCCCTATCTCCCTATGCTGAGTCTGTTTTGCCTGTCATGATAATTACTGCGTGATCTCCTTGTCCTTATCTCAATCAACCCTTGAGCCCCTTTCATTGTATTTTCTCTTTGAGGAGGGGGAGTGAGAGAGTGGTTGTGTTGAAGCTCGGCCACCCACCCGAGTAAAACCACCACACTTGTTAGCAAAAACTATCCAGTACTTTATTCTGGCTAGATAGGACCAGATCCATACTTTATTATGGCTAGATATACCAGATCCTTATTTGCTGTTACAGTATTGTAAAGCACCTTAATTTCTATCAGCAGAGCTGATGTTCCACATTCAACATTTTTCACCTGAGGAGTAGTTTATAGTTACACTCACTCTTTGACAAGGAGAGCTTTGGTTACACACAAACTGAAGGATTAGGCCCCATTTAGATGAAGAGTGGAACTTCAGTGTGTATACAGCTTTACAGTGTGCATACAGCCAGGTGGTTTTCAAGGTTCTATGATTATTTTATATGTTATTGAGCAATGCCTCTCTTTCTGTCTGTGCGTATATATTAGGCAGCTGTTTTTCCAGCTGTCTGCAAACTGATAAATAAAATTCAAGTGTCTGCTAGAGAACTATGTAACTATTCAGAGAAGTATTTATTCTGCTCAATATAATAGCTGTGTTCTGTATTTGCATAAATGCTCTTCAGTAACATAACCATATGTAATTGTTTCATTTAAAGCCTCCCATGTTTTTATAGCCCCCATTGTTTTTATAACCAAAGTAATTATATGCATGTTATCATTCTTTTTCATAAATCTTTCACATGAACTCATTTGATACTTGAACAATTGAAGGAAACAAGGGTAATCAAGAGGGTAATAAGAAAAAAAAAAAAATCATTAAATTTTTATTACAAATGTCATTACACATTAAAAAGCACTCATTAAAAATGTCCATATGTTCACACCATTTTTCAAGAAACTGGCTTCAAAGCAAGATTTACCTTTCAAAAAATAGTATGGGTGGTGATACTCTCTGAGAAAATTGATGGTGCTAAAAGGGCTGTTTTCAGCCCTTCAGTTTAAGGGTTCATCATGTAGTAAGATTTGAATGCAAAGGAGGCTGGAAATTCATAAGGTACTTTGTTAGAAAGCAGAACACGTTGTCTCAGACTTCAGGAGGACACACAGAAATTAAGCAAAGGTCAATGTTCATTTTACATGTAGTTTCTTGGCAGTTTCCAAGAATAGTACCAATCCAAGAAAAAATGCAACAAAAATGAGCAAATGTGTTGCATTTTGGGGAAACTTCAAGGTAAAACAATGTCTGGTACTGTGTAAATTTGCAAACCTTTCTGCTCGTATGGCAAACTAAATTTTAAAATTGCTTATGTTTGTAACTATTTGCACAGGAAGACACAAATGAAACAAGTTTGTCTATTGTTGGATCTTTTAATTATGTATTAATGTATTTTTTGTCCTGTGTGTCCTGACACAGGAACTGAAAAAGTGTAGCATCTTAAGTCCCAGTTCCCTACACATTACACAATCCTCAGTACCCTACTAAAGCATGGATTGGATAAAATAGCAGTTCTTTCTCTTCCTCTTAAAGGAACCTCCCGTGTGAATGTCATGAGGTTCAACAAGACCAATTACAAGGCCCTGCACCTGGGCTGGGTTAATCAAAAGCACAAATACAGGCTGGGCAGAAAATGGGTTGAGAGTAGGTCTTAGGAGAAGGACCTGGGAGTGTTGGTTATTGAGAAACTGAACATGAACTGGCAAAGTACACTCGCAGCCCAGAAACCCAACCATTTCCTGGGGTGCATCAAAAGCAGCATGGACAGCAGGTCAGAGGAGCTGATTGTCCCTCCCCCTTTGCTCCTTAAGAGCCCCACCTGGAATACTGCTCTTAGCTCTGGGGCCCCCGCACAAGAAGAACAAGGACCTATTAGAAAGAATCCAGAGGAGGGTAATGATGATGAGCAGAGGGTTGGAGCACCCCCCTCAATTCCAGTGCCTCATCACCCTCAGAGTAAAGAATTTCTTCCTTATATCTAATCAAAACTTACCCTCTTTTAGTTTGAAGACATTCCCCCTTGCCCTATCACCATACCTCCTGATAGAGTCCCTCCCCAGCTTTCCTGTAGGCCTCCATTATGTATGGAAGGCAGCTATAAGGTCTCCATGCAGCCTTCTCTTCTCCAGGCTGAACAACCCTAGACCACTCAGCCTGTCTCCGTAGGAGAGGTGCTCCAGCCCTCTCTTTGGACTTGATGATTCAAATGAAGTTGGACTTGATGATTCCTGTGGGTCCCTTTGAACTTGGGATATTCTATGATTCTATGATAATACATTTTAGTTGCATCAGAGAAGTCCCAATCATTGTTCTTTCTAGTTCATATCATCTTTTAAAAATGTAGTATCTTATTCACAGTTGGAAATAAAAGATCCACTTGGGGATATAGATTAATCCTTTTATATGCTCAGGTATTTATCTTGAAAATCTTGATTCAGAAATAGTGTTGGATATATTAAAAAAAAATGAATGTAATCTAAGGTAGTTTGATTGTCAAAAGAAATTGAAGGCTATATACTCAATTTTACCAATCTGTGCACACACCAAGTGCCAGGGGGCACCCGCTGATCTATAGCTCATTCTTCGTAATGCTGCACAGCACTGCTCTAGATTCCAACACCTCACGTCATGTGTTATTCTTTTGGTGCAAGTGATATACATCCCACAAATCTGTTGTGATAAATCAGTTCTGCCTGCTTTTCATGGCCAGAGGAAGAGCTCACCAAGATAACTAATGGAAGCTATCTTGCTGCCTTAAAAATATATACATCAATTATGATAAATAAATTCTGTAAATGGGATTCTGAAATATTCCTGTTTTTCATTACTAATTATTATTTTTTTGTGCGTGTACATTCATAGCCTATGAACTTTATGGATTTATTATTCATTAGATCTCCAACAGAGCAATATTTGCAATATTGCATCTATTACATCCTTTTTTTTTTTTTTTTTTTTTTTTTTTTAAGCCATTAATGCATTATTGCTGATTTAGGCCACACTTGTATTTCATACCTGTTAATTTTTTGTCACAGAACAGAAATTTTTAGCAATGTAAGTTAAATAAGTAATAAAACCTTCTGTTTTATGAATTGGCTTACTTTTCTTTCCAGGGATAGCTTTTTTGTTGTTGTTTTTTTTTTTTGTTTTTTTGTTTTTTTTTTTCAGTTGCAACAATGTTAAATAAATTCTAAAGCCTTATAAATGTTTTCAAAATTGCATTTTTATTTTTGTTGTTATGAAATGCATTTATATGAAATAAAACATGAACACCAATTCCAAGCGACATCATGTCAGCACTTTCTTACCACAAAAATCACTAGGGAATTCTTCCTTAGAGCCAGTGGAGTATGTATGTCCTGCTGCTAATTATCCCTTAACAGTTTCCAGGGTCCACAGTCCTATTTCATTCTCTATCATTACCATCTACAATAACAGATTTGGTTCCTACTTGTAACTGTTCAGTCCATATAAATACCACAAAATAATTTTTTATTTTGAGACTATTTTTTACAACTTCAATTCTCCTGTGACATTGGAGAAATGACAGGTAACTTTCTACGTGAAAGATAAGCTTTATGTTCTCTAGATTTTTATCTTGTTTTCTGAACACAGAACATTGAAGCATTATGAGAGTAACGAAAGATTAGGACGGAAAAAGGATGATTGTTTCAATTTATGTATAAGAACCATACATAAATAGTCAAGGGAAAATTATTTTTGTGATCTGAAAAGGCCAAGATTTGTGCTTACAGAGAGTGAGTAAATATGCCAAAACCTAAATGACTTAGAAGGCGAGGATCCATTTTCTAAAATTATTTTTAACCAGATATATCAAAACAGCAGATTACATGCATAGACTAAGGTGACTATTTGTCTTTAACAGCAAACACCTTTGTCATATTTTCATTTGACATTTATACATTCCCTTGTTTTATAAGGAAGCATCTAGAAACAAACAAACAAACAAAGAAAACAACGTAACCTTTTATCAGTTTAAGGAAAAAAAGGGTGGCCAAGGGGAGGTAAATTCAGAGTGGACTTCAATGTTTATGGAAGTGTTAACTCCTGTTATGCAGACTAACTTTTACAGTTGCTTCTTTATGCCTGTGTGTGCATGAGTTACAGGTGTATGAAAGAAGCAGAGAATTCAAGAAAGAAAATATGTGTGGAAGGTGAGGGGACTATATTTTGTGAATCCGTCATAAATTATTCAGTAGAAATTATATTTAATATCAAAGCTGATGTACATAAACAATAGACAAGCTGTTAGCTGAAGATATTTCTTAAAAATAAAAAATAAAAAAATGTAAAAATCAAAATCTATTTGTGCTTAGGTGCAATAGACAACCAAAGCATGAAAAAAGATCTGTGGTATCATGTATGGTAAGGCTATCTTTATTTTGTTAAGAAAAAATGAAAACAAACTAAAACTGTAAATAGTTCAGGTTACACAACATGGTGAAGCAATGAAACAAAGGCTGAAGGGATTAAGAGAGGATACCACCCTAGAAGATCTCATGCTTTAGGCACCTGGAATTTGATTTCTTCATTGGTCTATTCATTGTTTGTGATATGGTACCTTGAGAATCACCCTACCTTACCTTTTCCAGTCAAGAGGACTTGAGATGAGTAAATTGACTTTGGTCTTGACTTTTCCACTCACAGAGGCCCTCTCACTTGTGCTGCTTCCTTTGTCACCACTCTTACTTTTCTTCCCGTTTCTCCAGTTTATAATTTGCAAGAAGAGGTTCTGAGGGATTCTTTTTTAATCCAAAAAAGATTAAACTAGAAATCACCAAAAAGAGACACATATTATTCACATACAAAGTGTTTTTTTGTTTTGTTTGTTTGTTTGTTTGTTTGTTTTCCTAAAATTTACCTTCTGTTCATGGCCTCTCTCTGATTCCTCTAGCACAAACTTTTCTGACACAGGTAGAAGGTGATAGGATTGAGAAGTGATTCAGAAGTGATTCCTAGGAATAAACTAAGAAGAAATTGCCATAAATTTAGTGTGATGGTCTTATGCTCTTATGCTCTCTGCACAGTTAAATGCAAAATATGGAAAATCGTCCATTGTACAAGGCACTAAGTTCATGAAGTTCTAAGTTATAGTTATGCCCAGCTTTATTTCCTGTTATCTATTATCTGAATATGATGTCTATACATCAATAAAAATCTAAACAAATTGGATGGGAAAAGTAGTTACCTTCCTATGAATTTGCTTTCTCCTGACAGCTGACTATATTTGCAATATAGAAAGTACTACATAATTTAGTAATAATTAATGCACTCTGATCAGGCTAGTAAACTTATATGGGAAGCAAAACATAGAAGAAAAAACTTGTATGTAAATTTGCTAATTTAAGAAAAATAAGGCATTTTCAAGTATATGAAGTATGAATTCAATTCTAATGGTGGTATTAATGCCTAGTAAAGAGCTGAGGTGATGAAAATAATGCCAAGAAGACAAATATGCTTAATAAATATTTTGGTCTACATTTCAGGCAAATAAACAAACAAACAAAACAAACAACAACAACAAAACCGGAAATGTAGTTTTCTTATAATGAAAATAAAAATAAAAATAAAAATAAAAATAAAAATAAAAATAAAAGTAAAAATAAAAATAAAAAGAATGGGGACTCATTCTTTTCTGGGGGCCCCAAAGCATGATGCAGTGCTCTTAGTGAGTCCGCATAAGGGCAGAGCAGGTGGGGACAATCACCTTCCCTGCTCTGCTGCCCATGCCTCTGTTGATGCAGCCGAAGCTGCAGCTAACTTTCTGGGTTGCAAGCACACTCTGCTGGCTCTTGACAAGTTTTTTGTTCACCAGAATCCCCAAGTCCTTGAGAGAAGTCCTTTTTAAAAATGGGAGTGATGTTTCCCTTTTTCTCGTCACCAGAGACTTCACCTGACTGCCAGGACTTTTCACGTATGATGGAAGGAATCTTGGCAACTCTATCAGCCAGTTCCCTCAGGTCCTCGGGATGCATGGCATTGACCGCATAGACTTGTACCTGTCCACTTTCATCAGGCAGTCTCAAATTTACTCTTCTCTTACAGTGGGAGGGACCTTGCTTCCCCAGCCCTCATCTAGAGTTTAAGGGAATCAAGAGACATGGGAAACCTGCCTGGCAGTGAACACCAGGAAAAAGGTTGCTGAGTACCTCAGCCTTCTCCATGTCTGCCATTACCAATTCTCCCTGCTTGTTTATCAGAGGGGGCATGCTCTCCTTAGCTTTTCTTTTCTGGCCATTATACCCATCGCAGAATCCTCTCTTCTTGTTCTTTGCATCCCTTACTAAGCTCAGTTCCATCTGTGCTTTGGCTTTTCTGATCCCCTCCCTGCACATCCGAACAGCATCCCTGTTATCTTCCCAGGCCACATCTCTCTGCTTCCCTTTTTGCCATGCTCCTTGTTGCTGTGCTCCCCAGGGCTTGTCTTTGTATGTGTGGGGGTGGCTTCCACTGCTTCTGGCCCTGCCTGTGACTCCTCAGTTTCTCTTGTGAGGCTGCCAGATGCTGGCAGCTCCCTCTGCTACCTGGGGTTGCTTTGATGCAGGACTCCCCTGCACACCAAAATCACCCAGTCCACTAGAGAATGCTCCTGCCCTTTAGTTCATCACCTCAGCTTATATCTCCAAGAACAACTCCATAACTTCTCTGGACAAGCTTTGCCAGTTCTCCGTCAACCTCACAGTAATGAAATACCTCCCGATGTTCAGCGGGAAATTCCTGTGTTTTAGTTTGTGCCCATTGTCTCTTGACCTCAGTCTGGGCACCAAAGAAAAGAACCTGTCTCTGTCCTCTTTGCACCCTCCATTGAGGTACTTGTATACATTGATGAGATCCCCCTGAACCTTATTTTCAGGCTGAAAATTCCCTGTTCTCTCATACTTTCCTCATAAGGGAGACTACCTAGTCCCTTTATCATTTCTGAGGCCCTTTGTTGGGCAGTATGTCCATGCAACCTTTGTACTGGGGATCCCAGAACTGAACACAGTACTCCAGGTGTGGACTCACCAATACTGAGTAGAGCAGAAAGATAACCTTTCTTGGCTTGCTGGTGACACTTTGCCTAATGCAGCCCAGCGTACTATCAGCTTTCACTGTGGCAAGGGCACCTTGCTTATGCATATTCAGCATGGTGTCCACAAGCTGCATGGCCCCCAGCATGTACTGGTGAATGGGCTTGTTCCTCACCGAGTACAGGACTTCCTGTTGTTGGACTTCTTGGGGTTCCTGTCAGCACATTTCTCCAACCTGTTTGGATGGCAGTATGATTCTCTGGCATATCGGTCATTCACCCCAGTTTGTGTCACAAATATATGGGACAGTAAGAAATATATTACACTGAGATGTCAGGAGCTCAGTCAATGAGTAGATGAAAAATTCGGTTCATTTTCTTCATAGTCTAATTTTCATCAAAGAAACGATAAACTAAAACCAAATGTTTTACAAGACTCACTGACAAGACATTGGAATTAGCCAAATTCATAACAGGAAGTAATTTATCGGAATAGAATATATTATGAAAATATATTCTAGAATATAATTTATTTTGTTGGAAGTCAGAACTATCTTTTTGTGTGTGTTCTTAACTCATTCAGCAAAAGTTTGCAGCCTGTTTGAAAACAGTTCATATAAACTGATAACTATGGTACCTTATTTAAATTTAAACCTCAACAAAACTGAAACATTAGCATCTTGCACTCAGTATTGATATTACAGTGTTTTATAACTGTGCCAGGTCTGGCTGCGATGGAGTCAATTTTCTTCACAGTATCTCCTGTGATTCTGTGTTTTATATCTGTGACCAAAGCAACATTTTATAACACAGTAATGGTTTAACTGTCGTTGAGCAGGTCTTGCACAGTATCAGGACTTCCTCTGTTTCTCATTCTGCCCCTGCAATGAATAGATTTGGGGTGTGCCAGGCTCTAGGAAGGGACACTTGTCCCCTATCTCACCAGGGCTTTTGTGGGAGGAAATGAGCAATCAGTTGTGCATTGCTTAGCTGCCTTATGGGGTTAACTCACAGAACTAATGTATTGTTGGTGTATTTATTAACATGTATATTAGTGTAAGTGTTTTTGTATAGCTTGCTAACTAGTACACCTAGGAGCCTGCGCATTAACATTGGCTCTTCCTCCAACTTGTGAAATCCACTAAATCTACTGGTAAATCTAATTCTAGAAGTTAGAATCTGCTCATAAGCAAATTTCAATTCAATAAATATGGCTGGCAAAGCTTTGAAATTACTAGAAAAACATAGTCCAACAGAAATTACTGGGGTGAAGACCAAAATAACATATTTACTTATGCTGTTAAAATCACTTATACATAACATCATACATTAAAAATATTTATACCATTACAATAACCATAAATGACTCCTTACCTGCAGACTGGAAACTGAGCTGCTGAATAATATTGTCAGTTTTAAAGTTTCTCTAAACTATTTGGGTAAATAACCACATTTTAGTTTTCTGGCATCTCCACTTTTCTCTCTTCAGTCATTTGATGCTGGCCCAACAAATGTTGGTAATGAAGAATTTCATTCAACCACTGGCAAAACATTTATTATATAATATAATTAGTATTATATTTTAGATATAATAAATAAGAAAAAAATAAAATTTTAAATGCAATCTGACAAAGATATAATTTTATAAAATATTTAGCTAAGAGTGAATTTCTCTTTTTTTTTTTTTTCTTTTTTCCTGCATTTTGCTTGAAGAACTCAATAACAAGGAAACTGTCTCTACACTTAAGAGAGACAAGAGATTGATGAGTTTTGATATTACTGAAGAGTAACAAATCTGACAGTGATATATGTTCTTCAGTTAGCAACTACCAAAAATTAATAAAAATTAATAATAAAAAATAAACTTTTTTCCTACATTATATACTAAATAAAAAGAGAATGAATTTTATGATTATAGTCTCAGGTCTGTGATCATTTTAAAATCAAGATATCTTAAATTATATTAGGTAAAAAAAAAAAAAAAAAAAAAAGTTATTTGAGCTGTGATGCTGTGGTGTTTTAAATTTCTTCATTATCACTTCACACAATAAAATGGAAATGGAAATGTATGGTCTAGCAAAGAAAATTTAGAAAGTTGTTCCTGTTGCTATGGAGACTTCAAACTTAAAAGTTTCTGTAGGTGGAACTTAAAACTCAGACTCATTCCTTATGTAGTATAAGTACAGATCAACAGAAAAGATAAAGAGACAAAATAAGGGCTGAAGAGCAAAACATTTTAATTTCCTTACATTTTTTTTTCATTACCACTACAAATTATGTTCATAGATTTATTTTATTTTCTATCTTGATTTCTATAAAAATCAGATCATTCATAAATTGGATTTGCATATATTTCCAAAGTACCTTGAGTTTGGCCAAAAACATAACATGATAAAATGACAAAGAACAGGAACAGTGAACATGAGAAAATCAGGTAACACTGAAAAAAACAATCAAGACTTCAATCTATTATTTTGATTTACACTATATAGGGCATCTAATATTCCAGCTTATTTCTCTTCTTGGACAGCAAAGTTATTTCTTATTTTTTCCAGCAACAGAGCTTTAAACTTGTTTTAAATGGACACACTGAAAGCAATTATTCTTTTTCCTAAAAATGTCAAATGAAACACAGAAGAGAAAATTAACCTTTGCACAAGAACATTGTATTCATTTGAGTTTAATACTGGGTGCTCAATCAAGCTTGCAGATTAATAAATAATCAATTAGAAATGCTACACTTTTACATTTTGTGCCAAGTGTGATTTGCAACTAAATAAAATGGAATGTAATTATATTGACTATTGCTATCAATATATTTCTGAGTGCTAGCAGCAGACAAGTTTCAAAATGCAGAGTTTTTGCACTGGAAAAACAATACTGTTTCTGTTGTGGTTTCCAATGTGTAAATGTGATATCCTCTGAAACATAATACAAAAGAAAAAGAAAAAGAAAAAGGAAGGAAGGAAGGAAGGAAGGAAGGAAGGAAGGAAAGAAGGAAGGAAGGAAGGAAGGAAGGAAGGAAGGAAGGAAGGAAGGAAGGAAGGAAGGAAAGTAATTATCTGTAATTCTCACTGTTTTTTAGTAACTTTGATCTAGTGTGTTTTGCACTTAGTTGGTTCAAATTCATTTCTGGCTACAGAATCACACAGAATCACAGAATGGTTGAGGTTGGAAGGGACCTCTGCAGATAATCTAGTTCAACCCATCTGCCAAGTAGAGTCACCTAGTGCATGTTGCACAGGATTGCATCCAGGCAGGTTTTGAATATCTCCAGAGAAGGAGACTCCACAACCTCTGTGGACAACCTGTCCCATTGTTCTGTCATCCTGGCAGGAAAGTATTTTATCATAGAATCATTTAGGTTGGAAAAGACCTCCAAGATCATCTGGTCCAACTATCCCCCTGCCACCAATGTCACCCACTAAACCATGTCCCTAAGTACCAGGTCCAATCTTTCCTTAAAAATCCTCAAGGACAGTCACTCCACCACCTCACTGGGCAACCTGTTCCAATGCCTGACTACTTTTTCTGAGAAGAAATGTCTCCTAATTTCCAGTCTAAACCTCCACTGGCACAACTTGAGGCTATTTTCTCTTGTCCTATTGCTACTTTTCTGTGAGAAGAAGCTGACCCCAGCTCACCACTACTTCCTTTCAGGTAGTTGTAGAAATCAATAAGATCTCCCTTGAACCTCCTCTTCTCCAGACTAAACAACCCCAGTTCTCCCAGCCACTCCTCATAGGACTTGTGTTCCAGGCCCTTCACCAGTTTTTTAGCCCTGCCCTGGACATGCTCCAGGGCCTCAATGTCTTTCTTGTAGTGAGGGGCCCAAAACTTAACACAGTACTTGAGGTGCGGTTTCACCAGAGCAGAGTACTGGCGGGTGATCACCTCCCTGCTCCTGCTGGCTACACTATTCTTGATAGAGGCCAGCATGCCATTGGCCTTCTTGGTTACATGGGCACAGTTCCGGCTCATGTTCAGGCAAGCGTCAACCCAGATCCTTTTCCTCTGAACAGCTTTCCAGCCACTCTGCCCCAAGTGTTGCGTGGGGTTCCTGTGACCAAAGTGTGGGACCTGACATTTAGCTTTGTTGAATCTCATTCTACTGGCCTCTGCACATTGATCCAATCTGTCCAGGTACCTCCTGGGGAGGCTTTCTACCCTCCAGTAGATCTACACTTCCCCCAGCTTGGTGACATCTGCAAACTCACTGAGGGTGCACTCAATTTCCTCAACCAAATCACCAATAAGGATATTAAAGAGGATGGGCCCCAACACTGACCACTGGGGAACAGCACTGGTGACCCATCACCAGCTGGATTTCACTCTGTTCACCACCATTCTCTGGGCCCAGCCATCCAGACAGTTTTTAACCTGTCCAAGCCATGGGCTGCCAGATTCTCCAGGAGAGTAGTATGGGAGACCACATCAAAGGCTGCCAGCTTCTCCAGGAGAATAGTATGGGAGACCACACCAAAGGCCTTGCTGAAGTCTAAGTAGACTATATCAACAGCTTTTCCCTCATCCACCAGGCAGGTCACCCGGTCACAGAAGGAGATGGTTGGTCAGGCAGGACTTCCTCTCATGAATCCATGCTGGCTGGGCCTGATCCCCCTGTTGTCCAGAATATGCTGTCTGATTACATTCAAGATGACCTTTCTGTGCAGGTGAAGGTTGTATCACCTTTCCTGGCACTGAGGTCAGGCTGACAGGCCTGTAGTTCCCTGGGTCCTCCTTATGAACCTTCTTATAGATGGGTGTCACATTAGCAAGTCTCCAGTCATCAAGGACCTCTCTGGATGACCATGACCACTGATAAATGATGGAAAGCAACCCAGCAATCACATCCACCAACTCCCTCAGTACCTTTGGGTGAATCCTATATGGCCCCATTGACTTGTGACAGGCCAGGTGGAGCTGTGGGTCTCTATTTCTACCTGAACTGTGGGGGGTTTCTTCTGTTCCCCATCCCAGACTTCCAGTTTGGGAGGCTGAGTACACCAAGGATAATTGGTCAATTGGTCTGACTACTAAAGACAGGTGAAAAGAAGGCATTAAGAACCTCAGTCTTTTCCTTATCCTCAGTAGCCATATTCAGATATATCTTCCTGTGTTATAGTTTATGCCTGTTGCCTCTCGTCCTGTTGGTGGACACCACTGAAGAGAGTCTGGCCCCACTGTCTTGACACTCTTCCTTCAGATATTTGTACACATTGATAAGATCCCCTCCGTCTTCTCTTCTGCAAACTAAACAGACCCAGCTCACTCAGCCTCTCCTCATGTGACAGATGCTTCTGTCCCCTAATCATTTTCATAGCCCTCCTCTGGACTCACTCCAGGAGCTCTATATCTCTTGTACTAGGGAACCCAGAACTGGACACAGTATTTCAGGATTGGCCTCACCAAGGCTGAGCAGAGGGGCAAGATCACCTAATTCAACCTGCTGGCAATACTATTCCTAATGCACCCCGGGATACATCTGGCCTTGTTGGCCACAAAGGCACAATACTGATTTATGGACTCTGCATTTGCCTTAGCTGAACTTCAGGAGCTTCTTCACTGCTCAGTGCTCCAGCCTGTCCAGGTCCCTCCAAATGGCAGCACAGTCATCTGGGTTTTCAGTTTTGTGTCATCAACAGTCTTGCTGAGGGTACAACCTGTTCCATCATACAGGTCGTTGATGAGTAAGTTGAACGGCACTGGACCCAGTACTGACCCCTGGGGGACACCACTAACTACAGGCCTCCAGCTAGACTGCACCACTGATAACAACCTCTGAGCTCTGCCATCCAGCCAGTTCTCAATGCACCTC
Source organism: Stictonetta naevosa (assembly GCA_011074415.1). Classification (NCBI taxonomy): domain Eukaryota; kingdom Metazoa; phylum Chordata; class Aves; order Anseriformes; family Anatidae; genus Stictonetta; species Stictonetta naevosa. The sequence goes on from CM021729.1 coordinate 47,487,154, forward strand.
ACTGTCCACTCATCCATCCCACACTTCCTGAGCTGGCCTATGAGAATTTTATGGGAGACAGTGTCAAAAGCCTTGCTGAAATCAAGGTAGGCAACATCCACAGCTGGCCCCTCATCTACCCAGCTAGTCATTCCATCATAGAAGGCTATCAGGTTGGTCAAGCATGATTTCCCCTTGGTGCACCCATGCTGACTGCTCCTGATCACCTTCTTCTCCATATGCTTGAAGGTGACCTTGAAGATGACATGGAGGTGAGCCTGACTGGCCTGTCATTTTCTGGGTCCTCCTTCTTGTCCTCATTGAAGACTGGGCCTACATGGGCTTTTTTCCAGACTTCAGGCACCTCTCTTCTTAGCCATGACCTTTCAAAGATGATGGAGCAAAAACATCCACCAGCTCCCTCAGCACTTGTTTATGCATCCCTTCTGGGTCCATGGGTTCACGGGTGTTAGTTTTGCCTTACAGATCTCTGACCTGATTCTCTTTGACCAAGGGAAAGTCCTCCTTTCTCCAGACTTTCTCCTTTGTCTCTAGGGTCAGAGATTCCTGAGGGCTGGACTTAGCAGTGAAGACTGAAGAAAAGAAGATATTCATTAATTCTGCCTCCTCTGTATCTTTGTCACCAGGGCACACCCCTCATTAAGCAGTGGGCCCACATTTTCCTTAGTCTTTTTTCTGTTATTGAAAAGCCCTTGTTGTCCTTGACACCCCTTGCCAGATTTAACTCCAAATGGATGTTGGCCTTCCTTGTTTCATCCCTGCACCCTCTGTCAATGTCACTATATTCTAGTCCCCTTTTCCACATTCCGTATACCTCCTTACTCCATTTGAGTCCTTCCAGGAGCTCCTTGTTCATCCAAGAAGGTCTCCTGACCCCTTTGCTTGCCTTTTTGCTCATAGGAATACAGAGATCTTGAGCTTGGAGGAAGTGATGCTTGAATATTGATGAGCTGTCTTGGATCTGCCTTCCCTCTAGGGCCCTGACTCATAGTATTCTTCCAAGTAGGTCCCTGAAGAGGCCTAAGAGCTCTCCTGAAGTCCAGTGTTGTGATCGTACTTCTTGCCCTGCTTCCTTCTAGAAAGATCCTGAACTCCTCCATGGTCACTGCAATAAAGGATGTCCCCATACTTCACATCTCAAAATTGCCTTTTTCTATTTGTAAGCATAAGATCCAGCAGCACACCTTTTCTCATTAGCTCCTCGACCACCTGTGTGGTGGCCATCATCAACGCTCTGCAGGAACCATCTGGACTGTTTGTACCTAGCCGTTTAGTCTTTCCAGCAGACATCAGCGTGGTTGAAATCCTCCATGAGAATCAGGGCCTGTGAATGTGAGGCTACTTCCAGCTGTCTGTAGAAGACTTCATCTACTTCTTCTTCCTTATCAGGCCTGTAGCAAACTCCCATGAGTATCAGCCATGGCAGCCTGCCCTTTAAGCCGTACCAATAAGCTCTCAACTCACTCTTCATCTACCCCTAGGCAGAGCTCTGTGCATTCCAGTTGCTCTCACATAAAGTGCAATTCCACCACCCCACCTTCCTGGCCTGTCTTTCCTAAAAAGCACATAGTCCTCCGTGACAGCATTACAGTCATGTGAGCTACTACTTTTCTGTGGTTGTGATGAGAAGCCCTGCAACTTCATACAGATCTCAAATTCATCCTGTCTAGGAGAAAATACGAAGTAATAGATCAAGAACTTTCCAAAACTGCAATTGACTTTTGTTATTGACTTTTATTGACTTAATATTTATTATTATTGACTGAGACCAAACTCCTAACCTTGTGTTTATTCATATTTTTCTCCTTAGTTTGGTTAATTGTCCTGCTTGGTTTTCATTGTTAGGAAGTGCTAGTGAGCATATGACTAATGGGAAGACATTTACATTTGACTAATGACTAAAGACATTTACATATGACTAATGGGAAGACAGTCACATTTAAGCCTAATGGAAAGTCTGTAGACATGGACACTTAGTGTACTTCAGAGTGGATCAAAAAGTTTCACTGAAATTCTCCTACTTCTCCCACAGACATGCACAGCTACATAACATATCACATATGCATATGAATTGTTTTTCTTTTCTTTTCCTGTGCTAGTCCAAAACATATAGAATAATTCAAAAATAATGACTGTAATAAATATTTGGTCTTACACTACAATGGAGATAAAGTATTCAGATTATGAGAGGATTAAACAAACAAACAAACAAAAAACAATATTATGAGGCCAAGAATTTGTGTACAGCTGCAAATACAGCATCATTTATCCGTATCTTTTCCAATCTACAAGGTATCGTCCAAAATGCTGGCTAGAAATTACTGTAGCAATCTTTCAAAATTCAAAAATGAACAATCATTTCTCTTATAGAAAACACCAGTGTTCTTGCTATAGCATCCTAACAGACAAGCATACTCTGGTCTATTGCACTCCAAAAATCAGATTAAAGTAATGCTAAGTACTCACATGACTTGCTGGATATGAACAGTGTAATGTGTAATGTTATCTTCTGTAGATGAGGCAGATGGACAAAAGGACTCGTAGCTCTGCTGTTAAATTGTTTCGTGAATTAGTTTGTCATCTGTAAAATGGAAAGATCTGACCATATGTTATTTAATCTCATATACATGTTTCAAGACATAATTAAAGTTTATAAACCTCTTTGAGAGCCTCTGATAAGTAGTGCATAAACTACAACTTCATTACACTGGTTGCATCTCAATTCTTTAAACATCAGGATCATTAAATTCTTTATTGCCATAATTGCACGTTGGGTTAGGTTTGACTAGCTCTATAAATGGAGCTGTAAGAGCAGAATTTTCTTTAAAACAGAAATGCAAGTGTCATTGCTCATATAGAGAGTATGCTAATAGTAAGAAAGCATTTTAAAAAATGTAAAAATAATGAAACATTGTGTTTCTTTGGACTTTACCCACATTTATCTAAAAAAGGGCTTGCTTTATTTGCTTTTTTTTTTTTTTTTTTTTTTTTTTGTCTCCTCAGAACAGGAGAATGTGTCTAGCTCTCTAGGAATTAATTACAGAGCATAAAGCTACCAAAAAATACTGAAAATTGTGACAAATTTGGATAGAATTTTCAGAATCTGTATGCATAAATATCATATCATACTCATTCTCAATACCAAAGAGTTATGTATCAATATAAGAGGAAATGCATGTAGGAATTTATTCTACAGTCTTTATTTCCTTTACTTTATCACTTTTATGTCACTGCTTTCTTCTGAGAATATATCTCACTTGTGAAAGACTAGACTTTGACTAAGCTGAAGATTCATTAGACTCTAGAAGAAATGTTTGGAAAGTTTATGAAATTAGAAACTTATGTATTTGCAAAAGGTTTTGGGGTTTGAGTAAAAGTGAAGTAGTACTTAGAACTTATAGCTTAGCCCCAAAACTCATTCTGCTCTACTTTTTATTTATTATCTATTGTTTAATAATTGTAAAGGAGTTGTTTACTTGAAAGACTTCCTCTGAAATGCTGTGTTAAAAACAAAACAAAACAAAACAAAACAAAAAACCACACCTTTTGATGTATTAGAACAGCTTCTATATATTGTGTGTTTTGTTTTTTGTGGAGTTTAGGGGATAGTGGGAAATAGTTGCCACAGCAACAGCTTTATTTTTTTTACAATTTTTGTTTTAATTTTTTTTAAAATTAAATTTAAAAGGTCTGTTTTTTTTTTTCTTTTGATTGTATGATAAAAAAAAAAAAAAGTTAATTTAGTTAATTATAACCCTCCTTTTATGATGTCCTGAAGATTAATACAAAATTTGAACAGCAGTGGAAATTAAGTATTTCTTCAATAAAATTGTTCTTTCAAAGCACTGGAAAAACAACCCCTGAATAAATTTGCACATAAAAATAGTAAATTTTAAAATTATGTGTAGCTATCAA
>CM021729.1:47515650-47528862 GCA_011074415.1 Stictonetta naevosa
ACCCTCCTATAGAAATATAGATCTTGTTATTTATTCACAAAAGCTGTTAGTTTCCCTTCTCTGCACCACTTCTGTATTTCCAGTAGTCCTCCAGCTGGGAAAAGTAAAAGAGGTACAGTTTTAATCCAGTAAATAGTGAGAAAATCAGACGCTTAAGAACCAGTCAAGCAAAGAAGCCTGGATAAGCAGGAATGGTGTAGGAATGCCAATGGTCAGGCAGAGCAGAGCCAGAGTAGCACAGGTAGGCAGTGGTCCCGCAGTGTTAGTTAACATTTCATGTTAAACTCACAATAGAATAGTTCTGGTATAGAACTCATTAATTCATTCCTTTAATCCATCAAAACCAAAACCAAGCAGTTCCAAAACCCATTACCATATCAGTGAGCTGTAGGCAGAACATAACTTTCGGGTATATCCTAAGAATATGGCAGAATGAGTACAGACTTCTTCAGGGAGTGGTGTCTGGAAGTCCAACCAGGTACAAACACTGTCAATATGTAACTTATTTTCATTTTCTTGCCAATTAGAAAAAATAAAATAAAATCTTCAATAGAAATAAATTAAACCATGCACTGAGGTCACTTCTGTATTTGGCAAGTTGCAACAAGAGACTCATCCAAGGCAGAAAATTAGCCAGGGCTAGAAGCCAGAGCACTAGCAGTTCAAATCAGGTGATGTTCTACTGAGAATATTTCCAACACTGCATCATTTGCAATGAGTTTATAGAGAGACAGCTGGCCTCAAAGCAAATACAGAAACTGCAATTCTTTGTTTAGCAAAGGCCAGATGCTGCCATCTGTTTTGCAGCCCAAAAGTGGCTGTGCAGAGGGAAACTGGAGTGTGGGCTAGGATCTCTTCTTTGTTTGAGCCAATGACAGTGATAGCTCTTAAATGCAAAGATGTCCCTGAAGAGTAATCCCTAAAGGTGAGGGTCCCCTGACACAATGGACTGAGTTGCAGCTGTTCCAGGTTCATGCAAAATTCATGCATATAATAATAATGTGAGATCCACAAGCTCCCAAGTCAGCTTGGTTTAAGCAAAAAAAAGACACAGATTTTAGTGTGGGGAGTCTAAATATCAATTCCAGGCTCAGACTTCATTTAGGACTTTTTCCTGGGAAACTGAGGTCTACTATTTTGTTGTAATAGACCATGAAGCTGAGGTCAGGCTTTCTGAACTGGGCCATGGCTCGTCCATGATCTCCTGTTTGATTGCATTCATCTTCAACCCAAATATTATGGACTTGGAATTCTTGGAAAAATAATAAATAAATAAATAAAAGAATGACAAGGAGGAAATTTTCAATCAAAAATTTGTATTGCAAATTGATCTTAGTCATTGATAAAATAATTGTGAGTTACTAATCATTAAAAACAACCCCAAATCCTGAAAAAACATTCTCCCAGTGTTTCCAGTCCCTTTTCCTGGCAGCTCAAGGCTCATTATTATTTTAGACGTTTTTTCCTGACAACTCACCACTGTCAGAATGTGCTATACCAGAAATAGTCTCCCCAGATGGATCTAGTTTGGGTAGGTACATAAAATCAAGATGCCACTATTCTTTATCTTGAACAGTCAGTATATATTATGACTGAATTATACCCTCAACAAAAACCAAGTAACCAAAGCTGATCATGTTATGGAAATCTTGCTGTTCTTTTCCAGTGAAAAGTCAAATATTTGCTAGGATTTATCATGAGTTTCTTTACTACTAACACATCTCTGCTCAGCACCACCACCACCTATGGGCTGTCCCACCATTCCCTCATCCACTCAAGGAGCTGCAAAGGAGAAATTCTCCATCACTGAGGTGGTATAATGGATAATATTCAGCAAATTATTAAATTCCTGAAAATGGCATCAGAAGAGAGCAAGGAATGTCAGATTTGTATGTTCAGAATGTCAACTATCACAGAAAGGCAGCTCTAATACTGCAGGCCACTTATTTTCCTACTGATGAAATACCTGCAGTTCTGTGTATCTCACATCTCAGCTTTCTTCTCCCAGACAGGAGTGAAAATAGAAGACAAAGATTTTTGTTTGTTTGTTTGTTTTTGTAATAGAAATCTCTTACTGAGAAGTTGTGTATCATGAGTATCATGAGACTTGGAAATATTTCTAAGTGATACATTTCAAAGTGATACGTAAATAGAGATTGTCCTCCTGACAGAACATTCACAGAAAAATATAAACTGAAAAAATAGCACATCTTATGGAAAATAGTAGTGATTTCAGTAGAACTGGTTACATTTCACCCATTAAGAGATTCATTAACACATTTTCAAAATTCTTTTTTTTTTTTTTTTTTTTTTTTTAATGTAAGGAACACACTGAAGTAAAATATTTCAAACTAAGTGAAAATGTTTATTTTATTCTTTTGTTTGTTTGTTTCTTATGGGTGTGCATTTTGTTCTTTCTTTCTTTCCTTCATGAAGCTACTGTAGTAATGTATTTTCTCTTTTGCTGTTGTTGTTTGTTTGTTTTAGTTTTACAATAACTTGGAATGCCAATGGCTGGCATAGCAAAATATAACTAAGTTTTGGTACCATTTAAAGCAGTGAACTTGATGGCTACCAGGAAATCCAGACTTTTGAATTGCTTCCTTTATACTTTGCTCTGATATCCTTAAAGCAACCTTTCTTTTAATTTATTTTATTTTTGCGGAATTTAGTAATGTAAATATGTTTAGAGAGGAAAGATCAGTAAGGATTTGATTGCATGTATATTCTGTTGAGAGCACAGAATTCTAAAAATGCATTACAGTAATTTTGGAAGCATAGTAACATTCTTACAATTTCTTAAGATCCTGCAAATATACAAAACTTAGGAAAGCAGGTTTTACACTGAGTAACTGTTAGATGGAATATTTATAGAAATTATCAGCCAGAACAGTTCAATTGTTTCTCTGAATATGAGTAAGGAAAAACATGGGAAACAAACAAACAAGCAAATGTTTTCCTTGGAAAGAGCTGGCATGCCCACAATTAAAAGTGAAGAGCTAGAGATCTGGCAGTGCCTGCATGAGAAAGCTGTGCATTCCATCCAGAAACATCCATTGCTGCTTGACAAAATCAGAAGGCCTTCTTTTATATGTATTTTCATTTAGCCTGTGTGATTAAGGATACTTCCTTCTCATAATATCAGTGAATGCCTTATAGGAACTACACAGAATTTAAAATTTGAAGACCTGCTGGTTTCAAACTGTGAGCAAAATAATAACTGGGTCAGAATTATGACAAGAGTATGAGAAAATATAGTTATTTATCTTCATCTAAATGTCAGAGGTCTGCAGTTTTGGACAGACTGGACAGGAAGGTTGGTAATTATCACTAAGAGGGAAAATGGTGTATGAAGATAGAATCAATTAAAGTTTAATGAGAGAGACTGGAAAAAAGAAGTAGAGTGATAGGAGCAGCTGGGCACAGCTTATGAGATCATTCTGGGAGGACAACTGGAGGTATAACATCAATGAAAAAAGAGAGTTGTGTGAAAAAGTCATCTGAACAATGAACTATGAGGGGAAAATGTCTAAGGAGTTGTTAGTTGTTAGAACAAATGGGAAACTGAAAGTGTCTAGATGAGGACATAGTAAGAAAAAACAGATAAGAGTGTGGCAAAATAAATGTTAAAAGGGAAGAAAATAAAATGTTGAAATGGAGTAAAGACTTTGAAGGAAGATTGTACCTATCTGGGCATGTTCCCCTCTGCAATATGGTACTGGCCCTCAAATTCCTGACTGAAAAGTACTGGATATACAGGTATATCATATAGTCTATGAAAGATTGCCAGTAATCTGCACCTTCAATCCTCATTCACAAAGAGAAGCTATAGTTCCTCATAATTTCTCAAAACATGAAGGGTATCAAATATTTTTACATCTGTGAGCATTAGGTCAAAAGGATGATGCAACCACTTGTAGCAAAAACCCTGTCATCAGGGTTATTATTACTCATTATTATGTAAGAAAAAACATGTCAGTCAGTAACTAACAAGAATAAAACAAAGCACTGAAAATCTGCTTATCCTTTCTGAGCATCAGGGAAGAAATAGGCCTAGTGAAGAAAAATAATACTTTGTCAGATGACCATGACATGAAGAAAATACAAGGAAATCCCTTCTGAGTTCCTCTGCCAATTTTAATTCTGGAAATTCCTGACTTTACAACCATTTTTCAACCTTGATAACATTCTTGGAAAGGATTTATATTTATTATATTACCAGTACTATCAAATTAAAAAGCCATATTTATTCAAGACACAGTCACTTGAAAATATTTTAAGTACCTAGGAAATTGAATAATAAATTGTGATTATTTCTCTCTAGTTTTCCCATTTTCATTCTATGCTTTTCATATTCAGATAGATAGTAATCAACAGAAAACCAAGATAAGTCATTTAGAAAAATCTGAATATTTATCAAAACTTAATGCATTTCTTTATGAGTTCAATAAGCCTAAATGTTAATGAAATTCTTCCTTTTGAATTGCATCTACAAATCCAACATTAGACAAGACCTTGTTATCAAAGGTAAAAAGTGATTGAATTGCTCATTTTACATTTACTAATGATGTCATAGGTCAAAGAGAAAAGTGCTTGAGGTGTTTCTATTTTTTAGACAAAGTAACATTTCAGTCAAAGTACAACTGCACATGTACACATTTCAATATATAATTTATTTTGAATAAACTTTATTTGTTGATCTATATTTTAACAGCAGCTTTATAAAAGAAGAAAGTTTATATCAAATCATTTCATATTTCAGATAACTGACAGGAAATAAGAATCACACGATAACTTAAGATTGTACCTAACTGAGCTTTCTGTGAATGATTAAGATCAGTTTTACATGTCATTTCGAGCATCATGTTTAGTACTATCATGAGAAACCACTAGATGTTCTTTGAGTGATGAACAGAGCAGGTCTAACGCTTCATGAGCTAAAAAATAATCTAAAAGTAATATATGCAATGAATTCTTATGTGGTCTTAGAGCCCTGAGAAGTATTTGAATTCAGGCTCATTATATATTTAATTGCATTCAGTAACTTGGGCAGCTGTTGTCTGATTGCTGATTCTTGGGATTTATTTCAATTCAAATGCAGGTAATGTTCACTGTGATTGACAATATTCAATTTGGATTGCCATGATGTAAATGTGTGGAACTGTTTGCTATCCAAGTTGTAATCTAAGTCCAATTATTCTTATTACTCATTTGTGTGTATACACAATTTTGTTGGTTTATATTAAAATCTCAGTACAAGCAGACAAGTTAGAAAATACTGTGCTATAAAGGTAACTTGAAATATAGAGATTTGTTTTTCTTCCTGGGGTAAATTTAACAAAAGCTTTGGCTCTTCCCCTATGCTATTTGGTTATGAAGACTCTGAAAATAAAATATAACAGTATTTGAATACTTGTTCCCTAAAGTGAGATTTATGTTTATGTTTTGGAACCAAGATAAGATGTGACTGTAGTACATATAAATTGGATATGAGAGGTGTAATAGGAAGAAGAATGTGCCTGACCAGAGTTTGGCATGAGTCAATGTGCATAAATATTCTGACAGTCAAAGCTCATTGCACTGTATCTGTACTTCTGTATGTACTTGAATTAGCAAATTGAAGGTGCTGCTATATATAGAGGTCACTCAGGCCTTCAGTCCCCTCTTACTGGATTGAACGTTTCTGTGAACCAACTTAAAATTAGCACCCATGTTGGGAAAAAATATATATATGCGTAGAAAACACATGATCTCCAGCTAGCAAATTGTTGAGTTTATATTGAGTTTAAATGGGTTTATGCTAGAGTCAAATAGGTTATATGTTACTATAATGACATTACTTCTCTAAAATTTGTGCTTCTCAAAATGTTATAACTGTGAAAGTGAGTTCTCATAAACATACTTCAGTAAGTGTCTGGCAAAACAGACACCTAATAAATTATCTTAGATCCGTAGCAGAGATAGTATCTTGGTTTTTGTGTATCCTGAAAGTATACTAAATTGGTTCAAACATAATTTAGAGCTTCCTCCCTTAGCCCAAACATTGCTGTCATTTCTGTTTCTGTATCTGTATAAATAAAGACTTTAAGGTATTCCAGTGAAGAATTCAGCGTTGGTTTAGACTTTAATCAGCAGTGTTGTGTGTACCTCAGAGATATGGCTGTTAACATGCTTAAGGGCAGTGCAAGGTTGAGTCTCCCCAACTTTGATTACCAAGACCACTCCCTCATTGTTCTGATTGGGCTCCTGAGTTTGTACTGTGTGGGAGAGGGAGGCTTGCTCTTTCTCTGATGAAAATAGCCATTCCCTCCATCCCAGACTAGTACAGCAAGAAGGTTGCAGACATTGTCATTCTGGAACAGAGGACTTCTCACCTGTGGCCAATGTCTATCTATGGAGCCCCAAACCCAGCTCTTAGGCCCAGCACTGAGTGGCATGGTCCAGGTGGCAGATGGTAGCAGATCTGAGAGCCCACAATAAGAAGTCACACTTGGAAATCTCTGCCTTCTCTCTGCCTGTTGTGACCTTTAGACCATGCTGCTTACCTATCTATACACTAGACTCAGGGAAACGGCCACAAGTTGCACCTGGGGAGAGTTAGATTAGATATCAGGAAAAACTTTTTCTCTCAAAGGAGTGGTCAGGCACTGGAATGGTCTGCCCAGGGAGGTGGTGAAGTCACCATCCCTCTCAGTGTTCAAGAAGCTCCTGGATAAGGTGCTATGAGATATGATTTAGTAGCTTAGTGGGTAATATTGGTGATAGGAGTATAGTTGGACTAGATAATCTTGTAGGTCATTTCCAACCTTATGTTTCTATGATTCTATGAATCTACTAGTATTTGTATGCTTTTATGGTAGCATATTACCTCAGTTCAAGAAATTGTGTAAATTGTCTTTCTGATTACATGGCTCTTCATAATCTATAACAATGCATTTATTGATTAGGTTGATCCACTCCACTACACACATGGCTTTTTGTCAGACTTAATTAGTGTAATCTCAGTGAGTAATCACAAAACCAAGGTTGGAATCATGATAGTAAACCTACTAAAACTAAGACAACATAAGCTATATCTGAACAGGGCGTAACACCACTGATTTCAATGGCACTATACCAGAGATGAACTTTACTCACCAGTTTACAGAATCTATCATGAATTATTTTTCCTTGTACACTGCTCTACTCTTTCCTGCCAAGACTATTAAATGTAATTGTAGGATGCTTATCATGAGCTCTCTCTCTTGAGCACAATCTGATAGTAAGATCAGGAAATTATATATATATATATATGTATGTATATATATATATGTATGTATATGTATCTTTCATTTTAATCAAAACATTGCATAAATTAAAATGTCAGTTTGAGACAAAATATCTTCTAGCAATCTGTGATCATAATTGTTAATATTTTAAATTATAAATGCTTCATATAAAACTAACTTTGCTGTACCAGATTAGAATACACTGAAGGAAAGGTTTTAGATTGCTATTTTTTCTAAATCAGGGAGAATTATACCTCATACTCCCAGATGTGTTTAAAATGTGCTTCAGTATAATTGTTTTTGCACATGTGCAGAATCAGGAAGTGAAAACAGCCTCTGTGATGGGACACTGAATGGACTGTCAAATTTTAAAAGACATATTTTTGCTGTATTGCTATATCTTTGGGTTTCTGAGGTTCTCAAAATATTTTCCAGAAACTGTAGTAATCACAGTCCTACATGAGTGTTGTGGCACTTGATGGCCATATTTATGCTATTCTTTCAGGCTATTCAAAAAGATCTCCACTGAAAGTACATCTTATCTGCTCAAATGGACCTTCGAGTGCATCTAGACTCTCTGCTGCATCCCTAATTCATTATATCTAAAGCATATTACTCTTCATTTGCCATCTCCCTTATCTGTACTATTCTACATGAGAGACCTCTGACTCTGTTTCCTTCTGGCATATAGAAACTAAAGAGAAAAAGAAAAGCTGCAGTCCTATGGAAGCTTCAAGTCCTGTGAAAAAAAAAATAAAAAAAATATAAAAAGGTGAGTTACTGATGCATGTAGCAAGCTGGCTGTATGTCCTAAAATGTTTGGTATAGAAAGTAACAATTTCTAGATCTAATAATAAAATAGTAATGATGAGGAATTGTTGAACTATTTCTAATCTGATTGTTTTTGTAATTATTAGCAACTGAAGTATGCAATAGACAATTTGCTGGCCTTGAGGCCAGCTAGCAAACCATGGCTTGCATCCACAAGCTTTCCCAAAAGGGGTGGTCAAATCTAAATTGGATGTTGGGAGCATTCCTTAATCCTGACTAATTACTGATCTATTCCTGGATGAGAATGGTTTGACATGGACCAATATCAAGCCAGAAGCTCTGTTAAAATCCAACAGAACTGGGAAAGCGCCTAAGTAATGCCCTGGCTTTGTTTATGTTAGTACTATAGAAGTCATCCCAACTGGCAATGAATCTGGGCAGAGGGAATTAATAAAGTCAAAAATCATTAGATATGATATCAAACTCTTTGTTAAATGCTTACTATGGCAACTGCAAATTTATTATAGAAATTTTATCACAGAACAAAAACAAAACAAACAAACAAAACACACACAAACACACACAAATATATTGTTTTAGAAATTTTACATTAAATTCTCCAGTGGGAAGTCTTCAGATAGTGTTTAACTTTTGTCAAAAATTAGTATCTCAGACACAGAAAAGGTGCAGAGTGCTGAGATCAGTACCCTACTTTGTCCAATTTTCTCAATGTTCATTCAGCATCCTCATCACTAAATAGCACTTTTGGCATACCCTGAGAGCAGGGAAAAGTCATGTTTATATGAGGCAGTGAGAAAGGAAATAGAGAGGCTTTATTGGTGTAAAAGTATTTACATTATCAAAAAACATTTACACATTAAAATCTCAATCATATTAAAAACAACATCATCAACAACAAAATTTTATGTTTAGATATCCCAATGGGATTAGTAAAATTTATATTTTCTTTCTTTGGCCTTTTCTCAAAGAGTTTACAAAACAGAATGATTAGTACAAAATCATAGTACGCTGCTCAGACTCAGTCCTGGATTTGAAGAGAATGCATAGTTTACACACAGTGGGTATTTCACAGAATTAAAAAGAAATCCTAGAATCATAGACCATCCGAGTTGGAAGGGACCCATGAGGATCATCAAGTCCAACTCCTGGATCCCCAAAAGACAACCCAAAAAAATCAGAAAATGTGTCTGAGATCATTGTCCAAACACTTCTTAAGTTTCCTGTGTGATCATTTCTTTCTCCTTCCAGCCCCTCCCTAACTCAGTCCAAGCACCTACTGCCTGCTCTGCATTCACCTTCACTGCACTCCCCCCCACCCCTACGCCAAGGGTCCCTACTGCCCATCCCCAACTTCTCTGCCTGCAGTGACAGGGCCAGGACCCACCAACATGGCAGTGGTGGCAGCGTGCACATGCAGGTGCTGCTGAGACACCTGGGAACACTGGACTACTATGCTGGGTCTGGTTGGGATGGAGTTAACTTTCCCTGTAGAGGTCCATACAGTGCTGTGCTCTGCACCTGTAGCTAGAAGAGTACTGATATCACACCAGAGTTGTGTCTGGTGCTAAGCAGTGCTGGTGCAGCATCAGGACTCCCTCCAACCCCCCCACAGCCAGCAGGCTGGAGGTGGGCAAGAGGTGAGGAAGCACCATCCCCTGGGTAGCTGATCTAAACCAACCAAAGGGATATTCCGTACCATATGGTGTCACTCTCAACAATAAAAGGTGGGAAAAGGAAGGAGAGAGGGTGGGGTGGGCTCTTGTGAAAACACCTGTCCACCTGAACAACAGCTACATGTGTTGAGGCCCTGCTTCAAGGACATGGTCTACTTCCTGCTTGTTGGTAGGATGTAGAGAGAAATTTCTTTCCTCTGCACTTCCACATGGCCTTTTCTATTATTTTTTCTTTCATTTTTTCCCTCTTTTTCCTTTTATTTTTTTCCACCTTTTTCCCTTTCATTTTTCCCTTTAGTTAAATTAATTAATTAATAAAAAATTTTCCTTAATAATTATTTTTCCTTTAATTAAATTATCTTAACTCATGAGTTGTTTCTTTCCTTTTCCTCTTCCCCCCCTGAGGAGGGGGAGTGAGATAGCTTTTATGGTGGAGCTCAGCTGCCTAACAAGGTAAAACACCATATCCATGCGTGACACCAAAGGCATGATGCATGTTCTGGTCCTAGTAATTCAAAAAAGACATGAACAGACTGGAAAGGGTCCAAAGGAGGGCCATAAAGGTGACTAAATTGCTGGAGAACCTGCCCCATGAGGGAAGATTGAAGCTGTTAGGTCTTTTCACCCTGGAGAAGAGAAGGCTCAGGGCTTCATCACAGTTTTCCAGTACTTAAAGGGTGGCTAAAAAGGGGACGAAGACTCTTTTTTCACAAGAAACCCCACAGAGAGAACAGTGGGCGATGGGTATATGTTGAACCAGCAGTATTTTCATAGAATCATAGAATGGCCTGGGTTGAAAAGAACCTCAAAGATCATCAATTTTCAACCCCCCTGCTCTGGGTAGGGTTGCCAGCCACTAGAGCAGGCTGCCCAGATCTGGATCCAGCCTGGCCTTGAATGCCTGCAGGGATGAGGCATCCACAGCCTCTCTGGGCAACCTGTTCCAATGCCTTACCAACTTCTGAGTGAAAAACTTTCTCCTATTATCTAACCTAAATCTTCCCTATCTTAGTTTAAAACCATTCCCTCTTGTCCTATCATTATAAACAAATGTAAACAGGCATTCCCCCTTCAGTTTGTATGCTCCCTTGAAGTACTGGAGGGCCTCAAAGAGGTCTCCCTGAAGCCTTTTCTTCTCCAAGCTAAAAAAGTTCTCTCAGCTTTCTTCATAGAAGAGATGCTCCAGCCCTCTGATCATCTTAGTGGTCCTCCTCTGGACATGTTCCAGGAGCTCCACATCTGTCTTTTGCTGGGGGCCCCAGGACTGCATTATCTTGATATAAGGAAAAGTTTACAGTGGCAACAACCTATTACTTGAACAACCTCCCCAGATACATAGTGGAGTCCCCATCACAAGAAATTTTCAAGAGCTGAATGGATTAATTTCATCTAGGCACTCTTTTCCATGAAAGGTTGGACCACATTATTTCTTGAGGCTCCTTCAAACCTGGGCTGTTCTAGGATGCTATGACTCCACAAAGCAAATATATATATACATACATATTTATATATATTTTTTTTTAAGTTGATGGGAGCTAGAATCATAGAATCATAAAATCATAGAATCACTCAGGTTGGAAAAGACATCTAAGATCATCTAGTTCAACCTTTAACCAAGTATTGACAAGCCTACTACTAAACCATGCTACTGAGTCCTATATTTACATGTTTTTTGAAGACTTCAAGGGATGGTGACTAAACCACTTCCCTTGGCAATCTATTCCAAAGCCACACAACCCCTTCAAGTAAAGAAATTTCTCCTAAATCTAAACTTCCTTTGGAACAACTTGAGGCCATTTCCCCTCATCTTGTCACTTGGTACTTGGGAGAAGAGCCCAAGTACCACCCTGATACCACCTCCTTCAAGGTAACTGTAAAGTACAATAAGGTCTTCCCTGAGCCTTCTTTTGTCCAAGCTAAACAACCCCAGCTCCCTGAGTAACTCCCCTCAGGGCTCAGTATTTGGGCCAGAGCCTGGCTCCATCTTCTTTGCACCCTCTTCAAGTATTTATATAAATTCATAAGAGCTCACAAAACTTATAAATCAATTATGTTTCTTAAAAATAGGAGCCTCATTCCTTAAAAAAAAAAAAAAGTGTAATTTTTGCCTCTAAAGACTTCCTGAAATCATTACTGTTAAAGCAAAGCATAAAGTTATCACTGAATCAGTTATCTCACTGTGTTGCTACAGTTTCTTTTGCAAGACAGTCTGTGCTCATAATACTATGTTATGAACTATTCTCCCAGGAGACAGATCCAAGCTAGAAGCCATGTAATTGTGAAGTGGCAATAGTTTGGCAATGTGCAAACATGCAAAAATGCCCAAGGGCATGGCATCATGTTAAGTTCAGCTTCATAGGTTATAAATCAGAGTTCAGGATATGAACAAAGCATGTCTGAAAAAGGCCCCTGCAAAGTCTCCATTGTTCTCATGATAAACAGAGGAAGCCACTGGCAAAAAAAAAAAAAAAGAAAACAAAAGTAAAAAAAAAAAAAAAATAATTTTCTGAAAAAACCTAAACACTAGAGGAACACGTTAGGTTTTAACTAGAATTTGGAGCTGTCGCTTGCTCAGATTTTTATGAACTCTGTGTGTATAAGTGTGTGTTTGTGTGTATAAATATATATGGAGAAAGATACATGAGGGACATGTAAAGAAATATGAGGGACACCTGCATCTATGGAATTCTTGACTGCTACATTACATTACACATTATTGCACATCATCTTCTCATATAGGATCAATGATATTGTATAAGGCACCTTAAAAGTCTGCAGATGTAGACTTGGAAGTTGTATTATGTGGCTTGTATTTTCACTGGAATATAATGGGAAGATAACTACAGCCAAAGCATTGCTTTTTATGAGTTTGTTTGTTTGTTTTAAATTTCAGCAATTCTCTAGCAATTTTTATTGTCATCGATTTTAAACTAACACTGAAGTGAACATCTTGCCTTTTGGCCAACTCCTACTAGCAAGATTTTGCAAAGAGAAATTCCCTCAGCTGTCAACTGTAGCATGTCTCAAAGGCTGCTCAATGGCTGCAGTTACTCTGAATGAAAGCAGTGTAAACAATGTCTCTCCTCATATGAAAATGGACTGGAGAAGACTGGAACATGAATTCCTGGTCCCATCACTCAGTTTGCATCAAGAGAATGCAAAAGTACCTCTTCAGGGAAAGAAGTGAGTGGAACTCATTTCATAATTGCTTGAATTCATTCTTCTCTGACATAGTTCTTTAAAGAGGACATAGAAATAAAATTTACCATCTACACATTTCCCTCAGTTTGTGGTTCCTAAAATGTAGAGATTAACAGACTCTGCCGTCATGGCTGATGAACACTGCTATACTGCTATCAGGGGCTAAATATGCCTTTCAGATTTTCAGAAATAATTTTATTATGAAAGTAGTTTTCAGATTCCTGATGCAATGTACATGCAGAATAGTGAAAAAAAAAAAAAAAAAAAAAAGGATTTTT
>CM021729.1:47530324-47540669 GCA_011074415.1 Stictonetta naevosa
CTCTCCCTCTCCCTCTCCCTCTCCCTCTCCCTCTCCCTCTTCATCTTCCACTTCCTTTTCCTCTCCCTTTCTCTCTCTCTTTCTCTCTTTCTCTCTTTTCCTTTCTTTCTCCTTTTCTTTTGTTCCTTTTGTTTCTTATCTAACCATGAAAGAGAACATGAAATATTAAATTTAGTTTGTGCTTATTGTCACGGACTGGCTTCTCCAGTCCTCCAGACTGGAGAAGCAAAATTTGGCAATTATTACTAAATATAGTTAAGAAAATATCCTTTAAAAAGATAATTGAAAACTTACATTAGCATGATCAGAACTTAGTGCTTGTCTACTAGGATAAATATAAATTAGAACATAATGAATTTATCTTTCTTTTTAACAGGGCAACCTGTTAGGAAATTCGCTGCTGAAATGAATCTCTGTTTTCTCTTACAACACTCCACAGGATGGCAAATGGAAATGCTGTATTAATTCTACGGTCTCAGACTCTAATAATGCTACTACTCTTAGAAAACCTTTGAGTGGCCATATGAGAATAAATTTTAATAATAAATTTGGTAAGACACCTCTCAGAACAAGGGCAAGTTCATTGATTATCCACTGTATATGCCAACCTAGAGAAAAGTGAATAATTCACTAGAGGCCTAACTTCTCAAGATTCTATGATTGTCCACCGACACAGAGTAGGGTGAGTAATTTACTAAAAGAGGAAAAGCTCTTGAGAGTGCAACCAAGTTTAGAAACACCCAATCCATTGTAGTACAGAAATTCTTAATACCTTTCTGTATAGAAATTCTCAATACCTTGCCATAAGTTTTGTGTGTGAACTTTGCCATTTATGAATCTTTATCTAAGTCATTGTTTTGATTGTAGCAAGCATGACTGAATTATTTTGTTAAATAGGCTAATTAACTGATGATTAAAGAAGAAATCATATATCTAACTTTTGATTTACCATTAAGGAATTAATAAAAACTTAAAATGCTGATAAATCAGACCTGTGTAAAAAATCCATCTGCAGCACTCATTCTGAAAAAAAAAAAAAAAAAAAAAAAAAAAAAGTCCAAAGAGGATTTAACTGACATACTAGAATTACTACAAGTGAGAAATTGACAAATTGATTTTCTTTTCTACTGTACATCTATAACATTTTGCAGTAGTTGGTTTAAGAATTTACTGTTGGACATGAACAGTTATGAAAATATACTATGTACTCATGTTTGTCATGAGAATTACCAGCCTGGATGAAGCTGAAGATGCCTCTACTTCAGGAGTCTATCTGTTACAGCAGTTTGCAGAACCAGCTAAGGAAGATGAGGCAAGCACAGACTTCTGTTACCTATCACTTTCTGGCTACCACTACATAGGACCTTTTTGAGGGAGACGTTGTCAGTGGGTCTCATTTTTAATAATCACTACACCACATGGCTGTCTCTGAAGCTGTGCATTTGCATTTGAAAGTCCCATCATGTTTTTGCTATTACAGCATTGTGCACAAGTTGTTTGCAGCCATGATTTAAAAATGTATTTCTCTTTGTTTAAAACTGGTATGGTCAACCACAATAAGATGAGTCAGCCACTTCAAATGATATCAGAGGTAAACAGCACTCTGCTGATTCCTTGTAACTACCCTGTATTATATGAAACAGGGAATGCAACCCCTCTCCCAGAACTTCATGCTTTTTGTGACTTTGCAACTCATGATTACAACATAACCCAGTTATCTGTTTTCCAAGCTGGAGTTACACTTTATTTAGCCTCTTTTTCTATTAAAATTACGCCTTATCTTTGATTATTCTAATTACTTTTCTAGCATATCATGTATTTCACAGTAGCATAATAAGAAATTATTTGTCATTTCCGTGACAATTCCTAATTCTGTTGATCTCTTTGACTAGTGATACGTACCATGCTGATCTTTTCAGACAACTCTGCATGGTGAGTTTCAAGTATCTTTTTTGAGTGACAAGAGCTAATGTAGAGTCCATCATTTTACCTTTCCTGCATATGTATTATCTCATACCATGCATACATAATGTTTTCTACATGTCAACCAGAGTTGCCATGATTAAGCCATTCTCAGATCATAGTTGTATCCTTAGCAAAAATGTCACAGACTCTATCAAGTAGTATTTACTTTCATTTTCTTGTCACACCTTCACCAGAAGAATACTAAATAAGGGTACAGGAGAATATTTAATTAAATTTGATGCTTTCTGATTTTGGAAGTAGCAAATGCAATTTACAAATGCACATGTAAAAAGATAATTAAGAAATCAAGAGTTACAAAAAATGCTAGAGGAAATAAAAGGTATGGCTAACATATAAGGCATAAAACATTAATTATCAAAGCTTCTAAACCAATGGCAACTGTACAAAAAGAAAACAGAGAGTAAGCTGCAAGAATCTTCCATTCCATGATGTGGAGGCCTATGCACATGAGGCAGACTTTACTGAAAATATGCTTAATGACACTGAAAATATGTAAGTGTAAAAGTTGATGGAAAAAAGAATACAGAAGAGAGAAATTATATTGGGTTTATATGAAAAGTGGTGGAGCTGCCCAGGTGGCCTCCATGAGAGGAGTCCAGCAGCTGCCCCATATTAGATAAAAGCCATTTTCAGCTGGCCCCAAAAGGTACCTGCCACTGGCCAGTCAAGCCAGCGAGCAATGATGGTTGGGCCTCTGGGAGAGCATGTTCAAGGAAGGAACAGAAGAAAAAACAAACAAACAAACAAAAAAAACTAACAAACTGAAACAAACAAAACCAACCAAACCAACCAAACAAACAAACCTGTTGCTTAACAGCAGCTGGGAGAGCAAGGAATGAGAACCAGTCCTGCAGCCCCCCAGCAGTGCAGCAGGAGGGCAGGAGGTGCTCCAGGCAGGCAGCAGCAGTTCCCCTGCGGCCTGTGCAGGGAGAGGCCCCTGGTGGAGCAGGCTGTCCCCCTGCAGCCCATGGGTCCCACATGGAGCAGATCTCCACGCTGCAGCCCGTGGAGGAGCCCCCGCTGGAGCAGGTGGATGTGGCCTGGAGGAGGCTGCGGCCCATGGAGAGCCCCCGCAGGAGCAGGCCCCGGGCCGGAGCTGCAGCCCATGGAGAAGAGCCCACGCAGGAGCAGGGGTCTGGGGGGAGCTGCCGCCCACCCGTGGGGGACCCGTGCTGGAGCAGTTTGCTCCTGGGGGATGGATGGACCCTGTGATATGGAGCCATGTGGGAGCAGTGCTTGAAGAGCTGCTGCCTATGGGCAGCCCCCGCCGGCTCAGTTTGGGAAGGACGGCATCCCGTGGGAGGGACCCCACAGGGAGCAGGGGCAGATAGTATTACCAAGAAGGAGCTGCGGAGAAGAAGCACTATAGACTGATAACAGCCCTCATCCCCCTTTTCCCCTGCACTGCTGGGGGGGAGAAAAGTAGAAGAGAGTGGGTGGGTCAGGAAGGTGTTTTTAGTTTGCTTTTAGTTCTCACTGCTCCTGTCTGTCATCAATAGGCAATAAGTTACATTAACCTCCCTACTTTGAGACTGTTTTGTCCATGGCAGTAATTGGTGAGCAATATCCCACTCCATATCTCAACCCACAGGTTTGATTTTCATCTTATTTTCTCCCCCTTTCTCTTTTTAGTAGGGAGAGTGAGACTGCATCCCATCTTATTTCAACTCATGAGTTGTTTCATTTTCTCATCAGATTTTCATTTTTTCATCATATTTTCTCCCCATCCTGCTGTGGATGGGGTGAGCAAACTGCATGGCTGACCTGGTGGCCCAACAAGGTCAACCTACTATAAGGGAAGGATTATGCAGCAAAAAAATGTAGTTCATTGTATGCTCGTGACTAGATCAACTGGTTATTTCAGTTGTCTATGAATTCATGTCTCTGGTGCAATTCTAGAAATTATAGAATGACAGCATAAGATACTTTCAATTTCACCCTGCTGCCAAAGAGCTTCTAATACAGTGAGCATTATAGTCTTTGATGGAGGACAGAATATTCAAAATGAAATTGCTGAAAGGGATATTTTGGAGAGACTGAAATTCAGAGAACAGTCCTTACAACAAGCAAAGTGTGAAAATGGATTTTGAATGTGTCAAAATATCTTCCATATCTTCAAAATTCTGCTGAAAAACAAATTTAAAACAAAATTGTATTTGTATTTTTAAAGAGAGTTTTACAAGTGTTAAATACATATTTTGACAATAAAATACTTCAGGCTGCATGCAAATAGATTTTGAAAAGGAGGGAAGTTCACTGACCTGAAAAATATGTTTGATGCAAAGAAAACATTTCAGTCTGGCTACTGAAAAATGCATTATTCAGCATTATAAAAGGAACAGCTCACCAAAATAAAAAAATATTTGTTAAAAATAGATATGACAATTTAATAAATAGAAGATGAAACTCGTGTAATGGTCAGTGAATTTTAACAGTAATTCACTCTGCTTTGGTTTGTGAGATCAAGCGTTACTAGCACTCTTCTTGGCCATAAATAATCCAGATGACACTAAACTATGAAATGCTATATACCAGCTTCTTAAAATACACAAAATATTGAGAACATTCAAGTTTACTTCTTTCTATGTGTATTCTCTGTATATTCCTTTTCTTGTTGCTGTCACGCCATCATTAAACACCAAAGGCAAAATACAAAACTACTTTAGGCATCCACTCCTCATTTCAAATCAACCCCAGTCAAAATCTAGTGCTCTTTGTGTAATCCCTACTGAATATACACTGAATGACTAATAGCATATTTTATTGCTAGTGTTGTTAGTGCATCGTTTGCTTTTTGTCAGTTCTGCATGTTGTAATTTTCCTCTCTGACATTAAAAATTTATTTCTTTTTGATTTGCTATGTCCTCACAGTGCTCCTTGTCAGCAGATTCTCTAACACCTAATTTTGAAAATGTTAATGCAATTGAATGTAGCTGACAGAATGCATACATTTATATATTCATCAGCATTCTTGTCAGTTGCAACCTTCCATAAAGTCTCTTCAAGACAGCAGATCTTAATTTTCCTGCTTTCTTCAGATTTTCTCAGGTCATCTATTTCTAACTCTGGTTTCAATGTACTCTTAGTAACTTTACTTGACACAAGCTGCACCTATCATAAAATGTTATTTGTGATGCTCATCTTTCCACCTGTTCTGAAACAGTACATATGTTTGTAAATACATTTGTAGCTTGGACATTTTAATAATGATATGTCCATCCTGCTATGACTTTTTCGCTTGGGGAAAAAGACCAATTAGCATTTTTGGATTTCTCTCAAGCAAACAAAATTGTCCTGTCACTACATTCCCTGATAAAGAGTCCCTTCCCAATTTCTTTTAGGCCCCCTTTAAATACTGGAAGGCTACTGTAAGGTTGCTTTGGATCTTTCTCTGCTCTAGGCTGAACAAACCTAATTCTCAGCCTATCTTCTGAAGTGAGGTACTCCAGTCTTCTGATCACCTTCAAGTCCCTTTTCTGGACTCAGTCAAACAGCTCTATGTCTTTCACATGCTGTGAGCCCCAGAGCTGACCGCAGCACTCCAGGTGGGGTCTTATGAGAGCAGAGCAGAGGAGAAGAATCAGCTCCTTTGACCTGCTGGCCACGCTTCTTTTGATGCAGCCTAGGATACTATTGTTCTTCTGGGCCAAGTGAATATTGCAGGCTCACGTAGTGTTTTTCATCCACCAGGACCCAGTTTACCTCGTATTATAATGTAATATGCACTTGTAGACATATATTCAGTACAATACTTGTCCATTTTCTGACCTTGAGTTTACAATTGCAATTGGTAGGAAGGGATAAACTGCTTTCAAATATCATGCTGCAAATAAAGAAAATATTATAAGCTGTGACTGACTTGAATAGCCTGAGTAATTTTAGTTTGAGATGATTAATCATGCAAAACAGTCTAAATAAATCCAGCAAACTACCGTCCACAATATCCAGTCTGAAAATAATCAGCCTTTGAATTAGAATGTTCTGAATGATCATTCTCTGAGCACCAAATGGTGGAGCACATTATTTTAATAGGATGTATCTCATTATGCATTATTCTAGGACACTTTTGTAAATGAGATGTTTACCTAAATGAGTTTATCCCTTCTGGTAAGATGAAAACAAATATGCCATATCCTTGAAATTAATTCAGATCATTCAGCATACTAAAGTATGTTTAGAACTCTTCATCTTGGTGTATGAAATAAAACTTAATTTCCTTTATATGTGAGCAGATATTATAAAGTGATCTTCATAGGAACTAGCTAAAACAATTCTTTACCTTGATGGATAGAGAAACAGCTACATCATAGTCAAAGTTTTAGCAAATACATACAAATTACACTAGGTTTCAGAATCTGGTCAAGCAAAACAAAACACTAAGGTTCATTTAGTCTTCAGTTATGTAAAGATTTTCTTTGGTTCAGACTTTGTCTAAAATATATTTCTCATATTTTATTCCTGCCTGAATTTTTTATTATTATTTTTATTTTTTTAACTCAAGAAAATAAAATAGTTTTTTTTTAAAGGAAGGTAAAATAACAAATACTTAATTTCTCAAACAATCATATGAAAACCATGAGGTTTCTGAGGAGTATGTTTGCCAGAATTAAATGTATGAAAATGCAATACTTTGTTTGCCAACATATGTAACATAGTACTTAAAATAGGATAGTCTCCTTCTACTGGGCAACACAGTGAATTTTGCTAAGTTGCCATAAACAGAAATTGTTTTTCAGACATATCAAATTACAATGTCTTTTGCCAGTTCTTCACTTCTTCTCCTTATTTCTTGCTTTTTGTTCTATCTCTCATTATAGTTCTTTGAGAGAACCATAAAAATTATAAACAATATACCACCTCCATAATTTACTATTTTTAAAAACTCATGAGACATATGGAGGATTTTATTTTATTTTTTTCATTTATTAATGATTTTAAAGAAAGAATACCAACACAAATAATTTTATACTTAGAATTCTTCTATATTTGAATTTTTCAAATTGTCCCACCTTGAAAATCAGGAAGAAATTGATTTGTTCACATACATTTTGTTCCTGAAAGTGTTTCACTTCTTTTTGGAAATGTTTTCAGTTTTCAGCTTTACCCAACTTAGAGTCACATAAGTCACATATTTGAAACAAAACTAACAAGGAAATTTTTATATAATTAAATATGCAAACTTTATTATTATTATTATTATTTTGTTGTAAGGGAGAGTAAAAAGTTCTAGGGGAAGGGACAGAGTAGGGAAGAAGAGGTCTTGAGATCTAGCTTCTAATTTTTCTTCACTGACAAAAACTGTCCAGTGGTTGCTTTCCTCTTCTTGAAAATACATCATACGGTATGAGAACCTCTTAAAGAAAAATGAAGTTTATTTAAAATTATATTTGTTTTCTCTTCAGAGTTGCTCATACCATAAGCATCTTCCTAGACAAATGCTGCCATGTCTTACAGTGCAAGATCTGGTGGGAATAACAGGAAAAAGAAAGAAAGAAACATACAAAAAAAAAGGTCTAAAACCATGAAGAACCTGTTGAAGTCTTTAGTATTTTGCTGTACTGTCTTGGAGATATTGTTTTATAGTTTTAACTCAATAAGCAATTAAGCACTAAAAATGCATTTATCCTCCAAACAAGAAAAGTATAAGAATTGAGGACATTAAGAATGTTTTGATCAGTGGCTTTGAGGTCACATACTTCATTTGGTTTCACTTGTATTGCCTAAAAACAATAAATCTAAATACCAGGGTAACTTTGGAAGCAAGAGCATTTATCAAACAGGCAAAATACCTTTTTGCTTTATAATCATCTAGAAGTCTGGTGGAAACAAAAGACTACTAATATATATATATATATATTAATATAATTATGAGAGAACAATGTAACGAGGAGTAGAGATAAAGTAGTTCATGATATGCTGTGGAAAATTATTTTATAAAAAGTTATTTTCACTTTAAATTTAAATGAGAAATTATTTTGCAATGAGATATACTATATAAAATGATTTGGAAAAGGATCTCTGGAGAAGTTAATTTGCAATAAGGTATTTTGAAGCAGAGTTATTATAAATGAAGATTATATAATTAGTGAAAGAACAAAGGAAAAATCACTAGGCAAAGTGATGAAAGCACACAAGGATCTAATTTATTCAACAGTTAGAGAAATAGAGTCAGACTGTAGCTGAAAAAGGAATGGAACAAAAGACAGAATGTAGATCTTATAAAATTTTGGAGAAAGTAGAAAGTAGAAAGTATTAACTGAATTTTCAATTTACATTGACCACAAATTATTTTTTAAAAAGAAGACAACCTAGTGTTTATCAGTACATATACTGTCTAGATACTGTCTAGACATGTATCTTTGTGGAAAATATGTCTTTTGATATTTTCTTCTCCAAATAACATTTATTTGTTATCCTTGATGAAGATTCAGAAGGCACCAAAAGCACAGCTTGCTTCATGTAGAGGCAGTAAAGAGTCAAGGGGAAGATTCTTTTGAAATTGTTTTCAAAGGATGTGATGGTGCTATAATTTTTTGCTTATTTTCTATCTTCAGTTTCCTAATAAATGTTCAGCAATCCAGGCAAGAACCCTGCAGTTCAATTCTTTGTATTAGCTCTGGAAATAAAACCATTCTACTGACATCCTAGATTTTGATTCAGCTATGAAGTGACCTAGTTAATCTAATTCTGTCATATATATTGTTTCTTTGTTCTTTATATTCACAATTGTAATTGTAAACAAATGTAATTACAAAGTATGTAATTACATTTGACATTTTTTCTTCGTAGTTTTCTAAAGCTAGTGTTAAAATGATGTCTTTTTAATGTCAAATACCTCAAAAAACAATTTTTGCACTATTAAGCCAATCTTAGACTCTGTCATGCAAGCTGAATACCTCAACATTGTCTAAACCTATGTGAGTTTGCTGACACTATACAAAATGTCAAAAGCAATAAACAGATTTTTCAGGTGTTGGTCCCATTTTTTCTAGGTTCATTGACTTTTCTATTTTCATTAATGAAGATGTTTTTTTTAAGCTTGCTTTTTATTAGAAATGTGTTTACAGATGACATGGAAGGAGTTCGCAGATGAACTAGGAGGAGTGGCTGACTCACATGAGGGCTGCACAACAATTCAGTAGGAACTTAACAGGCTGAAGAGGTGGGCTAACAAGTAACTCATGAAATTCAACAGGAAGTGCAAAATCCTGCACCTAGGAAGGAACAGCTCCTGGCATTAGGACATCCTTAGGGCCTGGAGAGCAGCTTGACAGAAAAAGACCTAGGAGTCCTGGTAGACACCAAGTTGAACACGAGTCATCAATATGCCCTTGATGCTAAGAAGGTTAACACTATTTTGGACTGTATTAGGCTAAGTATCGCCAGCAGGACAGGAGAGATTATCCATCCAGTCTATATAGCACTGATAAGGCCTGTCCTGGAGTACAGTGTCCAATTCTGGGACCCCAGTACAAAAGAGACATGGACACATTGGCAAGAGTACAACAGAAGGCAACATAGTTAATCATGGGACTGGACTACCTCTCCTACAAGGAGAGGCTGAGAGAGCTGGGCCAGTTCAGCCTGGTGAAGAAAAGGCTCAGGGTGGAATCTCACCAATGTGTATAAATACACCAGGGAAGGTATAAAGGGGATGGAGCTTGGCTCTTGTCAGTTGTGCCCATTGCCATGGCAAGAGGCAATGGGCACAAACTGGAATATAAGAGGTTCCCTCTGGACATCAGGATGCACTTCTCTCCTGTGCGGGTGACAGAGCACCAGCACGGATTGCCCAGTGAGACTGAGAAGTCTCCCTCCTTGGAGATCTTGAAAAGCCATTTGGACATGGTCCTGGGCAAGCTGCTATAGGTGTCCCTCTTTGCACAGAGAGGCCTTGACCAGGTGACCTCTAGAGGTCCTTTTCATACTCATCTATGCTGAGATTTTGTGCATTTGAATCTATACATTTTTGCCAAGTTCTTCCATCATACAGTCTTCAACTATGTACTACAGTCAGTTTATACTCAATAAGAAAAACTGCTTGTTTAAATCTAGGTTTTCTTCATTTGGTATATCAGCACCTATTACTTCTGTAAGTAATCATTAACATACATTCACTTCCAAAAACTCTAAAGAGACCTATTTTTATATTACTTTTGATTAATTCTAAAGGCATACTTCTGTCTGAGAGTACTGGAATGTTTTCGTTTGCATAAAGTCTCAGTGTAATCAGTGGAAAGAGATAAAAGAAAGTCTATTATTTAGTATGAGCAAGAATTGCAAAGCCAAGGTGAGATAAATTGAGCAATTATTCACAGAAACAAAATCTAAAATACATGCAACATTAGCAATTGATTTT
>CM021729.1:47540769-47565076 GCA_011074415.1 Stictonetta naevosa
TTTGCTCAGAAATATAGTTTTAAAAAGATCATTTGAAGAATATGTAACGTGCAGAAAAAAAACAAAACAACAAATGGAAAAGTAGGAGTCTTCCTAAAGGATAGTTTTTGTTTTGTTTTGTTTTGTTTTGTTTTTTTTCTGCACATTACATATTCTTCAAATGATCTTTTTAAAACTATATTTCTGAGCAAATAGTTTTACCATAAAAATCCTGACATGACCTTAAATACAGTATTGCAACTGTGACAATAGTATATGTGCAAACAACTACCAAAGGCAATAAAGTAAACCACTAATATAAGTTGTTTTAAAATGGCATATAAGTAAGTATTTGGAAAAATAAATATTATGTGGAGTAGAAATGCTAAATCATGGAAAGAATATGTAGTAAGATTTACTGCAAATCTTAATGCAACTTTATTTTTCCATAGAGCAAGGTGAAGCTATTACCAAAGTCCATGCCAAATCTTATGGATTGTCATGATAAAGTGATAATAAATTGATATTTATTTTGCCAAGTCATTGAAAGGGTTTTTTGCTTTCCTACATAAGATAAGATGTATTAAATTATATGTTAGTATCTCCCCATCTTTTTACGAACACAGCTGGCAGATGTTTACTTCATATAGACCTGAACTATAATACTGAAATTATGTATTTATGTATAAGCACTAAGCACTTGTACTTTGAAAATCACACAATCTTTGCAAAATTGCAAATCTTGAGTTTCAATTTTGATACTGTGGTGGTTTTACTTTGGTGGGCAGCCAAGTTCCATCCCAGCCACTTTCTCACTCCCCCTCCTCAAAGAGAAAGGGGGAGAAAATATGATACAAAGGGCTCAAGGGTTGAGATAAGGATGGGGAGATCACTTAACAATTATTGTGATGGGCAAAACAGACAGAGTAGTCTCCACCACTCCTTCACGGTCACTCTCTGCCCCTGCTCCCCGTCGGGTCCCTCGCACGGGATGCCGTCCTTACCGAAATGAGCCTGCGGGGGCTGCCCACAGGCAGCAGCTCTCCATGAACTGCTCCCACACGGCTCCATCCCACGGGGTCCATCCATCCCCCAGGAGCAAACTGCTCCAGCACGGGTCCCCCACGGGTGGGCGGCAGCTCCCCCCAGATCCCCTGCTCCTGCGTGGGCTCCTCTCCACGGGCTGCAACTCTGGCCCGGGGCCTGCTCCTGCGGGGGCTCTCCATGGGCCGCAGCCTCCTCCAGGCCACATCCACCTGCTCCAGCGGGGGCTCCTCCACGGGCTGCAGCGTGGAGATCTGCTCCATGTGGGACCCATGGGCTGCAGGGGGACAGCCTGCTCCACCAGGGGCCTCTCCCTGCACAGGTCGCAGGGGAACTGCTGCTGCCTGCCTGGAGCACCTCCTGCCCTCCTGCTGCACTCACCTGGGGGCTGCAGGGCTGCTTCTCACTTCTCTTTTCCCAGCTGCTGTTGCACAGCAGTGTTTTATTTTGTTTGTTTTTGTTTTGTTTTGTTTTTTTCCCCTTTCTTAAATATGCTCTCACAGAGGCATAAACAACTCTTATTGGCCCAGCTCTGGCCAGCAGCAGGGTTTTTATCTCACATTCTTCTCACAGAAGCCATCCCTACGGCTCCCCACTACCAAAACCTTGCCACGTAAACCCAGTAAAGACATGTCATGCCTAATAGTATGTGTGTATATATGTATATGTGTATGTGTATGCACATGTACTTATAGGTAAATTTTGCAGGGCATTTCATCAAAAAAGTAGTTGCAGAAATGAATATGCCTTAAGCAGAGAGGAAAAAAAAAACAAAAAACAAACAAACAAAAACATCAGCAGTGTTATATGTACTACTAAATAGTGAACGTAAGCATGTAAATTAATTTTATTTAGCCATAAGTAGTTTTGATATTATAATTTTTATTCTTATCTTAGTTGCAGTTTGTGATATTGTAAAGAGGTCAGCAAAAAATATGGCTATTAAGATGACAGGAATGGAATTTTTTTATACTAAGAACAAAATACAAGGGCTTAACTTCTTTAGAAAGCAAAATGTCAATATGAGAGTGAATGTTTTTCATTCACGAGCATGTTGAATGAAAAAAATCCAAGATTAATTAAAAAAAAAAAAAAAAAAAACACATGCTACATAATAAATAACTGTACATTGCTAGCCAAAGAAAATTAAAAGATTTATTGCCATCAGACTAATAAGGCACAGAATATCATTCAGTTGTGAAGTAGTAAACAATGAGTGGAAAAGTAGTAGAAGTGAACTACTTTTGATACCGTGAGTAACTTGAGGGAGGACTGCAATGACTAGGCAGGAATTCACTTTCAATCATGTCTTCTCATGACTGTAATATAGTTGTTTCACAGAATCACAGAATCATCTAGGTTGGAAGAGACCTCCATGATCGCTGAGTCCAACCTCTGACCTAACACTAACAAGTCCTCCACTAAACCATATCCCTAAGCTCTACATCTAAACGTCTTTTAAAGACCTCCAGGGATGGTGACTCAACCACTTCCCTGGGCAGCCTATTCCAATGCCTAACAACCCTTTCAGTAAAGAAGTTCTTCCTAACAACCAACCTAAACCTCTCCTAGCACAACTTTAGCCCACTCCCTCTCGCCATGTCACCAGGATCATGCGAGAATAGACCAATCCCCACCTCACTACAGCCTCCTTTAAGGTACCTGTAGAGAGCGATAAGGTCACCCCTGAGCCTTTTCCAGGCTGAACAACCCCAGCTCCCTCAGCCGCTCCTCGTAAGATTTGTTCTCCAGACCCTTCACCAGCTCTGTTGCCCTTCTCTGGACTCACTTGAACACCTTGGTGTCCTTCTTGTAGCGAGGGGCCCAAAACTGAACACAGTACTCAAGGTGCGGCCTCACCAGAGCTGAGTACAGGGGGACAATCATTTCCCTAGCCCTGCTGGCCACACTGTTTCTTATGCAAGCCAGACTGCTGTTGGCCTTCTTGGCCACCTGAGCACACTGCTGGCTCATATTCAGCCGACTATCAACCAGTCCTCCCAGGTCCTTCTCTGTCAGGCAGCTTTCTAACTCCTCATCTCCCAGCCTGTAGCGCTGCTTGGGGTTGTTGTGCCCCAGGTGCAGGACCCGGCACTTGGCCTTGTAGAACCTGAACCTTGTGGAACCTGTTGGATCCAGAACTTGGCCTTGTTGGCCTCAGGCATCGGTCCAGATCTTCCTGCAGAGTCTTCCTACCCTTGAGCAGATCGACACATGCACCTAACTTGGTCTCATCTGCAAACTTACTGAGGGTGCACTCAATCCCCTCATCCAGATCATTGATAAAGATATTAAAAAGAACTGGCCCCAGTACTTAGCCACTGGGGACTCCACTCGTGACAGGCTTCCAACTGGATTTAACTCCATTCACCATGACTCTTTGGGCCCAGCTACCCAGCCTGTGTTTAACCCATCGATGCGTATGCCAGTCCAAACCATGAGCAGCCAGTTTCTCAAGATTGATGTGGGAAACGGTGTCAAAAGCCTTACTGAAGTCAAGGTAGACCACATCCACAGCCTTTCCCTCATCCACCAAGCACATCACTTTGTCATAGAAAGAGATCAGGTTTGTCAAGCATGACCTGCCTTTCATAAATCCATGCTGACAGGACCTGATCTCCTGGTTGCTCTGCAAGTGCCATGTGTCACAGAGGTCAAACTCTCAGGCTTATAATTTCCCGGGTCAACCTTCCAGCTCTTCTTGTAGATGGGCGTCATATTTGCTAACCACCAGTCAACTGGGACCTCCGCTGATAGCCAGGACTACTGATAAATGATGGAAAGCAGCTTGGCCAGTTCTTCCACCAGTTCTCGCAGTACCCTTGGGTGGATCCCATCTGTCCCCATTGACTTGCGTACATCTAAGTGCTGTAGCAGGTCACCAACCAAGTCCTTGTGGATTGTGAGAGCCACATCCTACTCCCCATCCCCTTCTACCAGCTCAGGGTACTGGGTATCTAGAGAACAACTGGCCCTGCCACTAAAGACTGAGGCAAAGAAGGCATTAAGCACCTCAGCATTTTCCTCATCTCTCATCACTAAGTTTCCCCCCCCACATCCAGTAAAGGATAAAAGGGTAGAGATTCTCCTTAGTCCTCCTTTTCATGTTAATGTATTTATAAAAAACATTTTTTGTTGTCTTTAACAGTAGTAGCCAGACTGAGCTCCAGATGAGCCTTGGCCTTTCTAATTTTGTCCCCGAATAGCCTTACAACATCCTTATAATCCTTCTGAGTGGCCTGCCCTCTTTTCCAAAGATCGTAATCCCTCTTTTTTTTTTTTTTTTTTTTCTACTCCTGACTTCGCACAGAATGGAGAATTCTAGCTTTTCATAGTCACTCTGCCCAAGACAGCTCC
Source organism: Stictonetta naevosa (assembly GCA_011074415.1). Lineage (NCBI taxonomy): Eukaryota > Metazoa > Chordata > Aves > Anseriformes > Anatidae > Stictonetta > Stictonetta naevosa. The sequence continues at coordinate 47,545,150 of CM021729.1, forward strand.
CGACCACCACATCTCCCACCAGTCCTTCTCTTTTTGTGAACAGAAGGTCCAGTGGGGCACCTCCCCTGGTAGGCTAACTAACCAGCTGCAACAGGAAACTATCTTCCACACTCTCCAGAAACCTCTTAGACTGCTTCCTTTAAGCTGTATTACATGTCCAGGATATGTCTGGGAAGTTGAAATCCCCCACGAGGACAAGAGCTTACGATTTCGCAACTTTTGCCAGCTGCCTGTGCAATTCCTCATCCATCTCCTCATCCTGGTTTGGCAGTCTGTAAGAGACCCCAGCCAGGATGCCTGCTTTGTTGGCTTTCCTGCCAATCCTAACTCATAGGGACTCAACCTTATCATTCCCAGTCTCAGTCTCGAGTTCAACAACATCAAAACACTCGCTGATATAGAGAGCTGCACCACCACTCAACCTGTGCTGCCTGTCCCTTCTGAAGAGCCTATAGACAGTCATTGCAGCACTCCAGTCATGGGAGTGGTCCCACCACGTTTCAGTGATGAAGTCATAGCCAGCCTGCTGCACAATGGCTTCCAGCTCCTGTTTGTCGCCAATGCTGCGTGCATTAGTGTAGATGCACTTCAGCTGGGCCATTGCCTTCTCCCCTGACCGTGACACTCTTCCCCCTGGCACACCTCTAATGAGCCTTATTCCCACCCTGTCTCCATCCCCCTTCCTACCTAGCTTAAAGCCGTCTCAATGAGCCCTGTCAGCTCCTGCGCTAGTGTCTGTTTTCCCCTTCAAGACAGGTGGCACTCATCTGCAGTTAGCAGAAAAAAAAAAAAAAAAAAAAAAAATCTGTTTTGGCACCAGCCTCTGAGCCACCTGTTTATCAGGTGGGCTTTCCGAGTCCTCTCTGTATCCGTCCCTGTCACTGTAGGGATGGAGGAAAGCACAACCTGTACTCCTGCTCCATCTACCAATTGTCCCAGTCCCCTAAGGTCCCATTTGATAGTCTTCGGGCTTCTCTCTCCAATATCATCTCTGCCAGCTTGGACTATCAAAAGAGGATAGTTTATTGCAACTTATTCCTTATTGTTTATAGTTGCATCACTTATTAGTATTTGTGAATGCAGTGGAGGAGAACATTTGCTACTTAAATATCTGATGAAGTGTATGAAACCTATTTGGTTTGTGGAGCTTGAAGGCATTTTATCTGCTGTTGTAGCTTCTTCTAGCTTCGCTTCTGTGAATTACCCAGGTTTCTGAGCCAACCTTGAGTCCCTCTGCAAGCATGCAGTGAACCTAAAGGGTTTTCCATCATGGTAATGCCTCAAAATAAGAAGGTGGTGAAGAAAATTTTCAGAAATTCTCACCTCCTCAAATAAAATAGATCCCGGTTATATACTCTAGCACAAATCCATATATTGCAAAATTCTTGCGAGTACGAAAACCTCCGCAGGGATTAGAATGAAAAGAATTTTCACTGCATTTTGTGGTACTCAAAAATGGAGCTTTTTTTCATCTAAATGAACCAAAAATCTGAAAAAGTAAATCTGACAGGTCAGATAACCTAACATGCCAAGTCTGAAACACTACTAACTGGCTGAATACTATTTCTGAGCCATGGAAGGTTGAGAAAAACTTTACAAGAAGATGTTCCTGAAATTCCTGTTTTTCTTCCAGTGCACTCCAATATCTGAATTCTCTCCTATGGGATCTCAGCTGTTAGAATATAATGGAAGAAAAACATAGAACCTCTTTGGAGGCAGTTAACAAAAATATACAAAAAATCAATGACTGTGTAGCACACTCACATCAGAAAGACTTGTTTCCCTGTTTCGTTAAATGAGCCCACTAAAGCAAGAAAGGAAGGGATGTAGCTATGCAGATATTTCACAATTCTTCATTTAAAAGAAATGAAGAAAGGGAACTTTCATTCACTAACTTTCTCCACTGTCTTAAACAACATATACTTTCTATATGACTCTTGAAATCAGCTTCAGCTATTTTTTGCAAAATTTGTTTTCATAGGAAATTGAAAGGATGGGCTTCTGATATATGATACCGTTTTTCAGCATATCTGGAGTCATATTATTGGCTGGCATGGCTTTATATGGAATCAAGATTATCCTGAGACTGCTAAAACTTACATTTCTTTCCCTGTGAGTTGAATTAAGAACGTCAAGCAAATAAGAGAATTATTTCTCATGCATCAGTTCACATATTCACTTTGTAAAGAATATTCCTAGCTTCCCTAATTCAATGAATTCCAGCTAAAAGAAGATTTATTATTTCAGGCCTTTTTTGTAGCCTTATTCATTTTTTATTGTGATTATTCATTGTCCTTATGTTAATCCAAGTAGTCTGTTTGCTGCAGATTGCCTCTGAACACCTAATGTTAGAGGTCATAAGATGAACAAGAGCAGAATCAAGAGTATATGCAAGTCAAATAGGCAAATAGGGATCTGCTACTCTTCCACTGTTATTCTATCCACACCTCTTACTAAGCACAGAGTAGATGCTTTGGAAGGAATGGAGGAAAGGGCAATTCAGTTGACATTTCCCATATCAGATGAGATTGCTGTGTTAAGAAAGGTGAAAATAGGACTGTATCATTTCCTACCCTTTAAAATGTTGTTTTCCTGTGATCAAGATTTATTTTGACTTATTATATGGCAGATATTAACACATTGTTCCATGTTTACATCTAACTGCAGCCACTACATCAGAGTTCACAGTATGTGTAAGTACACATCTGATTTAGAAGTTATATGAAAAATATACTCATTAGTGTGTTGAATGGTGAACTACACTCTAAATGTTGGTTAACATTTTCACTCACAATCTATGTATTTGGGTGACCACAGTGTCCATATGGAAACAGCCACAAAACTCTTTATTCTGATTAAAACTTTTCACTTTAGGCAGCTAAAAATATGTAATGAGACTTGTTCTTTATCAGGGAGTGGAGGGTTGTTGCTTTTGTTGTCGTTGGCGGTTTGATTTTGCTGTCGGTTTTTCGGGAGGAGGAAGGGAGAAGTGCATGTCTAGTAAAGAACTGGTGAGTTGATTACATATTTAGGCCTTAGGGACATCTTCTCCACTGTGCTGCTACCATCCTTTCAGCTATTCTTCCATCAGACAAAGTCACAGCTTATTTTCCCTGGCAACTACAGCATCTGGCAGAAACATGACATACATGTCCCTGTTTGGTATATCCCTAATAGATATGCCCAGAGATCTACTAAGGAGTTTTTTCAACTTCATTACCATTCATGTTTTCAGTAGCGGAAGCTCAGGCATGAGAAAGAATGCAACTGTGTCATATAAATGAATGTATGCTTGCTGCATGAATACTTCTTCAATTTTATTTCCTTAATGTTTGTCTCTCTTTAATTGCTCTTAGCTGTCCATTATAATTCTTATCTGGGAATAATAAATACGGAGAACATGCTGTTTTTATTTCAGCTGGTAAGTGTTTCTCCTCTGGTTCTTGCTAAAAAAAAACACAAAGTGAACTTTTCTAAACACACACATAAACACACTTCTTCAAACCCAGATATCCTAGAAATACTAGCTTTTCAAAAGGATAACATTTCCAGTTACAATTATGGTACTAAATAAAATGATCAAGCAACTGTTCCCTGGTCCCAAGACCTTCTGGTACGGTGCAAATTTTACCAATGCCAGTAAATTCTCCCTCCTCTATTAAGAATGAGTCTGATCCCATAAACCTTATGAACTAGGCATTTTATAAAGCCATGGAGATTGCTAGTTGGCATGGGTCATGGATGATAACAGCTAAAAAACATGGATGATTGTGTTTGGACTCATGTTCTGTGTTTATTCATTTTACTACCATAAGTGTAACCTTCATATCAGTATATAACCCATGTTATATGTTATATGTTGGTAAATAGAGAAAGGAAGGAGGAGCAAACGTACCTCTAAAAAAAAAAAAAAAAAGACCATCAAGAGATGCAGAAGGGCAGTTATAATGAAAGCGACAGCTATCACCAGTTTAATGAGGGCATGCACTGTCTGAAAGCATTTCCTTAATTAGAATTTCTAGCATGTAGTTACTTCTAGGAGGCAGAAAGACGTGTAAAATTAGCATGGCTGTTAAGATTTGTCGATCAGAAAAGTATTATCTCTGTCACCCTGAAAAATGATCAACAAGATTTGCTGGAAAATGTATCAGTTATTACCTTTCAAATGGAAAATTCTGACTTCCTAAGGTATGTCAGTAAAAAGTACATGCAGGTCTTATTCTTAGTGACTACCTTCTAAATTTTCTCTGCTGTATACTGAAGTGGAAATAGAGTTGGTTTGAGGTAAAGTGTTCTTTGAATATTTCCAAACATTGGTGTATTACAGTAAAAAGGCATATGCTAACACAAGGTGATACTTAATTAGAAGCAGAATTAGAGATGTCTTCCATGGTTTGCCTATGCAAATCATGAAAATAAAAGGAATTACAGCAAACTGTGGATTATGTGAGTTTTCTTATATCTTCTCCATATGGAAGGAAATTTATTTTTATTGCATTTTTCCATTATTAATAATGCTGGCATTTTGATTTATGGTTAAATAATAGCATTGTTGCAGGGTACCTCAGAAAAATATTAGATTCTTTTCAGAGAAAATAAGTGGAAGCAGAGTTTATGTTTCCATCAAATGTATGCCTTCTTGTTTGTTTCTTTATTTCTTTGTAGATGGAGACTGAAATGAAAACTGGAGATCAGATAGGAGATTCCAAAACATGTTGCTATAATATGTGGACACTTAGGCTGGGATTTATAAAACCAAATGTACAGATGTACTTTTCAGCAAGTAACTTTCAGCTCCCTTTAGAGTCAAAGGTACAGACTCTTCTGGAGAATATTTCTTCTCATGCTAATAAACATTTCTAAATTCACTCTAATTTTACTAAATTATGTTTAGTTTAGAGTAGAAAGATTAATCATTTTTGATAGGGTTTACTAAAGGGACCTTAGAACGACTAGCTTAGGTTTTTACTTTTTTACATTTTTACCTTGGGCATCTGCATTTGGTCAGATGAGTCTTATCCATGTTATTTTTAGACCTTCTTCTTAGTGATTGTCCTGGGTCTGGCTGGGATGGAGTTAACTTTCCTTGCTGCAGCCCATATACTGTTGTTGTGTTCTGCACTTGTAGCTAGAACAGCACTGGTTTCACACCAGTGTTTTGTCTATTTTTGAGCAGCGCTGGCTCAGCACCAGGACTCCCTCCAACCCCCCAAGAGCCAGTAGGCTGGGGGTGGGCAAGAGGTGGGAGGGGACATCACCAGGGCAGTGAACCTAAACTGACCAAAGGGATTTTCCATGCCATAAGATGTCACACTCAGCAATAAAAGGTGGAGAAGGGGTAAGAGAAAGGGGTGACTATCGTTATGACGATGTCTGTCATTCCAAACAACTGCTACATGTATTGAGGTCCTGCTTCCCAGGACATGGCCAAACATCATTTTTATATATTTATTTTTCTTTCTTTCCCCTTTAATTAGAACATTCTTATCTCAACGCATGAGTCTTTTACTTTCCCATTATACTTTCTCCCCTGACTCTCCCTTTGAGAAGGGGGAGTGAGAAAGGGGGACTGGTAAAGTTAGTTGTCCATTAGGGTGAAACTACAACAGTGATGCTGGAAGAAATTAATTTGTGGAAAAGAGACAATACATTTTTGTTTGTTTGTTTATATTTTCATCTGCCAAAGTGAGTTTGATGATGCAGGCATCTTTGAGATGATCACCTAACTATGATAGATGCTGTGATTTAACTAGAGTGGGTGAAGCTCTTTTGCAAATATTCTTACTGTTACATTAGAGGTAAAGCCAGCATTTCTGGAAAACAGAACCTCTACCTCTACTGCTGCTTGGAAATTTGTTTTTACACAATCTGAGGCTTCATTGTGACTTCAGTGATTTGCAAGCTGAGAAATGAACAGGATTGTGATTTAATAGTTTTTCCTAGTTTTAACACAGTGTTAGTTCCCAGTAAACATAAGAACATACATTTCATTCTATGTTTAATTATGTGCTTCCTAGATAGCTCAGATAGAGTTCCTAGCTCATTTTTATAGGAATGTCTAATTAGGATAAAATTCAAAGGAAAGTAGTGAAATGATCAGAAAGCTAGAAAAATGACGTATGGATTAAGATTAAAAGTGTAGGAATGTTTAGGGAAAGGAAGCTGAGAGCTAAACATGCTAACAGTTTTTAGATGGATAAAAGGCAGAAACAAAGAGACAGGGAAGAAACTTCTCTGATCTATTTCTACTGAAAATAAATAAAGAAATTATAAGTTTAAACTGCACCAAGAAAGAGTTAGTTTAGAGATTATGATATGATAATGTCCCAGAATGGGTGGTTCAACACTGCTTTAAGAGGTAAGATAAATTCTATCATAAGTGTATATATGTCTTCTAAAGTGTGTTTGTAATTTGTTTGCTGAGAGTGACACAGATCAGAGTTGATAAAACACTGAGGAAGTTACATGATCCTTAAAAGACTTGTCCAGGCTTATTTTTCCGTAATTTTAGTGTATTTCTCTTGAGACTCTCTGGAACCGTCAGTTTTGTGCTCCATTTCTGTTTCCATCTGCCTTGTTTTACCTCAAAACTCAGAGAGAGTTCCTTTCCTCTCATCCCACTTCTGACTCAGGCACTGTCAATTGCCAATATATTCTCCACGGACCACATACTTGGTCTTTTGTCAACATTTGCTGCCAGTGCATTTTTATCTTTCCTGAATCTCTGTAACTATAACTGGCGGAAGTCCTTAACACAATGAAATCCCTAAGTCTTGCTCTTGACTTTAATACTGTCAGAGTTACGTTTACTATATTTTTTAGCATATGCTTGAATTTATCAGAATTGTATCACCACAGCAATCACCCCTTGAGACAGCTCACCGTAAGTCCCAAAGCTTATCACTAGTGGGCCTGGCTTTGTCCCTTTCCGCCTTCAAATCTAGTTTAAAGCCCCATTAGTCAGTCCTACTAACTCCTTTGTTTCTTTTGCAGTGGCTGTGGCTGGCTGGAGAGCTTGCCTCAGAGATGGCAGAGCCCTACCCCACCAGTCAATCTCAATCTCTGACTCCCTGATGCTCTTCCTAGTATGCCCACCTCCTCCCAAAGCTCTGCCACCATGCCAAGTACTTCTTCAACCTGGGCACATCTCCCCCAGCTGTGCTTGTTACTGCCATCCTGTACTGGCATAAGAGCACGGCACACCTGACAACCTGACACCTGGGTGGCAGCACGGTCCCCATGGAGCTGTCTGGGAGGCTGCACTGGTGGTGGTGGGTGCTGAGTTCCGTGAAGCCACAGCCTTCTGCCAGGTGGATACCATCACTCCCTGGTTGATCTGGCCAAGCTTCAGAGCCCTCCCTGCTCTCCCTGCCAAAACACAGCAGGCATCAGTTGCAGGTATCTATTCCCTTTTAGAATCATTCATAAAAACATGAAGGCATAGATGCTTGGTACAATTATTGTTTGTGACAATTTTGTCTGTGTCTTCTTGTTTTAAGATTAACTTTCACTTTCTCTGCCTTGCAAAACTGATAAATATACTGACTAATTTACAGGTACAACAGTATTAAGTGTAGTTAATAGTAACTAACTACTTTCTGTAGTTGCTCTGTTCTAAAAGTTTCCCATGGAGATCTGGCATTGTTCATGTTCCCTAATGCTGCATTTCCTCTTTAACTTACGTACATCTTTCTGGAGTATTTTGGTTTTGAATTTCCTATTTGTTTTACTTTGTATGTTTACTCTTCTTCACTTTCTTCATCTTTTTAATCCACCTTGTTATGCTGATTGGTTTTACCTTGGCAATTGATTTTTTTCTTCCACCATGATTAGTGAATATAAATCAACATGAACAGCAATTCAGCATAAAACATAATTTCTTGAATAAATATATTATATTCTTATCATTTTTTATCAACATGTAGCCCCTTAAATCTATCAGGAGACTCTTAACATTCAAAGAAATATTATAGTAGTATGCCTGCCTACAAGGAAACAAAGAAACAACATCAAAAAAAAAAAAAAAAACACAACATAAACTATTCCTAGAAGTTAAAAACATGAAGCAAACAAACTCCTTGGGGGAAGTCCTTGATACAATGAAATCCCTAAAAATCTTGCTCTTGACTTTAATAGGGTCAGAGTTATGTTTACTATACTTTTTAGTATATGCTTGAATTTATCAGAAATGTATCACCGCAACAATCAGCCCCTCAAACAGCTCACCAAGGAATGTGGTGATAATTTAGATTTAATTCTACATAGAAAGCTACATATTACAGAGAAGTTGTAGATTTGGTCAGAAATTGGTGCTCTACATATGGTGTTCTACAGCCTTTATTTTCTATGGAATCAAAATAAATTATCAATAACAGGGCTACTGCTTTAAAAACTTGTGATTCAATACCATGTTTGTTTGCTTCATTTTATGAGGAGATACAAAGCAATACTGTTTAGTAATGATGTAACTATGTGAAAAACTTAGTACCAAAAAAAAAAAAAATGTATACAAAGAGTAATTTATAGCATTGAAATTAATGAATGGACATAAATTCCCTTTTGGCAGAGTTTGGTGAGTTCTTCAAGATTAATTACTGTAATTAAATATAAGTAGAGCTGATTCCCACAGAACATCCATGTTAGACTTCAACAAAGTACACTGGATACTCATGAAATGCAGGCTTAATGCAGCAGATTTACACACACCACAAACTTCCTTTCCTTCTGTTGGTCTTATAGACTATGATGCCAGTTTGTCTGCTAAGTAATGCTGCCTGTTTCTTCTAATTTATTATTTATTTTTATTATAAGTGATTAATGATTTTCTTTAAATGAAAAAGAAGAAAAATAATGGATCTGCTGGTCTTTCCTTGTTGCAGTATGTACATATATACATGTTGCAGTATGTACATATATACATGTACATATATAATATTTGTCTACCTCTGGGGTGGACAGCGTTCAAAAGTGGGCACTGCACCATAAAACTAGTAGTAGTAGTACCTTCTGTAAAAGTTTCTTAGGAGAGTTGAACCCTAATTTAGAAAAAAATGGGGGTAATACCCATTTGAGGGTATTACCATGTTAACAAAAACAAACAAACAAACAAAAAACACAGTAGGATTCCTTTTTTTCCTGTTTTTTGAACAAAATGAATATACTGGACTATGGACAATTTTTCAAAGATTACAATTCATTTGTTTGAATATTATATTGATGCTTTCTGTCCTTTTGTCTTTAGTTTACTAGATTAGAGCTAACAAATAATAAAACCATTAACAGTTTGAATATAAATAAAAATAAATAAATAAATCAGGCTTTCCAAGAAGATTTAACTCATTTTATTATGCTATTGTTCCCTTATGAGGGAGTCTTTACAACAAAAGGTAGGAGGAACTTCAATTGCCTTGGAGTCATTTGGTCAGTATTACTTCACTTAGAAACATAGCCTATAACTGTTATAGGCTTAGAGAAAAGTGTTATTAAATTGAATTTTTACATAATACATTAACTCCTAATAAAATCTGTAGTATAGTCAAAACCTGAAATGAATATTTTTCACAGGCAAAATAAGCTTTTATTCCCCATGAATCTTGTAGAGCACTAAAGTTTGGGGAATCTAGAATGACAAAGAAGATAATGACATCAGAGAAAATCAGTCACACTAATATCACTGTCCTGTGGATTTACCAGCAGGCACTCTGCCTATTAATCTTCCAATTTTTATTTTTTTTCCCTGGAAATTTCATTACACATGCATCATATAACGAAGAAAAGAAAACTAATGATCTTTTTAACTTTGAATTTGTTGTGGAGCTTCTAATACTGTCCTGTACAATATGTTCATGACCTTCAAAGGAAACAGGCAGCAAGAATGAAGTTTGGGAAACTCCTGCAAGCAAACAGAGAAATAAAACTACTTGGTTTAATAGATTTACTAAAAGATCTGTGTCTGAGAAGCAGATCAAATTCTTAAAGACACTTTTTTTCAAACCTGTATCCATCTCCTTTATCTCCATTTTAGATACTGAGACACAGTATATATATATATATATTTCTGTTAACCTCTTTGTATCAGCTGTTTAAGATTATAATATTGACTTAAATACTCCAAATTCACAGGCTTTTCTGTTAGGTATCTTCAAAGGCTTACACCGGTTCTATTTTGTTTTTTTCCTATTGTTCCAACAACAGCCGGTTACTTCAAGAATGCTGTGATAAATGACTGAGTCCCAAATAGGATTCTAATTAAAGTTTGTAATTTATTTAGTGAATAGAGGCAAGCAAATAGCACTGGGTGCGCCAGGAGTCTCTGCTCCACCAAGATGCACACCTATTACATCAGGTGGCTGGTTTTTATGCTCCATATTCATCACTATTCCTAGAAAAGGCAGGGTTATTATAATTAGTTCCCAGAATCTGAACCCTCTCCGGACACATGCGTATCAGTCTCTGATGGTCTTTCTGGGGGTCTCTTGTGTTGAAGGCTCGTAGTCTTCCTCCCAGGCTTTGTCCTTCGGTTGTCCTTCAACTCCCCTTTCTCCTTATTTGGTGGATCTCTTTGCCGGATATCAGAGGCTTGGGCAGCGTCCCATGCAAAAGTCAGCAGTTTCCTAAAAAAACTCCTTGGTCCTCTTATCTCCCAGACTAGAGTCTCAATGTTCACCCTTCAAACCCTCTATTTACACAAATTGCTGGACCCTTCCTTTGCATGATACAAGAACTATGTACACTAATCACTCTGTTTTTCTTAAATAGGTTATATTTCATCATGGGGCCCTAGCATTGTTCCATACTGACACGAATCAAATTAACACATTTCACAACCCCCCATTTCCTTTTTTCATGGTATTGATTCGTGTTTTTTTTTTTTTTTTTTTTTTTTTTTGGTGGTGGTGGTGGTGGTGGGGGTGTTTTGTTTTTTTTTTTTTCCAATCGAGTCAATACTTGCCGAATTGGTACCAATTTTGGATCTTCTTTTGTTTTTATTATCATCAGGGAATGGGTTTTCCCTTCCCCTGGTTCTGGGTCAACAGGTACTACAGATATTTGTATTCCTTGTATAACCGAGTGTATTAATCAGGTAAAACAGGGTATTAAACATGGAATTATTAACAACCCTTCACATATTCCCAATACAACTATCCCGATTCTAGTAAGCCAACCACCACACATAAAGTCCCTCCATAATTCTCTTTCATTGATTTCATTCCAAGTTTGAACTGGGACATGCAATTTTCTTCATTTCTTTTTACAAGTTCATTCACAGCTTTTCCGTCATCATCAATCTCTAAACAGCAATTACTAAGGTTAAATTTTCCATAGACTCCTCCTTCTTGTGCTAGCAAATAATCTAAAGCTAAGCGATTTTGATACAAAGCAGTTTTCATCTTGGTATTTTGTTTCGCAATTAATCCGAGTGCATCTCCGGTTTTATTCACAACTATTTCTACTACAGCTTGCAACCTAATTATTCTATTAAGCATATATATTGGGGTCCTATAGCCCCAGGATCTGTACTCCAGCAAGCACAACCCCAATTTGAGGGTCTACAGCAATGATAACTCCTGTCCCATGGATAATCTCTTATCCAATCAGTGTAACATGTAGAAGCCACTGTTCCACCCTTTCTAGGACAAATGTACTTGGACTGGTTACTATACCTCCTCCAACTCAGGCTTCCACAATCAGTATATGGGTCTTCATCTATAATATCACAGGCATCAAAAGTTATCGACACTGGGGTGTTACATCTTCACTTGTTCCAATTAATTTGCCTACTTTCGAATCTGTCTTCATTTCTACCCAATATTGATAAGGGAGTTCTTTTGGATCATAGCATATGGTCCTGTCACCTTCTCTGCATAGAGCATACTGAGTTAGGTTAAAAATGCAGCTTCCTATTTTCTGGCCTTTACAGTCATAGACACTATGATACACCAATGTTTGGGAGCTCAACCATCCTTTTCTAGTAGTTACTATACATTGACTGCAGTTGTTGGCCGTGGCTTGGGCCAAGAAATTCACCCCAAGCAGGACTAGAAGAGGTCCGGTAAGGACCATAGTGATCAGCGGTCACAGCCCGAAGGGGTTGCAGCCCTTGGCAGACCTTCCCAGCCACAGCACCAGTTCCCTATCTGGTCTTGCCCTCTTCCCTAATCTTGAAGGGGTGTACACTGCGGATAGCCTACTGTTACCTTCAGGGGATAATGCTTAACTGATCCCTGTTATTGATAAATCTCTTCCCTTAATAGGTATCTATTCAAGAGTTTCTCTGTTTACTAATTTTACAGGAGTAATTACAATAAATTTGGAGTAATTACAATAAAGGAGTAATTACAATAAAATTCCCACAGCAACTTAGCTTACACTCTTTGATGAAGGCTTCTTCAAGTCCATCTGATAGTTTAGTTTCTCCTGGTTCCGATGTTACTTTCCACTCTTCCACTGGACCTTTTACTCATGACACATGTCCATCCTTTTTCAGCAGTTCTCACAGTTGTTTCCTTGTTAATAGATAACAGCTAATAGATAACAGTTAATAAATATCAGCTGTTTTCTTGTTAATAAAACAAGAAAAGGTCCTTCCCAGAGGGGAGATAAGCTTTCTTCTTTCCATGTTTTTATTAGAACCCTATCTCCCAGTTTTAACTGGTGAATTGCAAATCCTAAAGGTGGTGTCTGAGCCACCATCCCAGTTTCTCTTAGCTCTTTTAATCTTTTACCAATGGTAATTATATATTTCTGGATACTACGATCCTCAACTACATTGTTCCCTAGGGGCATCCCTTGAGAATAAGGCATGCTTATAACATATGGTTTCATATGGTGATAATCCAGTCTCACTGTGTGGTTTAGTTCTAATGTTTAAAAGTGCCAATGGTAAGCATTTCGTCCAGGGCATTTGTGTCTCGATAATTAACTTAGCCGATTGTTGTTTTATTGTTTGATTCATTCTTTCTACTTTCCCCGAGTTTTGTGGGTGCCACAGAGTGTGGTATTCCCACTGAATACCTAATGATTGACATAAGAATTTTATTATTTTAGAAGTAAAGTGTGTGCCCTGATCAGAATCAATGTACTGGATTATCCCATATCTATGTACTAAGTGTTCTAATAACATTTTTACCACCGTTTCATGCCCCAACGGCCGGAGAACAAGCAACCCAAGATGGCAAGGCATCTCCTGAATCACCCCTCTTGTTCCCTCCTCTAAACTCTTTACATTCCTGATGTTATCACTAACCATGGGGCTTGTCGACCCCCATGGACACACTCCCACATCTCCCCCTTCTTTAACATAAAAAAGCGCGATTAACACAAATTCAGAAAGCACGATTAATACAAACTAAAATACAGAGAAAAACTACCAGGCATACTAATTCTATCTTTAACAAACTTTGTAACCACATCCCTGGGAGCGGCAGGTACTGAGTGCTGCCCAGCCAGGGGTTGGGCTCTGGCTGCCCCTGCAACTCCTGGAGTCCTTGTTTGTGGGTCCTGCATATGCCAGCGGGACCCTTCCAGATGTTGTTTTTTGTTTGAGCTGGAGTCCAAACCGCAGAGGAGGGTGCTGTGATCATGTTAAGGCAGATGATGAGACGGCTGGACGGACTCATGGTGCTGACACCCATCTAGGACTGACTTCTGTTAAAACACAAGCACAACCTCAGCCCCCAAGTTAGAGTGTAGGGCCCTTCCCAATAATTGGTGCTGTAATTAATTAATTAATTAATTAATTAATTTATTTATTTATTTATTTATTTATTTATTTATTTATTTTACCATGACTTGTGCTCTTTCTTTAACTGAGTTTCTCCCAGATCTGTCTCCTAGACCTGTCTGTCGCCTTTTCTCCTGCACGGACAGATGCAAGGACCTTCCTCTGTCCATCGATTTAAAAAATTTAAGAACATAGCATACTTTATCTTTTCCTAGGGGTCACACCCCTACTCCCCCTTCTTTATTTTAGAAGCTGTCCTGGTTTTAGTTAGGATAGAGTTAATTTTCCTCCCAGTAGCTGGTAGGGTGCTATGTTTTGGATTTAGGATGAGACTAATGTTGATAACACACTGATGTTTTAATTGCTGCAAAGCAGAGCTTACACTAAGCCAAGGACTTGTCAGCTTCTCACTCTGTCCTGCCAGCAGGCAGGCTGGGGGTGCAGCAAGAGCTGGGAGGGGACAGACCCAGGACAGCTGACCCAAACTGGCCAAAAGGGTATTCCATACCATCTGACATGCTGAACAATGTATAGGGGTGGCTAGCCGGGGTGGTGGGGAGGCCGGCTGCCTGGGGACAGGCTGGGCATCGGTAAGCCAGTAGCAAGCAACTGCACCGTGCATCATCCGCTCTGTACACATCATTATTATTATTATTTTATTTTCTGTCCCAATAAACTGTCTCTATCTCAAGCCACAGGCCTTAGTTTTCCTCATTTCTCTTCCCCATCCCAGAGAGGGAGGGGGGAGGGTGAGCAAACGGCTGTGTGGTGTTTAGCTGCCGGCCAGGTTAAACCACAACAGAAGCATACATAAATTGATACAAAGGAACACTTAAATAATACAACTGGACACAAAAATAAACATTTTTACAGAAATTCACATCAGTAATTGTATAAAGCTCTCTTCTGGGGTCCTGAAAATTTTGGACTAAAACATTAGCTCTATAATGTAAAAGGGTTATTGTGACAGTCCTCAAAGGCCACTAAATAGCACGCTGACATATTCAAGGCTATCAGCTTATATTTCAGTCTGTGTATTCAAGTTTTGAGGTCTTTTTGTGATTATGCAAGCATCAGAAATATAATGGTATAATAAATGGTACTTATGAAAGCAGAGTTTTAGAGCCAATATTAAATTTGCAGGCTCAAAACTCACTTAATATTAAAAAAAAAATAAAAAATAAAAATGATACTACTTTTTGTTCAAAAATAGAAAGAGTAAATGCACTTACATAAAAATAACTTTTACTGTTCAACAAGTGTGCTCATGTGATTTTTATATTAGTACAAACTTAAAAACAAACAAACAAACAAACAAATCCACCATATGACTTTTTAAAATAAATGATACCAATTCACCTTTCCCCTACTTGAGTACATTTACATTAAGGCTTTGAATCATCTGACCCATGATTTTACAACATTAAAATGAATGGGTCCACATGGATGCTAGTATATCTCACTGAGACTTAGCATGAGTAGAATTAAAGCTCACCACCTTAAGGAAACAGAAAGTCACATGCTCATGCCTTAACTATCTTCCTTTTTGTCTCCAAACTAGAACATAAAGTTTAATAGTAACAGTATTTCATGGCAAGAGATGAGTACTTTTTTATTAATTACATTTTATTAATTAATATTATTAATTTAATGGCAACATCTTTGGAGAAACTTCCAGTTTTTGTTGTACAACATTGCTTTCTGGTGGTGATTCAGGCGTGGGGAATTCATTCAGTTCAACGTGTTGTAAATATAGCCCCACTTTTTCCCCCTTAGTAGTTCCAGGGCCCTACATAGAGCATACAGCTCACAAGCCTGAACTGACCATGATGGACTCAAAGGTCCTGATTCCACAGGTTCTAGGTCCTTATTGATTATTGCATATCCTGATTTGGTTATTTTATCATATAGTACTGAACCATTTTTAATTTGCTCCCTTTTCTCTGGTCCCAGGTCTTCAATTTTGTCTGACCCATCTAGGAATTTTACCGTGGCAATTCCTACAGCCCTTGGCTACCTAGTAAGAGTGTCTTGCAGGGGGTTTAGGACCTATCACCCATCCACGAATCCTATAGGAATCGCCTTGGTCCTTCACCGGCCAAGTCCCTCGTGGGAGATTGGAACCGCGGTTAGAAGACCTCCACACCCGCTTTGGAACTAAGTTCTGTCTCAATCTCACTCTTACACACACAGGCAACCAAATCCCACCAACCCGAATGGTATACGCCTTAAATACTTATGACTCTGTTGTCTTCGTTCGGATCTTCGTGCGCAGAATTACGGGTAAAATACAATGCTGCAGCCAGCAAGGGAGCTCATAAAAAAATCAAATTCTTTGCTTGCCTTTATTCAGGTTCAGGATGGTGTTAGTCCCGACCTGACTCGAACAAGAGCCACCAAATGGTGGGGCGCCCCTCCTAGATCAAGTCAGAATTCAGGAACCAAGACCATCCCGGACGAGCCCCCAGTGGTGATAAATGACTGAGTCCCAAATAGGATTGTAATTAAAGTTTGTAATTTATTTAGTGAATAGAGGCAAGCAAATAGCACTGGGTGCACCAGGAGTCTCTGCTCCACCAAGACACACACCTGTTACATCAGGTGGCTGGTTTTTATGCTCCTAGACTAATACATATTCATCACTATTCCTAGAAAAGGCAGGGTTGTTATAATTAGTTCCCAGAATCTGAACACTCTCCGGACACATGCGTATCAGTCTCTGGTGGTCTTTCTGGGGGTCTCTCGTGTTGAAGGCTTGTAGTCTTCCTCCCAGGCTTTGTCCTTCGGTTGTCCTTCAACTCCCCTTTCTCCTTATTTGGTGGATCTCTTTGCCGGATATCAGAGGCTTGGGCAGCGTCCCATGCAAAAGTCAGCAGTTTCCTAAAAAAACTCCTTGGTCCTCTTATCTCCCAGACTAGAGTCTTAATGTTCACCCTTCAAACCCTCTATTTACACAAATTGCTGGATCCTTCCTTTGCATGATACAAGAACTATGTACATTAATCACTCTGTTTTTCTTAAATAGAAGGTTATATTTCATCATGCGGCCCTAGCATTGTTCCATACTGACACGAATCAAATTAATACATTTGACATGCTATCACCAGCAGTGAAAGATATGCAATCTGAAAACACAACCTCCTCGTAATTCTCATGTCAATACTATACAGGATCAGAAGGTTAACCCCAGTGCCAAAATTAATAAGAATATGAATAAGGAGCAAAATGATGTGGACATCTTCCTAAATTAGAAAAGAAACTGAAATAATATGTCAAAAGTAATAAAAATGTCTATTTAATTTAATTCATCCCCCATCAACACTGAGCATTCTTGTTGGTCCTAACCACACATGAGAGCCAAGCTTGATTTGATTAGTCATGGATCCAGATAAGCTACAGATCATGAGAAAAGCAGGAAATACATGGAGTCTTTGATCTATTATTACAATATGTGCATATTGTGACAGATGTTGCTCTGGTCCATAATCTCCTTCATTTTGCAGGAAAAGCACATTCTGCTAAGTGATGTCTTTTATTCTCAAGGGTTCTCTTATATTCTCATTTGAAGCTATGCTGGGAACAGAATTGTGGGGTACTGTTGGAGACTTTGTTAGCACTTACCAGAATCTGTGGACAAAATAGCACAGCATTCCTCTGAGCTGAATTTTCTTCTGGATTGGCCCAGTCTTTGTTTTTTCTCTCCTCTTGTCTACTGTGACAACATAGATTCAACACTTCTGCAAGAGTTTTCCCCCCTTAGATCGCCCAGTTTTTGAAGCATGCTGGTCTGAAGTCCATAAGACAAGGTTGGACATCTCTGCTTCCATTAGACAAAAGGCCTTCAGGGTTGGACTCAGACATGACAGCTGAGGGACATCATGCTCAAGGACAGAGCTGTTGTTTTTTGTACTTACATACTGATGTCTGTAATGCAGGACAGAACTTCCCAACACTAAAAAGTGGAAAGCTAGGGTATCAGTCTGACCCGTATGTCAAACACTTCTTCCTACACTGCACTTATATAGAAGTGACATTACATCACTTCTACTAAGAAAAACATCAGCAAGAGAATCAAAAAAATAAAAATATAAATAAATAAAAAATAAATTTAAAAATAATAAAAATTTGGATGTCCAATGTGAACAAGTTTCCCATGCTTGGTAACATGGATATAACAAATCACAGAATATCCTGAGTTGGAAGGAAGCCACAAGAATCATTGATTCCAACTCCTGGCTGCACACGCGAACACCCCAAAATTAAACCATGTATCTAAGAATGTTGTCCAAATGCTTCTTGAACTCCATCAGGCTTGGTGCCATGACCACTTCACTGGGGAGCCTGTTCCAGTGCCCGATCATCTTCTCAAATAACCATTTCCTAACATCCATCATGAACTTTCCCTGTCATAAATTCATTCAATTCCCTCAGGTCCAATATTGCTGCTCACCATAGGGAAGAGATCAGTGCCTGCTCTTCTGCTTCCTCTCATGAGAAAGCTGCAGGTCGCCATGAAGTCATCTCTCAGTCTACTCTTCACTAGAATGAACAAAGTGACTGTATTGGGTTTACATGGCAAGGTTTGGGTAATGGGGGGCTGCAGGGGTAACCTTTGTGAGAAGGATCTAGAAGCTGCCCCATGTTTGGTAAGGGCCCCACTGCTGACCAGAGCTGAGCCAATAAGTGTTGTTGTTTTGCGCCTCTGTGAGAGCAGATTTAAGACAGGAAAAAAACAAACAAACAAACAAACAAACAAAAAACCACACTGTGCCACCCAGCAGCTGGGAGAGTGAGGGCAGTGAGTGCCTTGCAGGCACCAAGGTCAGTGAAGAAGGACGGGGAGAGGTGCTCCAGGTGCTGGAGCAGAAGTCCCCTGTGGCCTGTGGTGAGGACCATGGTGAAGCAGGCTGTCTCCCTGCAGTCCATGGAGTACCATAGTGGAGCAGGATTCCACGCTGCAGCCCATGGAGGAGACCACCGTGCAGCAGGTGGACCTGCACCAATGGAGACTGAGGCCTGTGGAAGACCCCTGTCAGAGCAGATTCCGGGCCAGACCTGTAGGTCATGGAGAGGAGACCATGCAGGAGCAGGTGACCTGGCAGGAGCTGCTGCCCGTGGGGGATCCAGGTTGGAGCAGTTTGCTCCTGAGGGATCGACCCCGTGGTACAGACCCATATCTGGAGCAGTTCTTGAAGAGCTGCTGCCTGTGGGAAGCCCACCCTGGATCAGTTCAGCAAGGACTGCATCCCATGGGAGTGACCGCACAGCACAGGGGACGAGAGTGACCGACAAGGAGAGGTGGAGAAGAAGTGCTATAGACTGATCATAACCCCCATTCCCCCGTTCCCCTGCACTGCTTGGGTGGCAGTAGGTGGAAGAGGGTGGATGGGGGGAAAGGTGCTTTTGATTTCTTTCCTTTGTTTCTCACTTCTCTAGCTTGTTAGTAAAAGGTAATTAATCTTTCTAACTTCCTACGCTGAGTCTGTTATGCCCATCATGATAATTACTGTGAGATCTCCTCGTCCTTATCTCAACCTTTGAGACCTTTTCATCATATTTTCTCCCTGTTCCTCTTTGAGGAGGGGGAGTAAGAGAGCAGTTGTGGTGGAGCTCGGCCTCCCACCTAAGTAAAACCACCACAATGCCATAGCCAGCAGCTAAAAGAAACCTCATTCCTTGAGTATGTAGGTACTTCTGATGTGCCCCAGACTACCATGCTCTACCACGTCCTCAAACTAGTTACACAGACTGTCCAGAGCTGAGAGCAGTGTGGCTTCTTCAGAGTTCTCTTCTTTAGCTCTGACGAAACAAATAAACAAGCATTTAATTTGAAGCCAGCTTAAGGAATAGATATAAACCATTTACAAATGTGTTTTGCTCCTCTCCTCTCCCTGATTAAGGACTGTGACCTCCTAACAAGAACTCCAGCCAGTGGTCTAGTTTCATCACAATGCCATACGTGATTTAATCCTAGAGATTTGTCTCTTGCCCCACCTTGCTTAGCCTGATAGAGAAGTGTAAGCATGAAACTTTTAGGCAGTAAGATAATAACATGAAATAAAAATAAATGAAAATAAAGTAACATAATAAACTAAAATATAGTAAAATAAAACAAAATAAATAATAAAATAAAATAAAATAAAATAAAATAAAATAAAATAAAATAAAATAAAATAAAATAAAATAAAATAAAATAAAAAAGAA
>CM021729.1:47574257-47584637 GCA_011074415.1 Stictonetta naevosa
GAAACAAATGAAAAATAACTTCATCTTTGAAATTGCTTAAGAAACTTTTCCTAAGTGTCTGGGATATAGAATGCTGGTGGTTTTCCTTTTTTCTCTTGCTATCTTCCTCTTATGCAATAGATTTACATTTGTTTAGAGGCATTAGAAAATACTTTCCACACTTTGGTATGCAAGGGATTGTAGGGTTATTAACAATTTGTGAACTCTTGAACAGTATGGCATAGGGCTTTTGCTCAATTTTTCTGAGTCCTGAGGGACCTTATTTCACTGTTACTGTTTTGAGATTCATATCTATTACATATCTATTTCTGAATCAAAGCCCACATAACACAGAGCTTTCAAGCATTTGTTTATGGCCTTGTAGTTCAGAATTGGACTGACAAGTGATTGCAAAATAGGGATGTGTTATATTTACCTGCAAAGCTTCAGTTACTCTTTGGATTCACTACAATCATATCATACTGTAGAACTGAAAAGCTGAAATCAAACTCAAAAGGAACCTGCTGAACAAGCCCCATAACACAACACTTGTCAAAAATAGCTTGAAAGTCATTGACATCCCAGCTAAGGTTTTTATCAATGAAGACTATTTCATGAGTATATTTTTCCACAAATACTTGGGATAAAAAAAAGGCTAGTCACAGCTTCTAAACAAGACTTTATATTTTAAACTAAAAAGACTTGAGATTTTAAACTAAGCAGAACAACAAATGTAGGAAATGATCTAGGGATACGTATATATTAAAGAATGCCAGACATGGAGACATGTTCCCTGAGTATTTTACCTCCTAACTGTGAAACTGCAATCAAATAGCAGGCTTAGTTTCATTCTAATAGATCCTCACAAGTTTACGATTCTAAAATCAAGCAGGTCTGTGAAAAAAGCAGGTTTGAGTTCATTACTTTTAAAAAGGAGCAGGAAATCCACACAAGCAAAGGCACTCCATCCTTATATACTGGAAACTGCTGGTTCGTTCTACAACTCCTGCAGTTTGTTTTGGAAGATCTAAGCACCATTCACAGACCCACAGAATCATAGAATGGCTTGGATTGGAATACATCTTAAAGATCATCTAGTTCTAGCCCTTTTGCCATGGACCCTCCACAACTTCCATTAGATCAGGTTGCCCAAAGCCCCATCCAGCCTGGCCTTGAACACTTCCAAGGATGGGGCCTTCACAGCTCCTCTGGGCAAACAATGCCTTACTGCCCTCATAGTGAAGAACTGCTTCCTAAAATCTAATCTAAATCTACTCTCTTTTAATTTAAAAGTTTGTCCTATCACTACACTCCCTGATTAAGAGCATCTCTGCTTCTTTCTTTTTAGTCCTTTTTAAGTATTGAAAAGCTGTGAAAAGGTCTCCCACAGAGCTTTCTTTTCTCTCAGACTTTCTCATAGAAGAGGTGCTCCAGCCTTCTGATTGTCTTCATAGCCCTCCTTTGGACTTGCTCCAGGAGGTCTATATCTTTCTTGTGCTGGGGGCTCTGGAACTGAATGCAGTACTCTGAGAGTAGAATAGAGGGGGAGAATCACCTCCTTCAACCTGCTCTCTTTTCTTCTGATGCAGGCAAAGATATGGTTGGCTTTCTGGGATGCAAGCACACATCCACCGTTACCCCCAAGTCCTTCTCAGCAGGGCTGCTCTCAATCCGTTCATTGCCCAGCCTGATTCATGTTTGGGATTGCCACAACCCAGGTCGAGGACTTTGCACTTGTCCTTGTTAAATTTCATGAAGTTTGCACAGACCCACCTCTCAAGCCTGTCCAGGTCCCTCTGGATGGCATCTCCTATCTTCAGCATGTCAACTGCACCACAGAGTTTGGCATCATCTACAAACTTGCTGAAGGTGCACTCAATCTTACTGTTCATGTTGCTGACAAAGGTGTTCAATAGTACTATTCCAAATTCTGATCCCTGAGGAACACCATTTGTCACTGGTTTCCACCTGGACATTGAGCCATTAACTGCAGTTCTCTGGATGCTGTCATTCCTTATCTATCAAGTAGTCCATCCATCAAATCCATGTCTGTCCAATTTGAAAACAAGGATATCATGCCGGACACTGTCAAATGTTTTGCACAAGTCCAGACAGATGACATAAGTTGCTCTTCCCTTATCCACCAACGTTGTAATCCTATTGTAGAAGGCCACCAGATTAGTCAGTCATGATTCATCCTCAGTGAAGCCATGTTGGCTGTCACAAATCACCTTGTTATTCTCCATGTGCCTTCACATAGTTTCCAGGAGGATCTTCTCCATAAGCTTGCCAGGCACAAAGGTGAGACTGACTGGCTTAGTTTCCAGGGTCTTCTATTTTTCCCTTTCTAAAAATGGGGGTCATGATTCCCCTTTTCCAGTCACTGAGAAATTCACCAGACTGCCATGTCTTCTCAAATATGATAGAGAGTGGCTTATCAATTTCATCCACGAGTTCCCTCAGGATCTGCACCTCATCAGGTCCCAGGGACTTGTGCATATTTAGGCTCCTTAAATGGTCTCAAACCTGATCTCCTACACTGGGCAGTTCTTCATTTTCCCAGGCCCTGCTTTTGCCTTCTGGGGCTTGGGATGTATGTCTAGAGCTATTGCCAATGAAGACAGAGGTATAAAAGTAACTGAGTACATCAGCCTTCTTCATATTCCAGTAACAAGGTCTCCAACTTCATTCTGGAGAGGGCCCATACTCTCCCTAATAATTCCTTTATAACTTCTTGTTGACCTTGATGTCCTTGGCCAGATTTAATTCTGTTGGGGTGTTAGCTTTCCTAATTTTATCCCTGAAAAACCTCTTGGTAGTTGTGGTGGTGGTTTTAACTGTCTGGACAGCAGAACTCTACCACAACCACACTCTCACTCCCCTTCCTCAAAGAGAAAGAGGGAGAAAATATAATGAAAAGGTCTCAAGGGTTGAGATAAGGACAGGGAGATTACTCACCAATTATCATCATGGGCAAAACAGACTCAGCATAGGGAGATTAAAATAATTTATTGCCTATCACTAAGAGACTAGAGCCATGAGAAACTAAAAGCAAACTAAAACCACCTTCCTTTACCTGTCTTCTTACACCTCCTCCCCCTGAGCGGTGCAGGTCAGTCTATAGTAGTTTGTCTCTACTGCTCCTTCATGCTCACTCTCTGTCCCTGCTGCAGTGTGGGGTCCCTCCCACAGGATGCAGTCCTTCCTGAACTGACCCTGCAGGAGCTTCCCAAAGGCAGCTGTTCTTCAAGAAAAGCTCCAATATGGGTCTGTACCATGGAGTTGTGGTGTTTTTACCTTTCTAGGCAGCTGAATGCCAGCACAACCTCTCTCTTACTTCCCCTCCTCAGAAGTGAAGGGAAAGAAGAAGGAAAAAAAAACCCACACTCATGCATTGAGATAAGGATAATTTAAATAAAGAGAAAATAATTACTAAAGTAAAATTATTATTAAGGGAAAATTAAATAATTTAACCAATGGGAAAAGGAAACGGGAAAACAAAAAAACAAAAAGGCCATGTGGAAACACAGAGGGAGGGAAAATAAATTACTCTGTATTTCCCATCCATGAGCAATGCCTGACCATGTCCCTGAAGCATGGCTTCAATACACATAGCTGTTATTCAGGAGAACAGAAGTTTTCATAATGAGAGCCCACCTCTCCCCTCTCCTTCTCATTTGCAGCATTACATTGCTGAGTGTGGCATCATATGGTATGGAATATCTCTTTCCTTGGTTTAGGTCATCTGTCCTGGTGATGTCCCCTCCCCACCTCTTACCCACCCCCAGTCTGCTGGCTCTTGACAGGGTTGGAAGGAGTCCTGATGCTGTGCCAGTATTGCTCAGCAGTAGACACAACACTAGTGTCATACCAATGCTGTTCTAGCTGCAGGTGCAGAGCACAGCGCTGTATGGGCTACTGCAGAAAAAGTTAATTCCATCCCAGCCAGACTCAGTACCACAGGGTCCATCCCCCAGCAGCAAACTGCTCCAGCACGGGTCCCCCACGGGTGGGCCGCAGCTCCCCCCAGACCCCTGCTCCTGCGTGGGCTCCTCTCCACGGGCTGCAGCTCCGGCCCGGGGCCTGCTCCTGCGGGGGCTCTCCATGGGCCGCAGCCTCCTCCAGGCCACATCCACGTGCTCCAGCGGGGGCTCCTCCACGGGCTGCAGCGTGGAGATCTGCTCCATGTGGGACCCATGGGCTGCAGGTGGACAGCCTGCTCCACCAGGGGCCTCTCCCTGCACAGGCCACAGGGGAACTGCTGCTGCCTGCCTGGAGCACCTCCTGCCCTCCTGCTGCACTCATCTTGGGGGCTGTAGGGCTGGTTCTCATTCCTCTCTCCCAGCTGCTGTTGCCCAGCAGTTTTTTTCCCTTTCTTTAATTTGCTCTTCCAGAGGCCCTACTAGCATCACTCACTGGTTCGACTCTGGACAGCAGAGTCCCTTTGGGAGCTGGCTGAAACCGGCTTTTTATCTAACATGGGGCAGTTGGTGGGCTCTGCTTACAGAGGTCACCCCTGCAGCCCCCCTGCTATCAAAACCTTGCTGTATAAACCCAATACAGTTTTCCTCCCAGGTTACTCATCCTTGCTTCCACCCTCTGAAGGCTTCCTTTTTCTTCTTGAGTTAGGCCAGGCGCAACTTGTTCATCTATGCAGGCCTCCCAGCATCTTTGCCTGACTACTTTGTTGACATGCATTACTCTTAACCTTGAAAGAGGTGATCCTTGAATATCAGCCACCTTTCTTGGGCCCCTTTGCCCTCCAAGGCTTTACCCCATGATACTCTAATAATCAGATCCTTGAAGAGGCCAAAACCTACTCTCCCAAAGCCCAGGGTTGTGAGCTTGGTGTGCCCTCCTTGTTGGCATAAGGGTCTTGAACTCCACCATTTCATGATCACTGCAGCCAAGGCTGCCCTTGCACTTCACATTCCCCACCAGCCCCTTCTTGTTGGTGAGAACAAGGTCCATCATAGCACTGGCACCTCTGTGACTTGGAGAAGGAAGTTATGACCAATACATTTCAGGAACATTCTGGATTGTTTGTGCCTTGCTGCATTGTTCTTCCACCAGATATCAAGGTGGTTATCACATGAGGATCATGGCTTGTGAACGTGAGGCTCCTCCTGTCTGTCTACAGAGGGCCTCACATGCTCAGTCTTCCTGGTGAGCTGCCTGTAGCAGACCCTCATCTCTCACGTTACCTCATCTCTCTCTGCTGTCCCTTTAATCTTGACCCATCCCAGGCAGAGCTTCATTCACTTCACCTGGTCATTGGCATAGAAAGCAACACCCCCTCCTTATCTCACCTGCCTGTCCTTCCTAGACAGTCTATATCCTTCCATCGCAACACTGCTATCATAGGAGCTACTCCACCACGTTTCTGTGGTGCCAATAAGATCATAGCCCTGCAGGTGCGTACATGTCTCTAATTCCTCTTGTTTATTCCACATACTACTTATGTTTGCATAAAGGCATTTTAGTTGGTCCCCTGATGAAACAGTTTTATTGACTGGAGTGGCTGGAATCCCTTTGTGCTGCTCTTCAGGTGCTCTCCTGCCGACCTCTGATCCTTTTCATGCCTCTGTGCATCTATTGCCAGCACTAGCATCAATTTGATAAGAGTCAGGTGGATTGAGGTTCCCCTCCCCTGAGCACCTTTAAGTTTAAAGCACTCTTCAACAGTTTGGCAAGCCTGTGACTAACGATGCTCTTTCTCTCCTCCAGAAGATGGACTCCATCAGTCGCCAGTATGACAAGATTTCTCAGAGAGAGTCCTATGGTCTTAACAGCCAAATTCCACTGGTCCTGTGGACACATATCTGCAAGATTTGACAGGCCCTTTCAATGCCTTTTCCTCTGACTGGTAGAATCAAAGAGACTACCTGTGTTCCAGAGCCTCTTACAGGTGCTCCAAGGGATTTGTATTCCTTCATGATATGCTTTGGTCTGCTCTTGATGGTGTCATTGGTGCTCACATGAAAAAACAGCAGCGGATAGTAGTCTGTGAGCCGCACAAGGCTTGGTAGTCTCAGCAATGTCCATAGTACAAGCCCCTGGCAGGCAACACACTTCTCTTCAGTATGTGTCAGGCTGGCAAACAGGGGCCTATGTACCACTCAGAAAAGAGTTACCTACAAATATCACATCACCTTTTCTTCATTTCATTGGTTGCTATGTAGGAAACAGATCAGGCTGTTCTTAGTCAGGGCCAGCATCTCCTCTAATCTGACAGGTCCTTCCTCTTCAGTCCACAGAGCTGTGGAGTGATTCTGCAAGAGCATCTAAGGACTGGGGGGAAGTCTCTTCTTCCTGCTGGTCCTTGCTGTTGAAAGCTTCAATTCTTCTCTGTTATGGGCCTTCCTCCCTTCTGTGTATGCCTGTGGGCTGTTTGGTTGTGGGTCCACTGCTAACTGCTTGGAACAAACTTCTTCTCAGCATTCCTGATGTTATTCAGCCTTCTTACCAGCTCCTGCAGCTCAGCAATCTGATGCAGGAAGGCCTCCACCTGAGTATTCCTTTTTCAGGTAGGTCTGCTGCGTATCTATGCCACAAGAGAAAGACTTCTTGCAGTCTGAGGTCTTCACTGCAGCCTACCCTGCCTTGTTTTTCTAACATACACCTGTCTTATATATGAAAACCATAATTAACATCTGGTATATAGCTCTATTTATTATTTTTCTCTTTTTACACTTTGTATACAATGGAAAGCTTAGTGAACCTATTTCTGAATTTCTGTAAGTTATATTTTGTGCAAGACTTGAATTCACCTGATTTTAGGTATCTCACTATTCAGCACACTTCCATATCATATTTATTAAAGCATAAAAATGCACTTAAACCTGGCAAAAAGTGAGGGTTCAAGGCGATTTTCTTGGCCATATGTCTAGTAGAAATAACTAAAAATCTTGCACCATATATTTCAGATATTGTATGAGATATTCTTCATACACTTTTTTTTTTTTGACATATTTTACGCTGAAATAACCTAGCAAGATGACAGAAGGATGTAATTTTTTTTAAAAGAGATTTTCAGAAGTCAACACTTTTCACATATACTCAAAAAGATTTCACAAAAACATAGGAAGGTGTAGCTTATCCCTAACTACACGTCCCTATTTCTATATGGGACTCCGCTTTGCTTTCAGTGATTGACCAAGAAGCAGTGTGAGTATTTTCAGCTCACTGGTATCATAGAGGAGCTTGAATCTTTACAACTCAATTTATCTTCCAAATTAATGTTTTTTTGGCACAAAATTACACTGTAGTGGTAAATATGAATGTAAAACTGCAAAGCAAAAACATGCGTTCATCAGCACCTCAAAAATGTTTGTCATAAACACAGGCTGTAATTATTATATTACATAAAACGTAATTGCATGTGGTTATGTCCATTGCAGTAATTACTACAAGGCATGTGGTTAAACACGCATTTGTGCAGTTGCATGAACATTTTCTGAATGCATTAAAATCTGAACTGAGGAAAGATTCCTACAGTCTCGAACTTTAATGCTCCTAGGCAGTAATTTCTGAAGTACTACTACAGATCCGATCAAATTACTTTCATTTTTTAACTTCAAAATATATATTTTAGTGCATCAGAATCTTAATTTAAAAAGTTGTTTGTTTTTTTTTTAAGTAAGGAAATTTATTTTTAATACTTCTTAAAATGTGCATGGAATGTTAGTGAGATGCTGTTCAGTCATTTTTCTTCAAAGAGAACTTCAAAATGTAGTTTTGTTGTTGTTGTTTTGTTTTTGTTTGTTGTATTTTTTTTTCAGTATCTAAAAATATTTTCTTTTATAACTTTCTAAACATTCATTGGAAATATCTTCCGGAGCTAAGACAGGAAGACATGAGAGACTAAATGAGGTGTGAAGTACTGTGAGATGATGTGTGAAAATGTGAAACAGCAATAAACACAGAGAAGAAAAGACTTGGGTTTTACAGACATATTCTTTACAGAACATGAAGTAGAGCAACAGTTTTCTGTGAGAGCTTTTCCCAATCCTGGATAGGATTGTAAAATAATAAAAGGGAATTTAACTAAATGTTTAACCTTTCAGTTCAGCCCTTCCCTTACAAGGCTGAATAAAACATAATCAGGAGACAGATTCATCATGGGAGACAGGGACCACCTTAAAATATTTGGTGGTAGCTGGGCCATGTGAAGACATTTGTTTCTATACAACAAACACCATTGTGAACTCCCTTGACAAATACATGGCTCAACTCTCAACTGCCATTATGTTCAGGGGTGTGCATAAGTTCTTGAGTTTTCGCTACAGCTCTGAGAACCTTGAACGATAGGACAAAAATTTAATGAGGCAGCATTTATTTTTCAGAAATACAGAACAAATTTCTATTCTGCTGAGGTAGATTCTTTAGTCTATTCATTTTTTTTTAAAACATAGCCGAGTCTTCTCATGTGGTATATTAAAGTTTTCCTAACTTTAATACGAAATAATCAATCTTTCATTTGTGGATGACATTTCTAAAAAACAGAGAAATGGAAAGAAAATCTAAAATGTGTCTCTCATCTCTCAGATTGATTCCTTAAAAAAAAAAAAAAAAAAAAGAGAGAGAGAGAGAGAGAGAGAAAGTTTTTGAATATACCTCAATGATAAGTATTGCAATTCATGAAATTGTTTTTTGTAATCAAATATGACAACATCAAGATGCTTTTTACACATTTAAATACTATGAAAATTAGTTGTAAAATTAAGACAGAAAAATCATAAATAATTCATCTATGGGAGTTTTTTTCACTCATTTTAAAAAAAAAAAAAAGTTTATTGTGAGGAGGGAGAAAGGGCAAAATGCTACTCTTTTAAAAATAGCACTACTTCCAATACCTAGCTATTTTCCACTATTGTAGCATCAGTTCTGTTGCACTTTGGTGCTCTGTGGAATCAGGTCAACAGGATATTCTTAATGATCAGCACCCATGTTGCCACTGACTTGAATTCTTACCTGGAAACTGAGGAAAATAAAATAAAAAATATCTAAATGCTTTTTTCCGAGCAAGGGTTTGATCTAAAATCCTCATATAAAATAAGCTGATCCTAAGTATTTCTGGTCAGTACCTGTCTTTCGAGGAACATAATGATCCCATTGGTGTCCTCAATAGATTAGTAGGTGTCTGCTCAGCTTCTTTCCTGTTAACCTGAAATCAAATTGTTTTTAGGTAGAGCCTTTTGACACAGTTAACAGGAACAACCAAAGCTTTACTGCTAGATGATAATTTGTCTAGCTTCCTTCTTTTGTCTATTTTACAAATGAAAGAAGTAAGATAGAGAGGCTTAGGTCTGGATTTTCAGAATTGCACATAATTCTCTATTAGTTCCTAATAATTTTAATTTGTGTGGGAGAGAGGTAGTTATCCTTTAAGTATCTCTGAGGAGCCAGGCTAGATCTCTGACAAGATCTGTCATGACCAAAGAATGAAGCTCAGTTTTCTCAAGAATGCAAGTAATTTTCGAAGTATTGTAGTGTTCCCCCAATTTAACCAGTATGACTCACTCACAATGGCAGATGGAAGATTAAATGAAGCACAGGAAATCTGGTCTGTCACTAACTAATGGATTAGAAGCAAAATTTTCACTTCTCTTGTTTTACTTATCAAACATGAATTTTGTCTGATTTATTTTCAAAAATGGATATCTGACAGCTGCATAATGTACACTTTTAAAATGCTTGAGCTGAGTAATCACATGAGCATTTTGTATCAACCTTGTCACTCTAGGGCTGCTCATTTATACTGTAAACTAAATGTCAAATAAGACTGTGCCCTCTTATAGAAAAGGATGTGAAATTTCTGAAATGCAAAAGAAGACAGTGCATATTCGTTTAAAAAAATACCAAAAAGCTAAACATTACAAAAAGGCACATCATTCACTAACAGAAGTAGGTAACAGGATTCCTAATTTCCTTCACCATCTCCCACGAAGATGGTGAAGGGCCTTCACCATCTCCTACAAAGATGAGGGGAAGACATATGTGGAAGGTCTGAGGTTACTGGGCCTGTTCAGCCTGGAGAAGAGGAGGCTGAGGGGTGACCTCGTTGTGGTCTACAAATTCCTCGCGAGAGGGAGTGGAGAGGCAGGTGACCTATTCTCCATAAACACCAGTGATAGGACCCGTGGGAACGGCGTTAAGCTGAGGCAGGGGAAATTTAGGCTGGACATCAGAATGAGGTTCTTCACCAAGAGAGTGGTTGTGCACTGGAACAGGCTCCCCAGTGAAGTAGTCACTGCACCAAGCCTGTGTGAGTTTAAGAAGCAATTGGACTGTGCACTTAGTCACATGGTCTAAACTTTTGGGTAGACCTGTGCGGTGCCAGAAGTTGGACTTGATGACCCTTATGGGTCCCTTCCAACTCGGGATATTCTATGATTCTAT
>CM021729.1:47585037-47607967 GCA_011074415.1 Stictonetta naevosa
GCAACGTTAGCAATTTGAAATTCATCTGGAAGTTAGCAGTGGACAGGACCTTGGAACATGTTTTACGACAGCAAAAGGTAACAATATGCTGACTTTTAGAAAAGCAAGGACCTTGTTACACAATGAAACCTTTCACTACCAGAAAATAGATAAATACAACTTTGCAAGGGGATATTTCCAGTCCTTCCTTTCCATATTATTTCTGCTCCCTATGTTTCTTTTGTCTTCCATTAGAAAACCTAAGGTAGTTTTTGATCTATAGTTTCACACTTTAGCTACCAGAGTTACCCATTTTTTCATCCTCCAGTACCTTACGTACTAGGATAACTCACAAAAGAGTTATCGATAAATCTTTTGCATCTTAAAACTGCAATCAATAAATTAGCACATAAAACTTGAACTTAATATTGCAAATGTTAATAATCTGTGATTTATTGAGAATATTAGTTTAATGTAACTCAGTTTTACCATTAATCTAAAAACTCTGTGCATACTTAATAAAGCTAATGAAAGTCAAATTAAGCACTTAAAAAAATAAAATTTTCAACTCCTACTAGTACTAACAGAACAACTCAAAAATAATTATGATGATATCCCCACAAATAAATATACTATTGTTAACCAAAACTGTCTTGGTAAGGTGTTTCTTTGTTTTTGTTTTGTTTTGTTTTAAGGTATCATCTTCACCTGTAGTTTGGCTATTTTAGAAATAAAAAATGGAAGGAGAGTTTTGCAGTAATGCCATAAGGGCACAAAGGGAAAATCCAGTAGAGAAATGACAGGATGCTCAAGATGTCTGTATCTTCCTGTGCTGGCATTCTGTCGTTTCTGTTCCATACCTCCCATTTTTCAGCTGAAAAATTCCTTATTTCCCACTTCTCCTGCCAGAAACATCCTCCACAAAATTCCCTCCACCGCGTTCCCATGCTTCTGAGAACTACCTGTCAGGGCACCCTGCTACAAAGCACCTGGAACCTCAGCTCTTCTCCTCTAAGATGTCAGCTTTATCCCATGTCAGGAAAAACCCCAGAACTTTCTTAAAAAGTGTAGTTGTAGAAACAGTCGTGTGCTTCCAGAGGTAGAGCGATTGTTAGCTGCTTACACCCAGCTAGAGCCCTGGTACTCAATGGTTTCCAAAGTTTCTCACTGCCCACAGCCCCACATAGCCACCATAGCTCTGGCTGTCAACACAGCTGCACTTGTCCTACAATCTCCTTTCCCCTGATGACAAAACCAAAGTCTTGTCTTCTCCTGGCAGGGCATAAAAAACTCAGACTCAGGAGGTACTTAGTAAAGCAAGCGTGGAAGGGATTGTGATGGCAGAAAATATCGGCAGAGCTGGGGGAAAGTGGACCACAAACTATTTGCCAGAATCATGGGGAAAAACTCTGTACAGCTGTTCTGAGTGCCTTATCTGTAAAATGCTTGTGAAAGCCAGGATTAGGAATATGAGTGCTAGAGCTCACCAAAGACCAACATGAAGACAATAAAGGTGTGTTAACACATCCATCAAGAAGTTGCAATGCCTTGGAGCAGAAACAGCAATCTACTCAAACTTGAGCATGTAGCAATAACTATGATTAAGGCTGATTGTCATGAACTACTGAAGTCCTCCTAGAAGCATTGTGTGAACTATTGTATTCACTCTTCTGTACTGATTCCTACAGATGTTCCATAATTAGCATTTTTCCTTCCTAAATCTTGTTGTGTGATATATATATATTTTCTCTTCCTATTTTCCCATGTGAATCTTCAGCTGTCTTAAACAGGACAAGGGTTCTTTTCCTGAGGTGTCATCTTATATGAGATGATTTGTGAATTCTTAATGCACTATTTTTTCCAGTCTTGTTTATTTTTTTATGACTGTGAAAATTGTGAGCCACTAGATCTTTAAAAACAAACAAACAAACAAACAAACAAACAAAAAACCACAAACATTGTTTGAATAGCATGTCAGTTTGGAATTTTTCTAGTAATTGTCAAAGTGTTGCAGATTATTTTGTCATATCTTGTTGATTTTCAGTCATTTACACTTGTTTCTAATTAAGAAGACATTTAAACTGCTTATGTTACTTAGTGCACTGTTTAGTTACATATTCTAATCTTCTTCCCTTAATTTAGCATGAAATATTTAAATGTAGTAGATCTTCATAGTTGCAGGAGATAATTAAATATTTACTTAGCATTACTAAATTTTAATGGACAGATTAATTACGTTTTTATTGCAAATATTTCAAGGTTTAATCATTTCTTCATTGTTAGATATTTCAAATTGACTTGACTAACGAAGACAATTAAACCTAATTAATGAAACCTTACATGGAAAGCAATTTATTTAAAATCAGTTACAGACAGTGACATCTGATCCATTTATGATGACAGATAGTAAATGTAGTAATGCTTGGATTGTCTTTAACAAAATAATTATATTAATATATACCACATAGAATTAAATTAACTCACATAAAGGTGGTAACTTTTACATCACATGCTGAAGATCATTTTATAAAGCTACTATAAAATGCATAAAGATTTAACTGGGTATCAGGGTCATCACTTCACTCTTAGATCTGGGGAAAGAAGGAGCAGAACTTGATAAAGAAAATTTCTTCCTGAATTTCATTCACTTTTCTATTTTTCAAGTATTTTAGTAAAACCAAATAGCATGTTCTTATCTTTCAGTATCCAACAGGAAAATTTGTTGGAATATTTGAAACTAAAATACTTTCCCTAAAATGGCTTTGTAAATAACTGTTTTATAAATAAATAAAATGAAGAACATATATAATGCAACAGCTTGAAAGAAGTGAATGATTAGAAATATCTACTTCAAACAATTCAAAATAAAACTAACTTTTTGGGAATATTAAAAATAAAATAATAATAATAATAATAATAATAATAATAATAATAATAATAATAAAAAGTTTTGTCAGTATTTTAGAAAGTCATCCAAATAAAAATGATGCTATTATGGTATCAGTCACATCATAAAGGGTCTTTTTTCTGTACCCTTCACCAACTTCATTTTCCTTCTTTGGAAACACTTCAGCACCTTGATGTCCTTCTTGTAGTGAGGGTCCCAAAACTGAACACAGTATTTGAGGTTTGGCCTCAGCAAAGCCAAGTACAGAGGGACAGTCATTTCCATAGTCCTGCTGGTCACACTATTTCTGATACAAGCTAGGATGCTGTTGGCCTTCTTGGCCACCTGCTAGCTCATATTCAACCAGCTATTGATCAAAACCTTGGGTCCCTTTCTACCAGGTGGCTTTCCAGCCACTCTACAAGCCTGCAGCATTTAGGTTAGAGTTTGGGAGGTTGTCCCCCAGTTGCAGTACACAGCACTTAGCCTTGTTGAACTTCATATAGTTGGCCTCAGCCCAAACAGTCCAGACTATCCATATCCCTCCTACCAGACCTCCTACTCTAGAGCAGATCAACACTCGCACCTAAGTTGATGTCTTCTGCAAACTTACTGAGGGTGCACTCAATTCCATCTTCGAGATCACTGATAAAGGTATTGAAGAGAAGTGGCTCCAATACTGAGCCCTGGGACACCACTAGTGACCGGCCTCCCCATGGATTTAACTCCATTCACCATGACTCTTTGGGCCCAGCCACAGTGACAGTTTTTAATCCAACCAAGCATACACTCACACAGGCCTTGAGCAGGCAGCTTCTTCAGGAGAATGCTGTGGGAAATGGTGTCAATTCCCTACTGACATCTAAGTAGGTGATATCCATGGCCTTTCCCTCATCCACAGTGCATCACACCCTCATAGAAGAGTATCAGGTTCATCAAGCTAACTGGACCTGATCACCTGGTTGTTCTGTAAGTGCTGTGTGATGGCACTCAGACTGCTCGATGAGCTTCCGCTGCACTAAGGTCAGACTGACATGCCTGTAGTTTCCCAGATCTTCCTTCTGGCCCTTCTTGTAGGTGGTCATCAAGTTTGCTAGTAACCGTTAGACTGGATTTGGCTCTACACATCGTCTATCCATGGTAAAAACAATAAACACAGTGAAATTTCTGAATAAAACCATAAGGCAGGCAGTGTTCCCTTTAGTAATGTATAGAACTTCGGTAAATAAGGGTACTTGGTAAAGTATTTAACACCTCTAAACAGAGAAACACTCCCTGCTGAATAAGTAGGGGAAAATATTAACATAGATGAGCGTAAAATCTCTGACCTGTAGTGCTTATCTTAATAAATCAATAAATCAATAAATAAGTATTAAATATATTTATCTGCTGTAGCATTCTTCTCCCTGAACTGAAATGTGCTGTAAGGCACAACACAATGTAGTTCAATAAGGTACTGAGATAAGAAAGATGATTTCTTGGAGCTTTTCTGATATGTGTTACATATGATTTTACGTACTGAGTTGTAAAGGAAAGGGAAGATAACTTATGACATATCTTTGTCGGTTAAAGATATTTAATTTTTATCTGTATAATTGTGTGTAGACCACATCCTTGCTCCAATTCTTTTTCCGATGTTTCCTTGTGGTGGTCCTGTCACTGCTAAAATTCCAGTGCTAAATTATGGTAAGGAATGGGCCTCCAGCATATTTTAATGTCAAGATCTGTATGTCTTCTGAGAAATGCACTAAGGTAGTTGAAATCCTAAAAGAAATTTACCTCACAGAAGAAAATTTTTCACATATAACCCAATTCTAAGGACCACAATAACAAAAGTTGAAATGAACAGGAGTTTTTTTGTTTTGTTTTGTTTGTTTTGTTTTTCTTTGGAAAATAGGAAGCACACTCTAACAATACATATATATTCTTGACCTACAAATAATAACTATGCTTTTACATTAGATAGTCCTCATTCTTCTAAGCTCCAGAAAATATCAACATTTCTCATTTCTTTAGATTATCAGAAAGGAAAATGATGGGTTGTAAAATTCAAGGTGTTATTTCCAATATTTTATGTCTAGATTTACTATGGGATTTTAATTTTAAATTAGGCACTGCCTTTCAGGGTGAGTTTTTGGAAACTAGTAGTAAGATGAAGAGAATATGGAGAAGAAAAATATTTTTTTTTTTTTTATGGTAAAAGGTAACAGAAAATACTGAGGCTAAGTTTTGCACTGTTCATTTTAGAGTACTAAATCTCAATGTATCCATCCTGCTCTATATTTTGTGGCAAGAAATAGGGTTCAAAATCAAGAAGATCTAGTTATCTTTCTTGGCTACGGTGTCCTCAGCATTGCTTAGCTGGGTTTTATAACATTGTGTAAGTCCAGAATAGTGTCTGTATAGCTTAGTGACAAAATGAACATTTGGAATTACAGGTGAGTGTCAGAAAAGGTAGGAGAGACAGAAATGAGTTATTTTTAAAGGTTCTTCCTGTCTTGCTTTTGCTGTTAATCCATCTGTCCTTAGTGGCAATAACTAGATGATTCTAGAAGTGTTTTATGATAAAGGTTCTGTTTGTAGGAGAAAAGCAGCAGAACAAGTGTTTGTAAATCAGTGACAGGATACCAATGAGACTGTTTACGTAGAAATATAAATATTCTTCATGTTGCAGTTAGAGAAGAGCTTCTATTTGAAAATCAAAAACAAAATAAAGCAACAAACAAAAAACAAGCAAACAAACAAAACAGCTATAACTAGTTTCTATTGTTTTCAGGATCTTTGCTGCCATGTTAGTGTGGATTACAAAGATTTTCTATACACAGCTTTACAATTCATTTCTGGCTGTTCAGATTTTTATGAGTGTCCTCAGATGCAATTTAAAAAAATCTATGTAAACTGCATTAGATTAGACAGATATATAACTACAACAACAATACACCTATAAATTTTGTATATGCAGCACTTCATTGCTATTAGCAAAGTGCAATTATCTGCTAACACTACCTGTTAGTTCTATATTATTAATTATTTTATTGTTTCTTCCACAATTTATATGTTTGACTCTGCTGTGAGAAAACCTAACCTGTCGTTTGTAATGTATTGCAGAAGATGATAATACAGTGTCTTTAGTCCTAATATAGACGGGTAAATTGTTTCAGTAGCAAGCCAGCAAAAGGGAATAACTTTATTTTAAAAACATGCTTTTGAATAGATTATAACCAATGTAAAATTTGATCTCTTAAAAAAAATAAATATACATTTAATATTTTCAATCTATAAAAAATGTGATTGAAGAGCTTTTTTTCTAATATTACACAAATATTTGATTATTTCTAAAGCTCATGTTTTCTTTTAATTTCATAAAATAAAGTTATGGAAAAAATGTCTCTAGAAGGTGTTTGTTTCTTGTTGTTGTTGTTGTTGCTTTTTTCTGTATTTATCTATGAAAATATCACTTACACAGTACACTTAACCAGCTCTCAGTGACAAAGCCTTACCTGTTTTTAATTTGTCCTTAGTGTGTAACAGATCATTTATTTATTTATTTATTTGTTTATTGCCTTGGACACTCAAATTTAACCATGTTTTATGACCCAGTAAATGCAGAAGATAACCTTTACTATGCCAGTAAAAACCGATAAGCTTCTATAGCACATTAAAAATGACAGATCACAATGTGTTTTGCAATATTTACTTTGGGTTCTGTTTTCCTAGCAGAAAGTACCCATAGTAGGTAGTAGCGTATGATTATTGCCATCATATTATTTTGTTTTGGGTTAAAGCATAAGTGAAATGCTGAGACCTGAGTGCTTCATGTGTCCTTTTACCAAAGCAATGCAAATAGCTGAGGCCTACCATGTGATTGGACAGCCGTATCAGAAGTGACAGGTCATTTGCAAGGACAGATGCTGCTGAATTTTGAACAATATACATAATAATGGAAAAATACAGACAGTGGAATATCCTGCTTTTTCCTGGGTAATGTGCGATGTCAGTGGATGATTTGGTGCCATCCAGGTGCCAAAACATCATGCTAGTAATCCAATAATACAAAAAAAAATAAGTGAAGGAAGATCATGGAACAGCAGCAA
Source organism: Stictonetta naevosa (assembly GCA_011074415.1). Lineage (NCBI taxonomy): Eukaryota > Metazoa > Chordata > Aves > Anseriformes > Anatidae > Stictonetta > Stictonetta naevosa. The sequence continues at coordinate 47,591,998 of CM021729.1, forward strand.
AGAATATGCTGCTTCAATTTAACTCAGTACATCATCTCTTTAATCTCTTTCAGAATCTTAGAGTGAGATAGTGGAGACTGGATTATGTGGCTTGTACAACAACCAAGTGAGAAGAACAGTGGGAACATCTGTCTTCATGAAAAATTAAATAACTATTTGGAAACACATGAGAACGTGTTGCTATTGAGACATGAAATTTGGTGCAATATAGTTCATCTGTGCCATAATACAGTTCACAGGTCATGTTTTCACTTATGAGCTGAGGTGATATATGGAACTTCCTTTACACATGAGCATGGCCAGACACTGTAAAAACATTTTTCTCCAGTTTTAAACAGAATACCCTTTTTATCCTGATTGAAGTCTTAATTGGAGTTTTGGCAGGCTAAGACCAGAGAGACTTTTGGTACCTTATGTTAATTACTAGTCAAACTAAAGGACAATCTGATCCAATAACTAATCCAAAAACTTCATAGATATTTTTGACAGGTTACAATCTCCAATAACATTGTAAAACTTCTAACGTCATTCAAAGTTTCTCTTTTTTATTTTTTAAGGACTGCAGGTTGATATAGTAATATTTTAATTAGAAAATTAAAAGTGTAAGGCAATGTTTTACATGCTTTCAGAAAGGCCAACTCATTAGCTAAGACTTTTGAGAAAGAAAATTACAGATATTTCTTAGAAATCATGAAGAGTAATCCAGAACACAATGGATGGTAGTAGTATAGGTGCAGTTTCCATGATTATTATCTGGAAATGAATTATTTATAGATCAAAAAAGTACAGAAGTGAGAATTTTAACAAAATGTGTTTTTTAAGTAGTGTTTTTCAGTACTTGCTGAATATTAAAACATCACTGTTCCATGTTTGAATGCTATCTGATAATTACCTCAGAGTACTGAAATTCTGGAGAAAACACTCTTAGGATAATAGTCTGTGCCGTGGTGGTTGTTTTTTGTTTGTTTGTTTGTTTGTTTTGTGTGTGTGTGTGTGTGTGTGTTTTCAGTGTGAACTTGTGGACAGAAGGCTGCTGAAGAAACAACAACAACAAAAACATCATTGCAGCAAACAATTGATATAAAACTCAGCAGCTTAAAGACTGTATTTTGCACGTTGTATATAGAGAGAATATCCAAAATTTAATACTAGTATATAAGATTACTTTGGCTTTCAAGATAGGTCATACAGAAAAAAATGTTGCCTATAGTAACATCACATTTTGGAATAGATTTTTGGCAGGTTCTTGGTTTCCTTTGTGAAATTGTTTGGTTTTGCATTTGTGGAAAATAAAGGAAAATGGAAGCTTTCTACAATTCACAAAATAAATAAATAAATAAAATAAGTATTTATATAGAAATATAATGAGCTATTTGTAGTTGTAGTGTTAGCATTCGTGACACACATGTAAATTATGCAGTTCTTTCAGCTGTGTTTTCTCTAGAATAGTTTTTTTTTTTTTTTCTTGGGGGGATTGTTGTGGGGCTTTTCTTGGTAAAAATCAAAAATTTATCTGTAAAAATACTCATTGAGGATACTTATATTTACACTTATGAATGAGGTCAAGATGTTTGAATGTACATTTTTTCTGGTTTGGAGCCACAAAATTCAGTGATCCAGTATACAGCAATAGATGGTAATATCTTTATTTACTTATTTTTATATTGAAATCACCATAGTGAAGTTAATGGGGCTTGAAGCAAAGTAGTATTTCCTGTGGAAAAAGATACTGCAGTCAAACCCAGCATTATTTTCATGTGCTCCTGGCAGGAAAAAAGGCAAGAATCCCAATGATTTGCGCTACTTAGTCTATGGCTCACCTGTCTCACCATTTAGCCAGATGTCCTGGGCAAACTGCCCTGACTGTTTGCCTCTAAAAATAACTCGATTTGTATTATGTGCATTAAACATCATTTATTTGTAATAGTGTAATTTGGCTTAGAACAAGCTTTAGCCTGCACAGGGTAACCTACAAAACATCTCTGCTTTCTCTTGTAGAGGATATGGAATAGCCATAAAATAGTAAATACCATTATAATTCCGCTTCTTTTGTGACTTCACTATAAACTTTAACCTTCTACTGTTCTCATTAATAATTTGAGTCAGCAAGGAGGTGTATGTGAATTTATGCTTAGCTATGCCTTGCTTCTACTCTTTGTTTTATTATTTAACTGCAAAATGGCAGAATTCCAAATTAAAATTCTGAATGGGATGAACTTGTTCCACCCCCAGTAATATTTGAAAGATACCTCTACAGGTACCTCAAAGGAGGCTGTAGCGAGGTGGGGGTTGGTCTGTTCTCCCACATGCCTGGTGACAGGACGAGGGGGAATGGGCTTAAGTTGCGCCAGGGGAGTTTTAGGTTGGATCTTAGGAAGAACTCCTTTACCGAAAGAAGTTAGACATTGGAACGGGCTGCCCATGGAAGTGGTGGAGTCACCATCCCTGGAGGTCTTTAAAAGACGTTTAGATGTAGAGCTTAGGGATATGGTTTAGTGGGGACTGTTAGTGTTAGGTCAGAGGTTGGACTCGATGATCTTGAGGTCTCTTCCAACCTAGAAATTCTGTGATTCTGTGATTCTGTGATTCTTTGATATATTTTTAAATGTCTACAGCAAGTGCCTTAGTCTGAGCAAATGGGACATGCTATGATCAATAGTAAGGTATGAAAAGAGAATAATTCAGACAATGTAATCTTGTAACGATAAACCAAGACGAGTCCTTTCTACTTTAAGTATATAAAGTAAACATTTTGATAACTTGTCAGTAGGAAGGACAGATGTTTCAGGTGTTAAACCATGGTAGATAGGGATATAAATCAATTCCATTCTGTATCTGGGTTTCCAAATTTTCATGCTATCCTGAAAATGAAGCTTGCTGAAGTGACTTGCTGCCATCCAGAAAGAGAAATTCTGCTTCATCCAGAAGTTATGAACTTGATACAAAAGTCAGTAGGTGAGATCTTTTAAGTGTGCACTTATGAAGGAAAACTGTGGCATCATAGTCATTTCTTTCTTGCCTAGATCTGTATGAAACACAAATAGATGTAGAGTAGTAGGTGAAATATATCTGTTTGGCAGAGATTTATTTTTATTTTGTTTTTCAAGAAAAAGTAACTGCTGCGTAATGAGTTTTAAAAGGCTTGATGTACGGCCAAACACATTTGCAATTAAGGTTATGCTTTCAGTGCAGACTTATCAGTATTAGATGCTAAGAAGGATGGGATCTGTATGTTTTTGGTTTTTTGTTGTTGTTTTTTTTTTTTTTAGTTGGTTGGTTGGTTGTTTTTTTAAAAAAAGTTATGTCCTCATTAAGTCAAATTTTTGACTTCCATTCCAAGTCAGATCCAGCTGCAATTGACATTGTTTGACTCTGTTCTGCTATAGGTTGAACAAAGCAGGTCAGTTGTGGTTGGTTCCGTTCCATGAGAAGAGTTACAGATCTCTAAACAGCTTCAGCTTCAAGTTTATTTCAAACACCTCTGCTTATGACCCGTGATTACAGGAGAACCAATACTGTGCTCAACAAATCTGTTGGGAAAATTATTGCAGCTATCAATTCATGGGAGCAATAATTGTATTTCTGTTGAATTCACCTGAATGCTTTCATTGAAAACTTGGATTTCTGTAGACTAGAGATGAACAGATCCATTCCTCTGAATCTGAGGGTAAGGTTTTGGGGGGCGGGGATTGGAGTGGGAAGGATCCAACAGGATGTTGGATGTTGGAGGGGTGTTATTTTTTATTTTTTTCTTTGTGCAAATGTTGACTATTTCTGGGGCTTGTATTTGTTTAATTACACAACCATCTTTTCTGTTTGTTTTTTTGTTGTTGTTGTTGTTTTGTTTTGTTTGTTTGTTTTTTTGTTAAGTAAATGTAGCAATTGCACCAAAATGTACTACTTCCCTGAAATTATTACAATCAATAATCAATTTTAAGAATAAAAGCAAGCTACCTGGGAAACAGGGCATGCAGTTCCCTCAAGATGTTGTAACTTAACTGTTGTTGTTGTCATTGTTTTTAAGAATAACTAATCCCTTTACTCCTACAAAATGGATATAATCTAACTGTTCAGCATGAAGATCAATAATCTGCTGTTATCTCAGACACTAAGAAGCAGAGAGGTGTCAATAAGGTTAGTTTTTCTTTAGGGCTCTGGCATTATTACAAAACGACTGAAATATATGAAAATGCAAATTTTTCAAACAGCAAAACAACAGGCATAATTTAAATGATAAAATATTAGGATTCAAAGAATAGTGAAGCTAGGAGACATGCTGTAAACTGAGAAAGAACTCTAAAGCTGTCAGGGAAGAAAACAACTAAACCAGAAGAGAAGGCAGTCATATAACCAGTTAACAATGCAGATACAAAATAATCCAAGTACTGGTTCCTACATCCTGTTGGTGCCAACTCACTCTGTGATATGACCTTAGACTCTAAAGCAGACAGCAGAGTGAGGAGAGAGAGTTATCTAGGACAAGAAAGTATAATTTGCTAAGATGTAAACTAAATTGAGAAAAACAAAAATGATATAGAATGTGCCAAATGCAAATACTAAACTTAATCTTTCTATTTTCTTGGAAAAAGAAAAAGTATATATGTTTTGCATCATCATTATTTACCCCTGATTTGTCTACCAGTTTACATTACATTTTTTTTTAAGGAGCTGAAAGATAAAAAGCTTAGGTTACAGAATGCAGAAAATAGGTCCACCCATTTCCAACAATAACATTTTTTTAAAAACTGTAGTGGGAGGCTGAGAAATGAATAACAACAGATTTATGTATGCAGAAATAGTTTTCAGTTTGTGTCCTGCAGGACATGAGGGTTTGCATATTGTTAACCTGAAAGCTTCTTGAACAGTTGGGTTGGTGGAGTAAGGACGATTTCAGTAATGATACTGTCCTTGCAAGACACGGTAATTTTGATCAAGTTAAAGAAAGGAGCAACTAAAATAAGATTTAAAAAAATAATAGTAACATTATTCTAAGTACAAGTTGGTCAGGATGATGAGTAGTCTCCAAGTAAAATGTCCAACTCCACCACAGTCAGAACTGTAAAAGTTCTGAAGGCTTTCAGAACATTTCATCTTCTGCCCAGATTAGGTGGCTAAGTAGTTTTTCCCAACTTTTTATTACTTTCTATGATCCTAACATGCAAATGGTTTCTTCTGTAATTTATTGAGAAAACTCATTAAAATTGAATTAAAATAATTCACCTCAGGTTCTGCAGTTGGGAACCTAACAACAATCAGTACTTCATAGTATGCATAACTCTGGGAGCTTTAATTACTTTTGAACAATGAATTTTGGATAAATTACTTTCCTCATTCCATGGAGTCTATTCGAAACAATATTGTTAATTATTGAAACCACTGCTTCTTTCTGACCCTCAATCTGCTATTTTGTTCAGCAAATTGTAGAAAACTAACGGAGGTTGCCCACAAGAGATAACAGATTGTTTCAGGGAATAAGTAATTCTGTCTTGTCAGAGGACACAACTTCTTTAATTCAAATCACAAGCTAAAATCAAGTGATTTCTGTTCCAGGTTTTGCCCAACATTATTCTGTTCTATTATGATGGTGCTTCTATCATCATTATTAGGTAGTCAGATTTCTGTCTCAACCTGTCCTTCCTTTTTTCTTTTTTTTTTTCTTTTTTTTTTTTTTTAATTCCAACTCTTTTGAACTTTTTGCTTTCAATGGGATTTTATGAATATGGAATAAGTTTCTTCTTGTGATATATTTAATATCAACAAAATTTGCAATCACCAAAAATCTCTCAGAAGAATTTATCCTTCTGGCATTTCTACAGCAATTTCTATACCAATTGGGGTAGTTTGTCTAAATGGCACCTGCACTTGTAAGCTTTTCCTATTTGTTTGTTTTTTCTTTTACAGTGTCTTTCTCCAACTTGGCATGTAGAAAGTTCCATGCTCACTCATAATCTGCAAACATACTAGATAACTGACATGTTGGTGTTCTGGTATATATTAATTAACTGGCTAGGGATCTCACAGTTATTTTATCAAAGAATCATAGATTGGCTTGAGTCAGAAGAAACCTTAAAGATCACCTGTTTCCAAACACCAGTAAATGTAAAAAGGTGCGCATTCCAAGAAGGAAAGGCACCAGAGAAAGTTGTTCCAACTGAATTCCACAGAGGATCAGGAAAAAGAAAGTTGTGTAGAACTTATTTAAGAAGTTGCAATGCAAATGATGAATGCCAGGGGCTAAACAGCCTGAGGTTACGTATTCCCTCTTTTGCACAAAAAACAAACAAACAAACAAAAAAAAAAACCATTAAAATATAAAGGAATAAAATGCTCAGTTAGGAAGCTTTCTATGATGCATGAACACAAAAATACAATGTAAAGAATTGCACAAACCACAAGTGTAATGAATTACATACACAACCTTGGACTGACCAAACCTTAGAAATAACGTATCCTAACACTTTGCATTATCACATTATTATAGATTGTTTGTTAATGTGCCATGTCATTTCAGAACAAGCCAGACACCACTGGCAAGTACACAGACCTCTCATTTGTAGGAAGCCTGCTAACAATAGTGTCATTGTAAGAATACACAGGAAGCGGAAACCACAAGGCCATGCAGCAGTATGTACTTATACCCTATGGACCAAGGATTGTAAGAACTCCTGACATGGAGAATTACTGTGGCATTGCTAAGGAGCTCCTTGTTTTGCATGTTGGTCAAAACTAAAAACAGTTGTTACTAATTTCAGAAATACCCATGCTTAAGCAGGACGTTGATGAAATGGAGAGCTGAGCTACCTGGGTGGTTTAGGAATAAATAAGCAGCAGTATGGAGGAACAGTCAGGTTGCCCAGGGCCTCCTTCAGCCTGATCTTGAACACCTCCAGGGATGGGGCATCCACAGTTTCTCTGGCAGGTTCTTTCAGTGCCTCCCCACCCCCTGAGTAAAGAATTATCTCCTAACATCTATCTAAATCTCCACTCTTTTTGTTCACAACAGTTCCCCCTTGTCCTATCATTATCTGCCCAAGTAAAATATTGTTTTCTGTATTTTTTATAAACTCCATTTAAATACTGAAAGGCCACAATGAGGTTTCCCTGGAGCCTTCACTTCTCTGGGCTGAACAGCCCCAGGCTTTCTCAGTGTCTCTTAAAAGGAGAGATGCTCCATTTCTGATCATTCTTGTGGCCCTCCTATGGACCCATTCTAACAAGTCCACATCTTTCTTGTACTGGGGTTTCCAGACCTGGATGCAGCACTCCAGGTGGGGCCTCAAAAGGGCAGAGCAGAGGGGCACAATCACCTGCATCAGCCTGCTGGCTGCACCTCTGTTGATGCAGCCCAGTATGCAGTTGGCCTTCTGGGCTGCAAGCGCACACTGCTGTCTCATGTCAAGCTTTTTGTCCACCAAAACCCCCAAGTCCTTCTCAGCAGGGCTGCTCTCAATGAGTTCTTCTCCCAGTCTGTACTCCTGTCTGGGGTTGCCCTGACCCAGGTGCAACACCTTGCACTTGGACTTGAACCTCAAACGGTTCACATGGGCATACTTCTCAAGTCTGTCCAGGTCCCTCTGGATGGCTTCCCTTCTTTCTGTTGTATCAACTGCAGTATTCAGCTTGGTGTCATTTGCAAACTTGCTGAGGGTGCACTTGATCCTACTGGTGTCTATGTCATTGATAAAGATATTAAACACCACCGGTCCAGACAGACAGACCCCTCATGGGCACCACTCATCACTACATCCACCTGGACATGGAACCAATGACCAAAACCCTCTAGATGCAGCCATGCAGCCAGTTCCTTATCTACCAAATAGTCTACTATTCATATTACAGTGGAAGGGACTTTGCTCCCCTCAGCCCTCACCTAGAGGGTCAGGGACATGGGAAGACTGACTGGCAGTGAAGGCTGAGGCAAAGAAGTTGCTGAGTACCTCAGCCCTCTCCATGTCTGTTATTACCAGTTGTCCCTTCTCATCTATCAGAGGGGACACAATCTCTTTGGCCTTTCTTTTCTGGACAATGTACCTATAGAATCTCTTCTTGTTATTCTTTGCATCCCTTGCCAATCTGCTACTTCTTCATTTGTTTCTTCATACTTCTTCATACTACTTCATTTTTTTTTTACATTCCCTTTGTGAATCCATACCATTCCCAACAAATGCAAGAAAAAAAAAATGAAAAAAAAAAAGCTTTTGCATTTTTTTTACAAAAAAAAAAACAACAACAACAAAAAAACACTGCCCATAGTCTGAATTAAGACTCAGCGAATCTGAGGATATAGAAAATAGAACAATCTACTTCTAGATGGACACTTCAGGACAGATTCAAAATTTGTTAACAATGGCATGATGAGGGAAGTTGAGACTGCTTCCTTACTGCATTTCTGGGTACAATCTTTTGGGTGCAGACCTTCTCCAACATGATGACAAAAAACAAGATAAACTATGTAAAAATCTTCGCCATTTGAGACAGCATCTGTTATTATTAGCCCATTCATCTTACAAATATCTATGCTGTATGGATTTATAGCATTTGAACATTTTGGCTTGCTTCTGTTTTATGAAAAAGACAATTTCTTACAGTCAAGAGGGGGAAGCACTTCCAAAATTCTGTCTGCAAGAGTTGAATTTAGCTGTTAGGGGAGACTGAAACCTAGCCTGAATATGAAGTATTTTCCTACTGAATGATCTCAAATTTAGTTGAATTATCAAAGAGCAGAGCAACATGAAAAACAAGCAAACAAACAACAACAACAACAAAAAAAAAACCACCACATTTACAATGTCAAAATCTTGTATCAAAAACAGGAGAAACTGCACCATCTATATTCCTGTTCAAATTACAAAAATGTTATCACTGAAGTCTTTCTAGTCCTCTAAAGTGATTTCTACGTTTTCAAGTTTTCTGAAATTTGGGTATTGATATAGGTGTCTAAAGTGGAAAACCTTTATATGCCAAATCTTGAACATTACATTCCTATTTCTTCAGGTGAAATTCAATCTGGATGAGGGGAACCAGTGCACCCTCAGAAGGTTTTCAGCTAATACCAAGTTAGGTGGGATCGTTGATCTGTTTGAGGGTGGGAAGACTGTAAATGAATATGCATAGTCCAGACTGATGTGCTGAATGCAATTGCATGATATTCAACAAGGGTAAGTGGTGAGTCCTGCACTTTGGTCATAACAACCCCATGCAGCCATACAGGCTTGGGGAGGAGTGGCTGGAAAATTGCCCAACAGAAAAAAACCTGGACGTGCTGGTCAACAGAAGGCTGAATATGGGCCAGCACTGTGCCCAGGTGGCCAAGAACAATGGCATCTTGACCTGCATCAGAAATAATGTAGCCAGAAGGACTAGGGAAGTGATTATCTCTCTATACTCAACCCTGGTGAGACCATACTTCAAATAGTGTATTCAGTTTTGGGCCTCTTACTACAAGAAGGACATCAAGGTGCTGGAACACGTTCAGAGAAGAACAACAAAGCTGGTGAAGGAGCTAGAAAACAAGACTTAAGAGCAGGCCTGAGGGAACTGGGGTTTCCAGCTCTGGAGACGAGGAAGCTGGGGGGCAGACTTCATTACACTCTACATCCAACTGAAAGAAAATTGCAGTGAGGAGGGTGTCAGACTCTTTCCTCAGATGAAAAATGATAAAGCACGAGAAAATAGTCTCAAGTTGTGCCAAGGGAGGTTTAGATTGGACATTAGGAAGAATTTCTCCATGGAGAGAGTGGTCAAGCATTGGAATGGGCTTTCGAGGGAAGTGGTGGAATCCTCAGCCTTGGAGGTATTTGAGAGCCATGTGAACATAGCACCAAGGGACATGGTTTAGTGATTTGACTCTTTAGGTAATGTTGGTTGCTGGACTTGTTGATCTTGAAGTTGTTTTCCAATGGATTACTACTTAAAAATAATAATTTTGTAATTTAAAATATTTAAGCAATAATACAAAGCTGATCAATGTTTTAAATTCCACCTGAATTTGTGCACTCTCTTAATTCTTACAATAAATTATATTTTATACCTGTGTTAAATTTTAATGACTTGCTGAAATAGGAAATCAAAAAAAAAAAAAGAAAAAAAAAAAGAAAGAGGGAAAAAGTAAGGGATGAAAAGCTACATGGAGAAAATTTCTGGCATCCTGATGTTATAAAACATATATTATTTCTATAAAAGAGAAGAAATATTAAATACTGAGGTTAGAAAATAAAAGGTTAAAAAAGGCTCCGCTTAGTTACCACAAGACCCAAAGAGGGTTTGAATCTTAAATTAGCATTTGCAGGGGAGTGGCAAGAACATGGCTATTTTGAGTTGTCATAGTTAGTACAGTTATGGAATATAGGTGTGAAATTTCCTCTGAGTTAAAAGCAATCCAGCTTTGTTCAATAGAGTTCTTTGTTCTTTCAGTCTCTTTTACATAAATAAATGACCTCATAGGAAAGGAAAATGAAACATGAAATAATACTTGAGAAAGATGATTGAAAAGAGAGAATTATGTAGTTTTCTCAACAAACTCAGCAAACTATTAAAATTATGACTGCAGGGATCTGTCAAGATTAAATTCAGTGAAAGACAAATATTGCAGTTTTGTAGATCATTTATTTTCATCATCCACTAGTCAAAAGAATGTTGCACCTTACATTCACCAAGGTTACTTCAGTTGTTACAAAAATATACTTTTGAAACATTTGGGTTTCTGAACAGAACACTGAAGAATTTTTTAAAAGGCAAAAGTGAAATTTATACACGCATGAAACAAAACTAATTTTTTGATACAAGACTTATTTATATTTTAACAAAAAGCCACATAAATTGTCTATTGTCAGATTTTTGTGTGCTATGTAGAATACCTTGAGAAATATCATGAACCATGAAGAGGTCTCTGATCCCTGATCTGTGTTTAGCAAATAGAAGAGACAGGACTGATGGACCAGGAAAGAGGGATGAGAATGCCTTTCCGAAGTGCCAGAAATTGAAATTTATCTTCCCCAAGTTGTCTGTTGTCTGTTTTGCCTGTGACAGTAATTAGTGAGTGCTTTCCTTGTCCTTATTTCAACCCATTATTTTCTTTCATCTTGTTTTCTCCCCATCCTGTTGTGGAAGTGGAATGAGAGATCATCTTGGTGGGCACCTAGTGGCCATTCAAAGTTAGCCTACTACAGACGACTTAGATATGATACACCCTCAGCTGCTACTTAAATTCAGTGTGAGACCACTGCAGTTTCTGTCATGTGGAATGATTGTGAAAGCATTTAGATTGCTGGATCAGGAAAGGATGGAGAGAAAATTAAAGATAACTGTGATCTGGTAAGCATAGTTCAAGCAATAAATCTACCTGCAAAGTGTGGTGAGAAATCTCGCAAGATAATCTTATCTAACTGGCTTGAAAGAAACTTTAAAAGGCAGAATTTTAACTCAAGGTATTTTAACAATTCTGTCTCCTTGCTTGGACCATTACTTCAGTAGCAGCAAAATGTACCTCTGGAGAATGAAGGCAAGGGAGTAAGCAGGAGATAAACTTTTTCAGACTTTGAATGCATTTAGATGCATTTTGCAGTAAAAGTTATAAAGCGCTGATGCTTTAACATATTTTTGTACATATTTTTTGTTCAGAATTCAGAGAGTATTTCTCATGTTCCTCTTCATATGTGACATATCTGTTCTTCTTGTGTTTCACTTTATACAGATATATTTTATCCCTGTTACATCTTCATAGGTACTTGTTTATTGCAGAGTCAAATAGGACTTGCAAAACCCTCTTCACATTCTGTATATTAAGATATATCTTGTTAGCTCCGCCACTATCTCATACACTGCAGAGCTCCCTGTGATTCTTATTATACATGCTTCCTCCATCACCCTCACAACAAAAATTCCTACCTTACTTCCACCAATACCAATCCCACAGGACCACTATGTTGTATGACAAAAGACTTTCTAATGGTCAACAATAACATGTCACACAGCATAATGCCAAGCCTCCGGCACATATTTCAGGCTTACAATAGCCCTGGACCCCCTCCAAACATCACAGGTCTACATCCAGAACATCTCTCTATATTCATGTTACCTGCCGCTTCCATAATTCCTTAGTACAATGCAATGATTTCACATTTGCAATATGTCCGCATCACATCCAAGAACATCATGTCACAGGGAATTTGGACAGCTAAATGGCTTCTTGTCACCATCCAGCAGTTCCTCCTAGCTGTTCATGCTATGCTCAGCGATACTTTATGGTCAGCCCATTATATCCTAGAGTACAGGGCTTTCCCAATGCAAATCACACTGCAACCAATACCCATTTTACACAGCTCCTTCTGTTGACGCACTAGCACCACTAGATTACTTGGGAGGTGGTGGAGCAGAGTAAAATAGGAAAAGTAGAGGAGGCCAACAAGGATGACAAATATTGATGGGGAGCTGAAGAAGGAAGGGAAGTGAAAAGACCCATTTGGATAGATGGAGCTTCTTTGGATCATAGAAAAATGATAGGAATATCTACATGTCTAGAGGTCCCTCCTTTTCCTTCCTTTTGAGGATGTGAACAAAATACACTTCCTTTACTAGTACAGCCAACATTTAAGCACAGAAGTACTCTGTGAGTATTTCTACCGCTGTTTAGGAAAGAGTTTGAATGTGTTTAAATGTCTTCCTGAATCAAGAATTCATATTTCAAGTCTAAGCTCAAAGATTGTCTTTATCCCTGCTTCATATAGCCCTTAAAATCATTTGTATGATGAAAAGTTGAACATAAAATTTGTTGCAATGGTTCTTCAGAATATAAATATAATATATGCTTGAGCACAGGGGTTGGAACAGGTGAATTCCATGAGTCACTTCCAATCTTAACCATTCTGTGATTCTGTCACACTTCAAGTCTGCATAGGCAATTGCTGGAAGAAATCCATCAAATACGTGTTTGCTGAAGCCAGTTTTAAAGTTACTATCTTTATTATTATTATTATTTATAAAAATACACTGTAAAATCTACTTATAAATAATAATATAATGTAATTTCCTCCTCCCTTCCCTATTTTTATAGAAAGGTATAAAATAAGGATTATTTCTTATCAATAGTTCTCATTTTCTGAATAGTCTAAAAGTTAAGCTGAATTCAGGATTACAGTGTCAAAACATATGCAAACTATCAAAATTACAGTATTGTGGCTTCAGAAGTGATTTTGCTTGCTCCATGGGTCCATCTTATCTGGGCTTCCTGCTGTTTTCAGAATTGTAAATGAGGTTCTTCACACTAACACATACACTTTATTTGTCCAATTGCTGTTTAAAATACTTGAGCTTCTAGGGTGTCAAAGGACATTTTCTGATAGCTTAAAAGCTTCTGATCCCTCACCCGTGCAAGTCAAAGAACTTGTGTTGACTTTTGTAAGAGTTGTATCAACTCTCTAGACCACATGGGGAAACATGGTCTGACCATCATCATGAATTTTGGTTTGTTTATCATTCCATTACTTGTAGCTCGATATAGAGAGATTATGCCAAACAACAAGGAGAGCATGATTCTCCTTCCACTGAAGTCAGAAGGAGTTTTGCTTTGAGTCACTTTTCTTTATCACTGCTGGGAAATTTCTTTGTCAAGTTTCTCTCTGTGCTACCTCTCATTTTCTACGCATGCAACAGTAGGCTTTCTCTTATTTATTTCTGTTAAAAATACTCTATGGTTTAGGTTTTTATGGGTGTGGAAGTGGAGGAAGAGGAGGCAGAAGAAAGTTACTATGAGCTTCTTAGAATCATATAATAGCTTGGGTTAGAAGGGACCTTTAAAAATCATCTACTCCAACCCCATTGTTGTTTTTCTGGGCTACAAGTGCACACTGTTGGCTCATGTCAAGCTTTTCATCCACCAATACCCCCAAGTCCTTCTCTTCAGGGCTGCTCTCAATCCATTCTCTGTCCAGCTTGTATTTGTGCTCAACCCCTTTGTTTATGGTATATATAATACCTATAGTAAAAAAGATATTATAATGAAACATATAATAAAGATATTAAACAGTACCACTGCCAATACAGACTTCTCAGGGTCACCACTCATCACTGACCTCCACCTGGACATCAAGCCACTGACTACATCTCTCTGGATACTGTTATCCAGTCAATTCCTTATCCACTGAACGGTTCATCCATTAAAACCATATCTCTCCAATTTAGACATCAGGGTGTTATATGGGACTGTGCCAAAGGCCATACAGAAGTCCAGGAAGATGACATCGGTTGGTCTTCCCTTGTCAACTGATTTAGTCACTCCATATTAGAAGGCCAATAGAATGGTCAGGCACAATTTACCTTGATGAATGACAGTCCCAAAATCACTTCCCTGTCACCCATATGCATTGACATAGCTTTAGATCTGTTCCATGATCTTCCCAAGTACAGAAGTGAAGCACACCAGTCTGTAGGTCCACATGTCTCCCTTTCTACCCTTTTTAAAAAATTGAAGTTAATTTTCCTTTCTTCCTGTCACCAGGGACTTCAACTGACTGCCAGGACTTTTCAAATATGATGAAGAGAGGCTTGACAGCTCCATCAGCCAGTTCCCTCAGGACCCTAGGTTGCATGGCATTGAGCCCCATAGACTTGTACCTGTCCACTTTCATCAGGTGGTCTCGAATCTGCTCTTCGCTTACAGTGGGAGGGACTTTGCTTCCCCAGCCCTTGCCTAGAGTTTCAGGGAAACAAGAGACACGGGAAGCCTTCCTGGCAGTGAAGGCTGAGGCAAAGAAAATTTTGAGTACTTCAGCTTTCTGTTGTTAACAGATCTCCATTCTCATTCCTCAGAAGAGGTACACTCTCCTTGGCCTTTCTTTTCTGGACAATGTACCTGTAGAATCCCTTCTGGTTATTCTTTGCACCCCTCACCAAGTTCAGTTCCATCTGTGCCTAGGCTTTCCTGATCCCACCCCTGCACATCCAAACAGCATCCCTATACTATTTCCAGGCTATGTGTCCCTGCTTCCACTGCCTGTGCATTTCCTGCTTACACCTCTGTTTGACCAGCAGGTCCTTGCCCAGCCATCCCAGTTTCCTGTCTTCCTTGTCTGATTTCTTACACAGGGGATTCAAGAATTCAAACATTCTATGAAAAGTGTCCTTAAAGAGCCAACAGCTCCAATCAGTTACTTTATCCCTAAGAATGGTTTCCCAGGGGATCCCGTGCACTAATTCTTTAAACAAGTAGAAGGTTGATCTGCGAAAGTTCAGGGTCTTGACGTTACTCTTAAGCAGGCCCACACTCCCACAAACTCAACCAAGGCACAGTCACTGTAGCCCTGGCTGTCTCCGATCTTAACCTATTTCAAGAGTTCATCTGTATTGGTGAGCACAAGGTCCATAAACACCTCTTCTGGTTGGTTTGTCTAATAACCTGGAAGAGGAAATGTCCTCACCAAACTCCAGGAGTCTTCTGGATTGCTTACTGTCTTCTTTTCCAGCAGACATCCATGTGGTTGAAATCCTCCATCAGTATAAGAGCCTGCAAATGTCATGCTTTTTGTACCTCTGGAGTAAGAAGGTTTCATCAAAAGATGGCCAGTTGTAACCACAAGTAAACACCAGCCACAAGGTTTCCTATGTTGGCCTTGTCTGTAATTTTTACCTATAAACTCTCAACCTATAAACTCTCAAAGAGACCGCTCTTTGTAAACAACCCATTTCTTTATACAGACAGCAACCCACACACTCCTCCTTCCTTTCTTGTCCTTTCTTGCTCTTATCTTATTACCAAGGAGTATGGGAAATTCAGTGCAGGTGTTAACCACTCTCCCAATTCACGTCCTTGCTCCAATTATGGCAATACAGAAAAGTGCAAAAAGATATTGGTTAAATAATTGCTTTTTTTTTTTTTTTCCTAATCAAAAAACTGTGAGTAGATCAAATTCTTTTTTTTCAGAAACTAACTCATTTTTGTATGTGCAGAGCTCTACTACATCTACACATTGCACTA
>CM021729.1:47608367-47638054 GCA_011074415.1 Stictonetta naevosa
AGCAGGCCAGTAACCATTTTATATCCATCAAAGCAAGTTTTAAGGAGTCCTACAAGGATAAAAACTGTGATGAACATTAAATGAAGACCAATTTACTGTTGCACAGAAGGTTTTCTCTTGGACAATTCTTTCCATTTAATTTTTTGGCTTGGGAAGTATTAATTATTAATTCTGTGTGTATATATGAATAATGCTTCCTTTTGTGTTCAAGTCTATTTTTTTTTATATATTTTTTTTTCTGAATAACTCCTGGTGCAGTCTACTAGAAAACACTTCAATAACATTTCAGGTAGATTCATAATTCAGGAATTGTTAACAGACATTGTGTGCATTGCTAATCAACTGAGTGTACATAATAATAATAGTATAATTTGTTAAAAATATTTTTCAGAACATTATTAAACTGGAGATACTGAAGTCCTTCTTAATTGATGTAAAAGATTTTAAGTTTTACATCTCTATTAAGCCACTAGATACCTGTGTGATTAAAAACAAAATTACATACTATCATCACATTTTCACTTGTTCAGCTTTCTCATTTTTATGATTAAATGGCTGTGATAAAATGAAGCAATTAGAATCAGCAGATTCAATAAAGTGATGAAAATAACTGTTTCAGTTATTTTCATCTGGCACTGGGACAAGGAAAGACTATGTGATCCCTTCCATTCACCTGTATTAGTTAACTGCAAGGGAATATGATTAAGTGGAAATTTCTATCAGTAGCCAGGAATACAGGAGCATGACAAAAAATGTTATGTACATTACCAACCAAAACTCAGAATACATAACTTCTCATGTAGATTCAAATTCACCCACCAATTAAGAATATGTAAAATTAACTGTACATTTGGGGTTTGGTAAACTTGCAACAAGGAATTATCTATTTTATCAACAGATATTAAGTGAAATTTCCTCCCATACAAAACATAAGCTTACAAGTGAAGCTATTTTTTTTTTTTTTAAAATCAGTAGCATTATTATGATTGATCCATGATTTTCCAGATATAAATATGTTGAAGTATGCAGGCGTAGAAAGTATGGCATATAGATCAAATTTACAGACAGTAGGATGAAGTCAATATATGCAGGTGAAATTGTTATCTGTCTAGAAAATCCTAAACCTCTGGTCATATGAAACTTCTAGGCAGAAAAATATAATTAAAAATAAATAATTTTGTTGAGAGAAATCCTGATCTAGTGTCTCCCTGTTTTAGAGGAATTCCTGTGATACATGAACATGATGCAGTAGAGCTTCTCCACCCCACCAAGAGCTAGGTTATAAATATCAAATATTTAATTTTAATGAAGCTAAGTCTCTAAATTATCAGAAATGAAGACAAAAGTAATTGGGTAAATCTCTAGGATGATGACAGTATTGTGACATGTGCAAATAATATTCTAATGTGGCTGTCAAGTGAGGACCAGATGGTTTACATTTTGAAAAATGTATGTTGAAATGTAGATTTAACATTGTGTGCAAGGTCAGTGACCTTGTCATAAAATATAATGAAAAAATCAAAAAAACAGTAATGCCATTTGAGATCCATTAAATTCTGAACTGCTTCAGCCTTGGAAGTTTTCTGACATGTAATGACAGTGCAGCAGGCAATTAACAAAGAAGCTGGGGACACTGCTGTGGCATTACACATAAGTATGGTTAAGCCTGAGAAATAATTTTGCAGTTAAATGGTAGCCTATTTGCCTGTGAGCAGAAGTCAATTCCAAAGTTGTCTAAAGCCAAAACATGAATGCTCAACATCATTACTTTGTCTTTTTAATCAAAAAATGGACAACAATAGATATAGAAAACTTGTGTGTGTGTGTGTGTGTGTGTATGTGTGTTTTATTTATTTATTTTTTAAATAGAAAATGTTATGGCATTTTACACTTTTCTCCATAACTTTATTCTTGTACTTGCTTTAGCCCAGTTTTAAGGCAAGAGATGATGGCATTTACTGTTTTTCAAACTCACCCTGCATGTATTCTTTTAAGTATGTTAATAAGGAATTTTGCAGAGAAACTTTTGAACTTACTAGAAAAATATCACTAGTAATGTATGTAATCACTGAGAACATTGTATGCACTTCCAAACTGATTTTCTACTGTAGTTGCCACCATGTTCATACATTTTATTTAAATAACATGCGCATGAGTTGTGTAGAACAGATGTTTGTGTAGAAGGGTAAATTTCAGGAAGATATCAGGAAGTACATGAAGAAAATAAATTAGCAATGCAGATATCCATTAATAATGGTGTCTAGGTATTACCCCTTTGGATGAAGAAGAGAAACAGCCCCTGTGTTCTTTCCCATCAAAAACAACCAGTCACTTGAATCATGAGTAGTAAATACCTCCAGTGAATTACTTTTATAATTCATTGACCATGAACTATTTCATAAATTATTCTGAAAATAAATTAATCAAATCAAGCAATGAATTATATTTGATATAATCAGAAAATATTTCATGGCTGATTTGTAAGATAAAGTCTGTATTGATTAGATAAATTATTGTTTGTGAATTGTTAGCCCAGGTTTAATTCCCAACTCCTCCAAGGCTTAAACTTGTGTATATAGTGGTTTCCTGGATAGTTCCAGGTTTTGCAGCAGCCACTTCTCAAGCTGTTTGTGGTTTATATACTTCTAAATATGTATATTAATATATATGTAATGTACATATTTCAGTTTGTACTGAGGCAGGATTTTGAGAACTTTACTCTATTGGATCATTAATACAGGTGAAAATGAACCAAAGCCCACAGCTGGATGTAGTGATCCTGACCAGAAGACCACCATGCACTGAGGAGCTGGTGATCCACATCGGGGTAAACCCGAGTTTGCCCAGGCCTGCCCTGTGCTGTGTTGCCTGTAGTGTGTGGCCAGTAGGCCTGTGCTGGGGGGCACAAATCATTTGGCATGGGGCAAACTCAGCCATCTCCTTCCAGCTCCTTGTGACAGAAGCCTGCAAGCAGCTTCTGCTTGGTACCAGTGATTACACTGCTCTGTGGTCTTGCCTTTATCTAACAGAGCAGCGAGAAGTTCTCATGAGAACACCACCTCTGCTTGACATTAGAAATGATTAATAGAGTTATTTTCTTGTAAGAAAATCATGTAGTAGCTCAACTGACTGAAAGGCTAGACTATGTTATGAACCAAGCCTGCTCAGCATGGATCAGAGGTCCCTTAGATGCCACACTGCTTGGGGTTCCCAGCATCTAAGGGATCTCTATCATCTTATTGTGTTAGCTCTAATAAACAGCCTCATGAATGACACCTTCCTTACAGGGATTCTACTTCTCTGTGTCTGCATGTATATTAAGTAGAATACATAGAATCATAGAATGGTTTGGGTTGAAAGGGACCTTAAAGATCATCTAATTCCAACCCCCTGCCATGGGCAGGGACACCCACTAGATCAGGTTGCTCAAAACCCCATCCAACCTGTCCTTGAACACTTGCCTGGACCTGGTTGCCCAGAGAAGCTGTGAATGCCCCATCCACAGACCTCCCAAGGACCAAAAGGGCTGTCCAGACCCTCAGTTTCAGGGATCTCCAGTTTCTGGAAGTTCCCACATGTCCTGAAGGCAGAGGGTTTAAGTGTGGGGTTTAAGTGAGTGTAAGTTTGCCCAGCTGAATGAACTTTTCAAACAGGTGGCTCTGTTGCAAGAGGAGCTCACCGGGCAACATAATACCCAGAAATCTGAGCCAAAGATATTGGTATTATATGCTGACACAGTCAGAGCTACAGCCCTCCCTTAAGTACTGGCAAGGGGAAAGTAAACAAACTTCCAGCCTTGAACATTTGATACACTCACAGGACAAGGAAGCGTGGACCCTGGTCTCTGCTCAGAGCTGTAGAAGGAGTCTCCCCCTTGTCCCTGAAGGAACCCCACACAACAGATAGGATGCTCTAGGGCAGGAGAGGAGACTCTAGGAGTAATACTAAAGACCTCAGAATGACCACACAGAGGTGGCTCAGTCTCCCACCTGAATCAGAACCAGTGCCACAGAAAAGGAACGAAGGGTGTTAGTAATTGGAGACTCCTCTCTGAGAGGCACTGAGGCTCCCATTCACAGTCCAGATAATCTCTCCAGAAAGGTTTGCTGTCTGCCTGGGGCCCATATCTGTGATATTATGAAGAGGTTACCAAGCCTGGTGGTTCCCAAAGACTGCCACCTCTTTGTATTTTTTCATGTAGGATTAAATGAGGCTGTAACAAGAAGATTCTGAGTTATCAGAAGGGACTTTATGTCATTTGGAAAGAGGTTAAAAGTGTTAGGAGTGCAAGTAGTGTTCTCCTCTGTCCTCCCAGTTGGTGACTGGGACCCAGGAAGATGAACAGACCATGTGAATTATTGGCTGCGAGGCTGGTGCTGTGCCCAAAGATTTGTGTTCTACAACCTTGGACACACTTTTGAGGGACCGGGCATGCTGACACCAGATGGGCCACAGCTGACCAGGTGGGGCAAAAGTGTTCTGGGCATTAAGCTGGCTGGGCTTATCAGGAGGGCTTTAAATGAGATGCAGCAGGGGAAGGAGATACTTTTCTGAGTGATGGAAGCAAACCTGAGGACATTGTCAGTTTAAGAAGCAAGAGTAAAATACTTGTGAACTGTCCCAAAGCAATCAACTAGAGTTTTTCTGGAAATGTGATGAGACCAATAGCCCAGCTGATGTGCCTCTAAACCAACACATGCATCATGGGAAAACAAGTAGGATGAGTTGGAAACTATAGTGCTATTAGACAAACATGTACTAATTGCTATCGTGGAAATATGGTGGGACAGATCACACAACTGGAACACTGGAATAGAGGACTAGAAGCGTTTCAGACAAGAGCGATGGGGAAGAAGGGGAAGGGGTGTTGCCCTCTATGTTAGGGAAGTGATTGACTGTGAAGAGCTGCCTCTGAGAAACAGCCATGGACAGGTTGAGAGTTTGTGGGTAAAAGTTACAGACCAGACCAATTAAATATACCTTGTGTTCGGGGTCTAATACAAGCCACCTGATCCAGGGGAGCCTGTGGATGAGGCCTTCTTACATCAACTACAAGAAACGTCACGCCCACACACTCTCATCCTGATGGGGGACTTCAACCACACGGATGCCTGCGGGAAGTTATGCATCAGGATGTAAGCAATGCAGGAGACTCCTGGAGTGCATTTAAGATAAACTCAAGGAGTATGGGCTTCGCTAAGAGCAAAGTCAGAACCCTTCAATTCTGAAGAGCAAACATCAAGCTATTTAAAGACCTAGTGGATGAGACCCCCTGGAACATTGTCATCAGGGACAAAGGAGCTGAACAGAGCTGGCAACTCTTTGATGATGTTTTTCTTAGAGCACAAGAACTCTCCATTCCTCTCTGTAAGAAGGCAGGCAGGGAGGGCACACAACCAGGATAGCTGAGTCAAACTGAGGCAAAAGAAGGAATTGCACAGGCAGTGGAAGCAGGGCTGTGTGGCCTGGTGTCCTGATTTTGGCTAAGATAGAGTTAATTTTCCTCCTAGTAGCTCATTAAGCACTGTGTTTTGGATTTAGGATGAGAATAATGCTGATAATGCACTGATGTTTTAATTGTTGCAGAGCAGTGCTTACACTAAGTCAAGGACTTTCCAGCTTCTGTGGATGTGCTTCCAGTTAGGAGGCTGGGGTGCACAAGGAGCTGGGAGGGGACACAGCCAGGACAGCTGGCCAAGACTGGTCAGAGGGATGTCCCACATGACATGACATCATGCTGAATAATTAATATGAGGTGGCTGTCCTGGGAACATTGCTCAGAGATTGGCTGGACATCAGTCAGGTGGTGAGCAATTGTATTGTGCGTCACTTGCTTTGTACAAATTATTATTATTTTTACTATTATCATTATTGTTATTATTATTTCTCTTTCTTTTCTGTCTTGTTAAACTATCTATATTTCAACCCACAGGGTTTTACTTTTTTTTTCCCAATTCTTTCCGCCATCGCACTGCATTGGGGGAGGGTAAGAAAATGGCTGTGTGGTGCTGAGCCTGCCAGGTTAAACCACAACACTCCTTTGGCCAGGGGAAAGCATGAACAAAGTCCCCCACTACCACAAATTATGCAGTCAGTTTCCCGCATTTGGAGAAATCAAAGGGGTCAGCACAAAGGAGTGCAGGGAATGAGCCTCACTCTGGAAAAATCACCTGCCTGATTTTGGTGTCTCCCCTGCCAACGATCCTAGCCAGAACCAGGAGATCTAGGAAGAGTACAGAGGTGGTGTTCAGATGTGCAGAGATGGAATCAGGAAAGCCAAAGTACAGATGGAACTGAGCTTGGCAAGGGATGCAAAGAATAACAAGAAGGGGTTCTACAGGTTCATTAGCCAGAAAAGAAAGGGCAAGGAGAGTATACCTTCTGATAGATGAGAAGGATGAACTGGTAATGCCAAACACAGAGAAGGCTGAGGTACTCAGCAACTTATTTGTCTCAATCTTGACTGCCAGTTAGGCTTCCTACATCTCTCATTTCCCTGAACCCATAGATGAGCAGTGGGAGAGCAAAGTCCCTCCAACTATAAATAAAGAGCAAGTTCAAGAGCACCTGATGAAACTGAACGGGTACAAATCTATTAGGACCAATGACATAAATCTCAGGGTCCTGCATGTAGTGGCTGATGGAGTTTTCAGGCCACCCTCCTTCATATTTGAAAAGTCCTGGCAATCAGGTGAAGTCCCTAGTGACTGGAAAAAGGTAATCTTCACTCCCATTTTTAAAAAAGAGTAGAAAGGAGGACCCAGGGAACTACAGACCAGTGAGCCTCACCTCTGTGCATGGCAAGATGATGGAACAGATCCTCCTGGAAGCAAAGTCAAGGCACATGTAAGACAAAGAATTAATCTGAGACAGCCAGCATGGCTTCACCAAAGGCAAATAGTGCCTGACCAATCTGGCGGCCTTCTATGATGGAGTGACTGCATTAGTTGATAAGGGAAGACCGAACAATGACCGAACATCTACCTGGACTTCTCTAAGGCCTTTGGCTCTGTCCCACATGACATCCTGATCTCCAAATTGGAGAGATATGGATTCAGTGGGTGGACCATTCAGTGAATAAGGAATTGGCTTGAAGGTCACACCAGAGAGTGGTGTTCATTGGCTCTATGTCCAGGTGGATGCTGGTGATTAGTGGTGTTCCTCTTGGGTCTGTCCTGGGACCAGAACTGGATATCTTTATCAATGACAACGGGATTGAGTACACCCTTAGCAAGTTTGCACATGATACCAAGCTGATTGGTGCAGTTGACATAAGAGAAGGAAGGGATGCCATCCAAAGGGACTTGGACAAGCTTGAGAAGTGGGCCAATGAGAACCTAATGAGGTTCAACAAAGCCTACTGTAAGGTGCTCCACCTGGGTCACTGAAATCCCAGACAAAACAAACAAACAAAAAATCACATGGAGAACTTACCTACCATTAACAGCAAAAATCACTGGAAACCAAGTAGGAGAATAATTCATGGCTCACTGAGGACAGTGTCAAAATTTCCATTGGCATCAACTTAGATTTCTTACAGTAGTAGTTCTCTAATTGTTTTGTCATCCCATCCATCCCTCCTCATGGGCCCTATGGCCTGTGTTCCTAGTGCTGTTGCTGGCACTTAAGCTTCCATTTACACTCTTACACAGAATAGGGAGTCCATCATCCGGGACACAACTGCATAATTAGAAATGAAGTTTAATAAGACAGGACTGACTACAGTGACCAAGTTGGTGAGACGGAACTATGGACCAGCAACTGTTTAAAAGGCAACCATCCCACCTTTATGCCTTTATCTATTTGTTTTCCCATGCTTGTTCCTCCCCAGTCCACTCTGATTCCACTCTTTCCCCAACTTTGGTTCCTTCCTTAAAAATCCCCTAGTGAGTCTTATAGAACCCCAAGCTGTACTTCTCTCACATCCCATAATGAATACCACATACCTGTAACAGTGACCCACCTCAGTCTATAAAATAATCTAGAGAGCTGCTTCCATTGACACATCTTGAAGGGCATTGTCCTGAGGTAAATGGATCTCTTTCCTGTGGCAGTCTCAGAAGTATTCAGGTCAGGATACTCTGCTTCTCTGATTAGGTTACTGGGGTTTCTATGTGTGTCCTCATTATTTTTCTCTGCATGTAGCTTGTCTAATGTAGTGATGCAGAGTCTTTTAAAAGGCAGACATTAAGTGGCAAAGAAACTTAAAACAAAGCTTTAAAACAAAGCAGACAACTGAAAAGAAACATGGGTGTTGGCTTCTTCTCGCAGATAACTAGTAATAGGACTAGAGAGAATGGCCTCAAGTCATGCCAGGGGAGGTTTATTTTGGAAATTAAGAGAACTTTCTTCTCAAAAAGAGTAGTTCGGTATTGGGACAGGTTACCCAGGGAGGTGGTGGAATCACCATCCCTGGAGGTGTTTAAGGAAAGGTTGGACGTGGTGCTTAGGGACATGGTTTGGTGGGTGATATTGGTGATAGGGGGATGGTTGGACCAGATGATCCTGAATGTCTTTTCCAACCTTGATGATTATATGATTCTATCAGAACAGACTGGGAGAAGAACTCATTGAGAGCAGCCCTGCAGAGAAGGACTTGGGAGTTCTAGTGGATGAAATGCTTGACAAGAGCCAGCAGTGTGTGCTTGCAGCCTAGAAAGCCAACTGCATCCTGGGTTGCATCAAAAAGAAGTGGCCTGCAGGTGAGTAGAGGTGATTGACCACCTCTATTCTGCCCTCTTGAGGCCTCACCTGAAGTATTGTGTCCAGGTTTGGGGCCCCCAGTGGAAGAAAGATGTGGACTTGTTAGAACAGGTCCAGAGGAGTGCCACAAAGTTTATCAAAGATATGCTCCTGTGAAGAAAGGCTGAGAGAGCCTGGGGGTGTTTCGCACACTCCAGCACATGTCAGTTGCTCTTCCCCCATCCACCAGTGCTGTAACGCGATTGTAGATGGCCATCAGGCATGAGCTGCCGTTAGTGAAGCCATGTTGGCTGCTACCAATCAGCTCCTTATTTTCCATGTACCTTCACGTAGTTTCCACGATGACCTGCTCTGTGATCTTGCCAGGCACAGAGGTGAGACTGGCTGGCCTGTATTTCCTGGGGTCCTCCATTTTTCTCTTTTTAAAAATGATGATTATGTTTCCCCTCTTTCAGTCAGTGGGAATGTCATTGCACTACCATGACTTCTCAAATGCGATGGATAGTGGCTTAGTAAGTTCATCTGCCAGTTCCCTCAGGCCCCACGGATGCATCTCATCAGGTCCCACAGACTTGTGCACCTTCAGGTTTCTTATATGGTCTCAATCCCGATATTCTCCTACAACAGGCAGTTCTTTAATCTCCCAGGCACTGCCTTTGACTTCTGGGGCCTGGGCTATGTGGCTAGAGCTCTTGCCACTGAAGACTGAGGTAAAAACGTCATTAAGTACCTCAGCCTTCTCCATATCCCGGTAACCATGTTTCCCACTTCCTTCCAGAGAGTTCCCATGGTTTCCCTCATCTTCCTTTATCACTAATGTACCTATAGAACTCTTACTTATTGCCCTTAACATCCTTGGCCAAATTTAATTCTATCAGTACTTTAGCTTTCCTAACTTGATCCCTGGGTGCTTGGACATCTCCGTATACCTACCAGGCTATCTGTCCTTGCTTCCATTGTCTTTATGCCTTCTTCTGTTTCAACTTGGTCTGGAGCTCCTTGGTCATCCATGAAGACCTCTTGGCATTTTTTTCCAACTTCCTCTTTGTTGTAATGCATCGCTCCTGAGTTTGAAAGAGGTCACCCTTGAATATTAACCATATTTCCTGGGCTCCTCTTCCACCCAAGGCTTCGTCCCATGACACTCTACCAAGCAGATCCCTGAAGAGACCAAAGTCTGCTCTCCCAAAGTCCAGGGCAGCAAGCTTGCTGTGCTTCCTCCTTGCTGTCCTCTGAATGCAAAACTGTACCATTTCATAGTCACTGAAGCCAAGGTTGCCCTTGAGTTCCACTTTTCGCACCAGCCCCTCCTTGGTGGTGAGAATGAGGTCCAGCATAGCACTTCTCCTCATTGGCTCATCTATTACTTGGAGAAGGAAGTTGTCTTCAATGCACTGCAGTAGCCTCCTGGATTACCTATGCCCTGCTGTGCTGTCCCTCAAATACTGGTGTGCTTAAAGTCTCCTATGAGAACCAGGGCTTGTGAAAGTGAGGCTGCTTCTATCTGTCTATAGAGGGCCTCATCTGCTTGGTCTTCCTAGTAGCAGGCCCCCACTACAATGTCACCTGTCCCTGCCCTCCCTTTAATCCTGACCGACAAGCTCTCTGTGAGCTCATCACCCTTCCCCAGGAAGATCTCCATGCACTCCAGCTGCTCATTGTAGCAGAGGGTGACACCCCCTCCTTGCCTTCCCCTTTTGTCCTTCCTAGAGAACCTGTATCCTTCCATTCCAACACTCCAGTCATGGGAGCCATCACACGCCAGCTCTACAATACCAATGAGGTCATGCACTTCTGTTTTTGCTAGCTACTCTTCCAACAATTATTCTAACATGAATCTTCCTTATATATGGTCATTCATTTTATTTGATACACAGAAGTTCTTGAAGACAGAATTTGTAAGAATGAAAGAATTAAATTTTTTTTTTTCAGTGAAAAATTCCACTAACCTTGCATATTCAAAAGTGATTGTGCAGGCATAATGGGGGGTTGGGGGGTGTTGCAGATATGATAAGCAGATAAGGGGACAGTGGAAGGTCTCACTGTCCCAAAATAAGGAGAATGGCAAAGAAAAATAAGACAAGCAGTTGTGGAATCAGCAAAACCAAGAAGCTATGAAAGCATGGGCCCCTCCAGTTCCAAGCAAAACAAAACAAAACAAAAAAAAGGAAGAAAAAAAAAATTAAATGTTGTTCAAATAAAACTGTACATACAGGGCATAGTAGTAACAAGTGTCAGGTAGGTTGTGAACCTGTAGTACTCAGCTAATGAGGAAATGGGAGGAATCAAGAGTTGGGTAATAGGGAATATAGGGCTATGCTACATTGCCACTGTGTGCTTCTGCTTGCAGGATGCCCACCATTGCAATCCCAAATAAAAATGTTAATTCTCTGAGATATTCACTTGGACATGTCTAGATTGTAGATTGGCTGTAGATTGTTTCTCATAGAACTTCTTGTTCTTTATTTTTCTTTTAAATATCTGATAGCACCTCAGTGCAGGAGAGTAGCAACAATAACTACAATATACCTAACTTCTGCTTCACTGAAGACACCCACACTCATCGTCATCCCACTATCTCTTTTTAATCTTAATCAGAAAAGAAAAACAACAACAACAACAAAACACAGACTGTACATCTAAAATAGGGGTGAGTAAGAGATAATATGTTCATAATTTTGTTTGTGGATTGAATAATATTGCAGGTACCAGTGACTTTTAATTTTAGCTTTCTAGGCAGAAATAAAGCTTTGGAGTTCTGCGTGAAAGTTAAACTTACAGCATCCAAATGTGGAACAATTTGTTTCCCCGACTCCTCAGTATCAAACTTTTCTAGACAGTGAGGTCTAAGTAAAAAATTATAGAAGTATTTCTTGGTATGCAGATCAGATTCTTACCGTAGGAAAATCTGCCATAAATTCATTTTCAGACAGCAGCACAGCCTATTTTCATGTGCAGTTCTGGGACCGAGAAAGCAAAATATCTGCCTTTGGTACACTAAACTCTGTTCCTGCACATTTTCACTGATACTTTGGGTTGTTAATATTAAATTTCAGAAGGTAATAACAGTGGTTTATGAAGAGCTTTTTCACAAATGACGTTCTCTCTCTGTTGATTTCATATATGTCACATAGCACAGAACATGCAAAAGTCTATTTCACAAGCGTATCTGAAGGTATAAAAGGAGATTTATGATCTGTACAGTCCTGATATAGTAATGTTTTGTTGCAATAGGATTGCCTACCTCCCAGCATTCTATTTTTCAGATCAAGAATGAGCAACTGAATCAAGGCCTGCATCCTCCCTCCAAAAAAATGAAAGGGTCATATTATCAAAGACCGAGCAGTTACCTTGTGGGACTTTGAAGGCCCTTCCACCAATTAAGTGCATCGTTTTCCAGGGTTCTAATGCATTAAGCTAGTTAGTGATGCAGACTAGTGGTTAGCAAGTTTTCCAGAGAAACTAGATTTGAACTTCTTTTGGAGGAAATGGCATTTACACCTCCAAGGACTTTGGGAATATTTTATTAGACTTCATTATAAGTGAATGCGCTTAAGTGACTGAATACTTTAGAATCATGACATTAGCCTTAAAGAATAGTGACATTTTTAGTCATTGTTTGTCATTACTGTAACAAAGAAAAGTACCAAAGATTCATTTTATCAGTTTGGAAAGATTATGACTTTTTTAACTTTCAAAACTCATCTGTCTTAATTTTTCTGTAAATTTAAAATATGGCATGTTATCAAATGCACTACAGTCACCTAATAATGATAGATTGGTCAGCCTAACTAATGTGTAGTTAAACTGTCATTTATATGGTATCAATACTACAGCTAAAATAATCCACATTATTTACCATAATCAAAAATGGGCAACACACTGCTTTGTTTCTGTCATTTCTCTTTTGTATCAGAATAATTATTTAAAAAAGAGAAGCAAAGAAGTGATAAAATAAAGTACAACTGACAAATGACAATTATGTCTTTTTCTTGAAACTTTGAGACAAATCAATCTGACATTAAAATAAAGTGTCTGTAAATACTATTATATCTATTGACACCATAAAATTAGTATTAATTGATAACATTCTACCTAATGATCGTATATAACAATAAAGCATAATGACTGAATACTACTTTATCCTATTTTATTTTCTAGAAAGGCTTGATAATGAATGTAAACTCATTCACAGAGCTTTTTGTGTAGTAGTGTTTGCTGCAAAATGTTCATAGTGAAATATGGTAGACAGCTGCTTAACTTCTGAATACCAGTTGCTAATAGTAACTTATTACAAGTACCGCTATTCCCCATAGCACTGGGGGACTGTACTGTTTGTTTGTGCACTGGAGGATCAGACAGATTTCCCATTAAGTACTAAAGGACTAAGTATTGAATTGGATTGAGTATTTAAATATGGCACATTTCCAAGCCTGTTGTGATATATTCATCTGTTTGCACTCTGGTGTTCTGGCATAAGAGTGAGCAGATTGCAAACCCAAGTTCTGAGTATCCCAAGTTGATGACTCAAATTTCTCCATTTATATTCACTTCATTCAGTCTCTGCAACAGTGTTAAAAAGAGGCATGCCACAGATGTGGGAATCAGCAAACCTTACACTTACAACACTGATGACGGGTTCTGTAACCCCCGGCGCCCTGAGCTGGAGGTCCATGACTGTGGGAATGATATACTCTCAGCCAACCCCATGCTTGTGTGGAAATTGCTGCTACACCTGGATGCACATAAAATTACGGGGCCCAACGGGATTCATCCCAGGGTACTCAGAGGGCTGGCTGATGTCACTGTGAGACCTTTCTAAATTATTTTCTATGGTCTTGGGAATCTTGCGAGGTCCCAGTCAAATGGAAGCTGGTAAACATTGTTCCAATTTTCAAGAAGGGCAAGAAGGAAAACCCTGGTAATTACAGGCCTGTCAGTCTCACTTCAGTGCCTCGTAAAATTATGGAGAAAATTATTCTGGGAGTTACTGAAAAACACCTGAAGGACATTGAAGTCATTGGTCACAGACAACACAGGTTCATGAGGGGAAGGTCCTGTGTAATGAATTTAATTTCCTTTTATGACAAGGTCACCCATCTAGTTGACCTAGGGAAGACAGTTGATGCAATATTTTTGGATTTCAGTAAAGCTTTCAATAGTGCTTATTACAGCACCCTTCTGGACAAAATATTCAGCATACAGCTAGATAAAAACATAATATGATGGGTGAGCCTTTGACTGGTGGGTTGGGCTTAACGAGTTATAGGAAATGGGGCTACATCAGGCTGGCAGCCAGTTACTTGTGGGTTCCCCAGGCCTGTATTTTAGAGGCCCTTCTCTTCAATGTTTTCATGAATGACTTTAGTGTAGGACTCATAGGTATACCAAGTAAACTTGCAGATGACACTAAATTGGGAGGTTATTGAATCCATTGATGTTAAAGAGGCCTTGCAGAGAGATCCGGACAAATCAGAGAGCTGGGCAATCACTAACAATGTGAAGTTTAACAAGAGCAAGTGCTGGATGCTGATCCTGGGGTGGAGCAACCCTGGATATATGTTCAGAATAGAAGACAAAAGGCTGGAGAGCAGCCCTGAAGAAAGGTATCTGGAGGTTTTTGTTGAGAACAAGTTGCATATGAATCAACAGTGTGTCCTGGCAGCCAGGAGAACCAAACAGATCCTGGAGTACATCAAGCACGGCATTGATAGCTGGTCAAGGGAAGTGATTGCTGCACCTCTATTCTGTGCAGGTATGGCATCAGCTGGAGTATCCTGTGCAGCTTTAGGCATCACAGTGTAAAAAGAACATAAAACTATTAGTGTTCAAAGGAGGGCTACAAAGGTCCAGAGAGCAAGATACATGAGGAGCAGCTGAATTCACTTCATTTGTTCAGCTCAGAGCAGAGCAGGCTGAGCGGAAGCCTCATGGCGGCCTGGAGCTCCCTCATGAGGGGAGCAGAGGGGCAGGCGCTGAGCTCTGCTCTCTGGGGACAGCGACAGGACCCGAGGGAACGGCATGGAGCTGGGACAGGGGAGGGTCAGGCTGGCTGTTAGGAAAAGGTCCTTCACCCAGAGGGTGGTCGGGCACTGGGACAGGCTCCCCAGGGCAGTGATCACAGCACCAAGCCTGCTGTAGTTCAAGAAGCATTTGGCCATGCTCTCAGACATATGGTCTGATTTTGGATGGTCCTGTGCAGACTCAATAGTTGGACTTGATCATCCTTGTGGGTCCCTTCCAACTCAGGATATGCTATGATTCAATAAATACTTAATGGGAAAATCCATACACAAAAACCTGTCTCCCCAGAGAATACACAGTATTTGTTAAATTCCCACACAACACCAGTAAGAAATGCAATTCTAACTTTCTTAGACCTCTACATTTTCCTTTTTTTTTTTTTTTTTTTTTTTTTTTCTTTTTAATAACTTATCTTCTGGTTTGTTTTGTCTTCATTAGCTTCCTCTTTCACAGTAGGCACAATCACCACCTGTAGAAAAAGATGAATGCAGCCATTTCAGTTGTTCAGAGGACATATGGTGAGTGTCCAGAACTTCATATGTCTTAAGAAATACATTTAGGATACTCTCAAGTTATAGTGTTTTAAACGGAAGATGTATCTGAAATCTCTGAAATTCCATATCTTTGCCCAGAAAATTCCATATGAAATTCCATATCTTTGCCCAGATTTAACTTGTTAAAATTATTTCAGTCATTAAGCCTCCCTTACACCTTCCAGGACAAAGTTCTAATCGAGATTTCTGCAGTGTTTTAAATACAGAAGCCTGCCTTTTTGTAAGCATATATATTAGCTGCATATATTATAGCACTATAAAAATTGAAATAATGAATGTGTTTCAGCACTATTTTTTTGATTTACACTAGTGTAAACAGCTGTGCCATGAAAGTTGGTTGCATTCACATATGTTCTCTCGCCTGGAAGTGCTTTTTCAGGACATCTGGAGGATATCACACATTATCTAATTTTTATTTCTAAACATCTGAATGCAGCATATCCATAAATATATTTACAATCTTAGCCTTATTCTGATTTCTGGATGCCTTGGCAGAGCTCTTGGGCACTTATGTGTGACTAGCAGTAGTCAATTTGACATTTTGGGGATAATCAAGCCTATGCTCCATTAGCTACACAGCTAACCAGTGTATGTTTTGTAAGGGTAATGCTTCTCTGTACAGTATATGCATATTTATTTCTGTTCAGAAATACAGTAGTTCTTGTTTACATCTTCTGTTTGAGAGCAATTTTGATGCCTTTATTCGTTCCTGTCCTCCTTTTCTCTTTCACCTTTGTCTCTGCCTTTTAAACATCTCTGGTGCCTTTCTAAAATCATCTGTTTCTCCTTTTCTTCCACAACAGTGGGAGTCAGTTCTCCTTCAGATCTGTGACATATCAGAACAAGTTTTCTCCTGCTTAATGTTAAAAATGGTCCAGCCAAGTCCATAGCTAAACTGCAGTAATCAACATCTTTTTTTGACTATGTTCTTCATATGTGCAAAATAGTGAAATAAATGTTCATTACAGACTTTGCACTGGGAAAATATATATATATATATAAAAGAGAAAGTGGAAACAGAATATAAAGCAAAATTTAAGAAGAAGTATTTCTTGGTACCTTGTTTTCCTGAGAGAACATATCTTCAAAAACAAGCCATTCTCCATGCCAATTTTCCGCAGAAAAAGTGGTTCAAGACATAGCTGTCAAATTTCTCAAGTCTCAGTGCCGAATCCCAGACATGATGTCTGCATCACATTCTCCCACAAATGACAGGTACCTTATCCTTTGTTATCAGTTATGAAGTATCCTGTTTTCAGTGTCCTCCATGAACAGGGAAACTGGCATCTGACGATCGCACCAATGATCCAATGAGGTCACAGGACAGAGAAGAAGATGAGAGGTTACCCTACAGTCAGAGTTAATGTCAAATGCCTGAACCCATGAATTCAGACACCAAGTAATACAATGACAGGTAGCCTTCGATAGCCTTTATTATAATAATAATAAAAAAATAACCCTTCTATATCTCTGCTTAGAATTATTATTATTATTATTACTATTATTATTATTATTACTGTTTTTAGAAGAGGGACTCAATTTTAATTCATTTTAGCAAGTACAGCAAAAAGGTTTTTTTTTATTATTTTTATTTTAAAAAATAACAAACAAAACCAACATGAATTACAAACTTTTTGTTTTCTGAATTTCTAAGTGTTGAGTTATTGCCAAACTGTGAAAGGAAAATAGACTGAACATTTGACAAGGTCTTTAGCTCTTTCAACTTTGAGCATAACTGTTGAACCAGCGTTCTATTTCTAATAGCAGTTTACTGAAAAAACATGTCATTCTTTCACTTAAGAGAGTTGTTCTCTTTATTACAGCTATGAGTTCTAACTCAGATTTTAACAAGTTAAAAATTCTCAAAGGACCACCACAAAAAAAAAAAAAAAAAAAAAAAAAAAAAAAAGGTTTTGTCTTATTCTTCATTTTTTTCCTGTCATACATGATTTAATGGTAGCCAAACATAATACAACATTTCTGGTCCCTCCTTCCTGAGAGCTGCAGTGCTTGCATGGCACTTCACCAACCTATTTTAGCACATATTCAACAGAAAACTATTTGTTCTTTCTGGCAGGTTAGCTTTCTGACAGATCATTGCTGAGTAGATAAGTGCTAGAGACAACACAAGGAAAATGGCAGGAATGCAACACTGGGATCAAGGAAAAAGGAAGGATTACAATAGCCTGAAACCTGTGTTGGCTTCAGTTGTCTGTACCCAGACGGCTTATACCCTTGGTCTGCCTCTGTTTGAAAACTGTTGCTCTCTTCACCTCAGGTCAGCCACACAACCTGAAGATCACCACCTAAATCAGAAGATGAAAGGCCAAGAGTTCCAATTGTCTACCTTTCAGCAGAAGAACAAATAATTGTGTTTCTTTTTGGTTTGCAGATTGCTCAGAAAGAGTCAGAAGAGCATTCAAACTGGTTGCTCCTGTAATTTTTCACACATTTATTCAGAGGATAATTTCTGTGGTACATGCCATTAACTGCAATTAATAATTTATACGGAATGAGTGAATTCAGCACGTCATGTTATTTTCTCAGTTCTTGTTCTGACTGCTATAAGCATAATCCATTGGCCCAGCATGAATAGCAAACCTGTAAATTTCACAATCAAATGTACAATATAAAATTCATTGTAAGGGTATCCTCAAGCAGCCAAACTAAATAATTTCTTTTTATGGGTATCTATGCAGTTAGATCTCAAGCATTTCAGCATTCTGTAGCTAGCGAACAGGCTGTGAATACAGTCGAATTGAGCTTTGCTTCTGAACTGGAGGAAAATTAACAGAAAATGTACTGTTGATACATGATGATATTATGTTACTAGTGAAACTAATAACCAATCTCATCAGCAAAAAGTCAGAATATTGATTATTTGATGTCAACCACTGTATTTTTCTGAAGGAGTATGAAAAGAGGAAGAGTGTGTGATAGTCACAGAAATACATACCTGCTGATTCTCCGAAGAAATGCCTGAAAAAGACTGAGTGGTTGTTTCTGCTGTGTAAATTACTAATACTAAGAGACATCATACATGAGCTAAGCACAAAGAAACTAACAGAGAACACAGAAACTCCATGTCATAAAAGGAAAAAATAATAATAATAATAAAGTTTTGTTTAGGATTATTTTACAGCATCTATTTTCTACAATTAATGTTCTTAACAGCTAGCTAATTGTTTGAACTTCAGCAGTGTCACATCAGTTTGGATCACATGAAAGCAACTAATTACCAAACTGGCAAATTTGGGTGACTCGGTTCTTTGGAGGGCTTGTGAGCCTATATGAAAGCAGGAGTGTAAACTGCCCTTTACAGCTATAACATTATTTACATTTATGCCCTGCCTTTTAAAGTACACTTACAATTAATTTTTAACTCTCCAAAAATAAGCTTTGTGTATAAAATCCAGAGAATCTGCTCAGCAGAATCTTGAAAGACTTTTCCAAATCAGAAAGATAATTTGATTTCACTGTTTCTTTGGTATTTTATGTTTTTTATTCTTAAATAAATGTGAAAAAAATTAAAAAGTAAAAAAATATATATATTTTAGCAGCTAAAGGAATCATTGACAACAGGTATTGCTTACTGTGCCAAAATTAGAACAAAATGCTTATTTTCCTTATTGCTTAGTTCTTTCATGGCATATTAAATACATGTAAATATTACTGTTGTTGCAGTAAAAATGAATGAGAAAGATCATTTGCTAGAGTAACTATAGATCATTAGTAAGCACTTAAAAAGAGTATCTGAATACCTCTTTGTACCTATTATATTGAGCTAAATGTGAAGTTAAAACCTCTTCTGTCTAGCCCAGTATTTAATGAAAGCCAATGTAGTATTCATAACAGAGTATTTTCTTAGCTCTTTACAACTTAGTAGTGCTAAATTTTATTCTGCAACTCCAAGGACAACCAATCTCATGCACAAGCACTGCAAATTTGTTTAACATTCCTTGATTCTGCTCACTTGCATTGTTCTTGGAAGTTTTCCCCAGTTTGTTAAATTGGACTAGTTTAGCCAGACACAGACATACATGCTGTACCCTCTCCTCAATGTTTATTTTGTGCTGGACATCGTAGATGGTTAACATAGTTCAAAAGATCCCAAATAATTTGAATTACTTTGTGATGTACTAGGCTGTATAATGACATTTTCTCCTTTCCATTAAAATTTTCAGCAACATTTGAGATTGCTCTTCCAGCTGGCCCCAAAACTCTATAGCAAATGAGTAAAGTTTTAAGAAGCTTTCAGTCAAAGTTTACAAAACATATATTTTTACTTCAAATTAAAGAAATTATAAAAATAATTAGTGGTTTTACTTCATATTAAATAAATTATATAACAAAATATAAAATAAAATAATTAGTGGTCTGTGACTCCATGCAGACCCACAGTGGATTCAATCACTCTGAGATCCTGATCAATTATTTTCATCTAGCCTTTAATTACACAGTGAGTTCACATCATGCTCCTGACTACGATGAAGACTGCAATGCCATGGGCACCAACTGGACCAAGCAGACACCAGCCCCAAGGGTGCCAGGCCCTGCCAGGACACAGAGTGATGTAGCCCAGCTCCCCCCACTCTGGGGCACCACTTGGTCTCACCCACTTGGTCTACCACCACCTTGTCCTTTTCCCACCTACCCGCATGCCATGTTTGATCCTCCTCCTACCCTATGTGTAGTGGAGTGCCATTTTGTTTCCATCATACAAAAGGAAGCTTCTATTTTGACAAATAGCATAACCCAGGTGTTTTCAAACTGCCCAGTGATTGGCTGAGAAGACTGGCTCCCCCACCAGTTTACCCAGAAGGAACATCAGAAAAGAAAGCTTGCTCTGGCGGTGTGTCACTCCCAGTGTGTTTTAATACTGCTTGGTGTTCAGCTGGTGGCCATTTTGCAACTCCTATAGCCACTTGATCTCAGACTAGACAGCAGTCAGACTGGATGTCCATTTCATGTTGTCCAGAAGGTGCACAGATATAAAAGTATATACATTTATATGCAACGTATACATTATTTAGACGTACAAAAATAAATATATTAAGTAGAATACAAATATGCATTAATATTGTATTTTATAAATGTACGCTATTTTTATATAGATTTACATGTGCATGTGCATGTATATGCATATTTATGACCATATAAAATTAAATGCATGTATCCGGAAAGGTATAGATATATAATGGATAAAACATTCTTTAATACAAGCTAAAGGAATAAATAATAATAATAAAGTAAAAACTAGAGTAATTAAACAAAACTTAAATGCAGGTTCAGGATCCCCTTCTTTACAAGGCTGCAGAAGATGCCCTTAGCTGTTGGGAGGGAGCTTCAAGAGGATGGAAGGGCACCCAAATAGTGAGGGCCCCAAACAAGCCCAAGAACCTTTCCTAGGAGGCCCAGCAAAGGTCCTCTGCAAAAGCCCTGTCATGTACAAAGAAGTCTAATCCTGTGAGCTACAGCCCTGAAGATGCCTGGCTGTGCAGGGTTACAGGGGCAGCCTTTGAGCTTTGCCCAG
Source organism: Stictonetta naevosa (assembly GCA_011074415.1). Lineage (NCBI taxonomy): Eukaryota > Metazoa > Chordata > Aves > Anseriformes > Anatidae > Stictonetta > Stictonetta naevosa. Next base: position 47,629,182 of record CM021729.1, read on the forward strand.
TGCAGCAGCACTCAGACAATGCTGTCTGTGAAAATAAAACCAGAACAAAAGCCCTACTTCAAAAGAATGCGTGCGTAGAAACAAGAAAAAGACCAAACAAAAGAGAAACACTGGCCAATGGGCCCCTGAATAGCAAAATAGTTTTCAAAGATGTTGTCACACAGCGAAGGGGTGTAATGGAGTGGGGGCTGTGCTTGCTCATAGTTGTGGGGGGACCCTACAGATACTGGTAAGACCATTATGGGATACAGGCTAATGCTCTATGTGCTTCCTTATCCTTAGGGCAATGCTGCGTATAAGATACAGATACAGAAGACCACACATTCAATGAGGATTGTCCTGTTAGACAATGGTTACTGCACAGGTATCAAGACCAAGGCTTTGAGACGCAGACTGGAGCCCCGTGCTGCAGAAAGAGGAAAAGGATCACTAAGAGTAAACGAGGTGGTACAGAGCTGAACAATATTATTTTTGTGAGACAGAGATGAGCAGCAGGCTGAATGGTGGTGACAAAATAACAGGAAAGGCTGTTAATTGTGGGGCCTTAGATTACAGCCTACCACAAAACAAAACAAAACAAAAAAAATGCAAAAACAAAACCTGTTAATTATGGAAGCTAAACACAGTTTTCATCCCTGCAACCATGTTGTTGGCACTGGTTTACATAAACCACAGAGGCCCTTAAATGCGCATTGATCTCAAGCTGATCTGGTCTGTATTCACCACCTCACATCAGTTTGTGAACCATGCAGGGAATATACTCAGGAATGAGTTTCAAGTGAATGAAAACCAGGAGGCTCACACAACCTGTTTACAAATATGTCCTTTTTTATCTATGTCTCAGGGGATCTGATAGAAAGCATGTCATGACATCTTTTGTTACTGAGCTATACAAAGATGTCATGAAGCTGGAATATACCGATGGTACAGTGAAGATCTACTGGAAGGTGTCCCTCCTCATAGCAGGGACCTCTAGTTTTAACTAGATTATCTTTAAGGTCCCTCCCAAACAAAACCATTTTATGATTCTATGATTCTGTAATTCTGTGATAAGATAATGCACTTATGCAAGAATAAGCTTTTAAGGAATTATTTAAATATGATGAAGGTAGTGTACAGGAAAGTAGTGTAAGTAATCAGAAGTCTAGAAAACAAAAGTGGAAGAGTTGAATGAATTGTTGTGGTTTAGCTCTGAGAAAATAATATAAACTTTTTAAATAAAATTTGCTGTAAATAAAAATATATTGATCAGTTTTCTATATCTAAAACACAGCATGAAGAGACAGGTTTAAACTCTTATCAAGGAATGTTCATTTTGTAACAATCATTAGTACAACAGGTAAAAAAACAGGTGCTCCTGAATTCTCCAGTTAATGGAGATTGCTTAGAATAGTCTTAGATGCAGAGAAATGTACCTTATGTAAGGATTTTTTATTATTTTAACAGTATTTTTAATTTATGTATTTTTAACAGAGGAAAATGCACCACCATGAAAACCATGATATTACAGAATTCTTTACATAGCTCAGGACTGTCATCAGGATTGAAGCTGTAGGTCACCTCTTTGTCCGGAAAAAGGAGAAGAAAGAGGAAAGAAAAGAGATCACTAAGTTCAACTTCCAGGATATACTCATGTAGAATAGTGATGGGTAACATTAGAACTTTAGGAATTATCATTGGCTTTTTTAGCTGAGTCAGAAAATGCAATCTTCCATGTTGCAACTTCCTTGGAGTCTTTAGTAAGAAAGGTTTAGAATAAATATATCTAAAGCAGTGTCTGCACCTTCAAAGGCCTCCAGATAAACTGCTTTTACTAAGTCACTAATTATTGTTTTAAGTTTAAATTTTCAGATGGACTGAAAAAAGAATGAATGTCAGAGCAATTACACCAGTGATACAATCTACTATGCGTGAATACAGTCAAGCAGAGTCTTGGCTGCAGAAACGTGTCTTGTAACTACCGCATGTATGAGATGAGACAGTTATAGTGGCATGTAATATCAGCTCTTTGTATTTACCTAATTTTGAACAGATAATAAGAAAGCTTGTATTAATACCGATTTATGTGAATGCAAGCAAAAATACTTTCAAAATTGGTATGTCATTAATTTAAATTAAAAAAAAAAAAAAAAAAAAAAACAGACTACTTAGCTATGCTCGACTGAAATATACATATTGAAAATATTTCTTTCATTCTTGAGAGGAAGATAAAAAGTATTCATCTGCATATGAGAGATCCTGAGTCAAATTTCCTGGCTGTAGGTGGCATTAGCCAAGACATTTTCACTTTACAGTAACTGAGACCCACAGTTGGTCATCTTTGGGCAATTTAATACCAGATAAAATTGTTATACTTCATGCAGTTGCTGCCTAAATTCATAGGTGCCTGAACATCCTCTGCTAGCTTAATTTTCCCAGTACTAATTTATTTTCAACTCACTTAACACTTCTTAACTCGCTTTTCTTAATGCTTCTGTTGATGGACTGTTTCATATGCAGGCTACTTGCTGTAAATGCTCCTCCTCCTTGTACCAAATGTGTTTTATGAAGGAAAAAGCTGACTTGGTCAGTTTTTCCCACAAAGAATTACCTATCAGTAAGATGGGTATCTGATTCAAAACTGTGCAATAGCAGCAAATCCCCTCTGTAAATCTACTTTTTCCAGCTGCGTGGTTTCTTATGTGTACTATAGTATAAGACCTTTCCCCTAAACCACTGGGAAATAAATAAATAAAAAGGATTTTATGGTGTTCAGATGTTAGAAAAATAGTAAAAGTTTCATCAAAAGAAGTGTTTTGGACTCTTAAGCAACAATTAAAGAATTGATTTCTAAAAGCAAGAACATTTAAATAACTTTATTTTAAATACAGAATGTATAAAATCTTCATTGAAACCTTACTTACAAGAAATTAAAGAAATGTCAGAAAGAAAAGTTTTAATAGCAAAGGTGTCTAAGAATAGCTTATGCAAGGGGAGGGCAAAGAGGTGATGGGGTTTATGCAGTAACCTGTGCTTGGCATGACATGGAACTGTGCAAAACCTGAGAGGCTCCTGCAGTTCTTTGAGACGCCATGAGCAGCATTATAAAAGTAGCCCCTGAGAGGCAAAATTTGCAGGTCTAGGTAATTTTCTGTGATGATTTTCCTACTTACTTTGTAAGAGTCCTGACTGATTTGGCACTCTCACATGGTGTTTGGATGAAGTGTGTATAATGAATAAATCCTGAAACTGTCAAGGGCAGCACATGGTAGTAAGGAATGAAAGAAGGCTTGTTGTGCAATTTGTAACTAAAACTTCTGATTGAGTGTCCATTTTTCAGAGCTGTGGAAACTGTAAGGCGACAGACAGCTCTCAGAAGCAGGAACTACTCTGTATGTGATTGAAATCACAAATATAGAAGCACATTTAAAAACACTTTGTTCTTTGGATTATTTTATTTTTTATTTTTTTCACATAAAAACTATCATTTTTCAGGACGCTTCACTAAAAAGATCTAAATGTGTAATATCTCCTTGGAAATATTAATACTATTCTTTTATTTATTAACAAGCAACTTTTGGACTCTTAAGCAACAGTTAAAGAATTAATTGCTTAAAGCAAGAACATTTAAATAACTTTATTTTAAATACAGAATGTATAAAATCTTCATTGAAACCTTACTTACAAGAAATGAAAAAAGTGTCAGAAAGAAAAGGCTATTTGGAGAAAAATCAAATAAGAGATTTAATCTTTAAATTTGATATTGCATTTTCCAAAGAAAAAATGAATATATAGTCACAGACAAAGATGATATATTTACACCTTAATGAAAAAGACTTTAAGGATATATGGCTTTGTATTATTGTATTTGTCAAAAGAAATGCAAGAAAAAAAAGTATTGATAAGTATATATCTGCATATATATTTGTACATATTGTATCTTTTTGATGAGTTCTATAGTGTAAATATTAATATTTCTGAAGCTGAGCAGAGAAAGAACATGTGTAGTTATTTTGTACAGAATATGCATGTTAACCAAACAGGCTGATTAAATTCAGTTATAAGAATGCATTCAATCAGTATTGCTGGAGCATAGTTTCCTACCTCTTTTATACTCTACACTAAAAAATCTTTAAATTTGAAAATGGTTATATTGAAGTCTGAGCACACAGCCATAAAATAGAAAAGTCATGAAAAAAAAATAAAATAAAATAATCAGTTGTTTTCTCAGTCTAAGCTTTAAGCAAGGGGATCGTGGTAGTTTTTAAATCTGGGAGACAACAGCCACATCTAAATGAGCCAGAGTATGAATGAAGAGCTCCTCACCATGTTAGCTTAAGCTTCCCTGCCAAGCCAGCTCTCTTTCTTTGTATCTATTATGTGAACAAGGTAAATGGTGTCTGACTTGGGTCTTAACTACCGATTAGTGTTCTAACTGCAGCTGAGCAAATAACAGAAAACAGATAGTCATGAGTATTCATTTAAAACTGAATGTCAATATGATTGTTTTTAATGAACCTTTCTTGGCTATTTCCAGGTACCCTTGAGTGTTTCAGATGTACTGTCATGAAAACATATGAAATGCAAGTCACATGTTGTTGCTCCAGCTGTGATGGTGAGCATGCAAAATGTGGTTTGCAAGAAGAGGTAATATCTTTCTTGTAGTTAAATGGATTCACTTGGAGAAACAGACAGATTTTTAGATACACAGGGCATAAGAAACCCTATTTTTCTAAATAAGTTAACGGATTTAATATAAGGTTGGTGTCTTTCTAAAACCTTTGCTTCTATAATTGCTTTCAATATTGTTTGAACTTTAAGTAATATGACAATTATAATATTTAAAATTCATAATTTATATTTTGACTGCGTGTGGTAAAGTGCTGTTTGTCAAAAAAGATCCTAAACAATCTCCATTCTCATTGTAATCACACTGAGTTAACAGATTTGTTAGCTTCCACAGGTGAACATCATTTCTTACAAGTGGGTCTTAGCTGTTCTAACATCTGTATTTCAGGAGATCAGATTAAGTTTCCTTTTAATTTCCTGAAGAGTTAAACACTCAAAATGTTTCACATAAATATTGATGTGAAAAAATAAATAAAATAAAATAAAATAAAATAAAATAAAATAAAATAAAATAAAAGTAAGCTGGTCAGTAGGAAAGACTGAGGATAAACAGGTCTAAAACCAACACTAGTGGCAAGTGTCAACTTTAATGTGCAGCTGCAAACTGTCTTCTAGAATTAGGCAGAAATCAGATTATTATTATTATTTTTTTTTTCTTTTAGCCCTTCAAAGATATCAATCATATACAGAATGCTGCCCAAGAGCCTAATGGTTAAAATGTCTCTGTTGAGATATTGCTCTGGTTTGAAATACAAGTCATAGAAGCTATAGTCATAGAATCACTAAGGTTGGAAAAGACTTACAAGATCATCTGGTCCAACCATCCCCATACCACCAATGTCACCCACTAAACCATGTTCCCCAGCACCACGTCCAACCTTTCCTTAAACACACCCAGGAACAGTAACACCACCACCCTGGGCAGCCTGTTCCAATGCCTGACTGCTCTTTCTGAGAAGAAATGTCACCTAATTTCTAACTTTAAACTAACAAAACTTGAGGCCATTCCCTCTAGTCTTATCCCTAGTTATCTGGGAGAAGAGGCTGACCCCCAGCTCCCCACACTTTCCTTTAAGGCAGAGAGCAATAGGCTCTCCTCTCAGCTTCCTCTTCTCTAGACTAAACAACCCCAGTTCCCTCAGCCACTCACCATAGGACTTGAGTTCCAGGCCCTTCACCAGCTTTGTTGCCCTTCTCTGAACATGCTCCAGGGCCTTGATGTCTTTATTAAAGAGAAGGGCCCAAAACTGAACACAGTACTCAAGGTGTGGCCTCACCAGAGCTGAGTACAAGGGGGTGATCACTCCCCTGGTCCTGCTGGCTATGCTATTCGTGATACAAACCAGCATGCCACTGTCCTTCTTTGCCACCTGGGCACACAGCTGGCTCATGTTCCGGCAAGCATCAACCAGATCCTTATCCTCTGCACAGTTTTTGAGCCACTCTGCCCCAATTCTGTAGCACTGCATGGGGTTGCTGCGATCAAAGTGCAGGACCTGACATTAGTCGTTTTGAACCTCATCCCACCAGCCTCTGCCCATTGATCTAACCAGTCCAGGTCCCTCCTGGGGAGGCTTCCTACTATCCAGCAGATCGACACTTCCCCCAGCTTGGTGTCATCTGCAAACTTAGTGAGGGTGCACTCAATTGCCTCACCCAAATCATCAATAAAGATTGGAGCCCCAAAGGATAGGCTCCAAAGGTGTTTAACTATTGAGTGTTTCAGGTCTTTCTTTGTAATATTAACAATAATGAGTCCTTGTTTCATTTTATGTAGAGTAACAAGTATCAGAATTTCCTTTCCAGATAAAATCTTTCAGGAATGATAATGGGAGAAACACAAAATAAATAAAATACTAAGAGATTAAAATATGAAAATATGAAAATATAAAATAGTCATTGCAGGATTTGAAATTTTCAAAATTTAGGCAGTACTGTCTGCTAACAGAAATTAGGTGTCTAGAACTGCTTTTCAGTAGAGTTGGGGTGCAAAGAATGAGTTTGTGAATGCTAGTAGCACTGAGATCTTAGACAAAAGCACTGCATGTTTCTGTACCCCATTTAAATAGGGGTTCTTTGACTGTGTGGACATTACATAGAAACAATAACATATAATTTTACTAGTATATACTCAGTGAACAAAGCCACAAATACTTTGTTGTAAAATGTAGTTCCCAGTGTGTATTCTGTTGCTTAGTGACATAAATCATCCAATCAGACAATAGAAAAATACCAGATGATTTCAGTAATTTGTGTAGTGAAAAAGGCAAATGTTTGTAATGAGACTGAAGGTCAAAACCATTCACTGAATAAGTATATATCTTTTCAATAAAAGTATGTTCAAACGTTTTTTGAGTTCATCTAACAATCCTTTAGAATAGTGAAGTTTGCCAAGCACAGTAAATTTTTACAGATTATTGGATGAGGCCTGAAAGTGCTTTGCTGTAAGACAAGCTTTAAATCTACAGAGAAATGTCACTTTTTTTACATAAAATACACTAATAGTACAGAAAAATAATAATCAACATCACAGTTTACAACAATTACTGACAAATCCCCATCTTAGACAACTGTAGCCAAGCAGAAAATCTTTGAATTCAAGAAACATCCATGTCAGAATTTTTGTAGTCTCAGGTAGCTGGATACCATTTACTCAATGCATCAGGGATCAACAAGCAATATAATTTAATTGTGAGCTGCAATATGTCAACATTCACAGCAGTTTGTAGAGGTAGAAAATATCTCCCTTATGTAAGGCTGCATATTTCTACAGCATGATTCCAACTAAAATGTATTTCTGATAGCTTTACCTTCCTCTTTTTCTTTTCCTCCAGGGATTGTACAGAAACCACAATGAAAAAGGAAAAGTATAAACCTTTCAGATTTGCAGGAAAACAGCTTGGGACAAAGACTGAACTGAGAGGAAATAAATAAATAAATAAATAAAAATAAAAAACTTTTCAGTGATGGTCTCCATATCTAGTGCTAGAGAAAAAATAAAAATAAAAATAAATAAATAAATATCTTTGTCCGGTTTCTCACCAAGAGCTACATCAATATGAGATCAGAAGAAACTCACCCTGCTGCCAAAGGCAGTGATTGGTTCAGCCTCTATGTTCAAATAACCATTACTATAGTGAAATAAACTCTATGTGTAATCACAATGCCAGTAGTCTCTAAGCAGAATTCTTCCTTCTTTAAACAAATATTTTCAAACCATTAACAGATGCTCTGCAAATAAAATAACAACAACAACAAAAAAAAAAGAAAGTCTGCAAGCTAATCTAGTCACCTTTCTACTGACTTCTTCAACGATTCTGCCAGGTTTTGATATTTTATTATTTAGGTTATCCATAGGACAGGCACCTTGATATGCATTCAGTCTCTTAATCTGGACTTGTTAGTTAACACGTAGCTACCCTGCAGGATCTGTTCAGATTGTACAAGTGCAGATGTGAGCAGGCACATATCTCTTCAGTAGTTCAGGGAAGAGCTACCAATACATGACATGACTTAGAAATGAACTCAGCTTTCTTTACCCATTAGGTGAAGAGCTGATGCATTTGTCTTTCATCCTGGTTTTATGCTATGTTACAATCCCACCACCCTCATTAAATTACTTATTTTGTACATATATATGAGGAAAACAAACCTATATGCAAGGAGAAGCTTACGGAAGAGTCTTGAAGACTAATACTGTCTTAATTGCACTTGCATTGTAAGTAGTCACTCCATTCTACCTACCTTAATTTCTCACCATTAGATTATCAAGAGGGACACAGAAGCAGAGCAGATGCAGAAAAGCAAATTACAAGAGAAAATGTAAGAAAACAAAAACTACATGCAAATTCTTAAATTGATATATTTGTTCAAAAGCAACAAAAGAATTAATGATGATATAGTAACAAGATTAAATCCCCATTGAATAGCAGTTAGCTCTGTTTTGCATGGCTGAGAGGTCCTAGACTCTATGAGATACATGTCATTCCCTCAATTGGACTGAATTCATAAATGAGTTTGAGTTTTGGACTACTAGAATAAAGGCTCTCTTAACTACTTGAGTTAGCATTATAACTATGCATTAACACCATAAATATGCATTAACACCATAACTATCTGGAAAGAAAAAAGACTGAATTAATGCTGTATTGATAGACCTATTGAAAAGATCTTTTTGAAAAACAGATTTCAAATGCAATATACAGCAGTGATACAGTTAACTGCAGTTTGTTTTTTTATTATTATTATTAAAAAAAAAAAAAAAA
>CM021729.1:47658167-47716325 GCA_011074415.1 Stictonetta naevosa
AGCCCCCGCTGGAGCAGGTGGATGTGGCCTGGAGGAGGCTGCGGCCCGTGGAGAGCCCCCGCAGGAGCAGGCCCCGGGCCGGAGCTGCAGCCCGTGGAGAGGAGCCCACGCAGGACACGAAGCATCAGGGACTGACTGCACTGACCGCAGCCCCCATTCCCCATTCCCCTGGGCCGCCTGGGTAGACGAGGTGGAAGAGGGTGGTTGGGTGAAGTGCTTTTAGTTTACTTTCAGTCGTCACTGCTCTTGTCTGTTACTGACAGGCAGTGAATTACATTAATCTCCCTGTGTTGAGTGTGTTTTTCCTGAGGCCGTCATCGGCCAGCATTCTCCCTCTCCGTATCTCACCCCACACGTTTTATTCCCACCCTGTTTCCTCCCCTCTGTTCATTTGAGTGGAGGGGAGCGACACACCGCCGTGCCTGTCACCCCAACCGCCGCCAGGGCCCCTCCAGCCGCCGCCGCGGGCCCTGTCGGTGCAGGCGCCGCCCTGCAGTCACGGCCCCCCCGCAGCGCTTCCATGGCAGCGGCAGCCGCCGAGCGCCGACCGCTTCCGCTTCCGTGGGCCGGGCGGCGGCGAGGCCCGGCCGCGCTTGGGCCGCGGGGCCGGAGCAGGAGGAGGAAGGCGGGGGGCAGCAGCATGTGGCCGCCGCCGCCGCCGCCCGCCTGGCTCCTGGCGGGGCTGGTGCTGGCAGCGCGCTGCGGGGAAGCTCTCGGCGGCGCTGCCGGGGCCTCCGCCACCCCTCCTTCCCCGCGGCCCACGGAGGCGGCCGGCGGCGGCGGCGCCACGCGGGACGGCAGCGGGCGGCTGGCCGAGGTGTCGGCGCCGCCCGAGCAGGGCCAGCCCATGACCCAGCGCGCCCTGTCCGTGCTGGTGCTGGCCAGCGCCGCCCTCATCGTCTACTTCGTCATCCGGACCGTGCGGTGAGGGGGGACGGCGACGGGGACGGGCTCCGCGTTGGGGCCGGGGGCTCTGCGCGTCTCCGCTGTTGATGGTGGGGAGGTAGCGGGGAAGTGTGCCGTGTGGGACCCCTGCGGGAGCCCTCCGAGCGGACATGGGTGGCCTGAGTGCTCCGCAGCCCCTGTAGGTCCTGCTTCAGCAGCCTTCAGCCTCATTGTCTTCAGAACACGTGTTTTGATGGCAGTACCTTCTAAAGGAGTCTGCATGGTCTCTAGAATAAGTGGAGATGGGCAGGGGTTGTATTTCTGAGGAGTGCTATGGGAAGGCCAAGGAAGGAAAATAAATGAGAGCCTGTCATTGCTTAAGCTGCAGGAAGAACATCTCACCTGCTGTCATTATTTTCTGGATAGCTGGCAGTTGTCTGATATTCTGTGTTTGGAATAGGAAAGTCACTGTTCTGCATTCGAAACTGGAGCACTGCCTCCTAGGCACTAATGTGGACAACTAGTGTTGTGTTTCCAGAATTCTGCAGCACCGTAAGTGAGGTCTAGAACCATTAACACGATATGTTCTTCTCCTCTGCGATTCTGCAGAGAAAATCGTCTTCATCTTGATGATGTAAAGCGTTTGTGAAAGGGAAGAAAAGGTACTGAGCTTAGTTATTTCACTGATTCTGTGAGGCAGATGAATATATGTGCTCAAAGTCAAAGCAGTGCTTCATTATTCTGTGACTAACAAGTTCGTCCTTGGAGGGAACACGAAGTTAGATTCAAGGTGATGTATTGTGTATATACAAAATAGTAAAAAAAACACACAAACCAAACAAAGAAAAAAACTGGCACTTAACCAGAATAGTGTCTTGATGTGTGAAGTGCTGAGTAAAGGAAAAATAATTCCTTCACACTGGTTTTACTAAGCGGAATTCTAACCAAAATACGGCATATTTTACCATGACATAAGTAATCCCATTTTACGGCAAAAATAAGGTGGTTTAAATTCAAAGCTTGTACAATATAAGAACTTGGTATTGTTGAAGTGTAAGCCAACCTGGCTCTGCAGGTGCTATCAAGTGCCTTCTGTAGGTACGTTGATGATAAAAGGAAGATGAGGGAAACTGGGCCCTCTCTGGAAGGAAGTGGGAGATCTGGTTTCTGGGATAGGAAGAAGGCTGAGGTACTCAGTGACACCTTGGCCCCAGCCTTTAATGACAAAAGCTCCAGCCCCATGGCCCAGGCCCCAGAAGGCAAAGGCAGGGCCTAGGAGAATGATGAACCAGCTTTTGTAGGAGAAGATCAGGTTTGAGACCATTTAAGGAACCTGAAGGTGTACAAGACCATGGGAGAGGATGCATACACAGCTCTTGAGGGAACTGGCGGATGTAGTTGCTATGCCTCTCTCCATCTAATTTGAGAAGTCGTGGTAGTCTAATGAAGTTCCCACTGACTAGAAAAGGGGAAATAATCATTTTTAAAAAGGAGGACCCCAGGAACTAAGGCCAGTCAGTCTCACCTTTGTGCCTGGAAAGAGCACAGAGCAGATCCTCCGGGAAACAATGCGGAGGAACATGGAAAATATGGAGGTGATTGGTGACGGCCAACATGGCTTCACTAACGGCAGCTCTTGCCTGACAAATCTGGTGTCCTTCTATGATGGCATTACAGCTTTGGTGGATGTGGAAGTGCAACTGACATCATCTGTGTGAACTTGTGCAAAGCATTTGACCGTGTCCCCCATGATATCCTTGTCTCTAATTTGGAGAGTAATGGGGTCTGAGGGATGGACCACTGGGTGAATAAGGCACTGGCTGGATGGTTGCACTCAAGGAGTTGCAGTCAATGTCTCAATATCTGGGTGGAGATCAGTGACAAGTGGTTGTTCCTCAGGGGTCAGTACTGGGACTGGTGCTATTTAACTTCTTTGTTGGTGACATGGGCAGAGAGATCGAGCAAGTTTGCTGATGACACCAAGCTGTGTGGTGCAGCTCACACACTGGATGGAAGGGATGCCATCCAGAGTGACCTGAACAGGCTTGAGAGGTGGGCCTGTGTGAGCCTCATGAGGTTCAACAAGGCCAAGTGCAAGGTCCTGCGCCTGGGCCAGGGCAATCCCAAGCACTAATACAGGCTGGGCAGAGAATGGATTGAGAGCAGCCCTAAGGAGAAGGACCTGGGGGTGTTGCTTGATGGGAAGCTCAATGTGAGCCAGGACAGTGTATACTTAGAGCCCCAAAAGCCAATCGTATCCTGTGCTACATCAAAAGAAGCATTACCAGCAGCTTGAGAAAGGTGATTGTCTCCCTCTGCTCCACTCACATAAGACCCCACCTGGAACACTGTGTTCAGCTCTGGGGCTCCCAGCACAAGAAGGACGTGGACCTATTAGAGCGAGTCCAGAGGAGGGCATCAGAGGGCTGGAGCACCTCTGCTGCGAAGACAGGCTCAGGGAGTTAGGGTTGTTCAGCCTGGAGAAGGCTGCGTGGAGACCTTATAGCAGTCTTCCAGTACCTAAAGGTGGCCTACAGGAAAGCTGGGGAGGGACTCTTTGTAGGGGGGTGTAGTGATAGGACAAGGAGTAATGGCTTTAAACTGAGAGAGGGTAGGTTTAGATTAGATGTAAGGAAGAAATTCTTCACTCGGAGGTGAGTACACCAGGACCAGGTTGCCCAGAGAAGCTGTGGATGCCCCATCCCTGGAGGTGTTCAGGACCAGGCTGGATGGGGCTTTGGTCAACCTGGTCTGGTGGGAGGTGTCCCTGCCTGTGGCAGGGTGTTGGAATCAGGTCATCTTTAAGGTCCCTTCCAAGCCAAACAGTTCTATGATATTATGAAATTACACCTTAAGTTCAAATTTGATTGTATGTTTGAGTGAGTTTCTTAATCAGATGCTAGACGCGCTTTGACTCAGTAAGTGAATTTTTTTTGTTACTGTTTCTGGTATTCTTCTATGGAAAGTATGGAAGTGAAGATGGAAACAGGCATACAAACATTGTCACTTTGCATGATAAAGATTAACATTATGAAGAAATTACAGATTATATTGGGTTGATGTGGCGAGGCTTGGTAGCTGGGGACTGCAGGGGTGGCCTCTGTGAGCAGAGCCCAGCAGCTGCCCCATGTCAGAGCAGAGCCAGCTCCAGATGTCTCCAAAGGGACCTGCTGCTGGACAGAGCTGGGCCAGGGAGCGATGCTAGCTGAGCCTCTGGGAGAGCAGAGTTAAGGAAGGGGAGAAAAAAAAACCTGCAAACCTGCTGTGCAACAGCAGCTGGGAGGGGAGTGAAAAACGGCCTTGGAGACACACAGATTGGTTCAGAAGGAGGGCAGGAGGTGCTCCAGGCACCAGAGCAGAAGTTCCCCTGCTTGTGATGAGGACCCCAGTGGGAGCAGTTTCTGAAGGGCTATCCCCTGGGATGGACCCCACGCTGGATCAGGGGAACAGTATGGGGTGGAAGGAACAGCGCAGATAAAAGCTCTGTGATCTGACCACAGCCCCCATTCCCCACCCTGCTGAGGTGCTCAGGAGCAGGGAGAAGGTGGAAGAGTGGGAGTGAAGCTGAGCCTGGGAAGTCGAGGGGAGATGAGTGAAGAAGGCGACATAACTTTCAGGTCTCGCTGTGCTACTCTGGTATGGATTGGCGCTGAATTATCTTCCCCAGGTTGAGTCTGTTTTGCCTGCAGCAGTAGCTGATGAGTGATCTCCCAGTCCTTATCTCAACCCAGGAACTTTTTTTCATCTAATTTTCTCGCCCTGCCCTGCTGTGGGGGGCTGAGATAGCAGTATGGTGTGCACCAGACAGCCAGCTGAGGTTGACCCACCACACAGCTCTGTGAACACCACTTTTTGGTGTTACCAAATCAGCCTGTTATCAGGCTGTTTCTTTAAACAAATGTAATTCTCTTTCAAGTTTGTATAGATTTGCTTACAAATTTCACAACTTCATTAGCAGCTAATCTTAATTCTTTGTTTACAGAACCATGTCCATTAGAGTTTCAGTAGAGCTTTTTACAACATCTAGTAAATAAATATGCAGTTGACTGTTTTTCCTTTTTTTTTTTTTGTTTTGTTTTGTTTTGGGAAACCTTGTTAAGCAAGCCTCTTCCTGAGTGAACACAACGTTTCCCAGCGCTGGGGAAATGTGAAAGTCTTGCTTAAATTAGCACAGCGCGCATGCACACTCCCAAAACAAAACACCAGTTTCTCTGTACTTGTCTTGTTAGGATTAGGAACAACTAAATAAGTAGTTACCCCTTTAGAGGATTAGATCTTAAAAGTCTTTTTTTTTTTTTTTTTTCAGTATACTCTTGTGTTTAGTTTAAGTGCATGCCTAGTTGATTTTGTTTCTAGTGGACAAAAACATTCACCCACTTGCTCCAGTCCATTTTGGGTTTGATAAGCTCCTGACAGCTGCACTTTTAAGGTGCTCCTGGTTGGAAGTGCTTGTCTGAAACATTTAATCTATGCCTGCAGTAAGCAGTTCAGATTAACTTGGAGATTGACTTGTAGCAGCAACCTTAAATCTAAGTGAGATAAATGCTTGTTTGCTATTGTTGGTCTGAGAGAAAATGTCTGCAAGTTCTATTTGTGCTCTCAAAAATTATGAGGTTTTACAGCCATTTATATCCTTCTGCTAGTGGAATAGTTTTGTTACACTCAATTATTTGTCAGAAATTTAGGTAATATTAAAGACAGCTCACGTATAGAAACTGAATGGTGATGAAAATCCTTTATAAAATAATTCAGTCTGTAGCCACTATACATTCTTTACCACATCAGAAACTTGCAACCTTTCTTAATAGAGGTTGATAATTAATAAATTTTGTACATTCTGATAAAGCTACGACTTTTCTGTTTTCAGAGCCATTTGACTTTGTTTCAAGGTGGTTCCCTGAAAATCCATTTTCAAGAAAATCTTGAGAGCTGTTACAACTTTGCTGTTGTGGCTATAACTATTTTTTTTCCTGATTATGATTTTGTAAACTATAGCAAGCTCCCATGGACCTTCTCAGTGACATTGCTGATGACGCAGTTTCTCTGTCAGGAAAACAACGTATCTTGATTTTATTTCTAGTTTTATGAGTGGGACTTGTTTCAGCCGCCATGTTATAAAGGTTGAGCTGCCTGCACCTTCCTTTTATAACAGAAGATTTTCAAGGAACGATGTGTGTAGCAGCAAGACCATACAGCACATCCATCAAAGCTAGGAGTAAGAAAGCTTGGACAGTATGATGCCTTGTCAAGTCTACCAGCTTTAGTTTTATTGCCTCTTTTGCCTCTTAGATTTGATACTTTACAAAAAATGCCCTCTGTTTGCACTTCGTGATGCACAGAAATGCCAGTGCTGCAATTCATACATCCTTTGTTTTCTTGTCTGTACAGCTCTGTTGTTTTTACATGAAGCCTATTGCAGTCAAAGGTTGTCTTCCTTGTTTATGTAGGAAGAAGTACATGCCATCAGTTCTTCAGTCTTTCTGAGATGATGAGAAAGCAAGTGTAGCAGATGAAATGAAATGGCATTTTTTCTTTTAGACAACTGCTAGTGTGCTATATGATGTGGCATGTTAAGACAGAATTCCAAAACATGGTTCAGCATGAATTGTGTTCCATAATTTCAACTTAAAATAATTTTCCAGAAAGTTATTTGTAAGCCTGTCGGATTTGGATTGTTGAATTTCTTTCATGGATATAAACTTGTAGCTCATGCATGCCCTTTGCAGGAAAAAAAAAAAAAAAGAAAAAAAAGGCTCAGTTAGGTTCAAGTAATAACTATTTTTATTGAGAATACATTTTCTAACTGACTCAGTTCGTGGTTCAGGAAGAATCCATTTAGTTTGAAGTATTAATGGAGAATGTGAATGGGCTGTATCTTGTTTTCTCATACCATGAGAAACATGCTGCACACTTTCCCAACACTGGGTCAACTCTGGGACAGATAAAATTTAGTTCTGTCACAAAGACCATTACTGATGGTCTCAATGATAAATATATATATATGTCCTGAGCAGTGTTTACCTCAACTTATCCACGTATTTGAAAGTAGTCAGTCTTTGGAGCTGTTGATCAAAAAATGATGATTTTCACTTTTCAGGAGATATATACTGGCCTGTAAGTAACAGTTTAGGCTTGAGGTGATGGGAAAGCTACAATTCCCTTGTCATGTACTTCACAGAATCCTCTAAAGTATTGTGAAGCTGAAGAGGAGGGAATAGGGGAGATTGGTTTATTGGAGAGTTTACTATCAGTAAAAAGTTTATAGTAGAAAGGCACTTTACATGGAAAGGTTAATTAGCAATTCATACTGTATTAAACTGATTTTGTTTTCAGTCTTTGTGGCCTGTAGCAAGGGTAGTCCCTTGTACCTGCACAAATTATGGTAGTGAAGAAAATTTCTTACCCCCTCGCCCTCCTATGTCCTTTGTCCTTTTTCATGTTTCTTAGATGTGCTTTGAACTTGACCTGTTTTGCTTCTGCTCTCATTTTCATGGATTTTCTGCCCCCCCCCACCTTTTTTTGACCACCAATATTTCTTATTTATCTTCCCTCTTAACAGTCTATTATTTATACCATCTCTGATGTTATTGTCATACTATTTGCTCGTATTTTATTGCAGATTCCTCTATTGCTGTCTTTGAAAAAGGATTGGAACTGAACATATAAAAATATGAGTCTTTTTATGAACTTTTAATGCCATTTTTTGTAACTTCATCTTCTTAGACCACGAGGTCTAATAAAACCTTTTATCTGTTGTAACTACAGAGATAAAAATAGTCTGCATTAAGTTGCTGAGAGCAGTAGAGAATGCTGCAGACTTTAATGAAATTGGCATTTTGTCCTAGGTTTTCTTCCTAACAGTCACATGGTAGCCAGGCCTAAGTTAGTTTTTCTTGACAGTGCTTTAGTGTCCTAGTAATCATACATGTATGTCATATAAGCATCTCCAGTATTGTTTTAGCTTTAGTTTGGTAACTTATCTGTATACAGATAAAGTTTTCAGGTCACTACTAATTCTGTTGTCAGTTTCTCAACAGCCTTCACTTGAATCTAGATTTTTTTAATTATTTTTTCTTTTTTTTAAAGATATTACTCTTTCTGTTACCACCACACTCCCTGACAAAGAGTCCCTTCCTTGCTTTCCCTCCTTTAAGTATCAGAAGGTTGTTATAAGGTCTCCCCAGAGACTTGTCTTCTATAGGCTGAACAAGCCCAGCTCCCTCAGCCTGTGTTTGTAGAAGTGCTCCAGACCCTTGACCATCTTTGTGCCTCTTCTCTGGACTCACTCCAAAAGGTCCACATCCTTCTTGTGCTGGGGGGCCCAGAGCTGAACACAGTGCTCCAGGTGTGCTCTCACGAGAGCAGAGCAGAGGGGGACAGTCACCTCCCCAGCCCTGCTGGCCATGCTGCTTTTGATGCAGCCCAGGCTACAGTTGGCTTTCTGGGCTGCAAGTGCACATTGACAGCTCATGTTGAGTTTCTTATCAGCCAACACCCCCAGGTCCTTCTCCTCAGGGCTGCTCTCCACCCATTCTCTACCCAGCCTATATTTGTGCTTGGGATTACCCTGGCCCAAAGGCAGGACCTTGCACTTGGCCTTGTTGAGTGCTTGTCCAAGTGTCAGTTGTGTAGCTTATACTTCAGTAAAAATGAAAGACACAATGTTTATGAAGCAACCATATTTTTCATCATAAGACTTCTGAATTTTCTTCTGCTTGGTACTAGTATAGTATACCACTTCTTTCTATGTTAAGGACTGTTGAAAAAAATGAATTTTATCTTGAGCGGAAAGGTGATATTTGTGTGTCTTTGTGATTAGCCTTATATTTAGACAATAAGTTATACAAAATCACGTCTGGCAAACAGCTGATGATTTCAAATCAGGTGGAGGAAATTATCATGATGATTTTTTTTATAATATCATAAGTCTGTATACTTCAAAAAAAGGTATATATTTTATACCTTTCTCATCTGAACATTCTGGTATTTGCTTCTCAACTCCAAAAGGAGATCTCATTCACGGGGATGTAATGTAGACCAAGACTGGATGCTGCTTAATGTGAAAAGGAGGATTCTTTTCTGTAACATTTAAAAAATAAGTAAGCAAAAATGAAAAGAATTCTAGAAGCATACCAGAGTTCAGGACAAACTCTGAAGCCATAACTCTCAATATCATATTCATCTCTCTAAGAAGGTGACTGAAGTGGTGCCTCAGAGGTGATTATGTGTTGTATAATAATAGTATAATGTATATAATATTATTTAAGCATAACTTACTATACTCTTTTTGATTATTAGCGTTGAAATATCTCATAGTTAAATTCCTGAAAGCCATGAATGCGTTTCCTACGCACCTAGCTTAGGTTTGTAAATTCTACTTTTGGTGTTGCTAAGAGGAAATGTTGCGTCTCTGTGGAGTTAGCTGTAAATGTCTAGAAAGTATTTGTTTTTAAGACAACTTTACTCAGTCGTACAGCTTCACACAGCTGCTGTTTTGAGTATAAAGTAGCTAAAAGTGGCCCTGTCAGTATTTTGTAACAGACACCTTTGTATGTTTGCTGAGAAGCTAGTTATTGTGCGTTCCTGATTCTCAAAGAGTTGAGCAAGGCATATTCAATGCCTATAGTTGTGCAAAGCCAAAAGCATGCGTGAGGTTTACATGGGATCCAGGCCCACACAGAGAACATAAGAAAGTAAGGTTCAGACAGTGTTTGTAAGTACTGTCTTAATCTTGAAATACAAATCACTTTGTGAATCAATTTCGTGAAATGCAGATGACATTGATTCTACAGGTTCTCTATTATTTCAAAGTGTTAAAAAAAATAAAATTTAAATCCTCACAAAATAAAAATAAAAATCTTAAAACTGAGGATGCGAGGTTGGATATCGAAGAGGAAATAGCTGAGAAACAGAGGTGTTAGTTTTAAAAATTAGGAAATTGACCTCTTTATTTCCTGATTGCAGTAGCAATGACCTTGATGAGTAGTGAGTGTCTGCCGAGTATTTTTAGGTTTTCCCTCACCATGAGTTGGTTTGAAAAAGTTAATTCTCTTCTATGCATGAGTTTTCATTTATGTCAAGAATTTATTCTATTTCACGCTAAAGGTCAAAGGTCTAAGTAAGTTCACTTACAATATAAGAGGTAGTGCATTTGTATATATGCAATGTTATTAATGCAAGATGTCATTACTCATTACTATGCAAAAGAGATCTTTGGGTTTTTTTTTTCAGACTCTGTTCTGCACATTTTACTGCTATTTATTGTATGGGTGATTGACTCAGTTATGAACAGTGAAGCTTTTTATTGTTATTTGTGAAGTCTTCTCTACACATCAGGTTTAAAATGATGGAACCCATGGCTTGTGCTGCATCTCTACTACAGTTTTGCTGAATTTATCTCTGATTTGGTCTGCTGTTTTACAAAACAAGCAGCAAATTAATAGCAAGGTGATTTTTTTCATTGTAGGATCTGCTAGAAGCGTGCTTGCATATATTTTTATCTGGCTCTTGCATATAGCTACTGAACACTGTTTTGTATTAGCTGTTAAGTGCCATTTTGTATTCTCTGCAGTAATTCTATACTAAACTAAAGGCGACAAATTTTTATTGGCCTCAGTCATTTCTTGTAAATTCTTCACACGTGGAATTTTGCTCAATTTGACTTTCACAGAGCTAAGGGTGTACAGTGTATATACAGTAATTTCTTAAAATATATGATCAGTATCAATATAGCTGTGTTTTAAGGGATGGTCTTCTTGCATTGTTGGAATTGAAAGTAGTCATAAATTTATAGAACTTAAATACCGTAAAATATATTTCAGGCTCAGAAGACGTAACAGAAAAACCCGAAGATACGGAGTTTTGGATACAAACATAGAAAACATGGAGCTCACTCCCTTAGAGCAAGATGATGATGATGATGATGATACAACACTATTTGATGCCAATCATCCTCGAAGGTTTGTATATAGGAGCTGTATGTCTGTGCAGTGAAGGCATGGATGATAAGTATCTTGACTGAAACAGCTCACTACTTTGTTTCATATGTAGTTGGAGAAAGGGTATCAAGATCATTTAAATTTTAAATGGGCAAGAATTAAGTGGGCAAGAAGATAAACTTAGTACTTCAGCTACTCTTGATCTACTCCAGGACACCATTTGTCTTCAGCATATGAGTTCCAGAGAAATGGAGAGGAAGGTAGGATATTTTGATTAAAAATAGTGTCATTACTAAAGCTAACCAAGTTTATCTGCTTTATATACTTCGGTTGTTCCATTCTTGGGTGTTTCACTCTTGTCCATTACAGGATGCATAAGGAAGAAATGGAAGCAACAACAGTAAGGACAGAAGTACGTTTTACACTAAGTTGCTTTACAACTATAGACAGCAGGCCCCAGACTGCACTTGCCGTTAACTTTGGTATCTAAGAAAAAAATTTACATTATGGCATAGTGTTGTAGTTGAGGAAAAAGCTGTCCCAAATACTCAACTTCTATTCATCTGTTCTTCTCAGTACTGCAGCAAATCATTGTCTGCTTTAGATATACCAAGCAATTTGGAAGTATTTAAAAGTAACTGACTGATCAGACAATTTTAAAAATAGTTGTCAAAATGACACAGGGTACAAACAATTTGAATAGATTAGCAGTATTTCATTTATCTGATGACATAGCTGTTGTCAGATAAGTCAAGTGTTTATTAGTGTTAACATTAACAATTAGCTCCTCACATGCTGTGGCATCTTGTTGATGGAAGAACCTCCGGTGCATACATAGTATTTGATTTAAAAACATCAGTTTCAGATGAAAACCAAAAATACACGATGTTTTGATCCAAGTCCAAAAGCTCAGAAAAAGTGGGAAAAGTGGAATATTTGAACAACGTTAGAACATGTCATAGCCTGGGGTAAATATATAGTGATATAACTTGTAGCATAGGTATACCTTTCTTTCTTTCCTGTGGGCCTGCAAAATGGCATGAAATTTGATGGTGTTGGCTTACAGAAGAGGTGATAATGTCACTCTTAAGCCAAACTGCAAGAAAAAGAATTGTATTGGAGCAACTGAGTGATCTAACCAAACAGCAGATATTTCTGTTAACATGCTGAGGAAATAAACAGAATAAAAGTAATAACCACAGAAGTGAATAACGATAGATAATAGAGGACGAAAATGTTACTGTTTTTTTTCAGAATAGCTCAGAAAGTAAGCGCTTAAGTGATCAAAGCCATTATGAGAGAACAAATACTTTAAGCTATATATAGTCGATAAAGCAAATTTACTCTGCATATGTATAATGAGAGCTACCTGTGTTCTTTTTGTATAGGGAGAGGCTCTGAAAATTTCTTCTAACAAAAGTTTGTTATCTTGAAGTAATATTTGCACTTAGGAGAAAAACGGTGCTGGACAATCTGAATGTGCTCAACAAAACTCAGTAAATAATAAATAATAAGCTTAATAAAATGCTGCCCATACTTTGCAAAGGGACTGCATTACTGGGAAGGAAGCCTGAACACTGAGATAGAGTACCTTTTAAATAATATATATGTATATAACGTATATCAATAATTAGGAATACACTTTTTCAGTTGTTTCTTTTACCTAGTTTCAACTAAATCTTATGTATCTTCCTGACGGATTATGGTGGTTTTAAGCTGATGGTCAGCTAAGCTCTACCATACTGCTTTCACTCCTCAAAAGAACAGGGGGAGAAGATAAGAAAAAAGGCTCATGGGAACAATATCATTCACCAGTTACCATCATGAGCAAAACAGACTCAGCATTGGGAGATTAATGTAACGTATTACTTATTACTAACAGACTAGAGCAGTGAGAAACTAAAAGCAAACTAAAAAATACCTAACCCCTAAAAGGAAAAACACCTTCTTTCCAAGGTAGGGTACCTCCCACGGGATGCCGTCCTTCCCAAACTGAGCCTGCGGGGGCTGCCCACAGGCAGCAGCTCTCCAGGAACTGCTCCCACACGGCTCCGTCCCATGGGGTCCATCCATCCCCCAGGAGCAAACTGCTCCAGCACGGGTCCCCCACGGGTGGGCGGCAGCTCCCCCCAGACCCCTGCTCCTGCGTGGGCTCCTCTCCACGGGCTGCAGCTCCGGCCCGGGGCCTGCTCCTGCGGGGGCTCTCCATGGGCCGCAGCCTCCTCCAGGCCACATCCACCTGCTCCAGCGGGGGCTCCTCCACGGGCTGCAGCGTGGAGATCTGCTCCATGTGGGACCCATGGGCTGCAGGGGGACAGCCTGCTCCACCAGGGGCCTCTCCCTGCACAGGCCGCAGGGGAACTGCTGCTGCCTGCCTGGAGCACCTCCTGCCCTCCTGCTGCACTCACCTGGGGGCTGCACGGCTGCTTCTCACTCCTTGATCTCCCAGCTGCTGTTGTGCAGCAGATTTTTTTCCCTTTCTTCAGTCTGCTGTCACAGAGGCCCAACCAGTGTCACTTACTCGTTTGGCTCTGGCCAGCAGTGAGTCCCTTTTGGAGCCAGCTGGAGCTGGCTCTGATCTAACATGGGACAGCTGCTGGGCTTTGCTTTCAGAGGCCACTCATGCAACCCCCTGCTAGCAAAATCCTTGCCACATAAACCTAATGTTATATAAAAATGCTCTATAAACTATCACGCTGATAGTTTACAATCTTCATTAAATCTCTTCATGCATGCGCTACTCGCTGCACTGCAAGTCACAAGGTAAAATAATTCTATTTATGGTAGCATTCCAGTTACGGAATGCTACTTAGAGTTACTGAAATTTGAATAGGAACTCAAGAGCCTTGTAAGTTCACTGGGTCTTAAGTGGTATTTAATCTTACAGACTGCACATCATATATACTTGTTTTTTTTAAAATAATAATAATAATATATGAAGATCTATAACCAAATATTAAGTGTTTAGTTTGCTTCATGTGACAACATATCTATTCACTATTTAACCTGTCTACTTTAAAAATATGTCTAACATGGGTGGAAGAGGGTTTATGTGTCTTTGTAAATGTACTGTTTTTCCATTTGGGAGGTTTAAATGATTGGTGTTTTATGGCACTTCATAATAATGTGGTAACTAAGTGTTTTTATGGACAAATTTAGTAATAAAATATTGTACTTCTTTGTCTTAATATTTGGTCTTTAAAAATGTGGGCTAAAGTTACCCTTGAAACAGGATATTTCACATTAATGCATTGATTTCTTCTGTTGTAGATAAGTACGTGCCTTTCAATGAAAGAACTTAATCTTAGAACCAGAGAATGAGACTGCTTCCAGGGAGGAGTAAGAAGCAAGACGATATGCAAGTTGGGGAGGGGCTAATTAAAACTGTGTATATTATAGCATCCGTAATTTGTTGCAATAAATACTGTACCAATTTGTTGTACCTTTTTGTATATAGAGAAATGTAAATGTAAAGTCTGTGAGATAGGATGCACTAAAATGAAAAGCTACTTGGAAGGGAGATTACTTTTAAAACAGGGTATTTTTTGTTTGTTGTAAATCTTGTATGCCCTAAGTGTGATCCACACTTTTTCTACAGTAATCTAGAATGTTAACATTTTTTTTCCTGGTACTAAAGTATAAGTAAACTTATCCTCTGTGGACTTCTCAGAATTGCTAGAACTTATTTTTATTTTAGATGTTTTGACCTTTGCAAATAAAAATTCCAACTACTGCCTTTTGTGTTGAGATTTTTTTAAACTAATGAACATGTTGTATGTAAGTTTTAGTGAACAAATAAAGACAGTTTACAACGTACCTAACATTTAGTGTGATACTTCAACACTTTACAGATGTTAAGGATATTACTAATAGGGTCTCGTTGAACACAGTAACATAGAACCTTTTTGCTGATAAAACTACTGATGTTGGCTATTAATTTACTTGTGAGGGCCATCTTTAGTTGGTGTGAGCAGGTGTTGCTCCACTGACTTAAGGGTACTACTTGTATATGCTGCGTGGTGTCAGTGTTCAGACCTGTGGTGAAGAAGAGTTCAAGACTTCAGTTAAGCTTATTTTTGTACTCTTTAAATCTGGGGCAAATACTAAACTTGAACCATAACTCTAAAATGGAAAAGTGACATCAGTTGGTGAAATGCGAACTGTGAAATGTGCAGTAACATTCATATGAATGCAGATGAAACCAGAAGGGGTTTTTTTTGTTTGTTTTAGCCAGTGCCCCAGAAATTAAAGGAAGAAGTGTATTGTAGGCAAAATGTTCAAATGCTAGTTTATTAAAATTACATTAGTGTAAATTCATTGCAAATTTTGTGTATGTTTAGTATCAAGGTGTAAACCTTCTAGCAGCATTTGTGCACCTGGCTATTTTTCCTGAAAGCTCTTGTGTTTTAGATAAGGGGTAGGGGTGGGGGGTATTTTCCCTGATTCTTCAGTCCCCTCTTTGAACAGAGTAGGAATGCCTTTGAGGATATTTCTATCGTGATAAGGGGTGTCTGCTTTAAAGATTTTTTTAAACCATCTACCAGATGATATGTACTGAAACCTACTTATTTTGCCATAGTGAAAATTTAGATTGGGTCTGAAGTAACGGATGCAAAATCAGCTTCCTAAGGTAAAGTTTGTCTACAGTTTGTTCATATGTTGTGTCCGCTGCTTGGAAATATATTGTATTTACAATATACTAAGTCTTTCTTTTACTTTCTCCTCTCTTGTATGCATTTTTTTTTTCTGTCCATAGTTAAAACAGAAATGAGAACAGCATTGATTTTTGAAAAGGTTTAGCTGGGGAATCCAGAAAGAAACATTGTGAAAAATAGCTGTGTCATAGACTGTAGGTGAAAGAACAAGTTGCCTGATAGAATGTAAAGCACATTGCTCCCATATGTAAAGGGGACCATCAAGGTTAAAATTCAGTGTAATTGTATACTTCCACTAGATTTTTCTTTTGCTAGTGGTGTTGCACATTAACCCTAGCATAGGAGACTGTGTTCCTGACTTCCTAACATTAATTCTATAGAAACTTTCTAGGTCTTCAGCTGAATACATCCTGAAGAGCTGTTAAGCTTGCTAAGCATGGATAAGTACAAATTTTCTGGGTTTAAACAAACAACAACAAAATAGATTTTTCAAAACAGTATGTGGACTTCTTGTATTCATTCCTTCAAAATTATGAGGATCTAGCATAAGTGGCTATATAGAAATCATAATAATAAATTGAGATAATTTTGTGTTCTGGTATTTCAGATACTATGTGATTCATCGTGCAAACTTCCTCAATCTTTTCCAGGCAGTATCTAATTTCAGGAGCTGAACTGGATCATCACTGACACAAAATTTCTCAAAAATGCCTGTGTTGCACCTGTCTTGGTCTTAACAGTTGGAAGTCTTCTTTGAGTTGTGCTCATCCACTGTTGATACACACACCATCACCAAAGCTCTTTGTAGTTATTTATAAAAAAACTTATGATAGCTTAACATCCTTACAAAAATTTGATACATTTTGTAGGGAGGAATATGCCATCACAGAGGCCAGTAACTGATCTGGGTATAAATGAGACTAAAGTTTGTATGAAGTAGATGTATCACTTTACAATTTGTTGGAAAACATGAGATCAAAAAGATGAAGACCATTAATTATGAAATTGAATAGGTACACTTCAGCTACTACTATTCCTGCTTGAGTCAAGGTGTTAATAGACCAGTAAAGAATGGGAGCTATCTGCTGAAATAAAGCTGTTTAAAGTTATAAGAAGGCCCAGGTTTAATGAGAAATAAACCTATTTGGGAGATACGGGAAACCTATTGGGGGAGAGGCATAAGACAATGCTAGAGACAGAAACTGAACGTGGAGTAAAGTCTTGGAAGACTCCGGGAAAACAAGGTTGTTTAAAGATGGCCTTGGAAATTTAACAGCTAGCAGATCTTGTATTGTTTGTTGGGGCTTTGTGATTTTTTTCTTCATTAGTGCAATGTGAGACAAAGCTTGTAGTTCCTGATCAAATTTGAACACACCAGTTCATTGCATTGAAAGAATAAGAGTATATCCTCAAACTGCAGACTGGTCTGAGAATAGGAAATCCATGAGGCAGAAGAGGCAGAAAGTGTTTTTCTTCTTGACCAGTGAGAGCTAGGAAAAGACTTTAACGTATACGTTAATTGAAACACGCAGGTCTCAAAAGACCCCTTGTGACCAGACTGCTTAGTTTTAGAATAGATTTGCTATTTGTTGCATTTTTTTTCTCATGGTAGTACTAGTGATGCCATTGTTTGAAGTTTACGGCCATGTCACTGCAGAATTGTCCCTTTTCTCTCTGAACTACCGTGTTCTAATCATATGATTGCCTTATCTATCCACAATTCCTTATTTATTCCAAGTGGCTTGCACTCTGTTCAGCTTACATCTTGAAGCATTCTTATTTTAAGGCACAGAATAATAAGATTTATTAGAGATAATATCAGGATGGATGGATGGGTAAGTTCAAGTGTTGATTTTATTACGAGAGAAAAATAAAAATCTTAAATCTTGATTATATATATATTTATGTGATTTCCTGCTTCCTGCTGTTGGAAACAGTCCCTGTTTAAAGCTTTTTGGCTGACACTATCTGTTATTTTGGTATAAGCATTTTGGATGCTTACAGGTGGTATTGTGGTGATTTTACCATGCTAGGCAGCTGAACACCACAACCACTCTCTCACTCCCCCTCCTCAGATGAGGAGGGGAAGAAGTAAAGGAAAGAACAACTCACGGGTTGAGACAAGGATAATTTAATTAAAGAGAAAAAATATTGTTATGGAAATATTATTCTTAATTAAACAATTCAACTAAAGGGAAAAAAAGGGAAAGGGGAAGAGGGAGGGGGAAAGGGAATAACAAAAGAAAACAAGTAAAGGCTATGTGGAACTGCAGAGGCAAGAAGTTACTCTCTACTTCCCACAAATGAGCGATGCTTGACCACGTCCTTGAAGCAGGGCCTCAACACACGTAGCTGGTGTTCGGGAGGAGGACAGATGTTTTCACAACAAGAGCCCACCCCTCCCCTCTTCTTCCTTTTTCCACTTTTTATTGCTGAGTGTGACATCATATGGTATGCAATATCCATTTGGTTGGTTTAGGTCAGCTGCCCCGGTGATGTTTCTTTCTCACTTTTTTGCCCACCCCCTAGGAGGGTTAGAGAGAGTCCTGATGCTGTGCCAGCACTTCTCAGCAGCAGACACAACGCTGGTGTGATACCACTGCTGTTCTAGCTACAAGTGCAGAGCGCAGCACTGTATGGGCTGCTGCAGGGAAAGGTAACATCCCAGCCAGACCCAGTACAGGTATGCTTTGCACAATATAGACCAACGACAAAGTCTGAAGTCAAAGTTAAAAGTTAATACCAGAGATCCTTTTGAACTAATATTCTGAGAAGGCAATTTTTTCATTGATCTTCCAAAGGCATCATTCTGTTTAACAGAAACAAAGGCTTACTTTTAACAGCTTCAGAAAACCTAATCAATCCCTAAAGATACGGAATGAGACTATACAAATGCTCACTCAAACTTTTCACTGTTCTTGTGCTGAAGGAAAACGTGTCAGTTCAACAGATACCCAACTGGATGATGTGTAGTACAAAGAATTACCCATTTCTAACCAATGAACTCTGCTCTTTCCACAACTTTGGCTGTAGAATGGGGGAAAAAATGCTTACAGATAGGGTAAATGGTATTTATGAGGAATCTTTATGAAATTCCTAGCACTGACTTCTGCAAGAGATCACTTTGTGAGAAAAATCTCAAATAATTTTCTTCAGACAAGATCTTCTGTGAAGCTATTTTATTTGCAATTGCAGTGGTGGGCGTCCTGTCAATCAGGAGCGCATTTTAGTAAACAAATCATAACCTTTTATTCCCTATTACCTGACACCTGATCACCTCCCCTGTTTCCTCATTGGCTGAGTACCACAGGTTCACAAGCTACTCGACGGTCCTCTGTACCATATATGTACAATTTTTCTTTTTTTTCAACCCTTTAATTTCTCCTTTCTTATGTTTTGAGAACTTGTGGTCTTTGTTTTACTGTTCTCATACTGCTCATCCTCTTCTCCTCAAGCTTCTGCCTTATTTTGGAACAGTGAGGCCTTCTACTGTCCACTTACCTACCTAGCATTTCTCCTTATTATGACTACACAACTGCCTTGGAATAAAGAAAAATAATTCTCTACTGCAAAAACACAACTTTGTTTCTCACAATCCCCCCCTCTTCGTTTCTCACTCCTATTGTTGTTTTTGCATCTCATCACATACTTCACTCTTGAGTTTTTCCAACATTAAGGTGCAATGTTCTTCGGATGTCACAGGGGATGATAGATATACAATGCCATTATTATTACAATACCAACAAATAGTTGTTTGAGCCAATTCTATTCAGGTAACCACGAAGTTAGTTTCTCCCAGGTCTCCTAAGTCCCCAGGAATTGTCATCTTGAGTTACTCTATGTAGGATCTTGCTTGGTTTTGTTTTGTTTTGTTTTGTTTTGTTTTCCCAAATATTTTTGAGATCAGTCAATTTTGTCCAATTTGATCTACATATATACAGCAACTAGTATCAATTACAGTGCACACTCCTCCTTATGAGTTTATTAATAAATCTAACACTATTTGATTCTAGAGTACTATTTTTTGCAAACTTATCAAACTTATTTTCTAGTTCTTCAATTATAGCTATTTACAATAGCGTTTTCTAATTCACACACCATTCATTTTTTCCCCCAGATTTACTAATTTTTCAAGTATCCACATAAACAAGAATTAATTTTCATTTTAGAAGTAGTAAATCTCAATGATGTCTGTTGGATAGTAGAAAACAGATATTTAGAAAATAGCTTAAACATTAATAATATTTATTAAATTATATATTTAATATAAATATAAATATATTTAATATAAATATTATATAATATTTATTAAATTAATAAATATTAATGAAATATTAATAATAGATAATATGTTATAGATAATAATATATAATAGATAAGAAGGAGCAGTCAGGCACCGGAACAGGTTGCCCAGGGAGGTGGTGGAGTCACTGTCCCTGGGGGTGTTCAAGGAAAGGCTGGACGGGGTGCTTGGGGACATGGGTTATTGGGTGACATCGGTGGTAGTGGGGTGGTTGGACCAGATGATCCTGGAGGTGTTTTCCAACCTTAATGTTTCTGTGATTCTATGTTACACTGATGAGAGGCTAGAGCCTGAGCTGGAAAACGTCGTGTGGAACACAGGAGGTGCAGGGCAGTCCCTGTGGTCAAGGGGCTGCCTTTCTCTCAGGCAAGCCAAATGGCCTGGGGGAGCCAGCCCCAGAAAAGGGTCCCTCAGCCCCCCCCAACCCTGCTCCTTCCTCAGCGTGAGGACATCTCCTAGGCCACTCCCAACACAGCCACCTTTGGCCATGTGTGGACCACTTCATCACAGAGGCTTGCTGAGGTCACAGTGGCCACCTCTGTCTCGTGGGCCCTATAAAGCAGCCCGCCTGCCGCTGGCCTGCCACTCACTCAGCTACTAGGAGATGAGAGGCAGCAAGGCGAGAAGCAGCTCTGCCTGGTTTGCGAGGACAGCCATGCCGTCTAGAGCAGCACCAAGAAGGAAGGCAGCTGGCAAGGAGATGTGTCATGGGCAGAGAGAGAGCGCCAGCAGCACCAGGTACAGCAGTGCTGGAGGGACATCTGGTGCACAGCCCACAGACACATACAAGCAATATCATTGGCACCGCAGGCATGAAAATCAAGCTGACAGCAGCATGGGACCTCAGGGTGGAACAGGTCGACCCCCTGGTGCGGCACCCTGGCCAGAAAACATGCTGAATCAAAGGCATCCTGTTTGGGCAGTCCCGGGCAAAGACTGGCTCATCCTCCTGCCCAACACCGTGGAGCCCATGGAGCTGGATCCACCAGAAGATACGGAGGAGGCAATGGAAGTGGATCCACCGCAGCCAGAACAGATGTGGGACTACCCTGGCATGTGTACTACCCCACTCTGTGCCATCAGGAAGCACGAACTGCATTACAGGAGTGCCCGGCCAGCTCCCTACTCATTGCTCAGGCCCCATCCCAAGCATTAGCTTGGAGGCCCCAAATCTCACGGACATCCCGCAGGCTTGCCTGCAAGATGTCCCAGCAATAAACAACTCTTGCCAGTTCTCAGGGGTTGTGTGAGTGCTTCTTTCCCAACCCCCAGCCCTTGTGCGGCAGGTGGCATCCCTTCTGCACAGAGCCTCGACAAACAGCACAAGAGAGGACACAGCTCCTTTCGGTCTTCTGGAGGAGTCCCCGAGGGCCACCACGCACCTTTAACACTTGTGAAAATAGACTGGGGTGTGAAAATAGCAGTGTGTAAGCGATTATAGGTGGCTAATTTCTTATATTAGGAGTGAGTTTCTATATCTGAGTAATTAGTAACGACAGACATGGAGAAGGCTGAGGTACTCAGCAACTTCTTTGCCTGCGTCTGCACTGGTAGATGGGCTTCCCAAGTCTTTCATTTCCCTGAACCCATAGATGGAGGCTGGGGGATCAAAGTCCCACCCGCTGTAAGTGAAGAGCAGGTTCGATTTGACACCACCTGATGAATCTAAACAGGTACAAGTCTATGGGACCTGATGACATGAATCCCAGGGTGCGAAGGGAACTGGCTGATGGAATTGCAAAGCCTCTCTCCATCCTAGTTGAAAAGTCCTGGCATTGGGTGATGTCCCCAGGTATGAGTCCATCCTTTCTCAGCCGTTCTTACTGTCGTCCCAGTAGTCAGGAACACTTGGAACAGTCCTTCCCACTCAGGTTGCAGTTTCAATTCTCTCCATGTTCACATCAGATCCCAATCTCCTGCTCGGAATGGATGAATCAGGACTTCCAAGGGTGGGGTTTGAGCTAATAGTCCACGGGTCCTGAGAGATGACAAAGAGGACAACAGCCCAAATATATAGTTCTTAAGAAAAGCATATTTTGTTTTGAACTGAGGTAACTCATTCCCTTTATCCATGTACAGCAATCCAAATAATATTTCATATGGTGAAACTCCCACATCTTTTCTTGGTGCAGTTTGAATTCGGAGAAGTGCCAAAGGTAAGCACTTCGTCTGGGGAAGCTGAGTTTCCAGAACTTAGTCAATTGCTTCTGTACTGTCTGATCCTCTCCACTCTTCCAGAACATGAAGGATGCCAAGGAGTGTGAAATTTCCATTTAATTCCTAGAGTCCACATTAGCCCTTGCAATATTTCTGACATAAAGTGATTTCTTTGATCAGAGTCAATATTTTCAACAATTCCGTACCTGGGAGTTATTTGTTCTAGAATTACTTTAGTTACGATGTTTGCAGTAGCAGATACTGAAGGGAAAGCTTCCACCCACCCTGAAAAATGATCTACCAAGACTAATAAGTATTTAAATGTACCTACTCTAAGGAGTTATGTAAAATCTACCTGTACATTTTGGAAGCATTGAATTCCTGGTTCTCACCCCCCTTTGGGCTGAGTGCTGCCTGTTTACCTTTTGACATACTACACAACTCCTGCTTAGCCAGAGTATATATATATATCCCTGCACATACATATTTCCATAGCATAGCATCACATGTTGCTTGAATTCCCCAATGACCCTCTTGATGTAAAACAGTTAATATTTGCCTCATTAGTACTTTCTTCAGCATTTCTCTCCCATCAGGGAGTATCTGTTTTCCTTTGGACTTCGTGACTCCTAATTACTTAAAAACCTCTTTCTCTTAAAACTTTTTAGTTCTTTTTAGTTTTGGGTAGGGGTAGCTCAAGAATTCCCTGAATCCTCTCTGGATTTATTCTTCATTCCCCTTCAGCCACGAGATGCCCTAAATACTTGACTAATTTTCCTACAAATTTTAGTTTATTTTCCAATACTTTCAAGCCCTGTTTTCCCAGAAAGTCATAGTTTGTTAGTGGCTTCCTTCGCAACTGTTTTCTCCTGTCCTAACAATAAAAGATCAATCCGCATATTTTAACAGTAACACCTCCTTTGGAGGTTGGCACTCCTCCAACATTTGTTCTAGAACTTGCCGAAATAAATTGGTGGCCCTGTAAACCCCTGAGATAAAATCATCCATCTCTATTGCTGCTTCTGCTCCATTTCAGAGTCTTCCCACTCAAAGGCAAATATATCTTTGCTCTCAGGGTCTGAGGGCACCCCATTAATAACACTGTTATTCCAGCCTAACAATTTACTATTTGAATGCCCAATTTCATTATCAAATCCTTTCCCAACGAGTTAGTCCCTGCCTTGGGTGCATACAATAATTGCCCAGTGATCATTCTATCCCTAGTCTCAGCTTGGTGTCCCCCAAAAGTGGCACAGTTATCCCAGTCCCTCCTACCCCCATCACATTTAGGGTTTCATTAGTTAATTTAAGCCTTAATACTTTACAGGCCAGTAGTGACCTAGCTGCCTCAGTGTATTGGGTTCACATGGCAAGGCTCTGGTAGCGGAGGGGGCTGCAGTGGTAGCCCCTATGAGAAGAACCCAGCAGCTGCCCCCTGTTAGATAAGGGCCAGTTTCAGCTGGCTCCAAAGGGGCCCGCCGCTGTCCAGAGCCAAGCCATGAGCAATACCATGAGCAATGCAGTTTAAATCTCTATGACAGCACATCCAAGAAAAGGAGATATAATGCTGCACAACAGCAGCTGGGAGAGTGAGGAGTGAGAAACCTCCCTGCAGACACCAAGGTCAGTGCCGAGGAGGGGGACTGCAGTGCAGAGGTGCTCCAGGCGCTGGAGCCAAAGCACCCCCACGGCCCACAGAGAGGCCCCTGGTGGGGAAAGCAGATCCCCCCGCAGCCCATGGTGTACCGCAGTGGAGCAGATCTCCACACCACAGCCCATTCAGGAGCAGCCCAGGAAAGGTCAGCACCCCACAAGAGGGACCCCACACCAGAGCAGCTCCCAAAGAGCTTGTTTGTTTGTTTTTTTTTTGCTGCCTGTGGAGAAACCCATGGAGGACCAGCCCAGGAAGGTTGGCACCCCACAACAGATTAGGGGGAAGAGTGATGATGAAGGGGCAGTGGAAACGAAGCACCACGGACTGACTGCAGCCCCCAATCCTGGCATCCCCTGTGCCACTCAGAGCAGGGAAGAGATGGAAGAGAGTGAATGGGGGAAGGTGCCCCCAGCTTGTTTCTCTGTTTCTCACAGCTCCAGCCCGTCAGCAATAGGTAATAAATGTTATTATTTTTCCTATGCTAAGTCTGTTTTGTCCATAACGATAATTGTAGTGATCCCCATTGAGGTACACTTTTTCATTTATTGGGGCACTAGCTTTCTGAGAAGCCCTGACTTATAAATTCTGAATTTACAACAGCAATCTCACCTCCTTCTTCCACTCTGGATACTCCTTTTTGAAGTGGCCGGCCTGGCCACTCTTAAAACATCTTTTCAAAGCCTGTCCCTGCTACGATTTAGGCTGCAACACAGGTAGCTTTCCTTGTCTGCTATTCCTCTGTCTCTCCTTTCCATCCTGGGCCCTCTATCTCCCCCTCTGCCTCTCTACCCAGTGTGCTGTGAATACCATTTGTTTTGCTCTCTACTTTTCCTTCTCATCTCCCCTCCTGGCGTATACCTTCATACTACCTGCACTGTTCACTCCATCCTCCCACCTTCTGGAGCTTTTTCTGTATATCTGTCCAGGTTTTAATCACAAAACAAACTTTAAAGAGCCCTTGGGCTGCTGGGTCCTCAGGATTCATCCCCAAGTACTTTCTAATTCTGACCTCGAGTCTCTCATAGGATTTCTATGTTGTGGGTTGTTATTATTGCAGTTAGATAAGCAGCTATTTCTGCTCTATCGAAATTACTCTCAGTCTGGTGGGGGGGGGGGGGGTTAGTTCTTTCCCATTCTTGCATAGCTGCCTGGCAAACCATTCCCCTCCTAAACATTCTTCTCCAGGGAATAACATACTCAGGATTGACATTTCCTCCTCAGGAATATAAATTAGGTCTTAGAAACGGATTTGACTGTTCTGCTGGGCCCTTAATTGAAGACTTAATTTCCTTCTTAAAACTCATAACCTTGCTGCTGGTAATGGGGGAGTGGCACCAGCCCCACGTTTGCACTGCATGGCCTCAAGGCCCCGCCGCGACCCCTGCCCACCTCCACTCCTGCCACTCCTCGCTCCCCAGCTCCCCACACTTCTCCAGGGACAGCGTTAATTGCAGTCCCTGGAGCACCAGCCACTGCCTCTGGTGCGATATTAGGATTATAGGGATCATAACTTGATTCCTACTCCGAAAACAGAACCTTATTGTTTACGTATAAATTTCAAGCCTGAATTTTCACCAGACCCATATTTTGGCCAAAATACTGAAGTTCCTTTTATTAGTTTTTAGGCCAGACTATTACACAATATCAAACCATTTTTTAAATTATATATATATTTTTAATCTTTTTCCCTAGTTTTTTGGGTTGTTTTTCCAAATCCTTATCATCCTCTCCAAAGAGCTATCCTTAGGCACAATCTCAGTGTCTCCAACCCCACACTGCTGACTCTTGGAACCCTTAATCCCTCGCTCTTCCCGACGTGCTGCTGTGGACTTCACCACGCACAGGGTACCACACGCCTTCACCTAGGATTAGGACAGAGGTGGGGTGTACTGCCGAGCACCTCACTTCACCGTGCTCGGGGTACCATACACCTAAGGGCCCAAACACCCCGAGACTCTCTTTCACTTGTCTCTCTTTTGCTTCGACCCTCTCCAGCCGAGGGGACTTCGTTCGTCCCCTTGTGGGACCTACAGATCGGGACTTCACATTCGCTCTGCACTAAAAGTGCATCTCATTCACACTCACACATTCACACACCAGAGTCTCCCCGAACCCAACCCAAGGCAAGACACAGTAAAGTTTCCCCTACCTCGGTTCATGCACGGCTTCCCGGTCCAGGTTATCAGCAGTAATCCCAGTGCCTGTTCCCGATCCAGGCTAGACTATATGTGGGCTGTGTCTTTGTATGTCTGTGCTGGCCTCCCTTCTCCCCAGAGCTTCACAGAGCCTGTCTTCAAATTAACAGTCTCGGTCCTTTGCCATCCGTACCAAGATAACCCACCACCCCCGACGGGACCGCTGAAATCAGCGGGGTGCACCTTCCTGTCTGTGGTGGCAAGAAATCTTCAGCAGGCGACAAGATCCCGGACGAGCCCCCAAATTGTGAGAAAAATCTCAAATAATTTTCTGCAGACAGGATCTTCTGTGAAGCTATTTTATTTGCAATTGCAATGGCAGGCATCTTGTCAATCATGAGTGCATTTTAGTAAACAAATCGTAACCTTTTATTCCCTATTACCCGACACCTGATCACCTCCCCTGTTTCCTCATTGGCTGAGTACTACAGGTTCACAAGCTACTCGATGCTCCTCTATACCATATATGTACAATTTTTCTTTTTTTTTTTCAACCCTTTAATTTCTCCTTTCTTATGTTTTGAGAAGTTGTGGTCTTTGTTTTACTGTTCTCACAATGCTCATCCTCTTCTGCTCAAGCTTCTGCCTTATTTTGGAACAGTGAGGCCTTCTACTGTCCACTTATCTACTTAGCATTTCTCCTTATTATGACTACACAACTGCATTGGAATAAAGAAAAATAATTCTCTACTGCAAAAACACAACTTTGTTTCTCACAAGTTCAAAAGCCGCTAAGGCACAAATGCTTTGAAACCTGGAGATTTCTCAGCAGAAATGCAATATGTTTGCCCTATTTTTATTCTCTTAAACCTGCTTTCACCATGTCCAAGAATAGATTCATGATTAGGTGGATTATTATTTTTTTTTTCAGACTAAATACAGCTTTTCTTATTCTGTGCTCTGATAGAGTCCAAAGGCCTCTCATATTTCTAAACTCAGAAAACAGTTTCTGAAGATTAAGCAAACTGATCAAAGCAGTTGCAAATATACTGAAGTTGTTGTGCTCTTTCTGAAAACTGTTCTTGCAATTCCAAGTATGAAGACTGTTTAGGTAAGTTCAAAGCTTAACTATCCTTTATAGTAGATTGGGTTTTAGTTTTTTTTTCATGATGTATAATCTAAAATTTTTTTTTTTTTTTTCAAAATTTTAAGCCCATTGCACTTAAGCTGTAGAGAATTGTGGAAAGAGCTTTGCTCCCTTAAAACTCTGCCATATATTTGAAGATGATTATATCCCCATTCTGTCTTTTCTTATCTAAAGAAGCACCCTCAGTTTCTTTCTTAGTTGTCTTATGTAGATATGTAATCCATTTTATTCTTTTATTCTGAAAACGAACTGGCTGGTCCATACACTCCACATTTCTGATTTGCAGTGTCCAAAAGAGAAGACAGTGGATGCTGTTTATGAGATTGCAGCAGTAGAAAGTACATCAGCTCGGTGTACAAAGTCCACCTATCCTTATCACTACATAAGATCACTGTGTTTTGTTGCTTTCGTTTGTTTGTTTTTAAGATTAAAGCGTATTGGATGTCTGAATACTATTCTTTATGTGTGGTTGGTAGCACAATGTAAAAGGCCTTCAAACTACCCCAACAATGCTATGCTGAATGTCTTTTATTGAAGTGTGTTTATGCATGCTAAGGGATAATCTTAGAACTTTTATGTGTGTGATATATCTGGGCATATGGCAGCGCTGCACCAACTTCAAGAGTGAAAGGAGCTTACCTGTAGCAGCTCCGTACTTGATCTGGTCTATTTAAAATGCCTTTTTCTTATCTAAACCAGCATGTTTGGATCAGATGTTTGGAGTACTGTTTTATGTCATTTATATTTAATTTTCAGAAAATAGTAGTTAGAGAAGACCCAGCTAAACAACTTCTGCTGAAGCAACGCTTGAATTTAATTGGCTACATCTTACCTGAGTGCAGTACGCATGTTTGCTGAGTTTTTCTGCTAAAATTTTCATCTGAAAATAAATAAATAAATAAATAAATAAATAAATAAATAAAAATTAGCAGGTTGACGTTTCCCCTTAGACTTTTCCCCTAGATGAGATGGAAAGGGGTGATCAGAAGACTTAGCTATAGCTCATTGATCGAAAGTTTGTGCATAGTTTAATGATTTACATTGAATTATTTTTCTGAATTTTGCAATTTTAAGATTTTTTTTTTCTGTCTCCTGTTCGCCTGATAAATGATGTTAGTCACCACATTTTCAACTTGAGTGATCTTTCTAAATACAGAGGCCTTAGATTTTGTAGCAGCATTAGAACCATTTGGTAACAGAAAGTAAATATGTAGAAAACAGGGTTCTAAATTAGATGTGAATAACTACATGTGCTGTACATCTGCAAGTAGGACACAGGTTCTGTAGCTTCGTTCAGTGTAAGCTGGTACATGACAGCATTAAGCGATTTTAGTTCATTTTCCCAGAGAGGCTATGATAGCAGAGCTTATTTGCATTAGCAGCTGTGGTGCTTCTGATTCCAATGGTCAAGACCATTTCAGTATGGTCTTTACTAACATAATACAGAAATATCTGAGCTCCAGTGTGCAGTACTGATGTAACTAAAATGTTGATAGTCTTCTGGATATAAACAGCAAAGAGTGATTAAGATTTTAACTGATGACCTTGACAGCTCTTGCTGTCATTAAGAAAATCACTTAAATTCACCTGTTTTGATATAAGTTTCAAGAAAGGTGAAGGTAAAGTAAGACATATGCTTTTTTTTTTTTTTTTTTTTTTTTTATAAAGATGTGTTGTTCTTTTAAATTTGAATGTGAAAAGTACATTTTCCATAGTGGAGATGCACCTGTTTTCAGTACCTATGAAACTGAAGTATCTTCCTCAGTTTATAACACTAGATGATTTTCTAACCATTTGCATGGCTAGACAGAATTACTATGTCCCCAAACAAAATTGTTCATAGAGTATTGAATTTTAAATAAAATTAAAAATTACCATATTAGATTGTTTTATCTTCTTTCTCTTATAGTTGAAGGCAAATTTCTGATTAAAATAGTAAAGCTGTAAAGACCTTTATTTTTTCTCTGATTCACAATCTAGAATTTTAACCACACAATTCTTCCAGAACAAGAAAGTTTTAGGGTTTTTCCTAACTAGATTAGAATATCTATTTGGGTACTATTGCAGTTGTCACTGTTATGTCACCTCAGCTTTTTAGTACAAGAAATGTTGTTGGTTTCTGTAGTAAAGTAACTGCTCAACACTCCTTATGCCAGTGCATGAGACTTGCCTTGAATATGAAATTTTAGAGCAAAATTGTGTTGAAACATTTAGTGCTTTTTTTTTTTACCTCACAGCAAATGCACAAGTTTAGTTTTGGGTAGCATACATTCCATTCTCTGGTGAGCAAAAGCCAGAGAAAGTTATCACAGTACTGGCAACATATTTATTCACCTTTTATTGCAAATTTATCCATTTTGGGGGGGTCTGACAAAGAAACAAAATAGTTGCAGGTAGCAAAATGCAGATTTTCTATCTCAAAAATTCTGAAAGTTTCACTGTTTCTATGACATGTAAATGTTACCTGTATGTGACTCACTTTCTGAGGGAAGATACAGTGTTTCCAGGTCACTTGGAGAAACATTAAATGAAATAGAGGGTCCTACCTCCAGGAAGCTGTGAAACAAAGGAGAAGGTGAACCCCCTTGCACAGGTATTCACAGGTGGACTTGGAAAATATTGGGTAAATGAAGCACATTATTGCCTTTTATTGAACCATGAACACTTCCAAGTCCTCCCTCTTTCCCTCCCCACCTTCCTCCTTACCTTCCTCCTCTATTTCCTTCCTTCTTCCTTTCCTCCCTCCCTCTATCCACCCTTTCCCATTGTGTAATGAGTGCTTGCAAAGAGGAATATCCATCTCAGTGACATCCCCCCAAAGAGGATCACTGTCCAGAAGTGATGTATGTTCCTACAAGTATGTTTTCTGACATACGTCCTTTGTTACAGGTAGGTAATGATAAGTGGTACTACCAGGTAAAAGGTGACTTTGAACGAAAAGGGGGAGATTTCTCTCTGGGAAACTCCTTCATGCTCTTGGAAGAGGAACTGTACTATCAATGATAACAGAGAGGAGACATAATTCATGTCTAAATAGGGGAACAGGAAAAACT
This sequence comes from Stictonetta naevosa, assembly GCA_011074415.1. Taxonomy (NCBI): domain Eukaryota; kingdom Metazoa; phylum Chordata; class Aves; order Anseriformes; family Anatidae; genus Stictonetta; species Stictonetta naevosa. The sequence goes on from CM021729.1 coordinate 47,688,095, forward strand.
GATGGAATGTGGGTGCCAATGTTTGCACCCACAAATGCAAAGTGAGGAAAAAATAGGAGTAAAGTTGCATTACAGAGAGAGGAGGCAAGAATAGGGACATGAGTTATCTGGAATAAGCTCAGATTGCACAAAGAAGCACACACCTTTGCATCACAGGCACAAATAACAAGAGAGTAGTAATAAAGGTTGCTGTTGATTGAATGGAAGTCAGCCATTGCAGAGTATGCAGTGCTACTGCAAGCCAACGAATTGTATGGGTTTGCCATTCCTTAAAAAAGTTACAAATTCTGCAGCATATCAAATCCTGCCAGTTAGAAGTCAGTGCCAGTGAGTATGGAGATGCCTGAAGGCCCAGTTCATGATCACCTGGCAGAAGATAAAGACCCACTGAATTTCCAGTGGCTATAATGGCTTTAAAGAATAACTTCAGCCACCAGAGCAACAGAGGCTAGGCAATGTTGCTGACAATGTTGTAGCTGTTATTCCCGGTTTGAAGCAGGTGCAAGCTTATCTCAAGAAACAGCTGCTGAAGTTCTGGTACAGATACACATCAGTATTGTTTACAGCCAGTATGTTTACTGTAAGTATGCACAAATCACTTCAGCTATGTATATGTGAATGCTGAGACAGTGCTGTCATTTCACTGTATACTTTGACTGAGAACAGGCTCATTGTGTCCAGTCACTGGCTGTCCTTTCTGTGGGCAGGCTCTGCAGGAGCTGACATACCTCCTGAATTGTGTGGCTCTCACAGTAAACGTTTCAGGTGGTGCCACAGACCTTGAGTGTAACTGTGCTAACTGTGCAGGGCCAACATGTAGCAGTGCTCGTCCCTTGTTGCCTGCTTCTGCCCAGATCAAGCAGTCTGCTAAGCACAGCACCGGCTCCTACAGGTGGGCTAGGGTTCAGAGGTTTGGGCTGTATACCTGTAATTTTTGAAAAACAGTGGAAGTAGGCTCAAACCCTGTCATTTAGCAACTTAAAACTACTTGGACAAACCCTCTCCCCCTACTACAAGCTTTATCTTCTCCACCACCCCTTTCTAGGTCATGGAAGTGTACCATATTACTTCAGTGAGGTAAGTGTCAGATAGAGCTTAAAAAAAAAAAAAAAACAACCAACAAAAAAAAAAAAAAAAAAAAAAAAAAAACATTAGGCCACTGAGAGGTGCCAGTGCTTTGGAAATGAGAAGAGGCCTAACATGGTAGAAGGATATAGTCACTCAGACATGCACACAGACCAGACATGTAAATTGTCTTTTTCTCTAATTTGTGACATAGTTTTCTAGGGTGAGTTCATCTGGGCAACCAAGTTCAGTTTACATAGATGTAAGCTCAGACAGGCAGATGAAAACATCTTCTCTTCAAATCTAGATTTGTTGTGAAAAATCAACCCTCTAGCAACTCCAAGAGATACTCCTGCATGCTAAACAGTGTACTAAGAGGAGAAAGTTGTTACACATGATGTGTACCTTCTAACTCTTGAATAGCTGCACTACTCACAGCTCTGCCTTGTAATACTGTGTAAATGTTAGCACATTAATAGTGAAGCTTATCAAAGCTCTTAATTATATGCTTAACTCCCACAGAGGTCAACTGGATTTAACTGGTCTAATGCCTCTGCTCAGCTAAGATCTGGAAACATTGTAAATTACTACAGCAATGGGATTCGCCTTTGCGAGTATAAGCTAAGAGTGCCCTGTTATGGGAAAGACATTCCCTGTGGGGATACACAGGTAGACACAATGCCCTGTTTATTTCAATAATATATGTCACAGCAAAATTTGATAAAGTACAGAGTTTGGTCTTACTTTGAAGTAGATGTGTTTAAATGATTAGTGACAACGTACAAAGAAGTTGCAAACCACTTTCATCATGTGAATCCAACAGGTTAGGTGCTCCCATGGACCAAGAAAAGGACCACTCACTTGACTTAAAACTAGCAATTACATATTTAATGTTTGTATGCAATATTGAAAATTCAGCCACGTGCAGTGTGGAACATTATTCTCTGTTTTGAATTAAAACAAAAGTATAGCTTTCACTAGGCAATCAAATTCCTTAATATCTTCAATAATAAATTGATGTGCTTTGAAGGTTGTTGTCTGTTATGAGTGTATTTAATACAGACATAAATCTCTACATGCATTGGTTAACATCTATTCTAAAACTTCTTCAATGTTGCTAATTATGAAGGGGTTTTTTGGCCTTTGTTTTGTTTTGTTTTGCATTTGATTGATGTAACTCTGTTCTGTTTTTACACATTATTATTTTTTTAATCTTACAACCTCTTCAGTAACATGAGTGATCTCAGCGCAGAAATGATTGTCAAAGTTTATATGGGCAATATTTCAAAATGAAGTTCTCTGACACTTTTTGGCTTCTCTTAGTGCTTTTGTATGTGTGTGTTGATGTTGCACACAAAGTTAAAAATAGTTGAAGTTACAATTAAGAATCAAATAGTTAAATGTTGGATAGTATCACACAGATTTTCTGCAACCTTAATTTAATTCATTTATATAAACATCATGATACTGTCATTATCAGTGTATAGGTAATGATTTTCTTTGCTTGCTTACAGGAGAGGGGAAAAAATCAACACATCAATACATAATTTTTCAATAAACTGTTTTTTCCTCATGTGTTTTCATGATTTAGACCTTATTCCTAAATTCAAATGCTTTTCTGTATTAAAAATAAAAATAAGAAAACATCAGTTTCCTTTTAGCCATTTTTTTTTTTTTTTTTTTTTTCCATGACACCAATTCCAATAGTGGCTTCAGCCTTCAAATTAATAAAAATAAATCAATTTTCAAACAAACATCAGCTGTTTCATCCTATTCCCATTTTACCGTTTGGGTACTGAGACTGTGAGAGACTTATGTGCTACTACCTTTAGTAAGTTAGTTTCAGACTAACTTCAACTTGTACTTAAACACCTACAGACTGATTTGTCAAGGTGTTGAAGTGTTCCATGTTTTAAGCATGTAAAGTATATTTAAGTATGTATGAAAAAAGGGCAATTTTCATTCTGAATGAGGAATTATTTTAACCTTAATGGCTCAACAGCTAACTATCAGGAGGTCTGGGGATGGTGGCTTCCAGAGAACACTGTAAATCCTAGCCACCCTCTGTGCATTTGCTTATTGTTGTGTTGTAAGAAGTTTTACAGATTAGAACCAGAATTTTAATTTAGCCAATCAGAAAACAAGAAATAGATAGGGAATGATGAACAGGACAAGTTTTGTGTCAAACAATGTGTTTAGCATCACCTGGAAACTCAGTCTGTTTAGTTCAGTTCAGTTTCCCTTCCTTTTTCCTTTTAACCTTGTAATGAAGTACATAGCTTTTTAATCACCATGCAACCCTAGTTCATTCCACAAGTGTACTTCATCTAGTATGCTGAATGAGGCTTGGTCCTTTGGGAAAAATAGTTTCTGATTATATTAATGAGGACTATTGCAGTGCATATGCACAAGGGGTCAACTTTCTCCTGCTATGATTAAAGAAAGGTTATTTATCTTTGAAGAACTGGGCTAGTAATCTGTAGGAGAAAAAAAAAAGAAAAAAAAAAAAAGAAAAAAAAAAAGGATGAACTTGGGAACAGTTAACTTAAATTCATTATTGTTTTTGGAATATTTAATTAGAGGTGGTTTTGTTTGTTTTTCCTGAGAGAAGGGGGATTTCTTTGAGGGCAGGACATAAAAAGTGGTGTGGGAAGAGTAGTCAGTTTTCGTAGTGTGCATTCTCTAGGTTTCAATTTACTTCATTCTCCTAGAGAAACTAATTCTGAATTCATTTGCCTTGAATAACCTCTTACAAAGCTGTATTTACAAGCTGCAGGAATTATCCAGAATTCTGTAGTTATTGCTTGACAATGGGAATTTAGATCCTGGCAGACCAGTAGGTTGAAGGAACCATTGAACTGATAGGAGTAATTTTTTAATTCTGTCTGAGGATATGCTTGACACCAGTTTGTAACAAATGTCATCTATCTGGCTTGCTGTGGTACAGTTATTTGTTCTGTTTGTTTCCTTCTCTATCACTTTCTCTGTATATTTGTTTTTATTCAATTCCTATGTTATGTTTATAAGAGGAAGCTTACGATGCCACAAGCCTGCTGGATGAGGGAAAGGCTGTTGATGTAGTCTACCTAGACTTCAGCAAGGCCTTTGACACAGACTCCCAGAGTATTCTCCTGGAGAAGCTGGCAGCCCATGGCTTGGATAGGTACACTCTTTGCTGGGTTAAACACTGGCTGGATGGCCGGGCCTAGTCAGTGGAGTGAAATCCGTGTGGCGACTGGTCACCAGTTGTGTTCCCCAGCGGTTGCTGTTGGGGCCCATCCTCTTTAATATCTTTATTGATAATTTGGATGAGGGAATTGAGCGCACCCTCAGTAAGTTTGCAGACAACACTAAGTTGGGGGGAAGTGTAGATTTGTCACGGGGTACAAAGGCCCTGCAGAGGGACCTGGACAGGATGGGTCAATGGGCAGAGGCCAATGGGATGAGGTTCAACATGGCTAAGTGCACTTTGGCCACAACAACCCTATGCAGCACTACAGGTCTGGGGCGGAGCAGCTGGAAAGCTGTGCAGAGGAAAAGGACCTAAGGGCGCTGATTGTTGCTCACCTGAACATGAGCCAGCAGTGTGCCTATGTGGCCAAGAAGGCCAACGGCATCCAGGCTTGTATCAGGAATAGTGTAGCCAGCAGGACCAGAGAGGTGATCATCCCCTTGCACTCTGCTCTGGTGAGGCCGCATGTCGAGTACTGTGTTCAGTTTTGGGGTCCTCGTTATAAGAACGGCATTGAGGCCCTGATGTGTGTCCAGAGCAGGGCTACAAAGTTGGTGAAGGGCCTGGAACACAAGTCCTGTGAGGAGCAGCGGAGGGAACAGGGGCTGTTTAGTCTGGAGAAGAGGAGGCTCAGGGGAGACCTTATTGCCTCTACAACTACCTGAACAGAAGGTGTGGGGAGCTGGGGGTTGGCCTCTTCTCGCAGATAACTAGTGATAGGAGCAGAGAGAATGTCCTCAAGATGCTCCAGAGGAGGTTTAGTTTACAAATTAGGAGACATTTCTTCTCAGAAAGAGTAGTCAGGCATTGGAATGGGTTGCCCAGGAAAGTGGTGGAGTGTGACTGTCCCTGGGGGTTTTCAAGGAAAGGTAGGACCTGGTGCTTAGGGACAGGGTGTAGTGGGTGACCTTGGTAGTAGGGTGATGGTTGGACCAGACGATCTTGAAGGTCTTTTCCAACCCTAATGATTCCATGATTTTAAGGTCTTACTTATGGTTTACCATAAATACAGTAAGAGACTAAGAGCTTAGAAACTAGGCAGGAGAAAAAGACAAGTAGTAATAGACAAAAGGCACCAGTGTCTTCATTTTACAAGGAGGTGTGGTGTCAACTACCACCTTTGCCACATAGTTTGCAGCAGATTGGGCAAACCAGAAACTGATATTCTAACTGCTTGTAAATTTTCACTTAAAAAAATGAGAGCAGAAGCATTCGTTTTATGGTTCATATTAATGAATAATAAACAGTTGTAACATCTTTATTTAAAGTTAAGTTTTAAGCAAGGTATCATTTCTATGGATGCCTTATTAGGGAAAGGTGCATCTCCCTTGCCATGTGACATAAATTATATAGTTGGGCTTAATCTTGCTCTAGTAAGGTAGAATCTGTTGAATCTATATAGGGCATAATTATGTGTAGATAAAGAATGAAATATGAGAAAAATAAATTTTCATTCTGAATGATGAATTATTTTAACCTTAATTCCTCAACAGTTAACTAACAGGAGGTCTGGGAATGGTAGCTTCCAGAGGACTCTGTAAAACCTAGCCACCCTCTGTGCATTCCTTGGTCTGGACAAGTTAAAGGACTAGCTGGTGACCAGGGAGTGATCGCTTCAGGTATCTCTAGGTAGTTATGTGTAGGAGACATAACTACCCATATTTGGTGAAAAAAATGAATAAATAAAATAAAAAATAGAATAAAATAAAAAATAGAATAAAATAAAATAATAAACTAAATAAAAGAGAACTTAGCTTGCCAGATTTCCATTTATATGTCTGAGTGTAATGCTGTAATACTGGAGGGATGGGCCAAGAGGAACCTCATGAAGTTCAACAAGGGCAAGGGCAGGGTCCTGCACCTAGGGATGAATTATCCCAAGCACCAGTAGAGGCTGGGGGCTGACCTGCTGGAGAGCAGCTCTGCAGAGAGACACCTGGGAGTCCTGGTGGACAGCAGGCTGACCACGGGTCACCAAGAAGGCCAGCAGTATCCTGGGCTGCATCCGGAAGAGTGTTGCCAGCAGGTCAAGGGAGGGGATCCTCTCCCTCTGCTCAGCCCTGCTGAGACCACACCCGGAGTATTGTGTCCAGTTCTGGACTCCCCAGTATAAGAGGGACGTGTAACTACTGCAGCGAGTCCAGAGGAGGGCTAGTGAGATTATGAGTGGACTGGAGCACCTGTTGTATGAGGACAGGCTGAGAGAGCTGAGCCTGGAAAAGAGAAGACTGAAAGGAGACCTCATCAATGTGTATAAATATCTGAGGTGAGGGTGTTGAGAGGATGGAGCCAGTCTCTTTTCAGTTGTGCCCAGTGACAGGGCAAGAGGCAGCAGTCACAAACTGAAGTACAGAAGGTTCCAGCTGAATATGAGGGGGCAATTCTTTACTGTGAGGATGACATTGCACTGGGACAGGTTGCCCAGAAAGTCTGTAGAGTCTTCTTCTCTGGAGATATTCAAGGCCTGCCTGGATGCCATCCTGTATAATGTGCTCAGGGTGATCCTGCTTGGCAGGGGGGTTGGACTCGATGAGGTCCCTTCCAACCCCAGCCATTCTATAATTCTGTTCTGTGGATGGTCATACTGGGTTGAACGTGGACAGGTGTAACAGTAGAGGAAGACTGAGGGCAGCTGGAAGTGAAAAGTGTTTGCTGCAAATGAAGGGGCAGCATTAGATCTCCCTCTGCCAAAAGTCCTGAAAGACATTTGAATCCTTCACAAGGGGCAAACAAGCTGCATTGATTTCAGTGCTTGTCTCTTTTAGGCCACAGCTGCATCAGGAAATAGAAGATAGCCAGGGATTAGTTAATGGTTTAACCCTGCTGAAACCAGATTGAGTCTCTGAAAAGGAATGTGTCTGCTGAGCTCCACCTTGCAAATCAACAGAAGTTTGTGGGAACATTACAATGTATATTTGTTCTTACTTAGTTTGAGTCACTTTAATGTTCAGTGATTTACATTTATTGACTTGGCAACCAAGATTTCCTCATTTGAGTCCTTTCCTCCTCTCCTTCCTTTCCTTTAATTAAACATTGTATAATTTTCTGTGGAAATAAACACTTCCTTCCCCCCTCTTTACTCTCTCTCCACACACCCTCCTCTTCCCTCACCTCCTCTCTCCTCCTACCCCACCCTCCCCACCCCCAAGGAAAGAAAAGAAAACAAAACAAAACAAAACTTTGATTTCCTGTTGTTAAGATGAAAAATAGCTTAGAAGTTTTAGGGGAGGTCCTTGGTCATTTTGTTAGCCATAAAGTGGCAGCAGTAAGCCCCTAAACCTGCATGTTTCAAGGGGGCTCACCAGGCCAGGGAGGGAGGAACAAGGAGTTCAAGACCCTCTAACATCCTGCTGAGCCAGACCCAACTGCAGGACTCTTAGTATCTCATTTTTGTTTGCAGTCTCAGTCCTTAAGCTGAACATCAATTTTGATTTCATGTTTGTTAACAAGTAGAGTCTCTGACAGGTTGCTGCAACTTGACATCAGTGCCCCAGAACAATGATTGTGTTAACCTTAGCTGCAAGCAGAGGGGAATAAGAATTGAAGCGAAAGAAAGTACCTTATGCAAAGTTGTCAAGGAGGAAATCAAGCCAGATGCAGCAACTAATTGACTAAGACCATGAGTTTTCCAAATCACTCTAGAATTTTCCATAGAACAGTGAATGAGTTAATACCAGCAACAAAGCTTTAAAATATATTTCAGGGATGAATGAAGAAAATTTTTTTAAAAATCACATTTAGATCAATTTTATTTAGAAAATTCATTATCTAACTGAACAGCTGAATTTATCTTTCTCTAAGAAATAATGTTATTCCTATTTAATAAAGTATTAAAATTTAATTGTAATTAAAATTAAAATAATGTATTTTAAATATAGAAATTTTAGAATTATGATTAAAAAATTAGCAGAAATATTGTATGTGTTGTAAAATATACTGCCAAACTTCAAATGCACAATATAGCTGCATTTTGGATAATTTTGTCATTGGTCTTTAGACCAATAAAATATGACTTTACATTTCTCCCCCTGAAAAAAAAAATAAAAATCATAATGTAAAGAAAGTATTTATTCTAAAACACAGCCAATATTTTTATAAAATCAATCATGACTCATATAGTATCAATTAATGGAAAATATTTAATGTGTCTTTGCTCTTTCCTGAAACAAAAGAGGTTTTTCTTCTGATTCAGACATGCTTTTGGACAACTAAAGGATGACAAACCATATTCATTGAAAACTTATGTACTGCAAAAAATTGCATTTTGTTTGCATTTGTTGTGATTTTTCTCTGCTTTTAAAAACCTATCAATAATTACATCCTTAGCTGTGGTGCTTTTTGTTTGTTTGTTTGTTTTAATGTCTAGCTATTAGGAATCCTGGTGAAAACCAATAAGAAATTACACTTTACATGTTTAATTTAATGATCCCCTTAAATGTCCTGTAAATGTTCACATGAATCCTATTTTATGCAGTGTGCCTGCTAGTAGTCATGATTTATAGCTGACCTATAAAGAAAAGGCTAACATGCCTAAATAGTATTGTAAAAAGCCACAACTCTACCATGATGTGTAGAACCATATTCTGTATATCACTGTGTCTCAGATACCTTAACTTAAGGAGACTCAGTTAAATTCTCCAAGCTCTGGATTATAAAAGATGTAATTCTCCTAAGAAATCAAGCTGTTCTTACAGAATATCAATGACTTTTCTTCATTAAGATTGTAAATGGCAGTTTCACAGCTTACAAAGCAAGCATGCTTTCACATAAACTATTTAAACACTATTATCTTCACTTCTATGGTAAAATAAACTGTGTTGGCACTCATTCTGAAACGGTGTTCTCTTCAACATGGGAGTAGTTTTAACCTTTGTTCTTTTATGAATAAATCAGCCATTTAACTTGACAGGTTAAATTGCATGTCTGAGTTAGTAGTATTTCTTTAAAGCAAGCAACCTATACCATGGTAACTGTTGCACCAAGAAGAAGTTAAGCAGACTGTGGGAGAGGTGTATAGCATGCAAAGGTAGAAAATTCTCAGCAATGAGTTTGATTTTAAGGCTTTCATTTGCACTGAAACCTAATATTTTGTGATGCCCTTTCTCCAACTGATAGGTAGGCATGATTACAGAGTTACCCGTGACTGCAGGGCTCTGGATCAGTTTAACAGTTCTCTTTGAGGCTGTCAGACCCATATTAATAATGCAGCAGTAGGTCTTTAGTCTTCCAATGTGTTCACATATATTGCATCTGAAGAATGGGACATCCAACAAGGTGTTTATTGTGCTTCTCAAACAGATAAAAAGAACCATTTAAAATTCAATAACATTGATGTGTCAGAAACATGATGTGTCAGAAACATGACCTGAAGTTAAATATTTTTCAATGTCTTCTCACTGTCAGCTGCTTTGTAAAACACTTTATTCACAGGTTATAATTCTTTGTTGTGTGATAATGTTTTTAATTTATAAACATCATTATTTTTAAATACTTGAATATTTCATACTGATACATGTTTGGTTCCACTATGATAGTAAACTGAATTAATGGAAATAAAGTTGCAGGAGCTTTGTCATTCATATAGAAGTAGAGAAAAATGCATTTACACTCAATATGGATGCAAAGAACTGAGCTGAACTGAGTCTTTCTGACATTTTAGAAGATCAAATGAGGAAGGTTAAAATCAAGCTATAAATAGGAATCATGATAGATTAGGTCTGCTGTATCCCCGTTATTCTAAACACATATGGAAAAACAAACAAACAACAAAAAAACCACATAGTATTTTATCATATTGTGCTGCTTATCTTAAAAACAAAACAAAACAAAACAACAAAAAAGTGGGTTTGTAGCCACAAATACATACTTTCATAGTGCTCTCTTTTCAGCAGTGTCCAAATCTGAATGACCATGTAATTATAAATTCTAACAATGAACTTTTTTTTTTTTAAAAAAAAAAAAAAAAGGATATACCCTTATCTTTTAAAGAATGGACTATTGTTTTTAGTTTCCTGTTTTCTTTTGATCTAACTGCACTGTTATTTTAGAGAACTTTCTTCACTTTATGTTTACTCTGATAAGGTTGATCTTTGAGAACTGTCCATTTCCTCACCAAAGTCTTTCTTTTATAACTGGGAGAACCCAAGTGACCAGTTCCTTTCTTCTGTCAAGATGAATACATTCCGTTTCATCTGCAATTGCCAGTGGTTTGTGCTTGAACTTAATCTCCTGTTATTCCTCTTCTTGAGTGAACTCCTTTTATAAAAGCTAAAAATATAGCTTTATAAAAAATAAAGCTTTATAAAAGCTTTTATAAAAGCTGTATCATTACTTTTATAAAATACTGAATGAAATGTACTGGAGGCTTTACAATCCAAGATGATGATGACAGAACTGTGGTCTGTTTACATTTGAAAAGCTGGAAAGATCGCCTTTGCCGAGGCGATCGGCTCCGGGGCAGACGCGTTCTGCAGCGGAGCGGGGGATCGGGCCAGGCAGGGCTAACTTTTCCGGCATCGAGCCTACTCGAGGGAGCCCTCGTGAGGGAGGCTGACGAGGCGTAGGCGGAGCCAGCAGCGCCCCCTCCCCAGCCGTTCAAAAGCTGCCCCTAGGGAGCGCGGCGAGCAGGAGCGCGGCGACCAGGGCGGGCAAACAGGGCGTGGCGCGTCAGAAGGGAGTGGCGAGGCAGTTAGCGCAGGCAGGGCGAGCAGGAAGGGCAGAGCGCTCTCCCCCGCCCATACGTAACACCTCCTGCAACGACAGCCGTTAGCCAGGCGATAATGGTCTCCACCAGGCACCGTGCGCTCTCCAGGAAGTCGGTACACACCCAGACCGACTACCCGTTAAAAAATGCGGCAGTTCAGGTCACCGGGTGCAGGGAGTGTCTGAGCCTGTTGCTGCCATCGGCGGGAGGCAGAGAAACTGCGTGTGTGAGGTGTGAGCAGGTGGATGACCTGGTCCGCATGGTGGCAGAGCTCAAGGAGGAGGTGGAGAGGTTGAGGGATATCAGGGAGTGTGAGCGGGAGATAGACTGGTGGAGCGACTCCCTGCAGGGCCTCAAGGAGAGGTACCGGGGTGAGACACCCCAAACGGGGGTGGACCCCCTGCCCTGTCGCCGTCAGGCAGAGGGAGGGGATCTGGGAGTTGAGGAGGAATGGAAACAGGTCCCTGCTCGACATCGCTGGCGATGCCCTCCCCTTCCGGCCCCACCTTCCCAGGTGCCCTTACACAACAGGTTTGAGAGCTTGAGAGAGCGGTGGGTGTGGAAGAGGTAACAAGTGTACCCAGGAGGATACCTAGGGCGAGGAGGACGACTCCACGCCTCAGGACTGCCTCCACCAAGACAGAAGGGTTATTGTTGTGGGAGACTCTCTCCTCAAGGGAACAGAGGGCCCTATTTGTTGGCCTGACCCTACTCATAGGGAAGTCTGCGGCCTCCCTGGGGCCAGGGTCAGGGACGTTGCCCGGAAGCTTCCCAACCTGGTTCGCCCGTCTGACTATTATCCTCTTTTGATAGTCCAGGCAGGTAGTGATGACATTGAAGAGAGAAGCCTGAGGGCTATCAAAAGAGACTTTAGGGGACTGGGACGGTTAGTGGATGGAGCGGGAGTGCAGGTGGTGTTTTCGTCCATCCCTACGGTGGCAGGGAGGGGTACAGAGAGGACACGGAAAGCCCACCTGTTAAACACGTGGCTCAGGGACTCGTGCCAACACAGAAATCTTGGGGTTTTCGACCATGGGACACTTTACTCGACACCTGGCCTGATGGCCACAGACAGGTCCCTATCTTTTAGGGGAAAACGGATCCTGGGCCAGGAGCTGGCAGGGCTCATTGAGAGGGCTTTAAACTAGGTAAGAAGGGGGATGGGGCTGAAGCAAGGATTGTTGGAGCTCTGCCAGGGGGAACAATAGCAAGGCCGGGGGATAAGGCAGTGGCCCAGCTGAAGTGCATCTACACCAATGCACGCAGCATGGGTAACAAACAGGAGGAGCTGGAAGCCATCGTGCAGCAGGCAGGCTATGACTTGGTTGCCATCACGGAGACGTGGTGGGACCACTCTCATGACTGGAGTGCTGCAATGACTGGCTATAAACTCTTCAGAAGGGACAGGCAGCACAGAAGGGGTGATGGTGTGGCTCTCTATATTAGAGAATCTTTCGATGTTGTAGAACTCGAGGCTGGGAATGACAAGGTTGAGTCCCTTTGGGTTAGGATCGGTGGGGCCAACAAGGCTAGCGTCCTGGTCGGGGTCTGTCATAGACTGCCGAACCAGGACGAGGAGACGGATAAGGAGTTCTACAGGCAGCTGACACAAGTTGTGAAATCTTCAGCACTTGTTCTCATGGGGGACTTCAACTTCCCTGACATATCCTGGAAGCACAACACAGCCCAGAGAAAGCAGTCTAGGAGGTTTCTGGAGAGCGTGGAAGATAGCTTCCTGACGCAGCTGGTTAGTGAGCCTACCAGGGGTGGTGCCCCGCTAGACCTTCTCTTCACAAACAGAGAAGGACTGGTGGAGGATGTGATTGTCGGGAGCTGTCTTGTGCAGAGTGACCACGAAATGGTGGAGTTCTCTATTCTTGGCGAGGCCAGGAAGGGGACCAGTAAAACTGCTGTATTGGACTTTTGGAGGGCTGACTTTGTGCTGCTGAGGACACTGGTTGGTAGAGTCCCTTGGGAGGCGGTTCTGAAGGGCAGAGGAGTTCAGGAAGGCTGGGCGCTCTTCAAGAAGGAAATCTTAATGGCGCAGGAACGGTCTGTTCCCATGTGCCCAAAGACGAGCTGGCGGGGAAGAAGACCAGCCTGGCTGAACAGAGAATTGTGGCTTGAGCTTAGGAGAAAAAAGAGGGTTTATAATCTTTGGAAAAGTGGGCAGGCCACTAGGGAGGACTATAAGGATATTGCGAGGCTGTGCAGGGACAAAATTAGAAAAGCCAAAGCTCATCTGGAGCTCAATCTGGCTACTGCCGTTAAAGATAACAAAAAATGTTTTTATAAATACATCAACACAAAAAGGAGGGCTAAGGAGAATCTCCATCCTTTACTGGATGCGGGGGAAACTTAGTTACAAGAGATGAGGAAAAGGTGGAGGTGCTTAATGCCTTCTTCACCTCAGTCTTTAGTGGCAATACCGGTTGTTCTCTGGATACCCAGTACCCTGAACTGGTGGAAGGGGATGGGGAGCAGGATGTGGCCCTCACTATCCATGAAGAAATGGTTGGTGATCTGGTACAGCACTTGGATGTGCACAAGTCGATGGGGCCGGATGGGATCCACCCAAGGGTACTGAGAGAACTGGCAGAGGTGCTGGCCAAGCTGCTTTCCATCATTTATCAACAGTCCTGGCTAACGGGGGAGATCCCAGTTGACTGGTGGCTAGCAAACGTGAATCTACAAGAAGGGCCGGAGGACTGACCTGGGAAACTACAGGCCTGTCAGTTTGACTTCAGCGCCAGGGAAGCTCATGGAGCAGATTATCTTGAGAGTCATCACGCAGCACTTGCAGGGCAAGCAGGCGATCAGGCCCAGTCAGCATGGGTTTATGAAAGGCAGGTCCTGCTTGACAAACCTGATCTCCTTCTATGACAAAGTGACGCGCTGGGTGGATGAGGGAGAGGCTGTGGATGTGGTCTACCTTGACTTCAGCAAGGCTTTTGACACCGTTTCCCACAGCAGTCTCAAGAAACTGGCTGCTCTTGGCTTGGACTGGTGCACGCTTCGTTGGGTTAGAAACTGGCTGGATAGCCGGGCCCAAAGAGTCGTGGTAAATGGAGTCAAATCCAGTTGGAGGCCGGTCACTAGTGGCGTTCCCCAGGGCTCGGTGCTGGGGCCTGTCCTCTTCAATATCTTCATCGATGATCTGGACGAGGGCATTGAGTGCACCCTCAGTAAGTTTGCAGATGACACCAAGTTAGGTGCGTGTGTCGATCTGCTCGAGGGTAGGAAGGCTCTGCAGGAGGATCTGGATAGGCTGCACTGTTGGGCTGTGGTGGTCAACTGCATGAAGTTCAACAAGGCCAAGTGCCGGGTCCTGCACCTGGGGCACAATAACCCCAAGCAGAGCTACAGACTGGGAGATGTGTGGTTGGAGAGCTGCCTGGCAGAGAAGGACCTGGGAGTGATGGTTGATAGTCGGCTGAATATGAGCCAGCAATGTGCTCAGGTGGCCAAGAAGGCCAACAGCATCCTGGCCTGTATCAGAAACAGTGTGGCCAGCAGGGCTAGGGAGGTGATTGTCCCCCTGTACTCGGCTCTGGTGAGGCCGCACCTCGAATACTGTGTTCAGTTTTGGGCCCTTCCTACAAGAAGGACATGGAGGTGCTGGAGCGAGTCCAGAGAAGGGCAGCAAAGCTGGGGAGGGGCCTGGAGAACAAGTCTTATGAGGAGCGGCTGAGGGAGCTGGGATTGTTCAGCCTGGAGAAAAGGAGGTTCAGGGGTGACCTTATCACTTGCTACAGGTACCTCAAAGGAGGCTGTAGCGAGGTGGGGGTTGGTCTTTTCTCCCACATGCCTGGTGACAGGACGAGGGGGAATGGGCTTAAGTTGTACCAGGGGAGTTTTAGGTTGGATCTTAGGAAGAACTTCTTTACCGAAAGGGTTGTTAGACATTGGAACGGGCTGCCCAGGGAAGTGGTGGAGTCACCATCCCTGGAGGTCTTTAAAAGACGTTTAGATGTAGAGCTTAGGGATATGGTTTAGTGGGGACTGTTAGTGTTAGGTCAGAGGTTGGACCCGATGATCTTGAGGTATCTTCCAACCTAGAAATTCTGTGATTCTGTGATAAATACAAGTAAACCATGAGGAAAAAAAAAAAAAAAAAAGTAAGAAATCTGGTGAAGGGACAAGACAACAAAAAATGAACATCGCAGCAGTACTGATCGCAGCCTAGCATTTAAAATTTGATTACTGTTTTGAACTCCAAACTTACTGAAGCCTAAATATTTTTGATTGGCATTGACATTCATTGTTGATCTATTTCCAAACTGGGATTTCTGCTTCTCTCTTTATCCCCTTATTTTTCAACATTTAGCTGTCCTTCATGTCCTTCTAGTCCAACTATTACCAACATACCTTTTGACCTATGGATTCTTGACTGCCTCCCGTGATTCTATAAACTAACACCTAAATAAGATTTACATGAGTAAATACAAGAAAATGAGGTAGTTTGCAGACTGTAAAGCTAACATGTAATACTCAGTGTTCCACGTGAAATACCATATTGTGGCAAGATGTTAAATCTGTAATTTTTTTGAGTTGATAGACTCTATAGTATAATGAAAAAATGTGAACTGAAGTGGTAAATGTTTTTTTTAAGGAGAACATTCTTTCTCAGCAAAAGCTAGGAGGTGTTGGCATGGGTAGAAAAAAAGTGAAGTTCTCAGATTCCAGCACCTCTGAAGGTGGAATTCAGAGAGGAAGAAGGCTGGAGAAGTGCAAGAAGGATGGAATATCTAATGAAAGAGAGGAACCTTATAGCAGAAAATAAATAAATATCAAAGAGAAGACTAAAGGAAAAATGAAAATATCAGCACTGCTGTTTAAATTTTGTTACATGATCAGTGTCCAAAAGAAAAAACAAAGCAGGTAATAACTTCTGTAGACAATGCAGAAGATACTGTACTTAATATAAGGAGATTTTTCCAGTTACATCATTGTTGTTTATTACAGTGATTTTTCCCCTTCTTTCTTTAGCGTATAATTCATTTTGTGGGCAGCATATCATCTTACATCATTTTCATTTTCACATTTACTGGCACTTTATAGCACTTTTTGCAGATCCTGCTTAATTCATATTTTATTATCTATTCTCTTTTTCTCTTACTTTACCTCACAGGGTACAGCCTTTTAAAATTTATTTTATTTTAGCATAACTTTACGCTTCCTGGATAAAGCCAACTGCATTATTGAAAGCATTTAGCTCTGTGACTGTGCTTACGTAGTGCTTACCGAAGAACATGCCCAAGAGCTCTGCTGCCACATTATGTCTGGTACACAAAGAATGAACCTTGTCAGCAATTTAGTGGAAAACTTCTCAAGGAAATGTTGAGAAAAGCTGTGCTATGGATGGCTCAAAGGCAACAGGCGAAATAGGATGTACTTTCCAGCAGGCTGAAAAAAATAAAAAATAAAGGAATTCCTACTCTTCTGACCCAAAATAAACCAACTATATTAATCACTTCCAACCTTCCAAAAGTCCTCTTATCCTTTCATTTTTACTATTCATCTTTGTTACCCCCAGGTTCTCCTCCGGAGCCTTATCAGTACGCTTCTTGCCCTTTGAACATTACTTGAAAGTGAATACTGCTACCAAATGTTTTTCAGTATCTGAGAATTCAACCTGAGAGACATTTCTGAGAAAGGTTGGGCGGACACTGACTGACTTAGCTCTACGTGCTACCAGTTAAACACTAGAATTGTTAGATTAGGTTGACTGATTTGTTACACTTGTTTTTCAGAGTGGCAGTATCCTGATGAACTTCTCCTTTTCTTTCTCGCATCATTTCAAGTGATGGAATAGTTCCACAATAGCAGATGAAGAGTGTCAGTGAGTCTTATTACCTTATTTCAGTTGTTAATCAGGCAACAGAAACACAAGTGCCGGGAGACAAATTACTGGTAAATACAGCAGAAGAAATCAGGCACCATTGGAGACTGTAGAAATGTAAGTTGCCTGTGTAATATCCTGGGATGTACTATCATAACTGCTTGTTTCCTCCTCAGTTTTATCCCAGCATATTCCTAATAAGAAATAATAAAAATAAATAATAATAATAATAAGCCTTACATCAAAAGCAGGAAATATATCTCCTGATGCAATGAAGAACGGAATAGGAAGATAAGAAATATATATTTCACAGTTTAAAAATCATTAAGGCTTTACTGAAAAGGAGCAAACATTCACTTGTTCGAAAGGGAAGCTGATTGCCTAAATTGTAAGTATAAGCTTTCCTCCAGCCTTCAGATGCTTCTATTTTCAATAGCATACATTGCTGGAAATTTTTGATTAATCAGCTATTTTGGACTCCAGCTCCTGAGCTGGAAGTAATAAGACTGTGCTGTAAATTCATTTTGGAACAGGCCACATACCCAAAGACCTGTTCAAACTTTTAGCAGATTTTGTTTATAGAAGGGTTGAATAAACATTCAGTTTGCAAAGAGATGTGATATTACCTCTGCTCATCTGTTTCCTATTTCCCTCTGCAAGGAGTAGAAACCTAAATTTTCTGATAAAGAGTAGTTAGTACCTTCATACAGAGCAACTGTATTTGTTTTATAGTTAAAGGGGGTTAGTTTGAACTACCCCGGGCAGGACTATTGAATGCAGTGTTTATAACTGAATGTTTGGAATGTTTACCTGATCACTCTCCAGGAACAGATGAGGGACAGCGACAACCAAGAAAACCCAAGGTAAATATGTTGGAACAGGAATGTTTCTAACCAGTATAGGTAAGCCCAGCTGAAGACATCAGGCAACAATTTCATATTCTTTTGCATGAGAAAATAAATGTATGTGTGGCAGTCAAATCTCAACAGTTCAGTTTTAGCTATTTACCTTTTTGCTTGAGTGGATCACCAGTAAAAAAGAATGTAAGTCTACATCATGACTAATAGGCTCAGACAAAAAAAAAAAAAAAAAAAAAAAGTAAAATGCTATGAAGTGCTTGGAGGTCTGACATGAAATTCTGATGTTATTCATGATATGCTTTTATTTCACAGGATTTTCAATTAGTCGGAAGGAACCCACAGGGATTATTGCATGCAACTTCTGTCTCCACACGACTTCCCAAAAATCATCCTTTATGTCTGAGAGCACTGTCCACACACTTCTTGGACTCAGTCAGGCTTGGTGCCCTGGGGAGCCTGTCCCAGTGCCTGACCACCCTCTGGGTGCAGAACCTTTCCCTAACCCCCAGCCTGACCCTCCCCTGTCCCAGCTCCATGCCGTTCCCTTGGGTCCTGTCGCTGTCCCCAGAGAGCAGAGCTCAGCGCCTGCTCCTCCGCTTCCCTTGTGAGGGAGCTGCAGGCCGCCATGAGGCCTCCCCTCAGCCTGCTCTGCTCTGGGCTGAACATACCAAGGGACCTCAGCTGCTTCTCATATGTCTTGCCCTCTGGACCTTTGACCATCCTTGTAGCCCTTCTTTGGACACTATCTAATAGTTTTATGTCCTTCTTATATTGTGGCACCCAAAACTGTACACCAGTGCAGAGCAGAACGGGACAATTCCCTCAACCAACTAGCAATGTCAAGCTTGATGCACCCCAGGGTATGGTTGGCCTTCCTGGCTGCCAGGACACACTGTTGACTCATATTCAACTTGTTCTCAACAAAAACCTCCAGATACCTTTCTACAGGGCTTCTCTGCAGCCTCTTATCCTGTAATCTGTACATATAGCCAGGGTTACTCCATCCCAAATTCAGAATCGAGCACTTGCTTTTGTTAAACTTCATATTGTTAGTGATTGCCCAGCTCTCTGATTTGTCCAGATGTCTCTGCAAGGCCTCTTTAACATCATTGGAGTCAACGTTTCCTCCCAGTTTAGTTTTGTCTCATCTGCAAACCTTCTGGTCCCACACCCAAGTCATTTATGAAAATATTGGAGAGAATAGGCCCTAAAACAGAGCACTGTGGAACCTTATTAAGTGACTGGCTGCCATCTTGTTGTAACCCCATTCCCTATAACCCGTTGAGCTCAACCCATCAGCCAACTGTTCGCCTATTGTATTATGTTTTTATCTAGCTGTATCTTGGACATTTTGCCCAGAAGGCTACCGTGAGAAACAATATTGAAAGCTTTACTGTAACCCAAAAAGGTTACATCAACTAGCTTGCCTTGGTCAACTAGATGGGTGACCTGGTCATAAAAGGAAATTAAGTTCATTGCACAGGACCTTCCCTTCATGAACCTCTGTTGACTATGAACAATGACTGCATTGTTGTTCGGGTATTTTTCAATAACTCCCAGAATAATTTTCTCCATAATTTTACCAGGCACTGAAGTGAGACTGACCGTCCTGTAATTACCAGATCCTTTTTTCTTGCCCTTCTTGAAAATCGGAAGAACGTTTACCAGCTTTCATTTGACTGGGACCTTTCCAGATTCCCAATATCACTGAAAAATAATAGAGGTCTTGAGATGACTATTAGCCAGCGCTTTCACTAACTGTTGTGGTCTAGCCTGGCAGGTGTCTGAGTGCCACACAGCCAGTTTCTTCCTCACAACTGGTGGGATGTGGAAGAGAATTGGAAAGGTAAAAGTGCAAGATCTCATCGATTGAGATAAAGACATTTTACTAGGTAAAGAAAAAGCTGTGTGCAAATGCAAAGCAAAACAAGGAATTCATTTGTTACTTTCCATTAGCAGGCAGATACTCAGCCACACCCAGCAAAGCAGGGTTCATCACATGTAAGTTTCTTGGGAAGACAAATGCCATCACTCTAAATATGCCCCTTGTTTACCCCAGTTATTATTGCTGAGCGTTACACCACATGACATGGGACATCCCTTTGGCCTGTCTGTGTTAGCTGACCTGGCTGTGTCGCCTCCCAGAATCTTGTGAACCCCAGCCTCCTTGCTGGCAGGGCAGCATGGAAAGCTGAAAAGTCCTGGGCTCTATGAAAATGCTGCTCTGCAACTACTAAAGACATCAGTGTGTTATCACCACTGTTTTCATCACAAATCCAAAACACAGCATTGTGTTAGGTTCTGTGAAGAAAATTAACTCTGTCCCAGCCAAAACCATGACAAGTAGCCTGTGATGAATCCCACTGGGCCCCATAGACTTTTGTGCATCCAGGTGGAGCAGCAAGTCCCACAAAAGTTTGAGGTTGTCTGGGTGTTTACCATTACCACAGTCATGTTCCTTCAACTCAGAGTACTTTCGGTCCCAGAGCCCGTCGTATGTGTTGAAGAGGCAAAGAACACATTAAATGTCTATGTTTTGTCTGTGTCCCTATCTGTGAGGTGACCATCCTCATGAACCAATGGACAAAAGTTTTCTTTGGTCTTCATTTTGATGTTAACATATTAAAAACAAAACAAAACCAAACAAAAACAAACACAAAAACAAACAAAAAGAAACAAAAACAAACAAAAACAACAAACACACAAAAACTTTTTATTGTCCCTCACCATACTGTCCAGCTTCAACTCTAATTGAGCTTTGTCCATGCAAATTTTCTCCCTACAACGTCAAATAGTATCCCTGTAGTCTTCCCATGTTGCCTGACCTTACCACCAGTGGCCATAGACTCTTTTTCCAAATAAGATCCAGAAGACCACTGCTCAGCAAAACCGACCTTCTGCCCCAACTGCTTGACTTCTGACACTTTGGAATTGTCTGATCATATAATCTTAAGAGGTGGCACTTAAAAAGTGATGAGAACTGATGGACCCCAATACTTTCAAAAGTAGTTTCCAAGGGGACCTTACTAATGAGTTCTCTGAGCAGCCTGATGTCTGTTCTCCCTAGATCCAGGGTTGAAATTTTGGTGGCAGTTTTCCTCCTATCACCAATGATTTTAAACCTGACTACTAATGAACATATGTTCATTATGGCCATGATGGATGCCAGTTCCCACTTCTCCCATGCGACCCTGTCTGTTCACAAGTAATAGATCTAGGAGGGCACCGTTCCTCATTGGCTCCCTTTGTACCTGTACCAAGAATTTATCATCAAGGTGTTTTAGGAGTCTCCTGGATCTGTTTGTGTTAGCTGTGTGGTATTCCCAGTTTACTTCTGGTAAGTTGAAGTCACCCATGAGGACAAGGGTGGCTGATCTAGAGGTATCTCTTAGCTCCTTAAAGAGTATGTCATTGGTGTTGTCATCCTGAGTTGCTGGCCTAGAGTAGATTCCCACAATAATACCCACTTTATTTGCGTGTCCCTTGATCATCATCCAGAGATTCTGAACCGTGCCATTGCCCCTGCAAGCTCCATACAGCCCAGCCTCTCCATTACATACAGCACTACCACCGTACCTCACATGCCCTGCCGACCACTTCTGAAGAGCTTATAACCATCCACTGTAACACATCAGTCACAAGACACTTCCCACAAAGTTTTGCTTAAGCCAATGATGTTGTTGCTGACTGACAAAGCTTACAGCTCCTCTTGCTTATTCCTTATGCTGCATATATTGGTTGTAGAAACATTTCAAATTTGCTTCATCGTACCCAGCACTTCGTGGAGCAGACTGAAGTATTACTCATGCAATCCCTCAGATTTTGGTGTGCCATCCCATAGCTTATCACTGGTTTTGTCCCTTTCCCCCTTCAAGTCTAGTTTCACTATCAGTCAGCCTTGCTAACTCCTGTGCAAAAATTCTTTTCCTCAGGTGTCCCATCAGGCACAAGCAGGCCTAGTGTTTTTTATACCATCCCATAATCGAGAAACCCCAAATTCTTCTAGTGACACCAGCCTTGCAGCCAAGTACTGATCAGCTGGGTTTGCTTGTTCTTTCCAGTGTCTTTCCCTAGTACTGGAAGGATAGAGAAAAACACGACCTGTGGCCATGATCCTTTAACTAATTGCCCCAAAGCCCTGAAATACCTTTTGATTGCCCTTGGATTTCTCTTTGCTACTTCATCATTGCTGAAATGAAAACACAATAGTGGATGACAATCAGAGGTCTGTATCAGGCAAGTGACTTTTCTAGTGATGTCTCTTATGTGGATCTCAGGGAGGCAGCAGACTTCTTTATGGGTCGGGTCTGCTCAGCATATAAGGCCTTCTGTTCTCCTCAGGAGGGAGTGTGTCAATGTCCCCTGTGACAATAACCTTTTTTTCTTTATGGAGCTTGTTGTGATACAGGGGATAGGCTGACTTGCCCTAGATGACCCTTCCAACCTAGCTGGACCTTCATCCACATCATTGTTTGCCTATCTACCAAGTTCCACAGCTTCATACCTGTTGTGTAAGGGCACCTGGGAAGGGGATTTTTCCTGCTGCTCTGAGCAGAAACCTTCTTCTGTTCCCCCTTTTACTCCCATCTCTTAGGTCTCCTCCTAATCTCTGGTGGTGTGAGGGTAGGGGATCCTTTATCTCTTGTTCCGCAGCTAGCTGGTTGATCTGTCCCAGCGATGGTAGAGTATGATTCCACTAGTCAGTCTCCTTCTGCGTCTCCCTGATGATCCTCAGCCTGCCCACCTCCTCCCGCAATGTTCCCTTGGGAGCTCTGTCTGGGTAGCTGTGTCACTCCTTGTGGCTGGAGAGTCCACAGGGGACACAGCTTTTGCCCACCCTGGCCACCCTGGTCCTGGGTGCCGAGTTCCCCAGGGGCTGTCTTCGTACATGTGGGGGTGGCTGTTGGTGCTGTTGGCCTTGCCCATGCCTCCTTGGCCACTCTTATGTGGGTTGCTGGGTGCTGGTGGCTTCTCCTGTTCCCTGGGGCTACCCTGGTGCAGGACCCCTCCCCTGCACACCACGATCACCTGCTGCACTGCAGAATGCACCCTTTTATTTTCTGAAATGAACATTGCTGGCTATTTTGGTGAGATGCAGATTTCCAATTGTTTATGCAGTACATTGCATTTGCAATCTGGTCACCAGGTTTCTCATTTCCAAAAGCCAATATTTGTGATGTCAAAAGCAATGGCAAGGACTCATCAGTGATGCCCACAGCAAGCTCTCAGAGTAAGACAAATGGGCAGGTTTTTGTCAGTTGCTGCACCAGCACAGCAAAGATAAATTGCATATTTTCCCAGCATTACCTTGTTTATTAATGAATTTTGGAGACTAGAGCTTTGTTTCACTAAGGAATACCTGTTTTACTGAATTTTTCATGATAAGCAATATCATTTTTTTAAATATATATATATATATATTTATTATTTTCCAGTCCTTCTTTTTCATTGTTGATTTTGTAAAGCAGCTGCCCAGATTATAAACTATCCATTCATAGAGTGGCCTTTCTCATTTCCCTATGGTTTAAGCACTTTTTTTTCTGCTCTTTCTTGCTCTTTGTGTGGACTGCCTTAAACAGGATCTATAGGGAATAAAGTGCTGCATAAGCAATCTTTTTCCATATTCCACAGCTTATCAAATATCCCCTTTATGACTTTGTGTTTCTTTCTAGCAGTAAACAGTAATAGATGCTGTAAATCTCCTTTTATAACATCTTCTATTTATTACATACACCTAATGGAGCTGCACGTCATACTTTGGTTACAGTGACCATTGCTTCAGTATGTGTGTTTAATAACCTGGTATATATTAGAGAAGTAACATTGTCCCAAGAGCCTTTGCTTTTCACCACTGTGGTTGGTTACATCAGTAAATGTGAAGGTGGTTGTGTACCTGCACACATGTTCAGACTTGGGTATGCATGATAAATATTACCGTATTATAAAAATCCTGTCTGTCCTTGCAATCTTCTGTCTGTATCTGTTGTTAACAATGGAACAAGCTCTTTCTTTGATTGCATGTCTTGAAGAAGGGCAATTTTATGAGTAATCTGAGGAAAGCAGAACCACAGTGTCCATCAAAATTCCACATTCACAAAACCTGCAATTTAATGACCAAAGAAACCTCATATGAGCAAGTAAATGAGAAGGCATGTAGAAATTCAGTCTTCCATATAATTCATTAATCCAAACACAGCTATCTCACCTCTTCCCCTTTCTTCTCAGTTGTATTACCCACACATGCATACTTACACTCACACACATGCACACTATTGCATTAATTCAGTACCTTTCTATGTAAATATACAACAGGAGTTAACACTCCAAAAGCAACATACATATTTCAATGAGCTATCGTTTCCATTACATTTGTAATGTTTTCTATTTCTCATAAGGCAAAGAAACTGACACTTCATTTCATATACAGAAGGTCACAAACAGCTGTCTTCAATCATGCCCAGTGAACCTTTGTCTCTCAATAGTACCATTCAGGAGGATTGTGTTTCATGTGTTCCAAAGTCAGTACAGGCTTGGTTTACATGCTTGAAATATATCTATAATCTACAAAATTCACATTCTTCTTTCTGATCATGTCACAACATTTTACACAGGAAATATTATCTGGGGAGAATAAGAAATATTCAAGAAAATAAAAGGACAAACCCCTCCATAAATTTTAGCCTTGGAGATAATGGATATTCTTGTCTCCTTTGCAGAATAATTTATTTTGTTTAATTGTTATAAATTTTAAACTTTATTGAACACTTGAAATTAGATTTTGGTTTCTAAGTGTGAACTTTTATCGAGTCACATTCAAAATAACATATTTAACAGAAAACTGAAGTACTGTTTGTGATCAAGATTTTTATGGCTTTAGATCTACATTATCAGAAAACGTGACAACATATTTTTTGAAATAATACAGTATGTAAAATATTTTTTTCCACAGTCATAGACATACATTACAAACATTTTGTGCCACTGGGTGGACTCTAAAGATTGTTTTTATTCTTGATGACATGGTGTTCTTAAGTGTTCCTAATTGTGTGTAAATTGCACCTTTTTCAGTCCTCTTTTATTCTAGTAACAATCACTGTAAAGCTGAATAATGCTTGTAATACAATTTCTTGATGAAAAAAATCACTCCCAGTAGAACGAAACATTCGAAACATTACAAACTAAGTAAAAATATTATAAAATAAAATAAAATAAAAATCTTTGTTTTTCTTTGCCTCTTAGTTTGATTATACTGTGTTGCAAATGAAATGTTATTGTAGGTAAGTTCTTGACTTCAGCCTGACTCTAAGGAAACAAACTTCAAGACCACATTATTTGCACAAGTACTTTCGCATGAGTACAAGTCTTTCTGCTAGTCTCTCTAATAACAAAAGATGCTGGCCTATTTCACTTAAATATGACAGAGAGAAAGAGTTGTCAAAGACATTATGTCTGTAACATTAAAAAGGAAAAAAAGAAAAAAAAAAAATTAAGAAGGGATAAGAAGGGAGACCCCAGTGAAGAAGGACATCTACAAACATCCTATTAAACTGAAAAGAATGCATGCAGAACAGGCATGTTGAAAACCAGACTTTGTACATTTCCATTTAGTACAGAATTACTTTCTTGTTTTGGAAGCAAGCATAGCAGTCCATATTCCTATAAAAGTGCCCAAGATGGCATATGAAGCTTCTCATGCATACTGTGAGGAAACCTGGAATCATAAGATTAGCAAAGACCTTCAAGATCATCTGGTCCAACCATCACCCCACTACCAATGTCACTCAATAAACCATGTCCCTAAGCACCGCATCCAACCTTTCCTTAAACACCCCCAGCGACGGTGACTCCAACACCTCCCTGGGCAACCCGTTTCAATGCCTGACTGTTTTTCTGAGAAGAAATGTCTCCTAATGTATAAACTAAACCTCCCCTGGAGCATCTTGAGGACATTCTCTCTAGTCCTATCACTGTGAGAAGAGGCCGACCCTCAGCTCACCACATCTTCCTTTCAGGTAGCTGCAGAGAACAATAACATTCCCCCTGAGCCTCCTCTTCTCCAAACTAAACAACCCCAGTTCCCTCTGCCACTCCTCACAGGACTTGTGTTCCAGGCCAATCACCAACTTTGTAGTCCTGCTCTGGACGTGCTCCAGGGCCTTGATATCTTTCTTGCAGTGAGGGGCCCAAAGCTGAACACAGTACTCGAGTTGAGGCCTCACCAGAGCTGAGTACAGGGGAAAAATCACTTCCCTGGTCTTGCTGGCTACACTATTCCTGATACAAGCCTGGATGCCATTGGCCTTCTTGGCCACCTGGGCACACTGCTGGCTCATGTTCGGGCACGCATCAGTCAGCACCCCCAGGTCCTTTTCCTCTGCAAATCTTTCCAGCAACTCTGCCCCAGCCGTGTAACGCTGAATGGGGTTGTTTTGGCCAATGTGCAGGACTGACACTTAGCCATGTTGAACCCATTGGCCTCTGCCCATTGACCCATTCTGTCCAGGTCCCTCTGGAGGGCCTTCTACCCTCCAGCAGATCGATACTTCCCACCAACTTGATTTCATTTGCAAACTTACTGAGGGTGCACTCAATTCCCTCATCCAAATCATCAATAAAGATATTAAAAAGTATGGGCCCTAGCACCAGCCGCTGGGGAACACCACTGGTGACAGGTCGCCAGTTGGATTTCACTCTGTTCACCATCACTCTCTGGGCCCAGCCATCCAGCCAGTTTTTAACCAAGCCATGGGCTGCCAGCTTCTCCAGGAGAATACTCTGGGAGACCGTGTCAAAGGCCTTGTTGAAGTCTGGGTAGACTACATCAACAGCCTTTCCCTCATCCATCAGGTGGGTCGCCCTGTCGTAGGAGATGAGGTTGGTCAGGCAGGCCTTTCCTTTCATTAACCCAGGCTGACTGGGTTCATCCCCCAGCTGTCCTGGATATGCTGCATGATTGCATTCAGGATGACGTGTTCCATCACCTTTCCTGGCACTGACGTCAGGCTGAGAGGCCTGTAGTTACCTGGGTCCTCCTTACGACCCTTATTATAGATGGGCATCACATCAACAAGTCTCCAGTCATCTGAAACCTCCCTGGATGACCATGACCACTGATAGATGATGGAAAGCGGCCCAGCAATCACTTCTGCCCACTCTGCCGACACTGTGTTTATATTCAACAAAGAAGGAACATGAGAAAATGAAACAAATTTTAGACATTTTAGTAACTAATTGTACATTGTTCTCTGCACTGATCTGAAAGAATATATCTGGCTTTTTGCAAAGGCCCATGTCTAACATGTACTCAGTCATAATTCGTCTGAAAGGAAAGACTATTTTTTAAAGTAAATTTATAAATGTGATAAAAGACTGTGTTCTCAATAGATGATCTAACAGAACAGAATGATCATTTATTTAAGAACTGGCAAACAAAGTTGCCCCCCCCAAAATAGCATATGGTGTAGGTACAGTAATACATAGTTTAGCAGCATTGCATAAGGCTCTAAAAGATTTGTGCAAACTGCAACAGAAATGAAGCCCCACCAGTACATCAACATTGACAATACCACCTCATTAGGAGACATAAAAGCAGCTGAATTCTATAGTCCTTGCCTGTTACTTTCTTTCCTTAGGCTGCTTGCTTCCTGTGCTAACAAAGTAAATTGAGCCATGATTCAAACATCAATTCAGAGCAAATTGTAAACTCAGTTGTAGGGGGAGAAAGGAGGAGTGCAGTACAATTCTGAACTGTGTTATTGCACACAGGACCCTTTGTGTGTATAAAGTAGCTTTTCCCACTACAGTGCAATGTGTTTATGTGATTTGTAAGCTTCTACAATGAACTTCTGAAATAAATAAAATATCTGTGTTTAATTATTTATTATTATTATTATTATTTTGTGACTAACTTATTTATAAAACACACTATATCATTTCTATAGTATTTTCCATTACACTCCATACATTATGTCACCATGAGTAAATACTTTACTTTTCTGTGTTCTACAAATGCACTATGGGATCTAGAAGTATCTACTTCATAGTTTGATAAGGGTCTGAAGTATGACCATAAGTTTTTATATTTACAGAAAGCTTTTCTTCTGTGATCCTAAAACAGTTCTAGATGTTACCTCTGCTATACTGTATGGAATTCAACAGGACTCAAAATTTTATGTGTACTAATTTTTTATATATATATGTGTATATATACTTATATATACACATATTTTTCCCCCCTCCTGAGAAACCAAGACAGGAACTAGAGCAACACATGCAGGGCAAGATATATCTGTTTGAAGTTGTTCATCTGTGGGGGTAGAACAGAAATAGATACTCCACCACTGAAACCAAAGGAACCAAATCTCAGAGTAACTGACCACGTGTTACTTTCAAATCCCAAATTCAAAACCTCTTGTTAATTGCAGGAATGGTAGTTTTCAGACTGACTAGGGTTGGGTGGCACACTGTCCACAAATACACCCATTTAAGAAAAATATATGTGGCAGGTATACATATAGGTTATTCCTAAA
>CM021729.1:47716425-47733919 GCA_011074415.1 Stictonetta naevosa
TTTTTTTTTTTCATAGAGAATCACAGAATCACTTAGGTTGGATCTAAGACCATCTAATTGAACCTTTAACCTGGCACTGACAAGTTCACCATTAAACCATGTCATTAAGCTCTACAATTACATGTCTTTTAAATACCTCCAGAAATGGTGATTGAACTACTTCCCTGGGTAGCCTGTTCCAACACTTCATAGCCCTTTCAGTGAATATTTTTTTCCTAATATCCCATCCTCCCGTGGTGCAATTTAAGGCTGTTTCCTCCTCTCTTAGCACGTGGTGCTTGGGAGAAGAGAGTGATCTCCATCTTGCTGCAGCATCCTTTAAGGTAATTGTCAAGTACAATAAGGTCTCCCCAGAGTTACCTTTTCTCTAGACTGAACAACCCCAGCTCCCTCAGCTGTTCTCATAAGACTTGTTCTTCTAGGCCCTTCACCAGCTTTGTTGCCCTTCTTTGGACACACTCCAGCACCTTGGTGTCCTTCTTGTAATGAGGGGCCCAAAACTGAACACAGTATTTGAAGTCCAGCCTCACCAGAGACAAGTACAGAGGGTCGATCATTTCCCTTGTACCCCTGATCATATTATTTCTGATACAAGCCTGGATGTTATTGAGTGCCCTCAGGATGCCACCTGAGCACACTGCTGTCTCATATTCAACCAGCTATGGAACAATATCCCCAGGTCCCTTACCACCAGGAAGCTTTTGATCTAATCTTCTCCAAGCCTGTTGCTTCAGGTGGGCTGTGGCCCTTCTAATTTTGTCCATGCATCATGACATCCTTATAGTCCTCCTCAGTGGCAAGCCCCTTCTTTCAAAAGTCATAAACCCTCTTTTTTTTTTTTTTTTTTTTTTTCCTGAGTTCTAGCCACAGCTCCCTGCTCAGCCAGGGCAGTTTTCTTCCACGCTGGCTCATCTTTCAGCATGTGGGGATGGCCTGCGCCTGTGCCTTTAGGACTTCTTTCTTGAAGTGTCCTTCCTGGACTCCTTTGCCCTTCAGAACTGCCTGAAAGCTATGCCCAGGATGGCCTGCAACCTTCACATCACCCACAGGTCCTTCTCTGTTAAAAAGCAAAAGGTCCAGTGGGGCACTGTACCTCGTTGGCTCACTCACCAGCTCTATCAGGAAGTTATCTTCCAACACATTCCAGAAAACTTGTAGACTGTTTCCTCTCTGCTGTGTTGTATTTCCAGCAGATATTTTGTAAGTTGAAGTCCTCCACAAGATCAAGGTCTTGAGACTGAAAGACTTCTCTCAGTTGCTTATAGAATATCTCATCTGCCTCAAAGAAAGAAAGAAAAAGCAGTAATGAAGAAAACGGTAGTGGAAAAAAAGATCCAGTTACATGGAAAAAAATCCAGTTACATGGAGATTCAGAAGACTAATTTCCTTTTGTAAACATAACTAATGAGCACAACCTGGGCTACTTTCTGGTGCTCTAACTCTGCACAGTGTTCAGCCTTAGACCTGAACATTTTTATTTCCAAAACAGGATAGCAAGCTGGCTATTGAAATTAGCTTTGAGACCTTTCTAACTCCCAAACAAAATCTGAGAATTTTTCAGGAGAGATTTTGGTCTCCTTAAATTGCTTGTAATCAGCTTATCACTGTGACAGAATAGCTGGTTGAGTTTTATACGTTTATGACTGTCTGGCACTGCTTAGTTTACAGTATAGATTAAGTAGTATTGCGAGTCCTCATACCATCTCAGTAAGGGAATGGGAAGAGTGTAGGGACCAACACCTGGTATTTTTTAGACATTTTCCCATTCATTGGCTATCAAAAGCACGCTGACGTGAGCTATCATTGTTACAGAGCACCGTTTTGAGAGGATTTGGCCCTGCTTGAATCAAATTAATATTTGTCTGGTCCAACACTGCCCTCAAAGCAGACCCTACTGTGAGAAGGGCTTAGGCTAGAGCTGTCCTGAGGCCCCTTCCAGCCTGAATGATCCAGACTTCCAGCCTGTGATGCTATGGCCCCTTGCTTCTAAAACTCAATATAGCTCATTTTTCCAAGATTTACAGCATAAGACACCATAGCTGCAGGTGTGGAAACATGCTAAAGCCTCTACAATATTGCTAAAGTCTAAAACATGTCTCTTTTACTTCTTTACTTCCTAATTTCTTTTGCAGCTATTCAGCACATTGGTTCAGCCTCTGCTGATTTATATTATACTGACATGAATATGTTCAATGTATTTTATAGAACCATAGAATGGCCTGGGTTGGAAGGGATCATCTAGTCCCTAGATACCTTCCATCCTATTAAGATCATCTGATCTTAAAGACCACCTAGTTCCAACCCCCCTACCATGGGCAGGGATGCCACCCACTAGATCAGGTTGCCCAGGGCCCCATCCAACATGGCCTTCAACATTTCCATAGATGGGGCGTCCACGATTTCTCTGGGCAACCTGTTCCAGTGTTTCCCCAACCTCTGAGTAAATAACTTCCTCCTAATATCTAATCTAAATCACCCCTCTTTTAGTTTAAAATTGTTTCCCCTTGTCCTACCTATCATTATCTGACAGAGTAAAAAGTTACTCTCCATCTTTTATATATGCTTCCTTTATGTACTGAAAGGCCACAGTAAGGTTTCCGTGAACCCTTCTCTTCTTCAGGTTCATCCCGCATTCCCTCAGAGTGTCTTCACAGGAGAGGTGCTCTCCCCCTCTGATCATCTTTGTGGCCCTACTCTGGACCTGCTTTAACAGGTAGAGAGAGATCTTTCTTGTGCTTGGGGCACCAGACCTGCATGCAGCACTCCAAGTGGGGCCTCATAAAGGCAGAGTAGAGGGGTTGCAGTGTATTGGGTTTATGTGGCAAGGTTTTGGTAGCTGTAGGCTACAGGGGTGGCTCCTGTCAGAAAAGTCCATAAGCTGCCCCATGTTAGATAAGGGGCAGTTTCAGATGGCTCCAAAGGGGGCCTGCTACTGGCCAGACCTAAGCCAGTAAACAATGCTGTTTGTGCCTCTGGGAGAGCAGGTTTCAGGAAGGGAAAAAAAAAAAAAAAGAGAGAGAAATGTGAGAGAAAATCCTTGCAGAGCCCAAGGTCAGTGCAGCAGGAGGGCAGGAGGTGCTCCAGGCAGGCAGCAGCAGTTCCCCTGCAGCCTGTGCAGGGAGAGGCCCCTGGTGGAGCAGGCTGTCCCCCTGCAGCCCATGGGTCCCACATGGAGCAGATCTCCACGCTGCAGCCCGTGGAGGAGCCCCCGCTGGAGCAGGTGGATGTGGCCTGGAGGAGGCTGCGGCCCATGGAGAGCCCCCGCAGGAGCAGGCCCCGGGCCGGAGCTGCAGCCCGTGGAGAGGAGCCCATGCAGGAGCAGGGGTCTGGGGGGAGCTGCCGCCCACCCGTGGGGGACCCGTGCTGGAGCAGTTTGCTCCTGGGGGATGGATGGACCCCGTGGGACGGAGCCGTGTGGGAGCAGTTCCTGGAGAGCTGCTGCCTGTGGGCAGCCCCCGCAGGCTCAGCTGGGGAAGGACGGCATCCCGTGGGAGAGACCCCACGGGGAGCAGGGGCAGAGAGTGGCCATGAAGGAGCGGTGGAGATGAAGCGCTGTAGATGCACAGACTTCAACCCCCATTACCTGTTTCCCTGTATGGCTTGGTGAAAGAGAGGGTAGATGGGGGAAAGATGATTTTATTTTTTGTTTGCTTGGTTTTAGTTTTTCACTGGTGTAGCTGGTTAGTAAGAGGTAAGAAATTGCATCGATCTTCTTCTGCCTCTGTTTTGCCCATGATGGTAACTGTTGAGTGATGTCCCAGACTTTTTCTCAAACATTGAGCCCTTTTCATTGTGTTTTCTCCCTTGTTCCCCTTCAGCAAGGGGAGTGAGAGAGTGGTTATTCTGGAGCTCAGCTGCTCAGCTGAATAAAACCACCAGACAGGGTGTTCTCTTGACCTGCTGGTTACTACTCTTTTGATGCAGCCCAGGATGCAGTTGGCCTTTTGGGCTGCAAGCCCATACTGCTGGCTTATGTTGAGCTTTTTTCCCACTGAATGTTATCCCTTCCTTTTGTTGTATCAACTGCACTACTCAGCTTGGTGTCATCTGCAAACTTGCTGAGGGTGCACTTGATCCCACTGGTGTCTAAGTCATTGATAAAGATATTAAACACCACCGGTCCCCAGACAAAGGCCTGAGGGACACCACTTATCACTGACCTCCACCCAGACATAGCCATTGACTGCAACTCTCTGGATACAGCTATCCAGCAAATTTCTTATCCAGCACAGTCTACCTTTCAAATCCAATTTAGAGATAAGGATGTGGCATGGATCCATGTCAAAGTCCTTACAGATGTCCAGATAGATGACGTTGGTTGATATTCCCTTGTCAACTGATGCAGTTACTCCATCATAGAAGGCTACCAGATTGGTCAGGCACAATTTGCTCTTATTGAAGCCATGCTGGCAGTCTTGGATAACTTCCTCGTCCTGCACATGCCTTAACATTGCTCCAGAAGGATCTGTTTCACAGTCTTCCAAAGGCACAGAGGTGAGATTCACCAGTCTGTAGTTCCCCCAGTCTTCCTTTCTACTCTTTTAAAAATGGGAGTGTATTTGTCTGACTTATTTTATTAGTGTTATTTAAAACAAACAAACAAACAAACAAACAAACAAAAACCAAAACCAAAAAAAAAAAAAAAAAAAAAAACACCAACAGTATCAAAACCCTAGGATGAGATTTAGGACAGATGCTCTTTCTAATATAATGCAATAAATATGAATAAACTGAAAGGAACATGCTTGCTTTTGGCTTTGTTTTTGGTTTCTTGTTCATTTGTTTTTCTGCAAGATACTTTATAAGGTACTGTAAGGTCTTCAAATGTTTTCTCCCTGTAATTTTCCAGACAACTACTGACAAGTTTATAGTTGCATCTAGTTAGTCATGGACATTTACAAGCCAATGATTTTCACTTCACTTGCTATGAATATACATCCTTGGTAACTTTTATTTTGTTTGACATAGCACTAGTGATTTTTATTGTTGATAATGTCTAAGTTTTACTTCAGAGAAGTATAAATAAACTGTAACTTTAAAAGATTTAATTCAACTCCAATACTTTTTTAAATGTATATAAATATATATGTGTGTGTATATATATAAACCAGTATTCACTTATGGATTGATGACAAAAATGCTTAAATATTAATATCCTAAATTCATAATCTGTACTTAACTCTTTGCCCTAGTTCTGAAACTAGCCAGAATCACCTTCCACTTTCCATTTCTCCTAATTTAAGCAGAAATATATATATATATGTATATTTACTAAAGTTTCTAAGTTTATTTAAATTGTCAAACAAAGCCTACATCACAATTGTCTTACTTTATATCACAGAAGCCCACTCCACAAGTTGGTCTGCATGGATTAAATGGATGTCTCCTGACCTGGAGTTTACATAGCAAGTCAAATAACATTACGTTTTATGTTAAGTTTTAGCTTATCCACAGAAGAATAGAAAACTGATGTAATATGACTAGACAGTCATTTCTTTATGTAAAAGTATGGTTGAAGTCTGTTCTTCAAAACTGCTATCGAAAAAAAATGTTGTGCTTATATTTTCTCTAGGAATTTGAGGGACAGAAGGTTGTTTTGTTTTGTCTTTGCTAAAGACAATGCAAGGAAATTATGAAAATCTATCCATTACTGGCAATTGTTCAAACTCCAAAACAATAAGCAGAAAAATCAGCAGTCGTAGAAGCAGAATGGGTGGAACTGCTCAGATTTTTTTTTGAATAAACTTGTGTTCTTTGATAAATGCCAAATTCAAAAGCAAAACATACTGCCTTGATAAATATAAGTTATAATACAGGTTGGTCTTCCTGCTGACTAGGCTAATAGGCTGCTTCTAGGTGGAAACAAGAAATATGAATGTGAATTAAAAGCCAAGAGGAAGCTAGCACAGGGAATTTAAAAGGAGAGTAGCATAATTAGATCAGTTTTACAATTATGTTTGCATTAAACATTTAATTATTTTTGACAGCATTGATATTTTAGTTTATGAATAACTAAGATAATATTTTCTTATATTTTTGATGATAAAGCAAAAAAATCTATTTTTAATGCATGTAATAAGTTAGCAAAGGAACGTATGGTGTTTGCTCTTGCAAAGTGTAATCTCTATAAGTTGATATTGACATAATCAGTATAATTAAGTAATAGGATGACAGAAAGCGATTGTTTCCTAAGAGAATTAAAAGACTATTTGAATTATTCAATTTTATCTACTATGAGCTATATTACACGGAGAAATTGAAGTTTCTAAAATAAGCCATTAAAGCTGACATCCTGTTGACATCGTCTCCTAGTTATTTGATATACTCAAAGACAGCTCCAAAAACCTGTCTAGACCCTCCACTACTCCATATGTACAAGATGTAACTGAGAAATGTCACATGGTCTTTCACAGTCAGTCTTGATCTATGTTTTGTTTACTTTTATGGTTTATCACACCGTATCAAGGAGTTCACAATATTAAGCTGGTCATTTCATTTTAAGGTATTACTGCTTTATAGATGTCTTAGGAGAGCATCGTCTACTTACTTAAAAGGATCTTACTGAAAATATGAAAACACAACATTGTGTCATGCATCAGCTTACTGTGATAACATTCTCATATAAAAATTTCATGGTGTGTATGAATATCAGTAACACTATGAGTTTCCAGTTTTAAATGCTTTACAGAAGATAAGTTTAGGTTGTAATAATCATCAGTATTTCTGCATCTCTCGAAGTGTAATTTTTTTTATTCTCCCATACATGTAATGAATGTTTCAGCATGGAATAAATACCCTCATCTTTTTATATCACTGAAAGCTGTGGGAATACTATGGATATAAAAATCCTGTTTGGTCCAAGCCTCAGAAAACAGCTATATTGATGAAACATGGGAAATATGTTGAGTGTATTCTGTATGCAGGAAAAAAAAAAAAAAAAAAAAAAAGAGGCAGGACATAGTAATAATATGCTCTCATTTGAAGAAACCATAACTAGAGATTCAGAGTAACGTTCTTTCATTTTAATTAGGAAATAGTGATCAATAGTGATCAATATTTAGTATAAAGGTATCAGAGGTATCTGTTACATTACAGACTGAGAAAACCATTTAATCCCTATGTTGAAAAGTCAATGTAAAATGACAGCCTTCAAAATTAAGCCATCCCAAAGGTGTCATTAAGAGCAAAATGTCCTAGGCTTGCTACTGGCTTGATACAAACAGTAAAACGTAGTCTACATGTGCACAGAAGTGATCTCAGTATATTCATTAAATAACACCATGTGAGAATAGCTGCAATGATAAGGATAGTCATATAATCTTCCAAATACTTGTGTGGATGTCTGGTTCTGCTGCTGTTTATCCAAGCCTGAGACAGTCCGCAAACTGGAGACCCTGAACTGTGTAAGACTAACCATGCTTATGCTGCTCCAAAGCTATATTTTTGTAAGTATCTTGGCTATTTAAAAGGAGCAGTTATTCAGAGAAATAAAACTACTAACAGAGAAATATTAAAGCTAATAGGAAGGAAATGCTGCCAAGTTAATCAAGAAGATTGTTCTGGGCATCTGTCCCTGAACATTACCTTGAAGAATTGCACTGTGAAACACCCAATATTACTTCTATGAAAATAAAAATAAACTTAACCTAGGTTCTCATTAAATCCTTATCTATCGACTTCTTGAAGCATTTGACTGTGGTATTTTCCTGAAATAAAATTGATTCCAATTAAAAAAAAAAAAAAATCCATTTATCCTGGATAGATATCCCACATATGAAAATACCAGACTGAAACCCTGTTTTTGGTTGGTTGGTTGGTTGGTTTGGTTTGGTTTATTTTTATTGGACTATGAAAAAAAAAAAAAAAAAAGTGATACATGAACAAAAAGTTGTATTCAAGTTTATCATCTTCCTTATGGATAGAAAAAAATCTAGTAGGGACTGAACCACATCAGTTTTTCAAGAAATGAATTTGTAAAAAAATAATGCCCATCAAAACTGAATCATCTGTTGATGAGTCTGCAGTGTCAGATTTTGTATTTTTGTAGAAGAAATTCAGTTCTTATGGAATACACAGCCAAAGACTATCACAGATAAGATTTCCTAAGGTCATTCAACTTGTTTTCACCTGGCACTTTTTGTGCTCTATGGTCTAAAGCACGTTTTGTTCATTGTCTTAATACAGCCACTATTACCACCTTTTAAGATCAGATGCTGTTTAACTTGGCCACACAGTGTCAGAGCACAGCACACCTCAAGATATTTTGTTTCTCTTCCTTCCATATTACTAGTTCACCTCCTCACCAACAGAAAGTGGATTTGAACAGTCTGTTATCCACTTTGCTTGCAGGATATTCAGGTCTGTATTTTGTACACAGATTTGTGCAGCTGCGACTATAAGAAATCTGATTAATTTAAAATTTCACCATTTCCCCGGGATTTGTGAAGGAGCTCTAGCTGTACCTGCATCAGCAGGCAGATGGCGTAGGATGACAAAATGGAAGATGCGCTTTTGTCTAAATTGGGAACTTCCCAGCTGTCTGACATACAGCCGGAAGACTGCAAGTCCTGGGAGACTGTATCAGATCTTTAGCTTCTCAGAGGTCCTTTGATTGTTTCCAAAAAAAAATTCTTTGGAATCTCCTTCTTGTAAAATTAAAATTAAATAAATAAATTACAGAATAAAAAATAATTTATTGCTATACTCAGAAAGTAATACTCATTCTTGAGAGCTTCTTTATCAAGAAAATACTGTTCAATTCTATCTATAAAGTCATAAATCTTATGGAAATGTATATAAAAAAATTGTTCACCACTACCATAACTCCACTAAATTTAGACATCACACTTCAGAAGAAGTCATTTTTAGATTAAAAGTAAAATTTATTGACAGGTTTTTTGCCACAGTGTGTTTTGCCTGAAAAAAAAAATAAAAATAAAAATTAAAAAATGGATTTAAGCAAATTCAGGTAACAAAAATCCTTCAATACAGGATATTCACAGGTACAGAAGAGCCATGGTGGAATTTTTGACTGAGGAACTCTGAATTGTGCTTTTGGGAGGCAAGAAAAGTATTTCCTGCACTAGTCTTCTTTCCCTACATACACAGCAGCTGCCAGGGTCTGAGTCAGCATACCTGAGCAGTAGCAGCTTTAGTCCTTTATTCTTAAGTCTAGCCCAGAAGGAACAGATTCACTGTGAATGAAAAGATTCACTTGAAACAAGAAACTTGTAACTCAGGTTTTGTTGCAAGAGCACCTACTTTTAATTGTAAAAGCATGAATAAAACTTATAATCCAATGAAACATTATCATTGTTTGGCTTTGTAGATTTTTTTTTTCATAGCTATGACTGTGTTTAAAGCACATACTTCGATGTCTTGTTAAAAGACAATAACAAATATAACAAGGAACTCCAGTTTTCATGATCCATAAGGCTTAGTTCAGGTGTAAATCAACTTCTTTACTTCCTAGTAAGAAATAAATGAATTATATATATATATATATAACATATTGAAATTTATTATACGAAGAGGAAGAAGACGAAGAGGAGGAAAAAGAGAAGGAGGAAGAGGAGGAGGAGAAAGAGCAGGGGGAGAAGGAGGAGGAGGATGTAACATGTAACATGCTAAGATCAAAAGCCATAGTATGTAACAGGCTAAGCCTTGGTCAGGGTCCAAAAGAAGAATCGTAGAATCATAGAATATCCTGAGTTGGAAGGGACCCACAAGGATCATTAAGTCCAGCTTCCCAGCTCCACACAGGACTACCCAAAACACAAATCATATGTCTAAGAGAATTGTTCAAAAACTTCTTGAACTCTGTCAGGCTCGGTGCCATGACCACCGCCCTCGGGAACCTGTCCCAGTGCCCGACCACCTCTGGGTGCAGAACCTTTCCCTAACACCCAGCCTGACCCTCCCCTGTCCCAGCTCCATGCCGTTCCCTCGGGTCCTGTCGCCGTCCCCAGAGAGCAGAGCTCAGCGCCTGCCCCTCCGCTCCCCTCGTGAGGGAGCTGCAGGCCGCCATGAGGCCTCCCCTCAGCCTGCTCTGCTCTGGGCTGAACAAATCAAGGGACCTCAGCTGCTCCTTATATGTGTTGCCCTCTGGGTGATTCACCATCTTCTTAGACCTCCTTTGGACACTGTCTAATAGTTTTATGTCCTTCTACTGTGTCATTCAAAACCATACACAGTACTCAAGCTGAGGCCACACCACCTCAGAGCAGAGAGGGGCAATCTCTTCCCTTGACCTGCTAGCAATGCTAGAGTTGTACCTCTTAGTAATGCAGAGGTGTTATTATTATTAGAGAAATACATTAATATGATAAATTACTGAAACTACCCCCCACTCAAAGACAAAACAAAACAAAGCAAAACAATAACAAAGGAAAGCTGTTGCCTTCTGTGCATTGAAAGGAAGACATTTTTCAAAAATTATTCTGGCTGTTGTTTTCAATATTTGAGGGACATTCTAGCACATTTAGATACATCCACAAAGTACAATAGGGCCTTAAATTATACATAGCACTAAGTAAACAATAATCAAGTGGAAAATGGTACATCAGCAACCAAACTGCCTTAATCATATAGCACCTTCCACAAATGATTCAGTTCATTGCACAAATGGAGTGTAATAAACTTTCTTGTTTTATCTTGCTTGGGGTAATTATAAAGAATGTACAGTCTGAAAACTAATTAATGTGAAAGTCTAAACAACTGCAAAGGCTAATGAATTTTAAGCAGCATTCACAGATAAGTGGCGGAGGAGTTTTTTGAGTTTTTTATTTCATACACACGTGCAATAAATACATGCTCAAACAATATTTGCTTGGGCCCAAACCAAAAATAGGATCTATTTCCTGTGATACAGAAGCACCCATGAATTGCAGCAGTTCACTTATGCTGCTCTTTCTTATCAGCTCGACAGCAAATATCAACAGGAATGATGCTGGCAAACACCTGTGGGGCTTTTTTGTATTGCTGCTACCACAGCTACTGACTACTCTGGCATATTGGAGTCTTAGATCCAGAGTTATTGAGCCCATGGCCAGGCATAACAGGGTGAAAATTGGTTATCGTGGAAAACTTCCTTTGATAAACCTGAATATCAGAGCCTGGACCACTGTAGTGAAAGATATTGTCAGGGCAAGGACTGGTATTTTCCAACTAATTGTGTTTTGAACCTTGGTCTATGTAGATTAAATGTTCATCACTCATGTAGATAAAACTACAGCAGCTGCAACTGAAAACGGCCTAAGAGAGAGAAAAATCGGGGAACTGATGCTTATGACAGATGTGAGAGCAAAAGAATATTGCCAGCTGGTTTTGTGCAACATGTTATACACTCAGTGCACACAATTTTGCGTATTTCTTTCTCTAAGGACAACAGCAACAAAAGAATCCATGCGTTTTACAGGCATGAAATACTTACTATGAAAATATCTTCTATGCAATTTTTTTATATACCAAAATTATTTTTGTGTACCAAAATTATGCTGCATATATGAAAGTTGAATATATTTTAAAATTGAAACTTTTTAAAAATGGTATTTCATTGATGTTCATGATGAAACCAAAATTATTTTTCCTTAAGGTGCAAACACTTCTTTTGTTTGTTTGTTTTAATTTCTTCTAATTTTGGCTAGGAAAGAGAATATGTGTATATATACGACATATATCTGTTATGTCATGTAAATAAGGAATAATAGAGAGTTTAGAGAAGATTTCAGAGCTGCCTTTGAGCAAATCAAGTGACTAAGAGAGAATAGCAAAAAACTCTTAACAGTTTATTTTAGAAACTTCTCTTTTTCTGTGCAATCTAGCTCCTAGCAGGAGTGCAATTTTGAAGCAAATCTCCCAACTGTCCCCATTTTCCATGCTGTAGTTCGCATCGCTGAATGGCAAGATGAAAATAAGACAGAAGACGTACTCTGTGAAAGCACCTAATGGACTCCAACCACAGATGGACATTCAGTCCTTCACGGACTGGAGCTAGTCAGAGTTAACCCCCTTAAATGCATGTAGCAAGTACCCTGATATATCAGCATCTTTGTTTTTCTTTTTTTTCTTTTTTTTTTTTTTTTTCTTTTTCTTTCTCTACAAGTGCACTGTTTGCTAAGGTGAGCATAGCCTTGGAGGACTAAATTTAAAATCTTGCTATAGTAACACATATTGCAAGCTCTGGATGTGATAAATTCCTATAGGAATGTTAAAATGGATGTATGTGTTAAGCTTTCCTGATATATACAGAGATAGCATCAGCCTAATGTTATGGGTTAAGCAGGTCATCTCCTTGAGGGAAAAATATTACAACACTATTAGAATAGCTAAACTACCTCAAGTAGAAGCAGAATATATAGTCCTTCCTCAGTCAGAAGACAGTGCCCACGAGGGCTCTTTCTTGCCTTTTAAGGGATGGGAATAAAAAGGTGGATAGCTACAGAGAGTACAATGCAGCAGTGGTTTGAAAGCTCTGTTCATTAACTAACTTAACAGAAAGATGAACCACGTAAAAAATCAATTAAATTGAATTGATGTGTATAATCTTTACTTGTGCCAACCTTTGTTTTTATACAAAGCTGACAAACTGCATCAAATACATTTCCCTCTGCCTGGATACAGAAAAGCAGCGTTTTTTTTTTTGTTTTGTTTTGTTTTTGTTTTTGTTTTGCTACACTTCAAAAATATTGTGTTTCCCCAAAAGTTTTTGCAGCAATGCTCATTCTTAGACAGTGCCTGCTTCTCTGAGACCCAACAGGCTTTGGAAATGAAAAGGAAATATATAAGAGAGACACTCAACTGTCTGAATATTAGAATAGTATTAAAGAGTGAGCGATACATTGCAGGCATGGTGGTTGCAGATACAGATTAAATAGTTTAAAAACACTACTTGTCAACAGGTTTTCAGCAATGCAACCCACTGGAGGTGACTGTCCCCCCACACGATGCATCACAAGGGCTGTGAGTGTGCAGTTCCTCCACACTGCTCTGACTCATCTCTCTCATCTGGCTTGTTCAGTCAGCTCAGCTGGGCATGGGAAAATGCCAGAAGGCCTGTAATGAAATGGACAGGGAGCAGGATGGAGAGAGGTTCACATTTGCTATTTCAGTTGTTTCCAGTGTCAATGCATAACAGCTGGAGGGAAGTTTCTTAACAACAAAAGAGGACCTAGAAATGTTTTAATCATCCTCATTCTTATGAGTGGCATTGGTTTGTTTCTTTGCCCATTTGAAGCTCAGTCACGCTAAACCCCACTGAGACTTGGGTAGCTCTTTCCTTACTGAGAAAATGCCTAAATAAAGAGCCAGCAGGCCCCCCTCTCCCTGGTCTGCTCTGTGACCCATATGAAATTGGAACTTGGCATCACTCCAGACTTACGAAACTGTTTTTCATACCCATCACACAGTAAGACTTATGTCATATTGAGGTGAAGAATGCTGATGGTAGAAGGAAAAACAGAAGGGAAGATGGGGACTCAAATTTCCCTATTCAGACGAAGAAATGGCAAAGGTGAAGCAGTATATCTGTGTACATCTTCCAAGTATTGGTTAAAAAAATGTGTCTGTTGCTGCCAGATGTGTTTTCAGAGAAAGACCAGGCATAAATATCTGACCTCAGAAGGGAGTTCAGGACTTTACACACCAAATGCCTTTTGAGGCAAAAGCGTTGCAAGTCTAGAGACGGACAGGACTGCAGTCAGACCTTGGTCCCCAAGGTTTTTTTTGGCTAAAGCACCTTTTATTTCCTGCTGATGGCTGTTAGGGACCATCTTCTAAGGCATATTTATCTTTGCATACTCAGATAAGGCCTATATGCACAATAAAGTGTAATTTCTCCTGACAGCAGAGAATTCCAAAATATTTAAGGTATTTGAAATGAACCACTTCAGAAACATAAATTATTGATCTACTAGCTAAATACAGGGAAAAAATATATATGCAATATCAAATATTCCCTTATTTCTGTTTAAATTTGGGTTAAGTTGCCTAGCATGAGTCACTAACCCAGTAAAGCTCCAAGTTTTCCAAAGCCCCTTTACCTTCGTGTTTAGATGTCCCCAAAACTTTCTAAACAAATGAGCTAGTCCAGTAAGCATCCCTTCCAGTGTCATATTTCCCTGAGTACTCTTCACTGCTTTATGCACATCAGCTTGTTACACAGCACTGGGAGTCTAATATGACATAAAGAAAAAGCCATAATGAAATGCAAGACATCATTTAAGCACTCTTCTGGTCTTTTTGTTAGCTGAATGTCTGCTGAGAGTTTAGACAGTCTGGCATTTTAATATCTTAGATGTTTTTGTGATCAGGGTGCATTTCTAATTAGTGCAGAAGAGCAGAGATTACTTAATAGATGCCTGTCTGCCATTACTTTCAATAAGCAGGTCAGTGACCACTTTCTGCTGCTACTAGTCACATTCATGATACTAAGACTGTGCATTATTAATTCATAGGCTGGTGTAATCTCTTTAGTCCTTTGTACCAGCTGTATTTTAAATGTCTTACTATAATTTTGATAGTCCCTCCTTAATTATAGCATGTTTAATAAAATTGTGTGACTATTACCATATATAACATCTTTTGGAAGATATACTGCATTTTAAATGGAATTTTATCTTGTCAGCTTTTCATGATCTTGGATAACTGTTCTGTTAGAGATTCTCAATAATAATGCTTAATTATACAAGCTAAATATGTAATTTAAACGAGCTTCACTTCAAAAATTGTCGTCTCTATCCTAACAAAGGATAAAACTTTTAAAAAGCAGTGGG
The DNA here is from genome assembly GCA_011074415.1 of Stictonetta naevosa. Classification (NCBI taxonomy): domain Eukaryota; kingdom Metazoa; phylum Chordata; class Aves; order Anseriformes; family Anatidae; genus Stictonetta; species Stictonetta naevosa. The sequence goes on from CM021729.1 coordinate 47,731,197, forward strand.
GACAATATTTCATGTGACTATATAGTATGATGTCATGGTTGATTTCACAGGAACATGTCATACCCTCTACTGTAGGTTAGTCTAAAAAGCATTAAAGTATCCTACCAACACAGTAAAATAAGTGAATGATTTTTTAGTAGAACAGACAACTTGACAAGAGGTTCTAATTTCTCTGATATTTATACAGCTATTATCACTTGTTGAAGATCTTGAAGATGCTTTATTAACCGTTCCCTCCCTGGCCCACCACCACAAGAAAACTACACCTTCCTGGATACTAAAAGTGAAATGTCCTTCCAGGTGACAATTTCATCAATGGCTTTTTTAGATACATAACATCTTTTAACAAGATGCTGTTAAATAGTTTTTCTACTGCGTGATAAAAAGATTTAGAAAAGCTTTGCTGAATGAGCTGAGGAGAAATGTGAAATGGAAATGAAAACATCTGTCAGGTGTCATCATGTGCCTTTCTTTAAAGCGTCATTGTCCCACAGTATGAATCCTTAACTAGCTATTACAATTTCTGAAAGAAACCTTTTTTCTCTCCACATCTTACTGTGGGTAACAATATCAATACAACTATTTTTTACATAAATCTGATCATTGGATTATTTTTTATTCTTATTTTTTTAATCAAGGTTTCAAAATCTTTTCCCTGTGATTTGTGAAATCCTGTATTCAGAGTGTTTGGATTAAACATGATATATATATAGGGTAATGCTCTTGTATTGTAAAGATTTCACAACAACTTTTCTGGAAATTTAATTATCATTAAAATTTTGTGAAAAGGTGTCTAAAATACACCTGGAAGACCAGATTTAAATAGAGATGCTAAAGCAGTCAGAGGAAAACATGAAACAAAGCAAAACAAAAGACTAATCTAGAAATATGTTATTTCAATTGAAGGGCAAAGAATATTATTGTGGATGTTGGATATTAGACCTGTATATTGTAGCAAATCAACAACTCCCCCACCATGCTTTTCAAACTGGCACTGCAAAGATGTGCATAACACTCAGAGCCTGCGAACAGAGCAAGAGAGCATAACATTGTATTCCTGTCTGGGTAACAGCACACATCCAGATTGCTTTGCTTTGCAGCTTGAATACTCACTATCAGGAACAGCAAGCAGAAGTGTGTGTACTTGTATACAGAATTAAATTTAGATTACAGGTCTCTGTTATAATAGCATGCAACAGTAAATAATCTTTTTATTTATTGAATTAATTAATTAATTTTCATTGCCTGTTTGAAGAGGAACAGCACAGGATGTATACAATACTTAAGTTTATGTCAAGGATTTATATGGGATTTATTCAGCACTAGCACTGTCTTTAAGAAAATTTCATATATTACCATTTCCCTTGAATCTTCTTATTTGTGCTGCTGAAAAGCTCTAATACAATACCTGTTTTGTTTTTATATGAATGCTATTTCTTGCAATTGCAAAAGCCAGAAAACTGCACTAAGTAATTATCAGAAAGACAAAAGTGCTTAGATTGCTTCTAGTCTTAAAGCACATTTTGGACTGAAATCCAATCCATTGGTTGTAAAGCATTGTTACTTTTTAATTTCATTTTTAATTTAGAAAACACTTTTTTGGTTGGATTTTGTTTGGTTTTGCTCAAAATACAATTTAACTGGAGAAAAGGCTACTAGGAAAAGTAATCTCTAATCACTCATTACTTTTGAAGTAATTGTGTTTAAACATTGTGTTCAGATTAAAAAAAAAAAAAAAAAAACTGTACACAACTGATCTATGATCTATAATACTATTGTGATGATGGTATGATGTTTTGTAAAGTTCGTCTTACCAGTGAAACAGATTCAGTGGGAGAATAGTACTTTAATTCTAAATAATGGAAGGATGGATCTGAAATCTAGTTTTGAAGGGTGCCATAAATTATTACATGAGATATGTTTCTGATAAGCATTTGCAGTTAACAATGATAATGCTGGAATTGCCAAGAGAGTGACTGAAAGGAGTTTCAAAGAACACTGCCTGAAAATGTCCCTGCAAAGGCTTTGCTAGTAAGTATGTAAGTGATCACACTGAGGTGGTGACCTGGCACAAGCATTTCTCTAGTTTTAGGTTCCATCCATTTCCCTGGTACTGCTCATGGGTTTAAAAAGAGCCAAAACAGTTGCAGGATCCAGGCCTCTGGACTGGGTGAAGACAAGCTTTGCATACATTTTCACTAAAATATTTCACTGTAATTTTCCCAAGGTCCCCAAGGCTGGGTTGTTGAACTCTCTCTGAGGAAGAAACAGAATTCAGGTAGGCACTTCCGTGGCTCTGCATAACATGAACAAATTCAATGTTTAAAAACTTTTCCCCATATTTAAAAATCAGTCACCTTTGAATCACATTCACCTTTCTTGTTTATCTACATGTAGACTGAAGTCAAAAGACCATGTTCAGGCGCAGTCTGCACTTTAAAGCTCTGCGTATGGAAATTGTTACAGGCCCAGGTTTTTACGCAAAATGTCAAGCTGTTAATTTGTTCATTCCAATTCAAAACATGACAGCCTTTTTCTGAAAGGCAATCTACAGCAGACTGTCCTGGAAATATCTAAAATGTGAATTATAAACAGCTGGTGTTACTTTGACAGTGGGATTAAGGGAGTGTGTGCTATTGTTCTGCTCCACTTTTTAGAAAGAGAAACTAAGACCTTCAAGTAGTGTTTTGCTCCTCCAATTCTTTTGCATGCAAAGGGAGGAT
>CM021729.1:47734019-47746886 GCA_011074415.1 Stictonetta naevosa
GCTCCTCCAATTCTTTTGCATGCAAAGGGAGGATAGATGTTTTGATTAGTATGTAATATACAGTGTCCTAAGTGTCCTAACTAGTGTTTTTTTTTTTTTTTTTTTTTTTTTTTTTTTAAACTCTGATGATATTGTGTATCATTGAAGTGGTGTGAAGTAGCTTTGCTTCTGTGTGATACTTACCTTGACACTGACTTTGATAATAGCTTGATGAGTCACTGGCTGCTGGATGGGATACAAAACAACAGGCAAGTGGGGCATCAAAGAGAAAAGGAAGATGCCTTCATTAAAGATATCTAGATCTAAACTGAAAAATTAATATCTGAATATATGATAGTATTAATTATCTTGACTTAAAATTCTAATCATAAGATATTTAAAATACCTCTCCTGCTAACCACTGTGTAACCTACAACTTGAAACACATGCAGGAGACTACTGCATTTGCTGCCTGATGAACAGAAAAAAAAATATTTTTGTTTGCAGGTACTGATAAAGGTGTTAATGTATGTCTTAAAGAACAGAGATGTAGACTGAAAATGTATGGTTATATGTTATGTTAAAAAGAATTATTGCAAAGAAAAATTCATGCTAGATTTTGTTTTGTTTTTAGATTTTTTTTTTTCCTGATTTCTTATCTGGGATTAAATGAATCCAGAATAAACGAATAAACAAATAAATAAATGTTGAGCTGTAGGCTGTACATTAGTCTCTGCAATGCCTTTTACTCTTTGTCACCTGGCATAAGCAGCACCCTGGGCTTCAGCCAATTGTGACAGGTTACACTGCCTGAAGGGTCCAAGTGTGGGACCCCCATGGCACTGCACTGTCTGTGCTGATTTACTGCCAGGCTGGGGGTCTCTGATGCAGTGCTGTGCCATAACATAAGGACTTGCCCTGTTCCTGTACTTGTGTGAGGGAGTCCTCCAGCTGTGCCTGCAGCCAGGTGAGAGGCCACCAACACATGAGGAGCCCTGGCTCTCTGTGTTCTACTTTTAGCTTTGTCTGAGACATCGTAAGAACTCACTTCATCTCATTTCCTTACTTCCAAATCTTCAAGACTGAACAGGAGCTGAGAACCCATGCTCCGCTGACATGGAGAAGAGCCCAGAGTGAATAGTCACACTGGAATCATTGGGTTTGGATCAGAACTTAAGGAAATGCTTGGAAATTTTAAATTTGTTCACAGCCATACGTTCATCCAGAACGGGTGTCACTGAAACCAGGTCTTGCGATCTCATTCAGTCTCACAGCAAATTGCCACCTCTAAGCAGCAAGAACTGTGCTAGCAAAAATCCTTTAGTGTATATTGCCAGGAAAATTTCATCTTTCTCCCCTTAACAGTAAGGTGGAGAAACACAAAGCCAAGGGCACACATTATAGAAATCCTGGATGATCAGTACACACACATGCCAAACTCTGAAGACAACCTCTTCATTCTCTACTGAATAGACATAGAGCTAGAGATTCTTTACTCAGAGGTTGGTGAGGCCAGAGAAGCTGTGAATGCCCCACCCCTGCAAGTGTTCAGTGTCAGGCTGGATGGAGCTTTGAGCAATCTGATCTAGCGGAAGGTGTCCCTGACCTTGGCAGGGGGGTGGAATCAAGGGATCTTTAAGGTCCTTTCCCACTCAAACTATTCTATGATTCTGTAAGAAATAGCATTTTCTGCTGTTAGGGAATAGAAAGATTTCAGGGAAGGAAAAGATTTTTAATACTAAGCAAAGTTCATCATTATTCAGTCTCACAACCCCCAGAATTGCATAGGATGTGTGTGCTATTTCTTCCAATTTCTGCCAGTAGTTACTAATATTAAAAAAAAAATAAAAGTAAAAAATAAAAAAAATGTAAGTGCTTAGCAGTGAAGATACTTCTCTCCTGTGATTTCCTTTCTCATCAGTGAAATGCAGACATGAAGCTCTGTTTTGGATAACAATTTTTTATTTTTATTTTTTAACAGCAGCATCTGGCATCTTGGCAGACAACTCAAGCAATTTTGTTGGCAGTTCCAAACTTCTCCCTTGGTGTACCTACTGTTAATGACCTGTCTGAGATATCTCATCCTCTTAACCAACATTGTTTGATGATATATACTTTCTGTTCAGGGAACTCACTGAGTTTCCTTTTGCACATCAACTTTTGCAGAACAGTCTGCAATATGGAAAATGTCAGAACTTGCAAGAACTTCATAACCAGCTGACCTCAAATAATGTCACATAATCCCTACAGCTCTATTAGCATGTAATTTTGAACTTCTTTTGCTCTCTTATTATTTTCAATTACCACATGAAAACAAATCATTTCCACCCTGCAAATAATTTTAATTCTTTATGTCCAATTTCATTTATCAGTTCATACAGAAAAACAGGTTGAGAACATTTCCATGTATAACCAAAACAGCAGGCTAATATTTTTACCCACCTCACTTCAGTAAATGCTTTCATTTTGCATTAGAGTTCATCCTATTTAAATCATATTATACCTGTTTATTAATATGTAACACAAAACTTTCTGTACTATATAATTCAAGAAATAGATATTGGGCCTTATATCTTCTTCTGCTCTGAATAGCTTGATTCCACCATAATTAATGCACAATTTGTCTGGGAAACATTTGGCTTTACTAAGCTTTGGAAGGAAAACCACTTACAAGTCCTACACAGGCCTGATATTGTGGTGAATATTTAGCAACCACTAGAACACAGAAACAAACAAGTTGAATTAATCTTTTAGCCTCTGCTGCCACTACTTAAATATCAGAAGGGAAGGGAGGTGGAACTTCATGTTACAGTCAGCTTCCCAGTGGCCCTGTTGAAGTAAATAAAAAAGATGTTTCTAACAGCTTGGGTTTGGTGTTAACAATTAATTCATCTGTAGGGAGATTAAGAAATGGGTAATGAATGGATTTTATGGATTGACTCTTTCCTGCTGAAAAGATAAACTGTTTCATTTGTTTTTTAATAAGAAGTTGCTAGTTTTCTTTTTCAAGTGCTATCAGGGAACCTGTCATAGGCACTTGGGACAGCTGTCAGCAGTAGTGGCACTCTGGGAGACACAGGAAGAAAAAAATACATCTGTGCATGTATGTGTGAAAGATTAAGAGGATGGCAATCCAAAATATCTAATAAATATCAGAAATATTAAATTGCACAACTCTCTGCATCACTGCATTCTTAGAAAACAACAAACACCAAAACCAAACATTTTCTACAGCAAAAAGAAATCATAACAATTTTCACTGGAATCAGGGATTTGTCAATGTTTTTCAATAATTCTTCCAACTAGTATGATTACTATGAATCATGTATTTACTTGTAGGCACAAAAGTACTGTGCAAAACATGGGGTTTTTCCTCTTACATCTTTACTGGTTCCACAAAAGAGAAGTGAGCCTTCACTGCGCATTTTAAGATATGACTTGGTTGCTTCAGTCTTGATGGAATTTTTGGCTGTGAATCCCCATACTAAATAGGCATCTCTCACAGCATTTTAATTTGGGAGGGGAGAAGTGGGGAAGATCTCATGAAAATGTTTAAGTGCTTTGGAAAACACAATAAATAAATATTAGACTGCTCATCCTGTAATTTTCTAACTCACAATTAGATTGAATGTGTACTGCTTAAAATAAATTAAGTAAACTGTCCCATTCTATATTCACCTCTCACTGTCCCAGATGGTTTTTTTGTTTGTTTGTTTGTTGTTGTTGTTTTTTTGAGAAATTATACCTTCTGAGAAGACATCTATTTTCCCTGTGGTTTTCTGCAAGCTAGAGAAATTTCTGAACTAGTTTCTATTAAAAACTGTATATCTTTTCTCTTCTAGCTGCAGGAATATCATCAGAACAGTAATTCAGGAGCAGGAGGAGACTGAAACATCCCTTTAAGATTGTATTGCCCCACCTATCATACCATGCTGTGGAGAAATGGATTCTGAATTTTTTTAAATTTTATTTATTTATTTATTTATTTTTTCTTTCTTGGCTTCACATACAGGAAAATGGGGCCTGTAGTTTGCACTTACTACTGGAACTCAGTTAATATGAGCAAGATCAGACTGGGATTACATGACAGCTCAGCAGAAAAGCCCAGGTCCAGTTTTCTGTGTTGTTTCCACCTCTCTGTCAAAGGATGTTGCCAATAAAAGAAGTCCCTTTACTATCAGCATAGATGAGGACTTTACCTCTGGTTTCACCTCAGTAATATTCCCAGACCAATCACAAGGAAATGGGATGCCACTCCTTGGCACATTGTTGTGCAATATCCTTGAGCTGCCTCCCAAGCAGGTGGACAGGATGCAGCTACCCAAACACAGGTTTCACGTCCCATTAGAGAATCCATAGGGCATGCATGTCATCTGCGTGGCTTGGCAGGCAAGCACAGGCCTCACAGGGCCAGTAAAGACAGGGCCTGTAATGACAGGGCAGGTCCACCATGATGCATCTTATATGGCCTAAAGATATGTTATATGGCCTAAAATGCCATAAAGTTTAGGCACAACATGTCTTAGGCAACTGGCTGCTGCCAATATGCCTAGAAGGCACAGTGTAGCATAGTTCAGAGATGTAGGCCTGAACCAGAAAGCAATACAGCTGTTTTGGCATGTCACTGCAGTTCTGGTGCTTTCCAGAGGAAGTGGATTGCTTTGCCTGTAGTGATGAGGATGACTTGTTTGTGGTACCAGAACTAAACAGACCAGAACTAGCTTGGGAAATGCCACAGGTCTGCATGGGGCAATGCTTCAGGAATGATACCTCCAGAGTTACTGCTCAATGCGTACCCTGTATGGCAAAAGGTGATTTTTTGTCATTACAAAGTACTTTGATTAACATAGGGTAGGAAGATCTTGCTTAATGATTGCTGTGTAGAAGACTAGCTAGAACAAATCACATATACAAACCAAAATAAACTTATAGTACTACAAGAAAAAAGTTATACAATGTTCTTTGTGTAGGGTGCCACAGCATCAGAACTTGAATGTTTATGAATTGAGCCAAACTGAGAGGTGCTGAGCAGAAGCATACTGTCCCAAAGCCACTGAGTCCTATATTCAAGGATATGCCATTTGGATTTTTTTTTTATATACCAAATATATTTCATATGTTTTTTTTTGTTTGTTTGTTTGTTTGATGTTTATACATTCTTGGGTAACTAAGACCAGCTATTTTCATCCTTGAAATCTGAATATTCAGAGTTCAAATCTCTACATCACCTACCCCAGTTACAGTACTTTCAAAATGCCAGTCCAGTACCTTACCATCTAAGCAATTCCTAAGTCTCTAAGCAAGAGGCCTCTGAACTCCATTACTGAAAATCAGGCTCCTCAGGACTGCCTAATGCATTTTATATATAGGCAATATATCTACGAAGAGCACTTAAGGGTAATGTAGAAATTGAAAGAAGCAGTATCAACATTTGTAAACCCCCACATGCTAACATAAGAAGAGAAGCTGGACGTTCATAAATACAAAAGCTTTCTTCCATAGTAACTAATCAGCAAATGCAGCTTCACGAGCTATAATGGTAACACAAATAAAATGCAGTGAACTGCTACAGTACACTGAAACAAGAAATAGTTCCTCAGCGCAATAAAATAAAAGACTGTGGGTGAAAGATTTCATTGTGGTTATTCCTAGCAGCCTAGAAGAGAAATGCATTTTTTAAAGCAGAGCGGTGACACCCAGACTGACAAGTGAGAGCTGGAGCGCCAGCTATCAACCAGCAGAGCTCTGGAGTAGGCAAGATGAAAACTCCTTCCAAAATATGAAGGAGCTCAGTCTGAAGCACAGTGTTTTGCCAAGAAAAAGTGGGCCACCAAACCACTAGGTTTTCCCCTGATTTGTAAATGTCAGCCAGCAGCCAGCCAGTGTCCCATCACAGCCTACCATGCTGTTCTCTGAAAACTTACAAGAGGTTTGGAGTCTCCCTTTTTTTTTTTTTTTTTTCTTTTTTTTTTTTTTTTTTTCATCACATGTCCAAAGATCAGACTAGGACTCACCTCAAATTATTCACTTCTCATGTTTCCTACCTCTCTTCTTCTTCTCCCAAAAGAGAGAAAAATCTCCAGCTTCTTCAAAAGACAGACACGCCCAGGCTGGTGTTCCCTGGCTTTCAATCCTAGCCTAGAAGAGCAATAGGATTTGTATGCTGTCAGTTTAGGAGACGTGCTCAGGCCTCCACCAAGGAGAGGCTGTGGGTACTGGCACTTCCTCCCCATAGAAGCCTGTCTCTGCATGCTCGTACGCCCACTCAGCTTTATGCAACAACCTGGAGCCCAGTGCTGCTGTGCCACTGCCCACCCTGGTACCACTTCTGCTGTTAGAGCCATACTAGTCACAAGCATTTTTCTAACCAGGCAACTCAGACTGGTCAATTGGTCTCCACTGAAACTGCTACAATTTAATTACATATTTACAGTTTCTTTCTTTTTCTCAACCCAATAAATTATTAACCATGTAATGCACTACAACAAAATTTTTGGCTTTAATATATTGCCTAAAATATTCCTATCCTATTCTCTGATTCTTTGTAGCTATATAAAATATATATTAATTAATATCCAATATCCAATAAATATAAACTTTAAATATAACATATATGTAAAAGAAAGAAAAAGTATTTTAAATAGAGGGAATGTACAGTATAATTCTTAAGCATATGACTCATTTTTAAATCTGGGAGTTCCAGTATTTTTAGCATATTTATCTGGACTCCTTTTTCTTAGTTATTTTTTATTGCCCTAATTATACTTTTGGAAATATGCTTAATAATTCCTCTCTCTTCTTTTGTGCTTTAGTAGGAATGTTATTCTAGTGGCTCAATTTTACATCTAAGGTAGTTTCGTATTTGTGGCAGAGACAGACAGTTTAATAAAAAGTGGTAACTCTACATCAAAACAGCCTGTGCATTCTCTGTCACAAAGAAACCCCAGCTCTGAGACCCTTTAGAGCAAATCTCTTCTGCCTGCATTGATCAAAACAAGGTCTTGATAGAATAAAAGTCAGCATGCATGGCATTTATTGTATCCAAAATTGTATCTTAAATGAATGACTGTCTCATAAACCTTTCTTACTCCATGGCACCAGTTTCTGGCAACTTCACGATTTTCATCTGTGTTATTGATCAAGAGTGTAGTATCAGCGATCATTCCTGATCCCTTTGTATCAGGAAGCCAAGTGATTATACTATCAGGTAATATACCTGGAAATGTCTGGAGGAGCTGCCAAGGTTTTGTGTTTAGACCAGATTTAGCAGCACCACATGTATTGGTCACAGGCCTGGATCTTTTGTTGGCTCATGAAAACACAAGCATTCTTATCAGGATCACACAGGGGTTTTGGCTTACCGACCACCAGCTGACGAATGTGGAGGATCTCTTCAAGGCCAAAATCAATATTACCATGGAGATCACATCAGCCTGTTGTGGTCTGGGTAAGGATGTTACAGAGCCAGACTACAAAAGGTCTCTATAATGTGTCATACCATGCTTTCCCAGTTCTCACACTCTGTGTAAGCATCCTGTTTTCACTACTGTCATCCTGAGAATATGGCTGGAGAACATTGGATCAAATACATCCCACACAGTTTTTCTTACATTTGTGCACAGATACACCCCCACCACCACCCAGATAAATAAATACAATAAAATAAAACGGAGAATCCCTGTGGTGGTTTCACCTGGTGGCTAGAGTGCTCTACAGTGCCTGTCAGCAAATACTTCTTAGTTGCTTTTTGCTATTGTCACATGATCATTTGAAACATCTGTGGCAAAGAGAGAAAGCACTTCATTACTAATGGCTGTAAACAGTCAATATGCTGCACTGCTGCCCAAATCAGTCTTTCTGATGACCATTCACATATCAACATCATCTGAGAATATGACTGAAGCCTGGACCCTAGAACTGGGCAGGTCTTTTTCATACATATTTATTTATTTATTTGGGGGGGGGGGGGTGCCTTTTGATCAGAGGCATCTGTGCACCTGAGACTGCAGTTCTTCTGGGAATTTAGCTATAAACAAGGGTTCAGAAAAGTCTGCCAGATACTGATAAGTGATTGATAAGTGATATGGTTGAGAATGGCATTATAAAAAGTATGTCAAACTGCTATGAACTGTCTAACTCTCAAATATGTTGTGACTTGAAAAAAGGGATGGGGGGGAATAAAACAAGCAAACAAACAACAACAACAATAGAACAACAACCCACTCTTAAAACAGCACAATGGGAGATAAAATTATATATATATATATTTATATATATACAAAGATCTACCTCTAAACTCATGATCATCATTTATATAAAATATTATTCAGACACAGAGAGTAACAGACAGGAGAGCCTTGCCAAACCTCAGGCTATCCTTGCCTGACTTATTGGAGTGAGACACTTCTGGCTCCTGATGAACTTGTTTAATCTTACAAGTTTCCAGATTCCTAAGCATGTTCTGCTCTGCTGTGGAGAAATCACCACCAAAGTCCTGAACTGAGAGAGAAGAAACAGGTAAATATCCACAGCATGTTTGCCCAGGGGCTTCAGGGCTCACTGGGGAGAGTTAAAAAAGGCTTCCTAGTGATGCATTTAAGACTAGAATAGCCTGTTTTATACTAGTGGACTGACTTTCAGTAAAACTATAGGATATGGAACCCAGAAGTATTCTTGTTTCGTTTAGGGGCAGATCATGGACCACAATACTGGGACTGCACCTCAGCCCTTTATGGGAAGCAGATGTGTCTGTGAATACAGCTTGTGACTGCATATTGCTTTGACATAAGGTAGATAGACCCACAGAATCACAGAATTTTAGGGGTTGGAAGGGACCTCCAGAGATCATTGGGTCCAACCCTCCTGCCAAAGCAGGTTCCCTCGAGCCTGTTGCCCATGTAGGCATCCAGACGGGCCTTGAATATCTCCAGAGAGGGAGACTCAACAACCTCCCTGGGCAAATACACTGAAATACACCTACATTTTGGAAACACAAGAATTTTACTAAAATATCTCATGTAGACATTTAAGGAGTGAGCAAAACAACAGGAAAAAACAGCACATGCCAAAGGTAATGGCAATTCATTTTCTCTTAATGGAAAATGCAGCTTTCACTGACATGGTGTGTCCTGATCCTGTCAGAAAAACAAGCATCCTTGCTCTTTAGTGAAGTTCAATAAGTGAAGGAATCATGCTCTCTCATTTCTACAAAGGACATTTGTAAATAATTGTGGTAGAATGATGTGTGTCACCACTAAAGCTAGAAAGTTAGGAAATACAACATGCTGATGCTAAAACGAGATGGAATGTGTAAAATTGGCATTGCCAGGGTACATATTCCTGAAGCAATGCAGGGAAATTTGAAGTAAGAGGAAAACATTTAGAGAAATATGTGGGATTTTAAAGAAAAAATGTTCTCAGATGCAGTGTCTATGCACCTGTGGATTTCATTTGCCTTTTTTTTTCTTTCTTTACTTTTTTTTTTTTTTTTTTTTTTATACATAGAACTCTTTCTGATAGGAGGATTTGGAAATGAGTTAAAACTTTCATCACGATACCTCTGTAAATTATATTAAAAATTGTCTTTTTCTTTGCAATAAAATACTTCAGTACTTAAGAACAGGAAGCCTAGGATCTGCATTAATTTTAACATTTGTAATTCAGCAGACTGTATACACATCATCAAGTAAATAATACAGAAACTGGCTACAGCCCCTATAGATAGGGCACATAGCACACAGATACTGAATGTGAAGTGTCGTTGATAAAATTTAAGATAAGTCTGCTGTTCAATAGTAATACATAGCAGGAATGCAAGAGAAACAATGTGTCTGTGTACATACAAGTAGAAATGTTTGTACGTGGCTGATGACATAAGGAAATTGATGACAAAGGGAGGAATTCTGGATTCCTTTCTCATCTAGCGTAAATCATGATGCCGCAAACACTGTGAATCTGGTCCACGAATTTAAGGAAGATTCCTTTTATGTGTGTGTGTGTGTGTGTGTGTGTGAAATTGTTAATTTTTGCAGAGATAAAAATGCAGAATATTCAAAAAAGAAAATACCCACATAGAAATATAATAACCATAATACCGTGTTGTATCAAGCATCATATTGTAGTTACATTTTTTACTAAAATGTAATATACTTGACATTTATCCAGTGTTGTTTTATCAGAGTCGTTTATGGAGCAGATGCATTTAAGCCTCGTGGAGAAATTGACTTCCTTTTGTTATTGCTGATTATTACTTCAATTTTTGCAGGATTGAATGTTTGTGATATTTTTTCCTCAGTAACATGTCACTGCTGATTATAACTATTTTCTTTGACTAATTAATCAAATACAATTGATATTCATTAAAAGAAAAAAAGAAAGTACTGTAAGATAAGAAAGACAAATAATATTTTCAATAGCATCTTAATCCAAATTTTCAAAAGGTTTCAAAAACCATTATTCCCAAGGGGATTAGGTGCATAAACTACTTGCATAAGGCAGCACAAATTTTCAGAAATATGTTAGAATCTGAATGCAGAAGCAGAAAGAATGGCTATAGGGGCAGAGGGAACCTGTGCTGATGAGAAATTAGGAGCAGACGACATATTCAGAATCATATCAGTCATTGCTTACCAACTGAACCAACATTATATATCTAAGGTCTGGCTTGTAAATCCTGGTCCTGAATAAAACCCTAATCTAGGAGAAACTGACCTTTCTATCTCTTAGCTTATGAAGTCTGGATAATGCCTCTCATAGGCACAAAGGGCCACAGAGTGCAGATGGGATGCTGCCAAGTGTAGACTATTCTAATTTTGCACCCAGGGAAGCCTGGAGCTAGTGCCATTCTGAGGTCAGGCCGTGCTGGCCTGTCCACAACATGGGCTCACAAAGATTTGTAAAGCAGCTGAACTAAAGAGAGTATGACCTCTGAGATCACACTGATCTGTGACAATATGTTTTGGAGAGTTCTCATACAAGCTGAAGCTAATGAGTCATGAAGACTTTGTAAGGAATCATCATTGTACAATGATACTTTGCATTATTGGAATACTAAGTAATATTTTGCTTATGTTCCTCTAAGTGAAATTAGTCATATATATTAGTCTTCCTGACCCTTGAATGAAATTACTAGTGTAAAGACATTACATTAAAATATTTGATAAATGGTTTCATAGTTCATAGTTCTCATTTGTTTTGAAGTTAGCATTGCTTGTTAGTCCTTTACTGTGTTTAAATTTCCAGATAATAGAAGGAGATACTTCCGTATTTAGTGGTAAAAGGATTGGCTTTATCACAGATTACTGTAAGTCTCCCTGAGTACAGAATTTTTTGAAAAACAGATTTTCATATTTTTCTTCCTCTCAAACAGTCTTTTCTCTGTGCAAACAGCTCTTCCATTTTTTATAACAGCAACCATAAAAATTGATGGAATTGACTTACAATTTTTGACAACCCCATTATCCCCCTACAGACTCTTCCCTGAAAGTCCACTTTTGCAATGACCATACACAAGTGTTTTCAGTAGTAGTAGGGCACATGTTAAAGCAAATGCTAGTATAAGAAACCTCTATTCGTTTTCCCTCAGACGAGTTTTATGCTGTGTCTCACCAAATAGAAAGTTAACAAAATCTTCTGTCCTACTACGTTTGTTGAAGACTTGCATGCCTGACATGGCCTGATATGCCAAGGAAATAAAATCCTTTGGCTTCATTGGTAGCATAAACAGTAAACTAAAAAAGCCAATTCTTCATTTTAGTGCCAATTCTCAGTAAGAAGTAGATACCTCAGCTTCAGACAGCACGATCCTACAGAGAGTGCACAATACTTTCTAAGCAAAAGTGTTTTCCAGATGTGTTTAAAAAGAAATATTACTGCTAGTCTTGCAGTGAGTTATCTGAAAGTCATCTTATCAATTGTTACCTTATAAACAGAATAGATATAGAAAAAAAAATCAATACAAAAATACTGGTAATACAGTTAACCTAAGGAGGAATTTCAGTTTGCCAAAGTCATGTCTGACAGGTATCAAACTTCTGTCATTATAAAGGAAAGAACTGTGGCCTGGTAAGACTAACTCTGACATAACTTGGGAACCATTTACCCCACCTGGAACACTGTGTTCAGCTCTGGGGTCCCCAGCACAAGAAGGACATGGATGTATTACAGCAGGCCCAGACAAGGCCACAAAGATGATCAGAGGACTGGAGCACCTCTCCTATGGAGACAGGCGCAGGAAGTTGGGGCTGTACAGTCTGGAGAGGAGAAGGCTCCAAGGAGACTTTATAGTGGCCTTCCGGTACCTAAAGGGAGCCTACAGGAAAGTTGGGGACTCTTTGTCAGGGGGTGTAGTGATAGGACAAGGGGAAATAGCTTTAAAGAAAACAAAGCAAAACAACAATAACAACAACAACCAACAACAACAATATAATTTGATTAGATATCAGGAAGAAGTTACTTACCTTGGTAGGTGGTGAGCCACTGGAAGAGGTTGTCCAGAGAAGCTGTGAATGCCCCATCCCTGGAGGTGTTAAAGGCCAGGCTGGATAGGGCTTCAAGCAGCTATGTCTAGTGGAAGCTGTCCCTGCCCATGGCAGGGAATTTGGACAAGATGATCTTTAAAGGTCTTTTCCAAACTATTATATTATTCTATGATTCTATGATGCTGTGATTCTATGATTCTACGTTTCGATGATTTAAGAAACACTGAAAAAGAACCAGAGCCTGATGTGTGTCAGCCTGAAATCATGGCACTGAAAGCCAGGAGAAAACATCAGTTGTCTCTGTATTGCGTCTGATTCAACTATATAAACAGAAAACAATAATTTGCTTTTCTTGGTGCACATTTCCCCCTAAATGATGGCACCTTTTGATCAGAAAACAGCAAAAGAG
>CM021729.1:47746986-47785227 GCA_011074415.1 Stictonetta naevosa
CCCTGGTTTTATTATCTTTTTTTTATTATTATTTTTTTATTATTATTTTTAAAGCTACATGTCAGAACCGAACAGTCTCATCAATTCATCCTCAAGACTCATTTCTTTCTTGTTTTTACTTCCATGTCATGTTGCTAGAGAAACACTCTAATCATTTATTGTGTGGTCTGGCTATTAAAGTATAACTCAAAAACCAATCCATAAGGTAGACTTTTTGGAACATTTGCTATATTGTTTTTACTATATTAGTTTTGTAGCTTTTACTCAGCATGTTACGTGGACATAGAACTTACCAAAACTAAACGTATCTGCTTCATTACCTTTCTCAGGTAAATGTGTTATTTATTAAAGAATAAAATTAGACTTGTTTGAGAAGATCCAGTTTCCATACAGGATTATCAACTGAACTGAACTTTTATCCTTCAAACTCTTTACCAAATCATTCTGGCAACATTTTTTTTTTTTTTTCATTATTTATGTAGATCTTCCTTTGTTTCATTTCCTTTTTTTTTTTTTTTTTTTTTTTAAAAATAAGCATAGCTTTAGCTGTCTTCTCCTTTTTAAAAGTTTTTATTTTACTGTGGTTTTTTTGTTTGTTTGTTTGTTTGTTTTTTAGAACTATCAGGTGTCAGTTACTGCATCCCTATGGCGTAGAAATATTTTTCTTGATGGACTTTAGGTAGCACCTTTCCCCAGTAATTACTAAAATTCATATCACTGTGTGATATAATAAAATCATCCTCATTCATAAATATTTACTAGGTGGATCCCCGTTTTTAAAAAGCCTTATCAATCTTCCCATTCCAGTGTAATAAATACCAATTTTCTTCTTGAATATTATAAACTCCCCATCTAGCTATGGAGTGTTAAATTAAATCTTTACCTCTCTTACCAGCTTTCTTTATTGCTGAACTTCTCATCTGTACCAGTAGCCATTTGGCAACTGTTTTCCTATTAGTTATATATATATAATACTTTAAATTATTACGTTATACAATACTGCTTTTAAATATCTAATTCACTTCACAGCCTCAGCAGAGGTGGCTTATCAACAAAGTTTCCTGATTCTGTATGAGAGGAGGTGGACTTTAACATACCTCACAGGTGTTTTCAGCAAGCACTTTTCCTTTACATTGTTCTCTTAAGAATGTGGGAAATAAAACGATGAATTTTGAGTACACTTTAGTTTTGGAGAAGACAATATGATCTGATGGAGTGATCAAACATCTAAAATGAAAGAGTCATTGAAGCAGCTGTAGTGTCTAAAACCTCCCCAGGAATACACATGGCTGGCTGATCTCCTCTTTTCTTTTTACGCATAAGCTGATCTCATGAAGCTGTTCCAAGTACTAGTTCTGGCTCAAAGAAAGACTACAATTGGGCATTACACAGTATTTAAGTGTTTAAACAGTAATTTAAAGACAAGGAGAAAATGAAATTACTAACCAAATTGATGATCTCTATACTTCATTTGATGGAGTTAACAGGAGATTAAGCAAATGATATTATGGGTCAGTGAAATTAAAATGAATGTGAGTAATGTAGAAGGTCTACAGTCTCTAAAACAGAGATTTTCCAGGCTAAACTGGAGTCTTTGAATAGCAAATGTTAAAAGGAATGAAATAAACATTGAAAGTAGATGGATTAGAAAAAGAAAAATAGGAGAAACAATCTGTCGACTTGCCTGAAAGAGAGGAAAAAAAAAAAAAAGGAAATACCTCTTTAAAGAAATGTTTATAGAAAATTATATGGATGAAGCCTTTGTCATGCAAAGGACAGAGAGCAGAGCACCTGGTGGCCTACACAAAGAAATGATAATAAAGTTCCTTAATTATAGTAATACAGATAAGCTGTTACAGCTGGCTAGACTGAATAAAAGTCTGATTTATAATTCAGATAAGTATTGCTATTCCTTGATTGCAGTATGAAAATACAAAGGAAGCAGAATCCATAGAAACTGAGAGGAAGCTTTAGGGTTATAAAATGGAGTGCTTGCTTTATCCTGCTAAACTTGAAATTGGTGTGGGTGAAACCAGACTCTTTCTTCTGTAGTACAGAATGATTATCAGCCTTGATTTACACAAGAGAGGAAAAAATGAGATTGCTATAAAACAGAAGTGATATCCTGAATGTCTCAACACACGTTTAATAGTCCTCAGTGAGTGTGAAGCGTCCTTAAGGACCATTCTCAGGATTACCTCTGGATTTTAACCCATGACAGCTTTATAGGTAACACTCAAAGCAGGACAGAGCAGTGACTATTCCCCAGGCGTCCTGTCCTACTGTTTTAAAATCATGATTCTTCTTTCTTGAATCTCCCTTCCTTTTTAGGGTGGCAGGGAAGGGTACATATGTGGCATGTATTTCAGTGGGCTCCCCAACTCCTACAGAATGTGTGTGCACACATAACAGCCCAAACATATAAGCCTACAGACAGACAATCACTACAAACAGACACACACAAAGAATCTCATGCTCATTCTCTAGTATTAGTTTGGGTGCTGCAGGCTCAGGCACCCACTGTTCTACACAGAGCAGGAGATTAAACTGTAAGAGCACGGTTTGAAAAAGAGGGTTTTATCCATAGGCGGTTGTTGGTTCTTTTTTAAAAAGCAAATAATTTAGTTGCCCATGCCCAACTGTGTGAGATGGACACCTAATACTGGACACAGTTTCACAGCTTCTGTCACTGAGCCTCAGTCTCACAGAGGAACTTTCCTCAGTGCTTTTATTAGGCTACTAGGAAGGAGAGAGCACATTCACTTCATTATTTCTTTTTAGATGTATTAAGGATTTTGGTGCTCAGTATGCTGTCTTCTGTGAATGCTTTTTGGAGTGTCTAAATCTGCTCAAATTGCAGGAGAGAATTTAGTCACTTTAACTCAGCATTGTGAATTTTACTTCTAAGAAAGAAATCTAACTTGTAGACATGGTAGTAGACACAGCACAACATGTAATCCCCTCCTGGCATTTGATCCAAGAGCTTTGCAAAGATGTAGAGTAGGAATTTTCAAGCAACCTTAAGAGTCTCTCAGCTCAGCCTCTTGTGTGTTTACTAGCTGTCAATTATCAGTTTTCGGCAGTGTTACCTCTTTAAGGTATGGGCACCTCAATTTGTGAATATATTTATGATTCTTTCTATCTAAGAATGATGCAAACTGAATAAAATATTTTGGCCTTTAAAATAACTATGGAGTAAATACTTTATAAATATTCTCTATTGCTGTTTCTCTTGAGGAATTTCCTGGTAGGGGGTTAATGGAAATAATGTCATTCACTGTAGTAACTATGGCAGTTTCTGTGCAGATAAGGCAGCTGGAAATGTGATCAGATTCTCCCAGGCTAGTTCTTCACAGAGTTGTCTCATAGTCACTTATCACGAGCTCTGTTGTGGTGTGGAACCAGGTATTAAAACTGTGTTCCCAAGCTTTACACCTTATCATACGTTAATACTCTCCAGGTGGCAGGTAATATAACAGTAATAATAATCTCTTCCTCTGCTTTCAATGTTCACAATAAATTGCTGACAAGTCTTCCTGATAAACTAATAAAAATAGAAGAGAGAAATTATATACAACACATGGTTAAAATGTTGAGCCCATGCTGGAGTAGTGGAGGAATTGAATTGTTACAGCTCAAAGACTGGTGTAAAATTTACAAGCACTATCACTAACCACTCATGAACATTTTTTATTTTTAAGAAAAAATAAAATGAAAAAGAAAAATTTTAAAGTGCCAATAACAATCCCCCTACATTCCTGTCACATGCTGAGTTTTACTAAAACCTCCCCTCTCCAAATAGAAGAGCAGACTGAAAGGATCAAAGACCTGGACAATCTTTGGAAGTAAATGTAGCAGCTTGTATTTCTTGATGGATAAGAAGATCATGAAGGAAGAGGAATCACCTTATTTATGAACATTGGCCACATCTATATGTATAAACAGGACTAAAATGGCTGTGTAGACATAAACATTCCAGTAAGAATAGAATGACCCAGAAGATTAAACACTTAGGTTCTTCCATTTTGCGGGAAAGCAGCTCAAATGCCTAAAGAAAACCTTGGACAACACAGCGTACCAGAAGAGAATGTACATATTCCAGATTGGCAAGTGAAATACAACCTAGACAGAGAGTAAAATGAAGAGCAGATTAGCAACCGTGAAATCACTTTTGGAAAGGAAACCACCAAGATAGTGAAGTCTTTATAGAACAGTACAACTTTAATGCAAATTCTACAATGCGTGAATCAAATTACCACATGTGCACACTAACATGAATCTGCAACATTTGCACAAAATGTACATATTTTTGTAACTATAATTCCAACTATAATCTAGTCTCTGAATCATTTTTTCAGTGTCAGACACACCAAATGCTCTTGCACTACTTTGACAGTTTACCAGATACAAATAAGGGTATAAAGCTCAACAGACTCTCAGATTTTGGTAACATCCCATCATATAGACCACAAATCTGAAAGCACAGAAGTGTGACAGGCAGAATTCACTGAGAAACACAAAAAAGTGGCACAGATCTCTGAGTCATTTCTGTTTCTTCTCTAGCCTGTTTATTATGCTGATCCTAAAACATACGAGGTATACTACAGAGACATCACTCATTCATGTCAGATCACGGTTTACATGTTCCCTTCGAATTACACAGAACACAAAAACAAAGGCTGACATCTCAGTTATTGCACCTTCACACACTGAATTTTCAGCAGACTGCATACTGCTGCTTCTATGTTCCTACTACAGCTATCATATAAGGATCTTGACAGTCTACTGAGATAGGAGTTTGAGCAGTAATAATTTCAATAACATGGAAGAAAAAGTTTAACATACATTATCATGATCTGCTGCTAGAAGACACTGAGAAAATGCATTAGACACACATCAGCTATTTTAATTACCATTTTTAAAGCTCCACTAGTTCTTTTATCCTTTGTGCTTAATAAGCTTTTATAGCAGCTTTATATTATCTTCAAATTAATTTTTTTTCTACTCTATTTTTCTGTAGAAACTAAGAAGCAAGTCAAATATTTTGTTTCCAATACACAACCATTAAAATAATAATAATAATCTTAGTGTCTCCTTACCACGATATTGTCTGAATAGCTAATGAACATGAAGAAGATCTACAGGGACAACATTTCTCATCTATTTGTCTTCAGAACACAAATAAATATGGATTGATACTTTAATTTCCTTAGGACTTCAGAGAGCTTACAAGCTAATTAATGTCTTGAGAAGAGGTTGATCCTGCAATGGAAAGTCATACTATTCAAATCTGAAATTATGTGAAACCTTCTTTGGCACAGGCAGAAATGTGTTATGGCTGACATATACATATATTCATCCATTTATTTGGTAAAATTCTTCACAGTAATTGTACTTCGTATCTTCTTCTAGTACCTTCTCAACAACAAAGGCCATGATTTCTCTCAGGTTTGTTGCCCTTTAAAGGAAAGGTATATTCTAAAAATTTTAGAACATTAAAACGATGAGTGAGAAGTCTAGGGAAGAATATGCATTTTGTAGAAGACCTCTTTCAGGGTTAGATAATTAGAAACTGTTGGTTTCCAGTGCTTCTGCTGTTGCACTGCATGATGAGTCACAAGAAAAGGAAGGAAGAAGCTAAAAGACATTTCTCACAAACAATTCCACACCATGCTATGAGTGATAATTTATTCTAATTTTTGCATTCTATATCTTATTTTTATTATTACTATTACTATTATTATTATTATTAGGTAAAAAAAAAAAAAATAAGCAGGAGATTCAAAACAGAAAAAGACGTGCCATTTTGGAAACAATGGCATTTTCAACATTAGCAAAGTACTCGATCTTATTTAAGTTATTGGTTTTGCTGACAAGACATCATTATTAGTGCTGCTTGCATTGCTTAAAGAGAAAAAAAAAACAAAAAAAGAATTAAAAAAGGGAGGGGAGGGAGGGGAGCGAGGGGAGGGAGGGGGATTTGCAGACAGACATATTAATCACAACAAAGATCTAACAAAATGAGAAGTTAGCACACAAGTTCCTTGACTTAGACAGTCTGCTACATTTTGATTTTAAGAAATCAAAAAGAAAAAGATAATGTACAGAATTAATTCCTGGTAGTTATGGCTGTTATTTCAATTATATGAATATTCATTTTCCAGAGAACTGGGTTTTAAAAGCTTTCATCTAAGAGAAAGATAGTAAAAAAGATTTAATGACTCCAAATTATTACCATTCATTTTAAGGGCCTTTTAAAGCAAGGGGCCTCCCTTTGCTGCTGCTCCTCAGGATTATGTTCATAAAGCTCTGTTTTTCTGACTGCAATTATATCAGCTAGTGGTAATCAAGGAAGACTGAAATACTCTTAGGCCACATTTCTTCTACTTGCATCTAGGAAAAGGCATAATAAAGTCTAAAAGGACTCCTTGGAGGGATTGTTGCATATTTTATTCTGACCATCTTCAAAAACAGACTTTTTAAATGTTTAAATATGATGGTTTTTCGCTTTTGCCACTGTAGCCAAGGATATATAATTTGTGTATACAAAATCTATCTTGGCAATAACTCCAACATACTTTGATAAATGTATGATACATTTCTGGAACATTATGTTGTTTTTGAGGCAGACCATGAAATAATTCTGAACATCAGATTCAGGGACAGGTTCTTCATTGAGACATACTTTGAACTAGGAAAATGAAAGTCATGCACACAGTAAAAATAGGAAGATGGACAGTGAAGTCAGTGGGGCTTTCTAAAGAGACCAGTCAATGCTCTTTTCACCCACAAATCTGTTCAGTTTTAATCTTTCACTGGTCAATCCTTAGTCTCCTCTTTAAGCTAAACAAATCATATATTAGCTACTACTTCCAAGTGAGGCCCTCTAGACCTTTCACCATCTTTGTTGCTCTCCTCTGGACACATTCTAGTATTTTTATGTCCTTCTCATAATATTTAGCCCCAAACTGCGCACAGTAGTTGACGTGAGATCACACCAGTGCTGACTATAGAGGGACACACACTTCCCTTGATGGGTTAGCTGTACTAAGCTTGATGCACCCCACTATATGGTTGACCTTTTTGGCCACCACGGCACATCGTTGACTCGTAAGTATTTATCACCAGCCAAAACCCCCAGATCCCTCACAATCCAGCCACTTGTCCCCAAGCCTACATATCCAGGATTGCACTGTCCCAGCTGCAGAATCTGCCATTTGTTCTTATTAAATTACACACAGTTGGTTACTGTCCAGTGCTCCAATTTATCAAGATCTTTCTGAGACCGTGTGGAAGTAGGCTATTGGTGACCAAGGGAATCTTGGTCAGCCTTGACAACACAGGTGTATGTTTGTGTGTATGTGTATGTGTGAGAAGGTCTGTGGCAGCCAGAGCAGTGGGGCTGTGGCCTCAGGGGCTCATATACCCAGGTGCCAGCAGCTATAGAAACTGGAATTCATGGGAAGATACTGGGAAGTGCAAGTGTCTGAGCCCAGCTGCCGGAGGGACCCACACCGTAAATACATGTATACTTGTGTTCTCTATGCATATGTCTGCTGGTAATGCACCTTCAGCCCCACAACTGGCCATACCTGGACTATGGAGCTGCAGTAGCTTCAACTGTCTAGGGCTGTCAAATCTGGCATGATATATTTTTCTCCTAATAATACTGACTATAGTGATAAATGTGAAATCAAATCTATACATGTAAGGCTTACTTTCCTGGGCATGGAACAGAATATCTTGAAGACAGCTTACAAAAGAGCTGAGATTTGGGACAGTGACCACAGGAATTGTTTCTGCTTTTACCAATGTTAAGGAAAAACAGGATGCGCATCTTGGAGGGGAGGGAGGGAGGAGGTGAGAAAGAGAGAGGAAGAGAGAGAGGGAGCTGCACAGAGAAACCTGCATTTACATGCTGAAAGGTCAAATGTTCCAAAAAAAAAAAAAAAAAAAAAAAAAAAGTATAGCAGAATTTAAAATATTTGACAAATCTAAAGTATTATGGAGGATAACTTAAACGTACAATTGGCTTTAAAATGAGGAAGAGAGGACTGTGCTAGTCTTGTGAGCTACTCTGGGCATGTGTTTTTAACATCAAATGCTCCTATTATAATCCATTTTCTATTCTTCATCTAGGGTAAACAAGTGTCTCTTCTTTGCAGAGTTAACCAAGATAGTTAACTGGTTGCCCTTCTCATCCATGTACCTTACGGTAAACTGTACTGTGGCAGCAGTAAGGACTGAACAGCACATTTTGCAAAGAAAATGCAAGAAAAAAACATCCATTTCTAATGGCTTACTTACATTTCAGCTGTCTTTCCAGAAGAAGCAGTTGTTCTCCCACAGTCTACCAGCATGAGATCAGAATAGCTCACCTTTACTGAAGCATAAACTAACAAGGAATATATCCCAGAAGATTACATATAACAAGAGGAAATTACACCTGAGTTCATATAGCACACCATTGCGGCTGGAAAGGGTGTTGTCAGTTAAATCTTTGTATCCAAATTTATAACAGAAATGTGAGTTATGTTGAATGCTGTCTCTTATAATCTATACCTTGGATTTGTTTATTATGGTTTATTATGTGTTTTGCAAGCTCAGTCAGCTGCAATACTGTTTCAGAATTGATCTTTATGGTAATATAAATGTTAACTAATAAAGTAATAGTTATGTTCTTGGGGAATGTTCTCCTTCCCTAGTTATCTTTTCTTCATTAAGATCAATATGATGACAGAAAGATAGATTGCTTTTCCACTTCCTAGGGCACATCTGGCAAGCTTTTAATTATGTAGTTATTACATCATAGTGTTTAGGAAGATATCAAAAATAACAGTAATGCCTAAAACACCAATCACTTTCATCTTCCCCTGTCCATTTGTGATTTATCAGATTCACAGCAATAACTATCCAAAGGAAGATGACCAAAATTCTTTGTTCTTTGTGTTTCATGTTGGTAAGAACCCCTGAAGGTCCCAGCAGGAAAAACAAGACAAGAGGACTTGGAAAGAATTTAGGCTACATAAAGTTGAGCCAACTTTTTTTGACTTTGTGCCTATAATTTTTTTTTTAAATCTTTTGGTTGGCATTCTTGTGCACTTTGTGGGTTTGTTCCATTTTGGATCTTTGATAATGTGTGTCCTTCACTTCACATTTTCCATCTTGCAAATCAGGCATGATGGCTCTGCAGCTTCCAGAGGTGTTATTAACTTCTGCTATCTAGCTGTCATGCACTACATGACCCAAACAATTCTCAGCACGTTCCTCTCTCCTTCTCAGTTTCTGCTGTAGATAGTCTCCAAACAATGCTGGTTCTCTTTGCCTGGTGTCTTGTTGCACTCACGTTGCAGCAGAATACATCAGCCTATCTATGTACAACTTCCTTCAAAAGCCAGTGTCTCGTTTAAACATTGTCTTAACCTTTAAGATCCTGAAGGATTCAACCCAGAACCCTCATTCAGAGAATGGAGGATAAGCAACATCATTTCATTTATCTAAATTTAGAGTTCACTTACTTTTTATTTATTTTTTTTGTATTTTTTTATATATTTTTATTTTTTTAATTGACAACAGCATGCACTAAAACCACATTTACTGAAGTCTGTTGTTGCAGTGGGGTCCACTATCCTTTGTGGACCTCAATTTTTTTTTTATTTTTTTTTTGTGATCCATTTCATGGACTCAACTTTTAAAGGCTACAAACCCTCATATTGCTAACAGCTAAGAATCAATACCTTAAAGATCAAAAGAAAGAACTCTTTAGTTTTAGAGCCAAAGACTTTAATTCCACTGTTATACGAGCTGTCAACCATACACATGGAATGGGATAGATGACAACTTTTGGTTCTTCTTCTTATAAACATCTTACATGACAAGCAAATGAAGCTGGAAGATATTTAAAACCTGAGATAAAAACATAAAGTACATGTTATTTATAACTTCACTGAATCACTGAATGGTTGGAAGGGACCTCTGGAGGTCACCTAATCCAATCCTGCTGCTAAGGACACCTAGAGCAGGTTGCCCAGGACTACATCCAGACAGCTTTTGAGTATCTCTGAGGAAGGAGGCTGCACAACCTCTCTGGGCAACCTGTGTCTGTGCTCCCTCACCTGCACAGTAAGGAAGTGCTTCCTGACCTTTGGACAGAATCTCTTGTGTGACAGTTTCTGCCCATTACCTCTTGCCCTGTCCTTGAGCACCACTGAAAAGATCCCAGCTCCTTCCCTTTGCACCCTTCTTTCCAGTATTTGCATACATTAATGAGATACCTCCTTATCCTTCTCTAGGTGGCATAGTCCCAAATCTCTCTGCTTATCCTCATAGGAAAAAGTGCTCCAGTTCCTTTATCATCTTTGTGGCCCTACCTTGGACCTTTTCCACCTAAACTCATTTGGTTTAGAGGCAAAGTAATGAAGAAATCGATCTAAAAATATTAGAGTATTTGGTACCTAGAAATTCTAAAACATTTGGTGGAAATACTAGTAAATTGAGAAAGACAACAGTGTGAATTTGGAAGCCAACTCAAGTGTCTTACAAATGGAACAAGTCGTAGTTGCAAACCTTTGTTGTAGTTCAGTTCAGAAAATGGACTGTGTATTCAACTTGAAATCCTAATGAATACACAACTATAGCTGAAATTGAACAACGCTGAAATCAAATCAATGTATCAATGAATTAATAATGACGGGGAATTAAATCAACAAATCCAATTAATAGAAATCCTCTAGCATGATGTTATTCAACTTAGTATAAGCTCTCTGAAACAGCAACCCCACCCCAATCTGAATAACAGCACTACTCTTCAAAACTTTTAAGGTGCAATTGCCCAATTTTAAGGTACTATTTTCCAAGCAAACTCTTATCCTGCCAAAATAATTTATTGGGATACAGAACAGCTTGCAACTACCACTCTCACTTTCTTATGTTGTACTAGTTTTATGTAGATCCTCCAGACTCATGGTGAACAGCTACTTAGTAATTTCTAGAACTATATCCATGGACATACCAATATTGTAATTCATTTTCATTCATACTATAAAATTATGGACTGTAGTAATAAGTAAATAAAAAGTTACTGAGAATAAAGAAATAATCATTTTCTTTGCTTATCATTGTAGCATATATTTACAAACAAGCATTGAACATGCATGTAGAAGCCTTTCCAGAACCAGTATGATGTTCAAAGCAGACCAAAAAATATACAGCCAATGAAAGTCCCCCCTAAGCAACACTTGTTCTGCAACAAGCAAGAATCAAAGCTGCCATTTCAGGTACCACAGTTTTTAGTTAGTATCTCCAAACATAGTTATCCTTTGGACCCTTAGCTCTTGAGTTGATACGTTAAGAAGAATTTCTCGCTTTTTACTGC
The DNA here is from genome assembly GCA_011074415.1 of Stictonetta naevosa. Taxonomy (NCBI): domain Eukaryota; kingdom Metazoa; phylum Chordata; class Aves; order Anseriformes; family Anatidae; genus Stictonetta; species Stictonetta naevosa. The sequence goes on from CM021729.1 coordinate 47,758,361, forward strand.
CTTTTAGACTGATAGGATAACAAAGGTTTGAGCCTTCCAGAATTGTGAGTATGCTGAAGGAAGGCATATCTTTTGATATTTTTGAATAGTGAACTTCACAGCTGAGACATTAGGCATTTCTCCAGAATTGTTTTAAACCAAATAGACCAATTGTTTGCTGTGATAGTTGTAACAGGATAGAAGTTTGATGTCAGACCATATAGGTACGTTGCAAAGCTCACTTCCTGTCAGTAGAAAGAGTTTTTCAAAGATGTGAAAAAAAATTTGAAAGGAGATGTCCCCACAGGCACACTGTTAATGTCATCAACCCTCTCCAAGTGATATCTGCACAATTCCTGATGCTTAACCTGCTTAATTTCCTCTCTCATTCTTTTTATGCTTAGTTACCATTAATATAATTTTTCTTTTTTTTTTTTTTTTTTTTTTTTCCCCTCAAACTTCCCTATTTTCATTTGCATTACCTAAAGAAATTTAAAAGTTATCATGACCCCCTCTGGTTACCTGAAGGAACTATAAGTAATTCTGTTAACTTGGTCAGTGAGTGCAAAGACATCCATGACAAGCCATCTCTCACTTGTATTAATACAGGTGTCTTAGGTATCAGTTACTGTATAACTTAAGGTAAAGTTTGCATGTTTTCATTTTACACGCATAAAACTCTGCTCAGCTAAGCTAACACATCTACAGTAGCACAGGTTATAAAATAAGACTCGAAGTATTTTCTTTAAAGGACATGTCTTTGATTTTGTGTCAGTGAAAATATATGTAAAAATAATAATAGAGATTATTTGTAGGAGATTTTTCTGTAATGCTAATTGTTGTAGTGCTTCTATACGACTTTTCCTACAAATATAAGTTTTCTTTATAGTTTTAATCAGTATTTTACAGTGTGATCTATGTCTGCAAAGACTAGATCATAAACTGTAAAAAATTTTCTTTATTCTTGTCATTTTTTAGGAAGTACAGAACTTAAAGTCTTAATTACTTCATAATGTGAGACAGATTTTTTCTTTGCTGGAGCTACAGCTAGTGATTTATTTATTTATTTATTTATTTTACTCTGAAAGATAGACTGTGTAAAAATGTCATTTTATCTCTTCTTCAAAGTAGGGCTCACTATCCTTTATTTTCACCTTATAAGCTTAGGGACAAACAGTAAGCACTATGAAAAACAAACAAACAAACAAAAAAATCGAAATTTGGGGAATTTTGTTTTAAGTATGCTGAAGACATTTTCATTAATCAAAGAATTTTTTTTCTTTGTTATTTGTTTGTCAGTTGGTTGGTAATTTTTTTGATCAAGTTTAAATTTAAGACTCCTTTTAGCAGGAAGCCAAACTGACAGAACCTTAGAGCATATTTGCATATGATGATATGAACAGTACAGAAGTTCTGCTGTTGTTACAGCATGGTCCCACAAGCTCAAATAAGAAAAATTTTCATAAACTCAATATTAATTAAAAACAAACAAACAAACAAAAAAAAGAACAATGATCTCACCCTAAGTGTTTTCACTATCAGATGAAATTTCCAAATGCAAACTCTTGCATTGCATGAAACCACTCTTCCCTCACCCTGGTGTTTCCACATCATTCAGATAAGCACCAGTCCAGGAAGTGAAAGAATGAGTGAGACTTTCATTTCTCCAATCTATCAGTGTGGAAATTTTTTGCAGTCTGATCTGGAAGCATTGATTTTAGAAATGGCTACTTTTCATCATATCCTTGCTTTCTGTTGAAGGAAAGACACACAGAGCAGAAACAAAATGGGGTGAAGCATGCCACTGGGAGAGCACACATGGAGGCATTTATGTAATATAGAGTAAATCATCCTTTTTCCAGCAAAGCTCACAGCTCTCTTCGAACATACCCAGGTTGAAGGACTTCTCTGTGTTGATTAAAATGCCAGAGAGAAGTGGACACTTAACTAAGATGAGACATGCTTCCCAAAATTGAGTAGTTGGCCCAGTAATTATTACCAATGTTGTAGACAATGCACAGCTAATGAAATACTTGCTGTCTAGCAGACAGTATCATAGAAGGCTTCCTTTTTTCATCTCAGTCCACACACCATGGGCTTTTACAGCCTTCAAAAAGAAAGGTAGAAAAAAATTCCAGGGGAAAAAAAAAAAAAGGAATAATTAAAAGATAACGTAACACATATAGAACAGAGTAACAAACTGGCACAACTTTTTGAGGAACTGAAAATCTTGCAGAAAATATCATATGCAATTTGGGTAGGCTATATATATGTATAAACAAATTTTGCTTCAAAAATTCACTGTTATCTCTATATGTATCTATGTACATCTACGTACATGCATGTTCTAAACCTATGAGAAAAAAGGTGCAAATGCAAGTTCACAATTAGTAAGACAAAAAACTAACTCCATGTCCATTGGGAATTAGGAAAATGGAGAACTTCCTGCTCAGAATAGAAACTGATTTAGAAGACTTCTGTGTTGTAAAGAACCTGATGTGAAACAGATTGACTTCAGCAGTAAAACAGTTCCTTAATATCTCAGTTTCCTGAAGTTAAAGAACACAAAATATCTTCTTAGCTTTCCTGGGTGTGTTGTCAGGGAGTCCTGAGATTCCCTAATGGCTAGGTATGAGAAAAAGTAGACACCAGACCTCAGAAACTCAGCCATAGAGTCAGGCATGGGAACAGGCTCCCCAGGGCAGTGGTCACAGCACCGAGCCTGCTGGAATTCAAGAAACGTTTGGAGAATGCTGTCAGACATGTTGTCTGATTTTTGAGTGGTCCTGTGTGGAGCCAAAAGTTTGACTCATTGATCCTTTTGGGTCCCTTCCAACTTGGGGTATTCAATCAATCTGTGATTCTATGATCAAAGCACACAGACTCCATCATCATTTGTCATGGCAAGGCCAGAGAAATAAATTTTTGCACTTTCTAGGGACTAGATATCTTCCAGTTCCCAGAAGTTCCCATTTTTTCCTTGGGATAGCAATGTTTTAGAAGGTTGTCAAGATCTTATCCTGTTCCAGCTTAGCTGTGTATATATACCCTCCATTCTCCAAACTTAAGCTCTGGGGCAACAACGTCAGGGAGACTGTAGAGTAACATGCTCCTTGTTTATACAGACATTCACCTTTATCAAATCCAATTGTAAAACTGTGGTTTTTTGTTGTTGTTGTTGTTGTTGTTGTTGTGTTTGTTTGTTTGTTTGTTTTTCTCCCAGGTATGGTGGGCTTTTAAGTATATAGAAATGGAACAGTTTCACTTTAGAAGTTAAAATCTGTGCTTTCAGGTCCTTGTACAAGTCTCTGTTACAGTACTAAATTCATGCATTTAGAAACAAAAGCTGAGCTGACAAAATATAAACGGGAAGCTTGTCATTGCCAAGTCTCTCGTGTTTTCTTAGTCTATGTACCACTTTACGGTGATCAACCAGGATGGTCTTAAAAATATATACATATATATATGTGTGCGTATATACATATGTGTATATAAGTGTACATATATATATATATTTACAAAAAAATAAGGGTAAGAGAAATTGTTGTAGAATTACCATCTCTGGAGGTTTTTAAAACTTCACTGGACAAGATGGTAGATAAACTCATCGAGGCTCCCTTTTCCCATGAAAAGTTGAACCTGATAATCTTTCAAGGTCCTTTCCAACCTGGACTTTACAATTCTATTGGCTTTGGAGACTTCACAGAAAGTCTCTAGCATCATGAGGGTGAGCATATTTCCTTCCTCATGCACCCAGCTTGTAATGCTTTCGTGCATCCAAATAAAGTTTTTTGTTGTTGTTGTTGTTGTTTTTGTTTTTGTTTGTTTGTTTTTCCCCCTTCATCTGTTTTGGTTTATGCACACACAAAATTCACAGTAAGTCTGAAGGGAAGGGAAGAGCTTCCACTATATATTCCTACTTCTTCACTCTGTTGCTCCATGATATAGTCCTAATGTTTTTTATTTGTTTGTTTGTTTGTTTGTTTGTTTGTTTTACCTTCCCTCTGATTCTTAAAAACTCAATTTATTCTGACATAATCAGCTATGATAAGTCAGTCAAGAAACATGTTTGCCTCAGGGGAAGATTTCTGGAGTATCTAGAAACACATTACCAATCCCCATGCAAACCATGGTATGAGCCTGGAATTAGACAGAGGTGAGTTTAAGCCTTTCCTTAGATGTGTGATGTAGATGATGTGTTCCTGGTTGCATATGTAAAGTGCCCAACAGCACCCCTATTATACACCATCATTCTAGATTTTATCAGCGTGAAATGGATAAACATCTTGTAGCTATTAAGGTGTCCACTCTGGTGCACCTAGGCATGTTTGCTACTTGCTTTATTCTCAACAGTGGTGAATGAGTTAGATGACATGGATAATTTGTACTAAAAGGACAGTGTTTCTAAGGCCCCTTTCCATTTCCACAATGAGTGGCCTAATAGCCAGTCAGCTAATGCTTTGACTGATAGCCGCTTTGCCTCTGGGTCATCTTCTTCCCAAACAGCTTGTTCCTTTTAGTCATTCTTCAGCTTGATCTAGATTTCGATGTTCATTTTGGCTCTCTACAGAAATTAAAAGATCCCAAATTAAACCAACACAAACCAGTTGAAATCAAATAACCAGCAGAAGCAAACATAAAGATTAGCTGATACTCCCACAAACAAACCTCAGCTAAATACTGAGCCGAGAAATAAATATACTTGGTTGCAAGCTGAACCAGTTCGAAGCAAGTAAAGGAGAATAAGGCTATCTTTCCATTTCAGACATTGGTTTAATATATCATCATCTGCTATAAATGACTATTCCAGACCTACATTTTTATGTTATTCTTGCTTTTCTATCATTATAGCTGATGATTAAGATTAGGCTGAAGAATGCTTTAGTCTGTTTTATGCACTCCTTGGTAAAGAGAGAAAAAGAACCAGAATAATTTAATTTGCCCCTCTAGTCTGTAACTTCAGGAAGATTCGTTTAATGAAATTATGAAAAAATAAAAATTAAAATAGGGAAATGGTGTGTGGTGGTTTTACCCAGCAGGGCAGCCAAGCTCCACCACAACCACACTCTCACTCCCCCTCCTCAAACAGAAAGGGGGAGAAAATACGATGAAAGGGGCTCCAGGGTTGAGATAAGGATGGGGAGGTCACTCAACAATTATCATCAGAGGCAAAAGAGATTCAGCATAGGAAGGTTAATGTAATTTATTACCTCTTAATAACAACCTAGAGAAGTGAGAAACAAAGGAAAGAAACCAAAATGCCTTTCCCCCAAACACTCTCTTTCACCAAGCCATACAGGGGAACAGGGAATGGCGGCTGCAGTCAGTCCCCGATGTTTCATCTCCACCACTCCTTTTCCACTCCTTTTTGGCCACTCCCTGCCCCTGCTCCCCGTGGGGTCCCTCCCACGGGATGCCGTCCTTCCCCAACTGAGCCTGCGGGTGCTGCCCACAGGCAGCAGCTCTCCAGGAACTGCTCCCACACGGCTCCGTCCCACGGGGTCCATCCATCCCCCAGGAGCAAACTGCTCCAGCACGGGTCCCCCACGGGTGGGCGGCAGCTCCCCCCAGACCCCTGCTCCTGCGTGGGCTCCTCTCCACGGGCTGCAGCTCCGGCCCGGGGCCTGCTCCTGCGGGGGCTCTCCATGGGCCGCAGCCTCCTCCAGGCCACATCCACCTGCTCCAGCGGGGGCTCCTCCACGGGCTGCAGCGTGGAGATCTGCTCCATGTGGGACCCATGGGCTGCAGGGGGACAGCCTGCTCCACCAGGGGCCTCTCCCTGCACAGGCCACAGGGGAACTGCTGCTGCCTGCCTGGAGCACCTCCTGCCCTCACTCAGGAGCAAGTGAGCCTGGTGCTCACTCCTCTCTCTTCCATCTGCTGTTGCTCAGCTTTTTTTTTTTTTTTAATTTCTTTTCTTTTTTCTTTTCCTTCTTTTCCCTTTCTTAAATCTGCGCTCCCAGAGGCACAAACAACATCAATTATTGGCTTGGCTCTGGCCAGAGGCAGGTCCCTTTGGAGCTGGCATACTGCCCCTTATCTAACATGGGGCAGCTTCTAGGCTCTTCACAGAGGCCAGCCTTGCAGCCTCCACTACCAAAACGTTGCCACATAAATCCAATACATGGGGAAAGAAGACATAAAATAAAAGAGTGAGATTGGTAAGCTAAAGGAGTACAACAATTCTAAATAAAAAATTAGGAGATCAAAAATGAAGGACAATCATAGACTCTCTCTGCAAGACATCACTTACATGTTTAACTAAAGAGTTAATTATAGCTTCTTTAAATGGGTCATCAGTTAAACAAATACCATATAGATGAGAAAATAATTTCTACATATCTTGGCAAAATGCAATTTCTTAATTTATGGCACCTTTTGCATGACAATAAATGTAAGACTGTAACAGCTGTCATGCACAGAAGAATTTGTTCATTTGTTTGTTTGTTTGAGCTCACAGTCATTTAAATACAGTATGGTTTGCAATTATCCCACAGAACGAAATTAACTTGGTCTAACAAGGAGTAAGGCTAAGTCCAAACTGTTTACTTTATTAATACTGTTTACCTTAAACTCAGAGGGGAAAAAAAAAAAAAAAAAAAAAAAAAAACAGCTTTACTAGTTGAATTTTCCATTTTGTTATTTTCACATGAGCTTATTTAAAAGGCCTTCCATTGATAAGTGTTTGATGTGAAGACATAGGAAATGCAAGTGTCATTACCAAAATAAAAGATACTTCTACAAGTATTATAAGTAAATATTAAGATTTTGTACTTAATCTCATATATATTATTCAGAATTTTCTTATCAAATAAGATGTAATCAATGTCATAAGCTCAGGGACGCAGCAAGGAGACCCAGGAGAGGGCTTTCTACATTCTTAATTGACTGAACTTCAAGAAGCAGAAATCAAATAATCAGATGTCAAGGACTGAACATCCAAATTAGCTGCTATTCATATAGCCCAGTTTCAGCTGAGACACTCAGCTGCAAAGCAGCTTATTTGTCTTAGATTTTGAACTTTTTGTAGGCAAGTAAAAGGGAGTACCGAGCACTGGAGCACAAACCAGAGTATCATATGTTTAAAAATTGCAATGCATTTATTTTATCCCAGGATTTTTGTTTTGATTGTATTACCACGTCTAAGTTTCTATGTTTACTATGCTTATGACTTCCCTAACAAAATCCACTACTAATGTTTTCAAAAGGCTGGGAAGGATTAAAAAAAAAAAAGTAGGCTTTCTTACTGTAACTTGCTGTGGCAGCAGGGTTGATACTGAATCTCTGTGTTGAAGAATTTAGAATTGTGAGGCATCCAGAGAAAATCTGTTTCCAAGACAGACTGAAAGGGAGGGTAGGGGTGGAGGGTAAGAAACCAGGAAGAGGAGAGAGAATGAGAGCAACAGAAAGAGGGGAAAGTGAGAGATGGAGAGGACTAAGAAACTTGAGTGAGAGGGCATGAAAGAGAAAGGAGGAGGGAGTTGGGAGGCAGAGAATGAGAAAACACAGGGGGTACAGATGAGAATGTGTGAGAGAAAATGAGGAGAGAACTTTATCTTGGTATAACCAAAAATTATTTCAGACATCTAACCAGCAACTTTCTAATGAGAAGTAAACATATCTTCACAACAAACATTTTCCTGCCATCATTTTTCCTATTTTGTTAAATTAATTTTCATCTTAATTTTTCTGAAACTCTTTTAAACCAGGAGTTTTCCCCTTTTGCTGCCCATGCCAACTGGCCATATCCACAATCCACTGACTGCCAGTTCCTTTCAAGGGAACTGGTCTGCCCTGTCAGAGGCTACTACATTTGGACTACAGTGCTGCAAATCTGTGACATCAAAATGCTTCCAAACTGGCTTTCTACCAGTAAGCAGGTCAGTGAGTCCAAGTGCAACAAACATGGAGTTTAATCTCTTTGCTACACATTCAACTGTGAAATGGTGAGTGGCTATTCAGGTTCTGTCCCTTCAGGCACTGTGATGTACTTAGCACAAAAGCTATATTTCTGTCAAACTGTGTTTAAGGGTCATTCTATATTGAGTTGGTTTGAGAATCATTAACAGTTTTATAATTTGGGGTACAGAAGTAACAAGCAATAAAATAAAATAAAATCCCCACAAACAGCCCACCCCCTATTTGTCACCTCCTGAAGATTCAGTCTGAAAGAGGCAGTTCATTGTATGTACTGTGTGCACTATATAAAATCTGTTATAGCCACTGATTATAATGAAGACAGTGTTTTAATAGGGTGGCATCATCTGCAGCACTTCAGCTGGGCTATGGCTGCTTTCTTTAAAAGAGTTTGATTTGTGTAATCACAACCATTTTTTTCTGGGATGCTAACCACAGACTTTGAGCAGAACACATTCATTCCTCATGGTGTCTTGCAGCATACAACGTGGAATAATATAAATGGGGGCCTGAAAAATGGGATCAACATAGAACTAAAAGCCTCTGCTAGAAAAACTGGACAGCCTGAAGGTGGATCACTGAGATGTGAAGGGTTATTGAGAACTTCTCGATGAGCCATCTTAACTCTGAGCAACTGGTCATAAATTAAATGCCCATTCAATAATTTTCATTAATGTGATTTGCATACTGCTTTCCACAGCATTTCTTTGAAGAACTACATCTTAAAATATCTGCTAAGCTGAAAACAAAAAGACATACAAAACACCTTGAAAATGATAAAGGGATGTTATTATGTTTTGATCCATTCTTGTATCAGAACGTAGTACAGAATGAAATGGCCCCATGCCATTGGACATTTTCTCTATCAATATTCACAGTCATCTTAATTCATCTTTTTAAAGGTGTTCAGGCTGTTCCAGGCTACTCCCAAGTACTACTGTGCTACCCTTCCCTGTGTCTGTCCAGCACAGTAGCCTCTGAAATGAACAGGACACAAGAGACCTATGTTGGTCTGGCAGTAAAGCCCTTTTTGCTGGCTGCAGCTTAACAGCAAAACCAGATTTAACTTCCTCTTCTCTGTGTTACTGTCAGGGGAAAGGAAAAGGGTGCGGTGGTATGATAGGGGCTGTGACTGCATCCTATCACTTAGATCTTGCATCATGCTTACCAGAGCAATTTAACAGTTTTCACTCTAGCAATAAACAGCATCAAATAGTTATGTCTTCCTTTGATTCTTACTAGAAGTTATGTTTTTTTTTTTTAAAAAAAAATATATGAATAGCTGTGGTATACAAACCACACATCTGCCCAGCAATGGGTTAGCATTGGGTTAGCACTGTTATTTGTTTTTGAAACACAAGGAAAACCAAGGAAAATTAACAAGGAAACACAAGGAAAAAAGGAAAATCAACAAGCCAAAACATGTGCAAGGTGACTTTATCATAACCTGTAGATGAGAATTACCCACAGAACCTCTGCTGTAGCCATCTCACCGCTAGCAACAAACACTGCCAAATACCTTACAATGGCCAGGAGATCAGTAATGCAAAGTAGTTCATGTTCTGCATAGATCAGGGACTTTGTCAGTCTTTGTAGACAGCTCTACTAAAAAGGAAGATATACCCCTCTATTGTGTTTTGCTGATACCAGAAAAACTTTTTCAGGTGCTGGGTTTTCCATGGTGCTTCCCATGCTGTTTTCTTTAAGCAGAATGACCACAGATCATAAGATTTCTTCCTTTTAACAGTTCAGTGACTGACAGGTCTCCCAAGGCCACTTCAGCTCAACTCAGCTGAGCTCCAAGAATACTTTGATATTGCTCCATGGATCAGGGAACACAAAGATGGACAGTCTGACTTTGCAGTTTCTTTATTTTATCATTCAAACTTAAAATGCTAGAGTTGCAGCCATCCCATTAAATTACATATATTTGAAAGTTATTGCCCTCTGAAAATTTGCACAAGCATTCCACGCATATTTTATAGAAAAACTGACAAAACACATTTACAGAAAAATGGTATTAAGCAGCTGAATAGTTTTGGGGAAAGAATATATGCAGGCCAATTATGATCACATCAATTTAGTGATATAAGATAATGAGTTAGGAAAATGACAGTATGAATGTTATCTGCTTTCCAAGGACAAAGCTTGTGGAACACAAATATGAAATACCGTTTTAGATGAGAATGCCATTAAGAACCATTTCTCTCTTTTTTTAAGATAATCAGAATAAAAGGAGTAGTTACAGTCTTCTCAATGATAAATGTTAAGAATATATGTGACAAATGAAGATTTTATTTTTGTCTTTGTCATTTAGGGCTTGCATTGATCCTTGAACATCAAACATATACCTTCCCCCACCCCCTCATTTCCCCTTACTCACTCCTACATAAAGTGAGGTTTCACAATCACATTTTTAATAAGACACAGATGCATACATACAGAACTTTGTTATTAAGTACTGAGTTGTAGTTTGTTGTTTTGTTTTTAAATACTCAAAAGAATGAAAAGCTAGTATTTTACAGTCATTTAAAACCAAGCTTTATTTCAAATAACACCAGTAAGGAGATCCCTTTCCATTAGACCTAAAAATTTTAAGCATACTAGCCAATTGCTTTTTACACAACTTGTATTAAAAGTTGTCTTAAAATATGGAATGAAAAAAAAACATATGCAATATTTATTAAATACTTTTTACCTAAAATATGCTTAAATAGACAGAATGTATGCTTGCAGTCCTGAAGAAGGGTAACTGCACTGCCCCAGGAATGAACTAATAATACAGGAGGAAGTATTCTATGCAACTGCATGAAAATATTTTACTGTAAAAATTGCAACCATATGCACTTCTCAGCAAGCTGGTATGTGTCTTTGTTGGGAAAACTTCTGTTATGTCCTTCACAGAAAGCAGGCAGGAATGTCCAAAAGGCATAACTCCCACCAGAGATGAAGGTCATCTAGAAGAGTGATCTTGCATGTTTATAACCATCCAGTTTTCCCTCTCATGACACCCTACACTTTCTATTAAATAAATTTCACCAGGTAAAATCCAGATGATTAATCTTTTTTTTTTTCTTTTTTTTTTTTTTTTCTCTTGTTACTGTCACTGATATTTGAAATCGTAATTAACTATGTGGGTAGAAATACAATAGAAAACATAAATGAGAAGGATGATCCAAACTGGGTGTGTAGTTCTAAATCTACATGAAGATAATTCATTTTCTTACATCAGATAAATAAAGTGTATATAAGCAATGGTAACTGTAGGTGAGCACTGATAACTTCAGTTAAGGAAAAATTGTTTCTTCTTTCTTTCCCTTCCTCTGTCATTGTTAAGACTAATTCTACCATCCCTGAAGTACATAGTTTCCAAATACCAATTACCTTTATTGAAAAAAAACATTTTTTGCACACAAGCAGTACAGAATATATGTCTGTACATATATTTCTGCATTTTCCCAGAGTAACATAAGTCTCTTTCAGTAATGGGATCCTACTCAACATGGTAATTTCATCATTTATAAATAAATTAATATATAGACTCTTCTGAAATCCTTTTAGTCATCTCCAGTCCCTTTAAACCAAAATTTTGTCAGCTTTCTTCTGTGAAACATCATCATGATAGAAGATATTTTTGCCAATATTTTAAGCGAAACAGAAGGAGCCTCCAGAAAAATAAATAAATAAATAAATAAAATAAATCATACCAATCAAATTCTGAAAAACATACCCTTTGAAAATGTTTCATCTTGCATATTAAGCTTGCGTGGCTGGTCATTTGAGAATACGTTATGTTGAATATTTAGAGTATATAACTTCCACATCTGCTTCACCAACAAAATGTTTTCTAATACTAGTTTAGCACAAACTTTCACTTTATTCTATATGGCCGAAGTAGAATATACTTTGTTAAGGGCTATGTGATTCTTGTAAATCTCACAGAAGTCTTGCTATGATTGATGTATTTTTCTGGGGAAAATGAATGTGACCATTCACTGTTCTAGACAAGTATACGTGTGAAGTGATAACACCTGAAAGAAAAGAAGAAAGGATTGAAAATATATAAACCAAGGGACTTATATGTCTGCAAATTTACACCTGAATGAAGATAAATAGGCTTTACATTATGGACATTTATTCTCAGTAAGTGATAATAAAACGTTGTTGTTTTTATCTGCTATCTGGCCATGTACAAAAGAGAATTTGTTTTAAAAGATGAGGCACCCCTCAAAAACCAGGACTGGACCATAAGTCTGGAGAATGCTAGAAAGGTTGCACTAATTCCTTACTTCATGCAATTAAGGAAGAAGTGAGCCTGCTAGCATTTCTTCTTTCACATATATTTGCCAAGTAAATGGGTGGCTTAATATATTGCTTTTTCACTCAGCAAATCTTTTAGGTAAGCTTACATTATTTTGACATTGTGATCCAGAAAATTGAAAATCATCTTTGACCAGCTAATCGTTGCCTAATACCTGGGAGCTTGAAAAAGATTGATTAAGATTTTATTGACTTTTCAGCATCAAATATTACATTTGAAGAGATGCTCTGTCATTTCTCAGGGAATATGATAAATTTCATAGTGATACTTTGCAAAATATAGCTTACAGTTATGGCTAGTAAATCTAGTTTACACCTACGTGTATATACCTATGTAAGCTTGCAAAAAGCAGAACATTGCTTGAAGACTTTGGCCTTTCACTTAAAAAGAAAGGGCAAGGACTTGGCCAGAGAAAAATAATTGAATTGCTTACCCTTTTCTTTTTTATAGCTCAGAGCTGGTTGAGACACTGGAAGAGAAAAACAAAACAAAACAAAACAAACAAACAAAAAAACACACAACTTTGTATTTATATGTATATATATGCTAATTAAGCAGAAATTGAATAAGCATGCTTCCTCAGTGCTCTGTAATGATGCCCAAACCATTTTTTGTGTGTGTGACAACAGTATATGGACTACAAACTTGTGATATACCTAGTTAAGAAATGCTATATCTGTTCATTTCTGGTTCTATTTTCTCTTTTACTTCTGTATCTTCAGCCTGCTTTTAGCTTCAATAGTCATCTTAGAGTGGTTGTTCAATCAAAAATGGCATTTTTTATGATTAGAAGTGTCTGACAAAGTCAAGAGCATTTATTCTGTGCTCTCTTAACCAAAGATTAATGCAACATGAAAAAAGGTATTACATGTAAAAAAATAATCATCAATATCATATCTTTAGTCCAGAAATTTTTCTGGAAGCAGATTTATTACAAAACTGCCACTAAATTAAAATGCTGTACTTCCTTTCCCTCCCTAACCCAGCCTGATTTCAACAAATAAAGAATTGAGAGGCATTCAGGTTGTTTTTCTAGTTGTAAGATGAAGATGAACTTTTTGGTAAAAAAAAAAAAAAAAAAAAAAAAAAAAGGAAGAGGAACCACTCCAGAAACCATTCCGTAAGTCAGAAGTGTTTGATCAGTGGTACTTGATACTTGAAAGATGGGATTTCGCAGGCTGCTGTTAAGCTCATGCCCATGTGCCATGTGTGTAAACAAACAGCCCAGTAAAACCCTATTGACATTGCTAGTAATGTGCCATGAGCTTTGCAACTAGTCTTCAAGGCCACAGGACTGAGGTTTGTCACTAGCTTGCTCTGATCTTTTCTGCCTTCTGCTTTGCATTGCCTGGTTTTGTGGCAACAGCAATTTCTAACTGACCAAATGTCTATGGCTAATTTGTTGTAACACATATTTATCTTTCTATGGCACAATAGTGTTTTTTCTACAGATAGCAACCAGCAGTCACCAGATATACTATGAGGTAGTATTCTGATTTTGTGCTGAGAAGCTCAGGCCTGGAACAACACCAAAAGCCTCACAGGTAGGTTTCACAAAATGAGGCATAGGACAGTGGGGTGAGCGATGGGGCACAGACTTGGCCCTGGAGAATCACCGTCTACAAACCACTCACCAGTAATTAGGTCAAAAAAGGCAGACCTGGAGCCAGAAAAAAAATCTGATTTTAGGTGAGGAAAAAAAAAAAAAAAAAAAAAAAAAGTGTCCAAAGTGTCCAACATACACAGGCATCTAAAATATGCATATGGTAAATTTGGATATAAACAGTAGCTGCAGACTAGTGAAGAAATAGCAAGATGTACAGGTACATTACTAAATATAAAAATGGCCCCAGGTGGATCCTAGAATGAGAAAGAAGAAGCCACCAACATGAACACTGCACTTATCATGGTGAACAACTCCAGAAGCTCATAACTCCCCTTAATACACCACGAACCATGAGAATGACTATGGTCACCTAAGGACCCAAAGGGGAAGGAGAAGTGGGAGCAGAGAAAAGGCAGAAACTAAGTGACTGTATTATAACATAAACTGTGTTTTTACTATTAGTGAGGTTTTTTTTCCCTGTAGTCTAACTGTATTACTGTTCCTTTTCTGTAGTAGTGAAATCTAGCATAATAATGATTCTTAAATAAGACTGTTCGGATTTCGGTGATGCTGAAGAACTTTTTTGCTGAGCTCTGCTCTCTGGGGACAGCAACAGGACCCAGGGGAATGGCATGGAACTTGGACAGGGGAGGGTCAGGCTGGGTGTTAGGAAAAAGGTTCTGCACCCAGAGGGTGGTCAGACACTGGGACAGGCTGCCCAGAGCAGTGGTCATGGCACCGAGCCAAATGGAGTTCGAGAAGCATTTGGCCATGCTCTCGGATATAGGGTCTGATAGGGTCTGAGTTTTGAGTGGTTCTGTGTGGAGCTGGACTCTATGATCCTTGTGGGTCCCTTCCAACTCAGGATATTCTATGGTTCTATGACCTGCTGATCACAAGATTACTTTCAGAACTGAAATAGGCCAGATTCGCCCCCCCCACACACCCCCCCCCACATGGGAGTAAGACAGACAATAGGAGAATGGAGAGCTGGTCAAACAGCCATCACAATGTAATTTACTATTTTTTGTATTGAGTTGGAAGTGGCCTGGCTGGTAAATTCAACAGGTTAAGGTAGACTGAAATATGTTTAAATAGTTATTGCTTGGAGACACTCCTTATTTTACTGTTACCTCAAAATTTCTAGCCCACTGATTCGGGCTTTTGGTTTGGTTTTAAATGCTTGTAGCCAAAGATGTCATTGCCATTAAGCAAAATATTTTTGTCATTTAACTTATCAGATTCAGTATTTCAAAATCTTTAGCATCAGTTACAAAAATATCTAGAGAGGGAAGACTGATTTTCACTCACATTTATAGCCTGTCACACTGCTATATACATCCAAACTATCCTCAAGAAAAAAAAAAAAAAAAAAAAAAAATCACTAATCTCCTTTCCACCTCAAAGCTTCTGGCAGTGCAGCAGTAATCTAAAATTGCTGCAGAATCATTTCCTGTACTTCAAGTCTGTGTATGAAACTTTGTTCCATAAGCAGTGAACTGTTTCCCAAAGCATGCAGCAGTAAAAGGGCTTCTACTGGGTGTTACTGGAGTTTTCCGAATCGTTTCTATACAAGGCTTAATAGCTCTTTGTTATTTAAAATTCATATTCCAGAAAAGACCACAATGAAGGGAGAAGTCACCACTTTGCTACCTAAGCCTTTTGCCAGAAGTTGGCAAGGACAATGGTGCTTAAAATCCTTACATTTCAGTTTTGCTTATGCCCTTGTTCATAGTCCTGAGAAAATGAACAAAAGTTCCTGGTGGTGAACAAGGTAATTTTTGTCTTCTAATAAACATAAATCATTGGGTTTAATGCAAGACAAAAGCCACCTCAGGGCAGATAAATGGGCTAACAGGAATTTTCAAAATAACACAGTTCCATGATCCTAAAGCAAACCGATGTCTACTTAGATCCCTCTTCCTCAGTGAGGCAGCAGCTGCATCTGCTGCACACACTTACCAGCAACCCTTTCTTATCCCAGCTGAATTGACAGGCAAAGGTGACTGACTCAAAAGTGACATGACTCTCTCATGGCCTGCAGGCACTGCCACACAGGCCCTTCCTGCTACACCAACGGGGTGCGCAGCACTGAGGGGTTACCTTGTTCTTCTCGACACACAAGGCTCCTAAAGTGCGATCCAGCTTTATAGCTCCTCCTTCTTTGGTCCATAGCTTCTCACGTTCGCGTTGTTCTGAACAAAACATTCTTCCACTTTAAAATAAAGGACTCATTTCTGTAAAAGAGAGTAGGAAATATATACATATATATATATATATTAAAAGGAAAAATCTGAAAGCCTTGTATCAGACTTAAACTTATTAGACCCTGTGTCAGTCCTTTTATTTCTACTAGATTCAACAGGGTACTTCCTCCAGAATGTTTTTTTTCTTCCCGGCCACCACACCTATCTCTAGAGTATGTCAGCCTTTAACCACCCTCCCTGCTGCAATGGCATTGCTTCTTTCCTGCTTTTGAATTTGTCTGGCTTCAGTTCTAGCCACTGATTCCTTTCAAAGCCTTTTTTCCACTTTTTGCTGCTGGTACTTTCCCTGTGTAACTGTATATAGAAAAGGATTATTTCTGCATCATGCTGGCTATTCACAGTGGTATTAAACAAACAAACAAACACCACCACCAAACCAACCCACAAATACTCCTATGCTTATTGTGTGTTTATCACACATAGCATACTAAAACCATCTAGCTGCCAGCTATCTCTAATTCTTGGCTTGCTGCAGGATATCTTTTAGGGTAAGACGAAAGCCTGATGGCCATCACCTTTGATGCATACTTTCCTGCTCCTGAACTTGCTCATTAGCCTAAAAGGTAGTGTTTTTGTTTGTTTGTTTGTTTGTTTGTTTGTTTGTTTGTTTGTTTGTTTTAAGAAAGGAATGACTGGCATGTGGTAATATGTGAACAGATCATGGTTGTCCTTTGTCCACACTAGGTACTGCATAGAAAACAGTGGTGTTTTTTTTCACGTTCTTTCATTTCAATACATTGGTGTAGCATCACAATAACTAGTGTGTTAAAGGACCAGTAAACTGAAGGTATGAACAGTAATGTTTATGAAGCTTCTGAGCTGATGAACCTCATTTAAGCAGCTTATGATTCAAACAGCCTGAGCACATCAGCTCAAATTCAAACCAATGAATCAATGATGTAGAAGCTGCATTCAATGCCGAGAAGGTAACACTAAATTTAACTGATTATCAGCCTATGGATGCCTCATGTATTCACCCAAATGAGAATGTATTGGTCTGTTATCCTCAAAGTCATCATCTGTAGCTGGCAGTTCTTAAGAGGCTAAGCATATTCTTCCTCCTCAATATTTATTGTTAAGAAATTTGTGCACCAAGAGCACAAGGACCCATTCTCATTAATAACATGAACGGCTTTGTTGTGACACTATTCCAAAAACAAATTCGCCCAGAAAACATTTGTCAGAAGCACTTAAAAGAGACACTCCCCCATCATTCCCTCTGTCCCCTCAGCAAACCCCTCAAAAAAAAACTGACCATAATGAGCAGCCCTAACCCTGCCCCTTGCCTCACAGCTGCCAAGAGGCTCACGCAGTCAGGCTGCCCCAGCCACTGGAAGGGCATATTTGCACAGCTGATCACACTCTGCTTACACCACTACAGATACAGGGTCACTCCATTAACATCAGCTTTCTAAACACACTCTCTCTCTTTCATTATTTTTATAGTCCTCATAGTTTGTCAATTACCTCACTATTACTGAAGGCTCTTTTGGACTAAGTTTCCTTTCATTTGGTTATTTCTGCCAGTGTTTTCAATCTTTATTCCAGAATGCCTTTCCTAAAATGACAAAATCTCTGTTCTTCAATAAAACTAATTTATACACATATTAACTACTTCAGACACATGTCAAAATACCAGTACTCAGTTACCATGGTCGTGCTGCATCTGCTTCCCATCCACACTCTACCCTAACTGCAACAAAATGGCCACAATACTGACTGTCCTCTAATTTCACTGTCTATGGACTATAAATTTCCGCTGGCAGGAAATATTTAAATTTATCCTACAAACCAGAAGAGAAAAGCTGTAAACATACTGTTAGCCCAAATCAAATCTAAAAACAAATTATATGTTTTTTCAAATTTCTGCATTACATGTTTGGGAGTTTGTGTGCACGTGGAAGCATGCTCTGAAAACTCCTTTGCTTAAGTACCGAGGAAAACATACTTTCATCCGACAAAAAGCACTTTCAAACAGCTAAAACCTAAGCCAATTCTATGTCCATATTTTGTATGTTTTACTCCAGTATTAGCCAGCACAGTGACACAGGTGAACCTGAGAACTTCATCTAAGCCAAGCAACGGAAGTGTATCAGACTTCTTTCCTATGTAAACATAAAAAAAATGTAGGACAGCAATCCTTCCTGCAGCATTATCAGAAAGTAAGTTGGCCTCATACGTAGGCTGATAATCAAAAATAACCCAATGATTTACAATGCATTCTGCATTCCAAAGCAACAGTTTTTGCCTTTTGCAATTTAGAAGTTTGCTTAAAATTCATATCGATCATCTTTACTGCTTCAAATGCATTTAACTAATTTAGACAGTCAACAAAATGTCTACACTTTGTAAATTAAGTAAATATGTATCTGCATGTTTTATATATCCTACTCTGTAAAATATTTACTAGCTTGTCACGGCAACTCAAGAAGAATTGTCTTACATTAGAATCTCTACACTTCTCTTCATTAGCTAAACAAAACAGCACTACCGTCAACCAGAGATATTTCAGAGCAATAATTCTGCCATATGGTGTTCTGCCAGAGGGTACTGTCATCTCCTGTGAAGTCCAAAGACTGTTATAAATAACACAAGAGTCATTTCTTATAGAACTTCTCCTATTTCTTTCTCAATAGCTGCACGTCTAACCTTTCTTTCCAAGATTTTGACCTGGAAGTTGGAACTGTCTGTATGGGAGCTAACAGGGCATTACTCACTGTTACTGACAGCTTCCCCTCAGATTACACAATTTATTGTTGCTGAGCTCTCCCTACTAGCTGGAGCTGAGAACCTGCATAGGTAACCTGGTGAGGATAGAGTGACTGTCCTGTGACAGAAGATTGGCTGCATATAGGTTATTCTGGTTTGCAGGGTTTTTGCTAACTTTCCTCTCCATGACGGTTGGTATTTATAGGATACAGACCTTACATGTTCTATTAAAAATATCAAGTAAGGAAGGAAGCAAGAACACACTGAAGAGGAAAATGCCTTCATTAAAACAAACAAACAAAAAACACCCACACAATGAAGCCAGAGCACCATCCTTGAACTTTCCATCATAAATTTTTATTCACTAGAAGTATTCCTATATCAAATTAGATCCCCTGCTTAGTGTCTAGGCCCCACTTAGATGTTCACAATATAAAAACAGAAAGACTTGTGTCTTTACTCTGATACTTCTTTTCTATGCTTCAGTTAACTTTCATTAAGGCAACAACTGGACTGAAACTGGAATTTAGTAACACTTTGCTAGTATAAAACTTTTAAAAAAAAAAAAAATAGAAGTCAAGTAATTGCTAAGAATAGAATAGAATAGAATAGAATAGAATAGAATAGAATAGAATAGAATAGAATAGAATAGAATAGAATAGAACAGAACAGAACAGATTACAACAGAACAGGATATTCTCTATTAGAACTGTTTCTATGCCAAATAATTGCAAACATATATTCTAGTGTTATGCGCTATACTACAAATAAACAGGATACAAACAAGAACAATCTTTCCGACTTTTAGAGAAACACTTGTTTTCCAACCACAAAGTTCTCTTTTTCTTACTACTGGTTTCAACAGGAAATTGGAGCAAATCCAAAATCATCGTCTTCTTTTGGCAAACATTTTTGTCTGCAAGCCATCTTCCAGATTTATTCCTCTATTTAGCTCTATAAACAAAGATCAGAAGACAGCCATATGTTTTAAATAGATCTCCTAATAATTGAAACTGTGTTTAAAATATTGGAATTAACCAATACATAAGAATATCTAGAGTCAATTGCTTTGATAGAGTCATCTAAAGATGAGCTCAAGTGTATTGTGGTTACATGACTATAATCTAGTCTAGGGATTCTCAGGAGTCTTGGAATTTTCTTATTGGGATTTTCACATAATCTTTCCAAACTTCTTCATCCGCTCAGAATAAGAAACTACTAAAAATGACAGGTAGAGAGTACGGACTGGATTTCTACTCACCTGCCTTTCTTTTTTCAACTGATACTCACCAGTGAGGGGGTTTGAAACACTGGGAGTACAGTACAGACTGTGAACAAGGATTTATTTTATTGACAAAATAAACACTTAGCTTCTCTTCAGGCACCTGATTTCCATCTAGTCACATAGCTTTGTCCTTACCTACAGCTCACTTCAACCTGTTTTGCTAAGTCAGTAAGGATTCTATGACACCATTGCTTGTTTGTCAGTTCATCTTAATAACTCGGCAAGAGAGTCCAGCATAGGGCTATTAAAATGGGTAAGGGACTAGCGCATCCTCTTACATGATGAAAGGACTGTTCAGACTTGTGGAGAGAAGGCTTAGGGGGTTCTCATCAATGTGTGCAAATACCTGATGCGTGGCAACAAAGAAGACGCTTCTCAGTACAGTACACTGAAAAGAGGCAATGATGAGCACAAATTAAGAACAGGAAATTCCATATGAACACAGGAAAACACTTTTTTTTTTTTTTTTTTTTTTTTTTTTTTAAACTGTGAGGCTGGTGAAACAAGGAAACTGACTGCTGAGAGGTTATGGAGTGTTCACCATGAGGGGCTTTCAAAACCCAGCTGGACAGGGTCCTGGGCAACCTGCTGTAGCTGATCCAGCCTGAGTAGCAGAGTTTAGAGTGGATGATCTCAAGAGGCCCCTACCAACTGCAGTAATTCTGTAATTCTGTAATAAACTCTTGACCAAATTCAGCCACATTTGCAGGAATACTAGCTGTCATTAAGTTCCTAAAACTTTTTGAAAATAAGTTACAGGACAGAGGGACAGTGAACACCTCTTATGCTACTGCAGGGGAGAGAAGCTGCATTCTATACTTCCTCAGCAGCAACAGCCAGATTCCTAATTAGGGTACAAGTTTATTAGTATGGTTTTATCAGCCCTTGCATGGCTGCAAACTGGAATTATAGACACATTTATTTGCCGGACTAGTGAGCTTCTTCTGCCTTCAAAAAAACAGTCCTCTGTCCTGTATTGCAGCAGTGGGTATTGGAGGGATGTGGGATTGTTGCAGGGGGAAGCATCTCAGTGAGAGGACTCTGAAAGACGGTGGAATCAGAAAGGTGAAAGGTGCACAAGCAGTGATACTGCTGGCATATGAGGAGCTGAGGTTACCTCAGGACACTACTTCATGTAAAATCAAGCTTTAGACACTCTAACAAGTCATAGTGTGAATTGTCTGATGAACAGAGTTTGAACTATTACAGCACTGAATGATGTTTGTATATTACAGAGCACTCTTCTATGCCCTGTAGAAGCAGAGTAGAGAGCATTACCATGATGCAGTGCCCAGGCTACTCCATTCTTCTTCTATAAGAAGCAATTCATCCACATGGAATACCATACTACAGCAGCTATTCTTCTTCCAGCCTGATGCATCACTACATAATGCTGCCTCTTTCTTCAAATATTCTCTCTTTGCACACAGATTTAGGAGTCAGCTTGTATTTGCCAAGGATTCAGCAGGAGTATGGACCGAAAACTTGGAGAGCAAATGGACTATCCCAGAGAGGAAAGAGTCAATCCTATGTATTTGTTAGGAGTGGAGGAGGAGAACACCTGAAGGCATCTGCTCTTATTTTGTTGATGTTGTTGTTGTTATAATGACTTTAACCTTCAGTTTCACTGTTGCTTTCCTTTATCAGAGGATTATACAGGAAAATAATGTGGGAACTAACTGCTCAGTCACTGTTGTTGAAGTTATTGGATCCAAGGCTGTTTTTTTATTATTTTTGTTAGCCCAGCAAAGCACTGGATGGAGATATGCTCCAGAACAGATGCTGAGTGATGAACCCAAGTCTGAGAAAGCTGATAACAAGGCAGGCAGGTTAGTTGAATTTAATAGCAGTCGTCAGTCTCTGAAAGCAACAGAAGCCTCTGAAAATAACGTTTACTCAGACAAGACAAAAGTCTGAGTAGCATTACGTGGACAACACACCTAGTACATGCATATTCTTTCATTTGTTTGTTTAGGTACTATTTGAGAATGGCATGGCGGGGGGGGGCGGGCGCCAAGGGGGAGGAGTTAGATGATCTTTAAGGTCTCTTCTAACCTGAGCCATTCTATGATTTTATGATTAATTTCTTTTTGTTGTGATTTCAGAAACTGACTGATTAATAACTTAAAGCAAGAAAGTCAACTAAAAAGAGCACAAAAGACTGCATTTGTTAGAAATATCAGTTAAGCATGATGATGATTATATGGAAGTATTAATTCAATGTACAGAGCATATTTTCAGCCTGTTGAGGTCTCGGCTGATTCTCAGTGTCCGATCTGACTCTAGAGCCAATTACTTTCTCATCTTTACATTGGTCTGGAGCTTAACTCCTGGATAGCATCCCAGTGTGCTAGTAGGATTTCTTTTAGCAGGAGGATTTCTGGGAATTCCTTTGAGTGTCCTTTACTAGGGGACTGCATTTCAAGGCAAGAATTGAATTTTACTTCAGTATACTTATAATTGTTCTCTGTTGGTTATTTGCACATTGACATAATAGTAACACTCAGATATTCTTGAGCCACAGAAAATAGGAAAAGACCTGAATAACAATCACCTAAAAATGGTCTAGTTGTGAAGAGAAATATAGCAGTCCCTTTAAAATTATTCTGGAATAACTTAAAGGATTGTTTCATGAAACACAATAGTAATAATCCACAGATACACAATCAAAAATGCTGTTGCTTAGTCATTTTTCTGCGGATCAGACAAAGTGCTGAGAGCTAAGAGATGAGTTTTTTCTTGTTTGTTTTATTTTGTTTTTAATTATATTTGGAAATACCAATACATGTACTTTTGGCATTTGGAGCACTTTGACATTCCTGACTGGAAATAACTTCTTTTATAATGTTTACCTAAGCTTTATGGGTCTTGTATTTTGGATGTGTGTCCACATTTTCCACTCTGGGATAGAAATTCAACCTTCACACTGCTTCTCAGAAAGGAGAAGAGTCCTAATATGCCCCCTGGCTCTTCAACAGAGGATGGTTCAAGAGATGCTCATCTGTAGAGGAAAAAGATGAGATAAAACTTCTCATCTAACTCTAGGTATAAGCTTTAATAGCAGCAGAATCTTTGAGGTACATGTAATATCTGATGTGTCTGTTTACATGTATATGTATAAGTAATTTTTATTTTTATTTATGTTTATATTGCACCTATCACCATATTGATAAACACTCTTTGTAACTACTCTGATGGCAGGGGTAAGAATAGGAGCTGGCCTGTTAATACCTCAACGCTTTTGTTTCCAACCAATTAAAAAAAAAAAAAAAAAAAAAAAAAAAGCCACAGGACTTCACTGCCAGCCTGGCTGGCTGGCTGGTGTTTAATAGTGCTACTCCATCAGGGCTAGAGGGAGACCTATTGTGAATGGCAACGGTTTGCACCGTGACTTCTCCAACTGTGCTGCAGAACACAGCAGGCATCACAGACAGGCAGTGGGCTGTGAAGGCCCAGACCTGTTACCAGTCAAAACGTCTCAGTAGCAGGTAGCATCTATTAGGAGAGAGAAAGCTAATTTTGCACTCAAAGCTCTCTCTCTCTTTGCTTAAGGCTCTGTCAGTGAACCTTCTGGATTCTTCTCATGTTTCAGTAGATCACCAGACAGAAATAAATGTCAGATATAAACATATACTCTCAGTTTTGGTGTGTGTGTGTGTTTACAATGGATAAAGGAAAGCGAGAATGGAAGAAGAAATTTTACATTTCTGGTTCTGCAAACAACAGTTTTGACCACATGCAGTAAGTCACTGGACCTTTTCAGTAATCTTATGTCTCATCTTCTATGTGTATAAACCTGTTTTTCCTTGCTTTTAAAAAAAACTAAATACTATTTTATTTAAAACATACTCTACACTAAATAGAATGAGCTTCACTGTTTCCACTCACCTGTAGCAATTTAAAATGAGTAAAAAAGGTAAGAAAGGCCAAAGTATGTACACAACAGCCTAGAGAATATAAAATGATTGTGAAGATACTAAGAATGTAACATGCAGTCATCAGACACCTTTTAAAATCATTACATTTACAGTCTTTATCAACAAAGAAAGTCAGTGTATATGATTCAGCAGGCATTATATAAATGGCATTTCTTCAGGTACCGCCCAGTACAAGTGTGCACAAAATCTGACCAATAAAAGCATAGTCCAGGTTTGATCTAGGCATAAATTACTACTGTATTCAAGGAGACATGTTTCCTGTTTATCTAAAACCATCAGAGACCATTAAGATTTGAGCACTGTCTCTTTTAGAGCAGACCCTTTCTGTTCCATCTTTGCCATTTTATGTTTCCATAACATTTTACTTTAAATACATTTTGGTCTCCAGAAAATAATTATTCTTTTTCCTAGAGATCACAGCCTCTCTACTGTGCTGCCTAGCTATCTGCACACTTGGATAGCACCATTATAATCTAAGTGCCATAAAGGGACAACTAAACTGAAAGTGGAAATTACACTTTCCATGGCAATGCTCCTTTGAGAAGCAGTCTTTTGTATTGCTAATCAGGTTTCTTAAGGCTTAGAGAATGAATTTAAATCAGTTCACATACCTTTAAAGTGCAGTTATTCATGAACAGTTACCCAAAGATCCAGATGCAGTCAAGTGCATGTGACCCATATGGTGGAATTTTGTATAGAGCACACCATCATTGCATGCCAACTCATTGGCAGATATGACCTAGAAAATGGAGATGTGGTGGATGAATTGGCTGGCCAACTCCAGCGGTATGAAGAAAGTTTCTCTTGTTCCTTACAGGTCTGCATTTTGTCTGTGGTGAAACTAGTATAGCAGGTTAAAGAGAGAGAGACTAAGTCTTTTCCCCCTCTTCTACAAACCACTGTCTCAGCTATTAGAAGTAAGCATTCCTCTGTCCAAAAGCGAGGACATAGTGGGTACACACCACAGGCCACCCTCTAGTATTATCTGCAGGACCACAGGGAGGACATGAGGAAGTGAAATGGAAAATCCACCTTGACCTTACCATGTAAACCCACGACTGGGCTGGGCGTCAGTTGGCAGGTGGTAAGCAATTGCATTGTGCACCACATGATTTATATATAATATAAATAATATATATATTATAATAAGTATGTATATATATACAGAAACATCTACATGACTTAGGGATATATTTGTGTTGAGCTGCAAAAGATAAAAGGAGTATAAGAATGCATAAACCAAGTAAAGAAAGGTAAGGCTTACCAGTCTGCTGTTAAAGGATGCAGGAGAAAACCCAGCTAACTAATGTCAGTGTAAGCAGATCTTCAATATTGTGCAAGATTTTTTCATGGTCAGAGTTACTGATAATCATTTATATGCTTACATTTTTGCTGTAGTAAGTAATCAAAAGGCACTACTATTCCAATAAGTACTGACAGTCATTTAAAATAATCTAATCAATAGCACAGTACTACTATAAGCAGGATTCAGCAAAATAGGACATCTTGCATCTGTGCTATGGAAAAGAACACACATCAGCAAAATATTGACTGTCATAGAATTCTCAAATACAAACAAGCTCCAACAGTGTTTGAAGGCTGAGTCTGAAATTATAGAATAAAAATAACAAATACATTATGGAAAAGGAGATTTTTTTTCTAGTTTTTTTTTTAAGGGTGGGGTTGTGCATTTGCTTCTGCTGTGTGGCTGGTAAAAGAACAGAATTTTTTTCTTGATTAAGAGCCTTTAAAGCATAGTGTAGGGTTTTTGTAATATTTTGTCATATTTCTGCAAGCTATTTTTTCATTTTATTTTAAGCTTTGAATTTTATATAGAGGTTAATTTTAGCCCTCACAGGGTAAGTTTTGCTCTCTTGTGAACCACCTTAAGCATTTTATAGTAATTAGGATCATGGCCACACCCTCCAGCCACTAAATCTCAGGCCCTGTTGCTTGGCTGCTGTGACCCAACCTTTCTTCTGGAGTCCTAGTGTCTTGCCCAGGCCAGTGGACGTGGCTGCATCCTTTCCCTCAGCCAGCAGTGAAGCTGAGCACCTCTCCCAGAGACTTTCACCTCCCTTGATCTGCTGGCAACAGTTCTCCAGTTCAGTAAAGAATACTGTTAGCGTTCTTTGTAGCAAGGGCGCATTGCTAGTCCATGTTCTACTTGGTGTCAATGAGAAGCCCCTTTTCTGCAAAACTCCGTTGCAACTGGGCAGCGCCAGCATGTCCTGGTGCCTGGGGCTGTTCTTCTGAGATCTGCCTTTCCCCTCAATGAACTCCATGCTGTTCCCATCTGGGCAGGGCATAACCATGGCTTGCTGCAGAGAAAAGCAGCACCAGGCCATGACTGCAGACTGGGGGTATCTGGGCACCGCCAGTGCCAGGATGTGTCCAGCAGGGCAGGCTGGCAGGAGGGCAGAATCCCAAGGCCCCCCGGGGCAAAAGAGGGGTGATGAGCAGGAGCCTAGGCCATGGGCGATGGGGATGGGACACAGGCTGGCCTTCTGGTAATCTCACACACATCTGGGGCTACCACAATACCACTGTCCACTGCAGCCACCACATCACTTGCAGACCTGCAGCTGGGCAGCATGTGCTTTCAGGGGCAGCAGAGCAGTGGTGCCAGGCACCTGGGGAAAGAAGCACTGAGATGAACACCCTGGCAATAGGCGGCGTTACCCTCTCCCACCAGACCAAACCCATCAGACTCTGGGTGCAGCGTGCATGTGAGGAGGCCGTGGACACAGCAGCAGGAAGAGGAGGGGATGGCCAGAGGGGTGGGGATAACAATGACCACCAACGGTGGCATCTGTCATCACCCACCAGGAAGAGAGAGCTCCCA
>CM021729.1:47785627-47823040 GCA_011074415.1 Stictonetta naevosa
GGCTGCCCATAGGAGCCATGGGTACCTGTGATTCAGAGGCATCTGGCTGCTAGGGGCTGGGGGAGTCCAGGTGTGTGGGAGCTCTCTCTTCCTGGCGGGTGATGACAGATGCTACCATGGGTGATCTTACAACAAGCTCTTCAGAGCAGTCATCTGCCAGCACTGAGTGCAAGATGGACGGTACCCTTTTCTTGCAGAGAGGGCACTTGGGCTGTGCATACATGGCTGGATGCAGCCAAAGCAGAACTGGTGGAGGCACAGCACCACATAGCTGGTGTTGATGTGGGTGTCCAGACAAATTGTCCACACAATGTCTAGTGTGACAGCCACAGCAGTCACAATAGAAAAAGAAGAGAGGCCATGGTCACTTACTGACCCTGGGAGGGGAAGAACAAGTGTCGAGGCACCCAGGAAGCAAACCCTCCCAGCTGCCCAAGACTGCTCATGTCTGCTGCTGTGAGCACACCTCCTGGATGCCCCAGCTGCCTGAGCCAGGCAGGGCCAGGGAAGAAGCTACGATGGCTCCCAGAGCATGACACCAGCACCAAGGTGATCCTTGCTCCTCACTCTGGACTTCGTGTAAATGCTCAGCCAGAGTGCAGGCACAAGCCAGCTAGATGAGACTGCTGCCAGATATAAGAAGCGAGGGCCATATGATCACAAGCCTCGGGGATGCCACTGTCCCTCAGTGGTAGATATCACAATAGTCTCTCCTTGCCTATGGCACAGACTCTTACAGCATTCTGGTCATTGCACATGCATCTGTGGCTGTGCAATGTCACTGTCCACTGCAGCCAACACATCACTTGTGCTCAACACTAGTGTTTCCAGCTAGAAAGTGAGGCTGGAAAATCTTCTTCCCAGGGTCCCATCCAGTTGCCCTTGCCATGGCTCACGTCTTCAGGCCAATGCAGCAAGGTGGTGCAATTGTGCCCTTGCCTCAAAGAAAGCCAAGGATCTCCGGGGCTGCAGTAGCATGGAGGGAACTGAAGGCACCCGTCTGCCACAGAGAGTCCTGTCCAAGTGGGGGAGAAGAAATGCCAGCACCAAGGCTAGATCCTGAAGAGTGTGCAGAAAACCTGTGCTGGAGGGTGACAGCACAAACACCTTTCTCTTTTCCCTGAGCAAACACCATGCTTTTCTCTTTGCCCTGAGCAAACACCATGTGGCCTGGCCTTCTGCTCTCTCCGTGCCTCCTTTGCCAGAGCTGAGCACCATGGGACACAGCCTGTGGGTCTTGTCAGGCCTCCTGGTCCCTATGCAAGTCCCTAGAGGGCACAGGAGTCAGCCCCATGCGGACAAATCAGTGCACAGAGGTGCTGCGAGAGCAGAGGGCCCAGTCCCACGGTCCCTCTCACCTGAGGGCACTGAGGTGCTGCAAGACCACATGTCCTGTCCCTGTGGCACTTGGACCAGGGCACAGGGGTCCTGCACTGCCAGCAGGACAGGCGCCATAGCCCTCAAAGCCAGGCAAAGAGGTCCCACGGGACAGGCCTCAGGCTGATCAAGCGAGGGAAAGGAAGCCCTCAAAGACCAGTGGGCTGGAAAGGCTTACAGGATTTGAACGGTGGCTTAGAAGCCCTGCAAAAGCAGAGAACTGGGTGCCATGGTGCTTGAGTCAGGGAAAAGTGGCCCTGCAAAGCCGTAGTACCAGGACCTATGGCACTCACCTGATGGGAAAATCCCCTGAAGGACTGGAGGCCCAGCCACCACGGTGCTCTGCTTTAGGGAAAGAGTGCCTGCAAGAGCAAAAGACCAAGTGCCACAGTGCTCAAGTGAGGGGAAGAGGTCCAGCAAGACCACTCAGCTGGTCTCAAGAATGCTGAAATCAGAGCAGAGATGTCCTTCATATCCCTGGGGCCATGGCCCATGGTGCTCAAATTAGGGGAAAGGAACACTCCAAGAGCAGAGGGCCTAGCTTCATGGCACTGTGCTCTGAGGAAAGATGCCCTCAGACAGCACAGGTCCAAGCCCCAGAGCATGATATCCAGGTCAAAAGGCTGTGCAAGAGCAGTGACTGCTTGAAGAAATTGCAGCCAGCTTCCCCCATGGTGTCACCGGAGAACACAGTCACTTTACCATGCAGCTTCTAGTGGTCAGTTCTTGCTGGCCTTTGGGCTGGGCTGGATGTAGTGACTGGGGGCTGAGTGGGACTCAGCAATCCATGGTCAATGTCCTTTTTTGCAAACACCTTGCAGCTGGGTGGCCTCCAGAACATTCTGGGGCAAGGGGATGTTTCTCCCAGGGTGCAGGACTTTGTATTTGACCAATACATTTATTTTAAGAAAGAGTCCATTCTTCACAACACAATAGTTATGTGGGCACTCCTAGCAAATTGTTGGATTCAGTGACCTTTGGAGGCCCTTCCAGCCAGTAGATGCTGTGACTTTATGGCTAGGGAGGTGTATGCATTTTGCTCTCATTCTGTCAATGCCTGTACATCTTTGTGTGGTGTGCACTAACCACTGAGATATCCCCATTAGCTGTCATCAGCCTTCTCTCCAGGTCATGTAATTTCTCCATATATTCAGACTTCAGTGCTTTATTTAGTATCTGTAAACAAATTCCTCTTACTGTTATTGTCTTATGCTTTGGGGCTTGCCAAATGTCAGAGTGAAGAAAAGACTGTCTGACTATGACTGTCCCCTAGTGATGCCTAAAACTAGCCAGCCCAGCCTTTCCTGAGCCTGCAAGGAAATGTACGGAGACACCTGTAGCAGGAAAATTTCCCAAGAATAGCATGTCCCAGCAAGAGCTCTCCTGAGGGTGGGGCTAAGGATTGTCCTTAAAACACTTTCATGCCATCACAAAGATATTTCCAGCAGTGACTTTTGACTCTACAACATCAATGGAAAAGTACCACTGTGTCCTCCATTGGTCTCCTGACAAAACCTCTTATGCAGCCAGGGATGAGAAACAAAGAGGAAGAGAAGGGACAGTGAAGAGTCTGAGGATGTAAATAGCTTCATTGAGTTTGGAAAGATGCTTTCTCTTCATGGACAGTTCATCTGTTTCCCAGGAGGAAAAGCAGACCAGTGTCTGATATACAGTCATGGCTAGACTCTACTCTTACTCTGATGGAATTTGCAACCAGGAAAAGATATAAGCCTGGAAATCCAGGAAGTTCTCATGTACCTAGGTAGAGGCAGAATGTGAGATTGTCTCTTAAATCTAGTGAAAAGATGTTGAGCATCTGTAGAAAGCCCTGGGCAGGATGTCTGCTCTTTAGCAGTGCTTGTTTAACAGCCCAAAATAAATGGTTGGCCAGTACACAAGAGGTTGCATTTATGGCAGTGGCGTTGTAAAGACTCTTGCAGGACAATAACCAAAGCTCTGAAGAAAGCTCTGAAGATGTAGTGTTCAAGTTTTGGGGTTGTTGTGGTTGGTTTAACCTGGCTGGCAACTAAACACCACACAGCCGTTCGCTCACCCTCCCCCCTCCCTCTCTGGGATGGGGGAGAGAAACGAGAAAAAAACTGAAGCCTATGGGTTGAGATAGAAACAGTTTATTAGGACAGAAAATAAAATAATAATAATAATAATAATAATAACAATATGTACAAAACAAGTGACGCACAATGCAATTGCTCACCACCCACTGATCGATGCCCAGCCTATCCCCAAGCAGCTGCCTCCTCCCACCCCGGCTAGCCACCCCTATATATTGTTGAGCATGCCGTCAGATGGTATGGAATACCCCTTTGGCCAGTTTGGGTCAGCTGTCCTGGGTATGTCCCCTCCCAGCTCCTGCTGAACCCCCAGCCTGCCCGCTGGCAGGACAGAGCGAGAAGCTGAAAAGTCCTTGAGTTAGTGTAAGCATTGCTCTACGACAATTAAAACATCAGTGTATTAACAACATTATTCTCATCCTAAATCCAAAACATAGCACCCTACCAGCTACTGGGAGGAAAATTAACTCTATCCTAACTAAAACCAGGATATGGGTAGAGTTTGTGCTGGGATCCTCTTGTTCTGAGCAGCCACACAGAGAAGAAAGGCAGGTTACTGCCTCCACAACATTTTAAAGAATACGAATTATATTTGATTTATTTTGATTTGAATTCATCATTTGAACTGTTCTTAAGATCTGAGCCTTTGAGATGTCCCCACTGGTAAATGGATGTTTCCAATACCCTAATGCAGCTGGCACTATGTACGACCTGGCAAGACCCACATTAAAGCTGGAATTTTGCAGGGGATAGAGCAGCTCCTGACAGGCCTGAACATTCCCTCAGGAATTGGGACAGCTGCTTTTTGGACATTCCAGTCACTTTTGTCATGCTGTGGATGAGGCTGAAGCCAAAGGTTATATGTGTGGATGGATTAATTAGTAATTCCATAACTCTAGCTGGTGCTATAGGAGAATACTTTCAGAGGAGGATATTTGATGCAGAGATGTACAAAAACTGAAACATTCATTTTAGTATGGAGAGCAAATTGAGGGCAGAAAAACAACTGATTGTTCAGAGATAATGAACTGTGCTCTGAAAAGTAGATAAAGTAGAATAAACAAAATAATCTGATATATTCTTAATAATAATCTGTAGGATTTGCTAGAAGTTCTTCTGACATGAATCACATTACACATTCCCAGGACAGAGTACACTTTGCCCAAAAGGGGAGGACTCAACTCACAAATGTAATGAAAATAAATAAATAATTAAAAAGCACAGAATCAAACACTAGCCTTGGTGGTGAAAAGGGAATGAGGGAGCACATTGTGTTTTTAGGAAATGGTTAAACAGGCACCTTCAAGCAAAGAATTTTGATAAGGTAAAAAAAAACAGTAAAGAAAATTTTGCAATGGTATGGAGGAGTCTTCAAATGCATCGTGTCAAGCAATGAGATAGGTAGCAGTATGCAAGAAAATTGCTGCCACAGAAACTCCAAATCAAGAAAGTCTTGCAGATTACAATTGGAAAAGAAGCAGCATGAAGTGTGAGTCAGAAAGACTTTTTAGTGCTACTCATGAAGAAGCTGATGGCATGCACTTTGAAGAGTATGCTGGGGAGGAGCAATACATAAATCAGTGCTGGAGAGTGTGCCACTAAGGATTAGATGCTCTGCAAGACGAAAAGTGTTGTGAAGACACACATACTTAGCAAAATGGCATGGATAATAAGACCTGATTAAAAAGGGATGTAATTTGAACAGTGTGTGTGAACAGGAAACACAAAACTCTGCTGAGAATCCCTAGGTGTTGAGAGGCCCCATAGCGATAATACTAATGAGAAAGATGACCATTAGCTGGATTAAACAGCGACTGAGGAATCACAAAAAGACTTGACACAAACAAGGAGTCAGCTTAAAAATAAGTAGGAAAGAAACATGATACTTTGTGATGGCAGGGAAGGAAAGCAGTAAAGAGAGAAGCAGTCATGTCATTTGGCAGTGCCAGAAGTGGAACATTTGGCACCCTCTACCCTGATGAAGCATCCTCCCCATCAATGCCACAAGCAGCTCACCCTGAAGCTTGTGGGACTGCCAGATGGGGTGTGACATGGAGCCAGCCCAGGGGGTATTCCCACCTGCATGGGCAGGCACACATTGCAGGGAGCATCCTGGGAGCACCTAAAGCTCAAATACTGACACTTGTTCTCTGTGCAGACCCGTATGGAGGAAAGGTTCACTGCATGTCCCTCAAACATCTCTGGGTCTAGGGAAAGAGGAAGACAAAAGAGGTGTCAATGTGGTGCCAGGAATGTTCAGCTGCACACCACAGCACAGAGATAGTGGGAGGAAAGAGTATTTCTGCCTTGTACTTTAATAGCTAGTACCCCTGCCTTTGTTGGCTCTGTTCATAAGAGAAGCTATGGTCATGGCGAGACTGGATGAAACACAGAGAGCTGTTTTTTTTGTTGTTGTTGTTGATGATGGTGTTTTTTTTGTTTGTTTGTTTTAATTCAAATTGATTTCAAATTTGAGATTTTTTTTCAATTTTTATTTTTATTTTTTTCGGCAGCAGAACTCTTCTGAGAAGGAAAACAGGAGTAATTATGGGATGAAGACAGAGGGCTGCTTATGGTGGTACTGCTGCTGAGACATAGGTTTGGCAAAGCACACCCTGCAGTCTTTCAGGAGAATAGTGAAGGTATCCTTGAATGTACTATTGAGGACAAGAATCTCTGGAGAAGGGGGGGAAATAGAAAAGTAGGCCCCAAGAGCAAGACAAAGGCAGATGCAAATGTAGATATGTTATGTTCATTTTTAACCTTGTAGTTGCCTCGTCAGGGTGGATCTTTATCTTTTCTGGAATTCTCAGGTTGTCCGTACAGATACACAACTCATTGACATTTCCCTTCTGGCTGCACTCATTTACACACTTAAAAATGACTTGAGATTCCTGTTGTGTGTGCAACAGGTAGGAATGATTAGAAACCAGAACAGTTTGGTAGATACTTCAGTTTTAGCTGCTCCAGTACATCACATTGTTCCACTGCTTTTGTTCTGATCTCTGTTCAGGCACAGACCTCTGCCCTGTCTAAAGAAATGTAAGATTTCCTCAAAGATCCCATGTTCACCTAGTCCACACACATGTTAATCTCACTAAGACAGAAACATAAGGGTCCTGGATATAGAGCAGGGGAGCAGTGTAAAGAGAAAGGAGCAGCAGAGATGGAGCTTTATACAACCTCCATTCCCCATCCCCTTGTGCCACTCAGGGTGGGGGGAGATGAGGTAGAAGACTCAGGAATGAAGTTGAACCTGAGAAGAAGTGGGAGTGGGAAGATGGAGTATCATCATCATCATCATCATCAATCTTCATCATCATCAATTATTTATTATCACTTTTCTACTCTTTTGTTAATTTGCAATAAATTAAATTATTTTTCCACAAGCCAATTCTGTTTTGCCTGTGACTGTAACTGGTGAGTGATATCCCTGTCCTTATCTTGACCTAAAAGCTTTTTCACTGCATTTTTCCCTTCCTGCCTTGCTCAGGAGGGGGAACATGAGAGTGTCTTGGTAAACACCAGGTGGCAAGCCAAGGATAACCCACAACACATGCCTTCCTGAAGGTGGCCACAGGGCTAAGCACACGGTGCACTGCTGTTGCTCCATGTGAGATCCCAGGCCTGTGCCGGCAGTGAGCAGGCTGTGAGTGCTGCTGCTGCTCGCAGGCAGAGCTCTGTGCTGCCATTGTGTGCTCCCTGACACTCGTTGGGCATTCAGGCTGAGCAAGCTGCCTCAATAGGGATCTGGGACCCATTCTGTAAAGGGGTTATGCCTGGCATTCCTCACTGAAGAATGTTGTACATTGCATACACTCAGCTCCCAGAGTGCTGAGACCATCCACAGCCACACCACTGGGCCTGCTGACAGTGCTGACCCAGTGCAAAGTCTTTGTGAAGGAGAGACAAAATAGATATATTTCCAGGAAATCATAGCCAAAAGTACTAGTAAGCTCCTATAGAAAAGGAATACCTTGCCAGAAGGATATTGATAATATGTACATTAAAACTAAATACAATGTATTAATAAACAGTTTTATCCAACTTCAAGATTTCTGATGTAAACATGGTATGGATTTTTTTTGTTGTAAACCACCTTATGATCAGAAACTTCAGAAACTCCCTCCCCTTCCTCCACTGAGTCTTGTTCAGAGACACTCTGTCATTTCCCTTGCCCTTGGGCAAGAGGCTTTAATGTATCCCAGTTCTCACTTCTAAGAAGATATACTCATCTGGATAATATGCAAATTGTAAGGGGAAAGACAGAGAAACAAATGAAGGACTGATGGAACTGCAGAAAAGCTATTAGTTCTCCTAACAAACATTTTGAAAGTGATAAATAGAAAATTTTACCTTTACTGACTCCTGTGGCTTAATTGCCTCTTTTGAAGCTGAGTCACTTGCCTTGACACCCCTGTTCTACTTTTAGTCACTACTTGTCATCATAGAATTACAGAATGGTTTGGGTTGGAAGGGACCTTAAAGATCTTCCAGTTCCAACCCCCTGCCATGGGCAGGGATGCCACCCACTAGGTCAGGTTGCTCAAAGCCCCATCCAGGCTGGTCTTGAACACCTTCAGGGATGGGGCATCCACAGCTTCTCTAGGCAATCTGTTCCAGTGACTCACCTCCCTCTGAGTGAAGAATTCCCTCCTAACATCTAATCTAAATCTCCTCTCTTTTGGTTTAAAACTGTTCCCCCTTGTCCTATCACCATCCGCCTGTGTAATAAGTTTCTCTCTATCTTTTTTAAAAACTTCTTTTAAGTACTGAGAAGGCTGCAATAAGGTCTCCCTGGAGCCTTCTCTTCTCCAGGATGAACATTCCCAGCTTTCTCAGCCTGTCTCCATAGAAGTGCTCCATCTCTCTGATCATCCTCACAGACCTACTTTAACAGGTCCACATCTTTCTTGTGTTGAGAGCCCCAGACCTGGATGCAGCACTCCAAGTAGGGCCTCATGAAAGCAGACACTCCTCCATCCATGTAACACCAGCCACACTTGAAATGCCTATGAAGTGCAAAAGTTAGGACAGAGGAGGACACTCGCTCTGCCTGCTGGCAGACATGCCAGTTGGGCAGCCTTGCCTGTTCATAGGGCTATGTAGTAGCAGTAGTGAGACAGTTTTTTTGAATCATTACATGGAAAAATATAAAAAGAAAAAGAAAAAAAAAAAAGCAAGAACTCTCCAAAATCACATGGGGATGGATGGATCACTATGCATTTTACTCATGCTAATACCGGGAAGGCATTCCTTGCATGGTGACCTGCTGAGCAATCCCAACACTGGTAATACAAGAGGAAGAAAAAGGATGTTTTTATATTCTAAGAGAGACATCCTACCCTATTCATCCAGCTGAGACTCCAGAAGCTTATTTGGCTTCTAGTATAGCCTTAGACAAAGCCAAATCTCTCTCCTCCCAAACTCATAATTGACCTTAAAGTTACTTAGTGGGGGTGGGTGTTGTAAATTTGCAACACATCCCTTCCTAAGGAAGCTGGAGGGTGTTTCCTGAAGGTGGCATGTGTCTGTGGTTTATTTTAACACTTACAGTATTTTGCCACAACTCGGTATTTACAATTCACCTACAGGACTTATTGCAGCTCAGAGCAGTGAGTTGTCAAGAAGCTTTACTCTCAGTTACTCTCAGCTGACTGAATTCACTCATATTGATCCTGGGCTTCCTCATCTGTTTGTTTTCAGTAACTCTACATTTTTTTACAGAAGGCCAAGAGTTTAATAAGCAGCATTTGACAATACACATTCCAGGATCAACCATTGTGAAGTGAGAGGTCTTACTTGTGCATAATGATATCACACCTGGTTCTTGAGTATTTACAGGTTGGAGATGTAAACCCAAATCTTCTAGGATCTCTTTTACCAGGATTAGCACCATGTATTAATAGGGTGTCCCCTGAGACAAACTGAAGTGGGTGCAAACATGATGATAGGCCAAGGCACCATGTTCTCCCTGGGGTAACCACAGCCTTTAATGCTGCTCCATTAAATTATGCTAATTGAGCTGCCACCAGTCCCCTGGGCTGCTCTCTAATTCTGATTCCTCCACTCTCTCAGAATAACAGTGATCAACTCATATGGCTAAAAAGGAGCCAGATTCAAAGTGGCTTACTGGCTTCTTATTTACATGCAATTAGCTGCCAATGAACTTGTTCTTCCAGTCTTAAGAGACTGTGCTGTGGCCTGGGAAGGTAGACAGGCAGGTCTTGCTTTAACTCATGTCCCAGAGTACTCTCAGAGGAGATCAGTACCTGGTGCAAAGCAGAAACAGAAAAGGCAGCTGCAATTGCTCTCCCTGGCAGGAAGAATAAAGTGAGCCAGGGCTAGTTACCCCAAGCCACAGTGGGAGAGGAAAACACAGCCCATAAGCATTATTTCTTTCCCAGGTTTAGAGCAACATCTTCACACTGTGCTTCAGCACATCTGCCTCCACTTCTGAAAACAAAAGTTTGGAGATGTTGCCTGCCTGCCAGCTCTGAGGGGGTAGGAAAGACCCTTCGTGTGTTAGAGGAGCTGCAAATACAGGCTTCTGGTCTCTGGGGCAGGCAGTGAGGTGATGAGCCCCAGGGACTGGACAGAGAGGTCTGTGGCACAGCAGATGCAGCTTAGGTGCTCCCAAAGAGGCACGCAGCTTAGGAAACACAGGTAGAAGAGAAGGGCTCCTTGCAAGATGGCAACTGTGCTCGCTGACCTTTACCAACAAGCAGATGCTCACCATGGGAATTTAAGAACTCTGTGATGGGAGTGTTGAAAAGAGTGATCAATCTGTCCAATGTCAAACTTCTTAACTAAACTTATACATGCTATCTCTTGAAATCACTTCCTGCCCTGTGGGTCTGTACCACTCTGGTGCTCATGGAGCTGTGAGTACAGACTACTGCAGAGCAAGTGCCACCTGCTTTGCACCACAGGAGGAAGCAGTAGGTTGCTCTCCTTGCCCCCTGGGCTGGCTCCACTGGTGCCCCTGGGAGCATGAGGGCTGGGAGCTGGATGATGGCCAGGATGCAGAGCTGTAGCTGCCCTCTCAGCCAACGTCGGAGGCAGCTAAGCACAACCCCAGTAGCATCATGATGTGCTTTTCTTTTGGCTCTAAGTGCAGGGCTCCCCGGGGTTTGGTAAGCCGCATAGAGGCCTGACACCCACCACCCCTTGGAGCAGAAACTCTGTAGGGGCTTTGTATCAGTGCTGCCGGTGGGTGGGGCTTGCCAGGAGGCAGAAACCCTCAAAGCAGCTCTGTGGGCAGTGGATGGCTTTGGTCCTGGATCCCTGTGCTGAGCACAGATGGGGCGCAGGGAAAGATTTGTCTCTCTATAACCATCTCAAAGGAGGTCCTAGTGATGTGGGGGTCAGTCTTTCCTCCCAAGCAACAAGTGATGAGAGGAATTGGCCTGAAGTTGCACCAGGGGAGGTTCCAGTTGGATTTTAGGAAAAAATTCTTCACCAAAAGGGTTGTGAGGTATTGGAACAGACTGCCCAGGGAAATAGTTAAGTCACCATCCCTGGAGATATTCAAAAGACGTGTAGATGTAGTGCTTAGGGACATGGTTTAGTGGTAGACTTGGTAGTGCTAGGTTAACAGTTGGACTTGATGATCTTGGAGGTCTTTTCCAGCCTAAGTGAATCCATGATTTGTAATTGGAGCTGGCTGTATGCACCAGTGCCCACACACTCAGTCCATGGACGCCCACATTCACAGCCCCCTGAGCGCCAGCATTGGTCCCCTGCCCACCTGATATCCGCAGTCTGACTCTGGTAGCCAGCAGCCAGCCCACTCACCCTGGTCCCCAGGAGCTGTCACCAAGTCCCTGCTGCTCCCACACACACAGGACAGAGACTGAGATCACGCAGAGAGGTTGCTGAGAGAGGATTTAATGGGGAGACAAGACAGGCTGTGGCAATCAGGTGCAGGGCTCGGTCAGAAAAACACACTGACCAGCTACAGCTCACGCGCAACCGGTCCCTTTCCTACCCTTTCTGTCTGTTCCCCATTCTGCCCCCTGGCCCTTTCCCCTGCCCATCGCCTCATCACCTGGCACAGTCCCACTGACCCCCTCCGACATCCTGGACCGTCAGGTCTGCATGCTTGTCAGTCACTAAGTCCCAGTTCACGTGCAGTTTCTTGGCAGTCCATTGGTTAGTGTGAGCGACCGTCTTGTCTTTATTGCCATTACGTTTGTTCGCCATGTTTGTGTCTCTGTGTATTTTATTGCTTCCCCCTTTTCCTCAGTGCCCACTTGAGAAGGTCTTCAATCAGATAACCGTAATGGAAGAAACATTCTCACACTCCACGTATCCTTACCAGCAGTGCGACTGACTGGGCTTGGTCCTGGTTAATACCTCTGTTACTTGTCGGTCAGGTTTGTGTCTGTCTGTGTTCTTGTTATGGCTTCCTCCTTTTCTTAATATCCCCTTTTGTGTAGAGAAAGTCCTTGAACAGACACCCTTAAAGGAGCAGACACTCTCTCCTTCCGCATATCTTTACAATTAGCATGTAATTGAAAAATACTATCACAACTGTGTTACAAAGGAATATGGAATAGAATATAGCAGAAAAAAATGAAAAAAAAAAAAATCTTTATTTTACATTTGTACAAATTAAAAAAAAAAAACAAAAAAACAATCCCCAATAGCTATACTTGAAATAATATTAAAGTGTCAGACATGACAATCCTGACAGAATACATATCAATACTTTAAACCACAGAAATTGTATTACATATGCTCAGTAGCAATAGTACTGTGCAGGAATGATGCTCTCTGTAAACGCTCTTCCTCTGTTTTATCTACATTTAGAAGAATTGTGCTTTTCCCTACACAAAGTAACAGTGCTCTTAAAAATAAATAATGTGCAATTTCAGAGTCATATCCTGAAATATGCTAATCTAGATCCCCATCTAAATCCTGGACATGTCTCACCCAGGAAAGTCACTGAAAGGAGTGCTCAGCACTTTTCCAGATCAAACACTAATAAAAGGTACTGAACCTACAGCTCTTTTTCTTCAAAATGCAATTAATTAAAAAAGAAAAGAAAAGAAAAGAAAAAAGGTGCTGTTCTCAAGTATGTCTTGATTTTATTGTTTAACAAAAGAATGGTACAGTTTTTATTAGACATCAGATTGTGTAAACTGGCCAAAGTTTGAAAGGCTCAGTAAATCTTGTGTCTGGAGAGTAGCTCAGAGCTGTGGGAGAAAGAACTGTCCCAAAGCTGAAAACTTAACAATCAAAGGTATTTATCTATTATTTTTATGAAGTATAAGAGAAAAACTCTCTGCCACAGAAATATTAACATAGCGATTTGAAAAATATACACTGTCTGCTGTCCTGATATAGCTCCCGGTTCTTATTTTTATCATACTTTTAGGAACCATAGATGGCAATTGATATCACTTACGTGAGGATGAATTTGAGGAACACTCAGACCATAGGTGTTCCACAGATGATCCTCAACAGTGCAGATATTGTTACAATATTAGGGATCCTTATTTTTATCCTATCTACTTCATACTAGCTGTTGATAGTGTTGGATGATAAAAGTAATAATCATAATAAAGCCTGCTTATCTGATATGTCCTATAGGCAGCACAGGATGTATGAATGTTTATAAAAAACAGAAATCATCCAAAGCAGCTACAGAAGCTTAAGTTGGTGACTGCTGCACTGTGAAGGACCACAAGGTGAAATTTATTCTGCTGTAAAGTCCCTACTCATCTAAGGCATCCCTCTCCTTCCCCAGGTCATCTGTAGAGAAAGTGTCACACAGGGGAAGTTAACTGGTCTCTTTCAGGACCTGAGCTACCTGGATACAAATGCACAAAGACTTCCAGGGCAATATAGAGCCATGACTTCTAAGGGAAAGGTGTCAGCGGATGTTTGCAATGAGTCCACTGTTACAGCCTCCCAGCAAAGAGAGGGCTAACAGGAAAACATCTGAGCATGTCCCAGCTCAGGTCACCCTACTATAACCGATGGTCACAAAGCACCTCAAAATGGACACTTTGCAGCACACCAGACTGCATACATGCAGAAGCTTTAGGTTCCATCTGGACACACATATATTTTAATTCTTACAAGAGCAGTAGAGTAAAAAGTCTCAGCACTCGTGAAAACCTGAATGGTCAATGATCACAACTGCTACTTGCCTCAGATGATGTTCTGAAACCTACCACTCACCTCCTTACAAGTCCAACTCAGGACAAAGCTGAGGTAGGTGAGACAAGAGATGGGTTAGTGAGGAATCATATGCTTTCTGTGTGGAGAAACATCTGGGTGTCTGTTCAAGTGGATGGTGCTTCGAGAAGGATTGGAAGTGAGGGTAAAAAGCCACGAGACAGTGGCTCATGGTGCAAGAAGTGTGAAACATGAAGGTGGAAAGTCTGCAGGTTAAGGCCCAGTTTTGAGAAGGCATAGACAAACTACTGTTGCCTTGGAAGCAGGTGCTACTGTCACAGCGTGTGTCAAAGCAGCTTTGAGAAACCTTGCCCTGAGTCACCCTGTTCTATCAGACATTAATCACAAGGTGGAAATTTGGACTCCCTCGCTTGTGTATTAAAGTTGATTTCATTCACAGAGAATCAAATGTGACTCATGCAAAACAGGCTCAGGTCAAATTTTTCTTCATCTGCTGACTTGTAAAGGCAATCTTTGGAGAGGATGATATGCCAGAGGGTCATGCTGCTATCCAGAAAGACCTTGACAAGCTGGAGAAATGGGCTGACATGAACATCATGAAGTTCAACAAGAAGAACGCGAAGTCCTGTACTTGGGAAAGAACAAGCACATTGTGAAGGTGACAGAGCACTGGGACAGGTGGCCCAGGGAGTCTGTGCAGTCTCCCTCTGTTCAAAAGCCATCTGGACATGGTCCTGGGCAACCTGCACTAGGTGGCCCTGCTTGAGCAGGGTGGTTGGACCAGATGAGAACCCTTCCAACCTCTGCCATTCTGTGATTCTCTGTGACTAAAACTCGCCCTGAGGTGAAACAAACAAACAAACAAAAAAACAAAACAAAACAACAAAACAACAAAACAAAAACCACAGCAACAATAAACTGTCAGTTTGTGTTTCAGTCTACTCAAATTCCCTTTTTGGCCTAACACTACAGTGAAGAAGAAAAGATATTCTCAGAGTAAAAGGTAAAGCTTATCAGGTGCTTTCCTGAGCTTCTGTGAGACTGACATCTGTGAATTCAACAAAGGAAAGTCAGCCAATGTATATAAAATATGTTTTAAAAAATTGACAGCAGAAAAACCCTAACAGAAAGAAGAGGAATGTGCCTACCCTTAACTGAGGAAATACCCTTGTCCTAAACTACAGATTTATACAGTGTACCCAGAACACTCTGTGGTTGATCAACAAGAATTAAATACATTCTGGTCTGTACTACCTAGTACCTAGTGGTGTCTTGATTTCAGTGGTGATCATGTTATGACAACATTCCAAACATTAACATACAGCTGAAGTAAACTGTCCTGAGTAGGAGAGACAGGTGAATAAGAAAAGATGCTACTGTGTCCTCGGTACAGCGTAATGACTTTCTGCTTCCCATCAGCTGCTGGCAAAACTGTTTACAAGGCAGTGGTTTAGCCTACTAAACTTGCATAATCACAGACCTCTGGCCATGCATGATGAAACACACATGCACTTAAGAGGAAAAATAGGTAACAAGTGGTGTTTTTAGCTAGTAAATGTTTTTTGAGTATTGTGCTACATATGAAAGTGCTCAGACTCGCTCAAAGTTCAAGAGATGCACTGAATGTAATATTTGGAGGTGAGGACCTAACCTAGAGTTGGAAACATAGCAAGAAAATACCCACACATTGTACCTGCATGTCTCCTCCTTATCCTAAATTGACATGAAAATGGCGGAACCACGGTGTTCTTCCTTTACCTGCTCCATTAGAGATAACATGTATCATTATGCACACACATTTTGTATCTTCGTATAAGTTGCACTGACACTCCACCCTTCCCTACCCTGTTCTCTTTTCTGAAAGAAGAGAGGAAAATAATTCTCATTTTCATGAATAAACAAGATGCTCAGAAAAATCAATGTAAGACAATGCAGCTCTATGTTATTTCAGGCAATTACATATCAGAACATCAAGCTCACAGAAATGAGGTATATTAGAGATATCATCCAACACCATTAGCAATTTAAACTTTAAAAGAACTGCTTGATCTGCAGTTCATTTATTTTGCATTTAATTGGCTAAACCATATTTTTTTTTCTTTAAACATGTTCCATTATGTCACCTGAGTTCCTTTAGACTTTATGTTTTCCTTTCAATTAGGAATAAAAATCATATTTATACTTGAATGCATGAAATAATTTCTTTACTCCTGCAGATTTTTCTGAAGAATTAAATTATATAGGCAAAGTAAGTAAAGAGTCTTTGCTTTGAGATGCTTCACTCAAAACTTAAAAAGCACGTTCCCTTCAGCAGCAAAGAAACATCATACTAAATCTATTGTATTTCTCTGAGGAAAGGAAAAATAGTGTACACTATAAGAGTAATCTTTGGTACCAAAAATAAGGGCACCTTTTTTGTAAGTGTGTCTTCAAATCTGAACACAACAGAAACACTTCTCATTAAAAAATGGCTCGAAATGACCTTTCTCTGAGTGGTTCCATGTATTGACAGCTGTAGCTAGAAAAACAATTGGGAGGTTAAAGGTTGTGTGACAGCAGGACACAACACAACAACAATTGACAAAGTATTTGATACTTCCCTCTGCCCTCCCACCTTTTTTTTTTTTTCTCTTTTTTTTTCTTTTTTTTTCCCCAAGACAATTCAATAAGATATTTACTTTTAATTATTCATAACATCCTCAAAACCATTTAAGGATTCAAATACTCAAAAACAACAAAATCCAACCAACAGCAATAAGAAAAACAGCAA
Organism: Stictonetta naevosa; assembly: GCA_011074415.1. Taxonomy (NCBI): domain Eukaryota; kingdom Metazoa; phylum Chordata; class Aves; order Anseriformes; family Anatidae; genus Stictonetta; species Stictonetta naevosa. The sequence goes on from CM021729.1 coordinate 47,801,996, forward strand.
CAAAAGCTGAGGTTATAATACAAGATCAGAAACAGTCCCCTGACTGAAGGCATTTACTTATTTGTTTGATCTTATGGACTTCACTTTCTCTACTCAATCCCATCATGATTTTGTTTTTTTCTTTTTCTGCTAAAGCCTGGTTTATTTACTCAAGAGAATATTCAATCCACAGGGGATTTCTTCTGTGGGCTGCCTGACCACAGTGGCAAGTCAGCAGTAAGCAGGCTATATTTTCTTCTTTAATTCATGACGAATGTATCACTGGATTCTGTAAACACTACTGAGTATACATTCAAGCTTTGTTCTTAGTGAAAGTGGCACTTACTTGAACCCTTGCAGTCAAGATAGCTTAGTTTTATAGCACTTTACAGGTATAATAGCTGGTTATGTACTTCTGATAAAATTCCTTTTCCCAATGGCTTAGTGGGCATTGAAAAATATCCTCACTGGGATCCCATTGCCATTCCACAACATCTTTAGGATGAAGTGCATCTTCTTTAGTTCTTACTGTACTTTGTGTGTGCTTTATTGCTGTACACATTTCCCTGTTGTTAATTTAAGTGCTCCTCTGTTATGTAATACATATAACGTTTTAAACTCTAATGGCATCCTGTGAGGACTTGCATTAGAAAAGTACCGATACTTCAGATCATCATAATAATGATATTTCACTGGTTTTCCATGTAAATCCTTCGGGAATGGCCAAAATCCATACAGGTGAATTTCATCACAAAATCTGGTGGCAAGAGTATACATGAGGAGACCAGTGCTGGGTCTTTTGATGTGGACCTTGTTCGTCAGCCAGTAGCTGCAAAGAAAAAAAAGTACGTTAAAAAAATCTCATACAACTTGATGTGAATTAATTGTGTCAATCACGTAAAAGTGCTGATTGCGGATGACACCAACATGACACATTGGAGTGTCAACACACTGGAGGGAAGGAATGCCATCCAGAGGGCCCTTAACAGGCTTGAGATGCGGGCCTGTGTGAAACTCATGAAGTTCAACAAGGCCAGGTACAAGGTGCTGCATCTGGGTTAGGGCAATCCTAAACACAAATGCAGGCTGGGTGGAGAATGGATTGAGAGCAGCCCTGAGGATAAGGACCTGGGGGTGCTGGTGGATGAAAAACTGAACACGAACTAGCAACGTGAACCAAGAGTATCCCAGGCTGCAACAAAAGAACTGTAGCTAGCTAGCAGATTGAGGGAGCAACAAGAGAAAGACATGGACCTGCTGGAGCAAGTCCAGGGGAGGGCCACAAGGATGATCAGATAAATGGAGCGTCTCTCCTGTCTGACAGAGCTGGGGGTGTTCAGCCTCAATGAGAGAAGGCTCTGGGGAGACCTCATTTCAGCCTTTCAGTACTTAAAAGGGGCTTACAAAAAAAAACTTTTGTAAGTTTTTTGTAAGGGGAGAGATTTTTACTAGGGACTATACTGACAGGACAAGAAGTAATGGTTTTAAATTAAAAGAGGCTAGATTTAGATTACATAGAAGGAAGAAATTATTTACTATGGTGGTGGTGAGGCACTGGAACAGGTTGCCCAGAGAAGCTGTGGATGCCCCATCCCTGGAAATGTTCAAGGCTATGTTGGATGGGGCTTTGAGCATCCTGGTCTAGTGGGAGCTGTCCCTGCCCACGGCACGGAGTTTGGACAAGATGATCTTTAAAGGTCTTTTCCAACTCAAACCATTCTGTGATTCTAAACTTATTTTTATCTGTTCATTGTTATGCATTCATTTTAAATATAAAACAAACAAAAAGTTTCTTCTCTCTAAGCTGACATCATGAATGGTGACACTGGATTTGGCATGCCTTTATACCACCTAGAAGAAAAGTGACAGTGCTGAAGAAAAGCTGTCTAAATGAGCTTCTCAGTTCAGGCTTTAAATCTAATAAGAACTCACAATTTCTGCAAATGCTAGAAAATTGCAGTTAACCTCCTCACTCCAGTGGTCAGGCAACATAGCCTCTTACTACTGAAGCTATGGGACTGTTTTGTTTGTTTGTTTGTTTGTTTGTTTGTTTTCTGAACCAGTAATAATGTGTCTGATTGTGAATTTAGAAGCCACAGGGAGTTTTCAAAGACACAAACAGTGGGTAGATACAGATCAAATGCGAGAACTGAACAGGATTGCAGCATGTAACTCACATTGGTACCTTCAAAATTTGTCACCAACATTGTTTTTCACCCCCAATCTTTAAAAGTAAAACTTCAGTGAAATAGTGCTAGCCGGGTTTAGTAATATATATAGTAAATAGATATAATAAACAATAGTCTGGCAGTACTGGTAAAGTGCTTTCCCCAGGCCTTATTCAATATAGAGTTTATTAACACTTTACAGAAACACTGAAAGGCATTTAGAAACCTAAACCTTGTCAAACTGTGGAAACAAGCAGCTGCAAGTAGGGAAACAAATTAAGACCTTACATAGCATTGTCACACAAACCTAAACCGTTGCACTGTATCACTGTTTTCTTAGGTAACTGTAGATGGTTAATTATTTCTACCACAGCCTAGACAAGGGGGCAAGGGAGATTAGTCTCACTGGACCAGAGTTAGCCTTGTGTTAAACCAGGTTACAATAAATTTGCAGCTTAGAGTATACAACCAGATTATTTTAAAGGCACTTAGGGATATAGCAGAATGATACTTGAGAACATCCACTCACTCGAATGAGAAAAGATAGCAAAAATATGTCTTTAATCGAATGTTAAAGTGTCTTAAAAGCATCAGGTGCTATGCAACATTAAAAATAATCATCCCATTGAACCTGGCCTCTTCAGTTTCCCTCTTTTCCAAAAATACACAGGCCCTAAAGGCTGATGTCTTTCAAATCACAGACACATATATGTGTGAAAGAGATTTTTTTTTTCTATTGTACTCAATTTCTTTTTAGAAAACTGAAGGATTCTATAAGCAGAAAGCAATTCTAGGCTGACTGATTGCCTCTCCGAAGTCAGCAGAGGGAATGACTCAGAATTTTGTTTGGCTGTAAAAAAACAGGATGGTAGAAAGCATATTCAAGAAGCAAATGCAATGGGAATAGTTACATATACAAAAGACTCATGTACTATACACCATTTTTCCAATGTTTTCCTAAACCTGAGTTTTCAGACAGAAGTTCTGGAGATATAATACTAAGCAGTTTGCTTCCTACTCTGAGAAACTAATACATCATTTTAAAACAAGACAAGCCAAAGAGGAGATTGTAATAACTCTTGGTCGACAGCCAGCTGAACATGAGCCAGCAGTGTGCCCAGGTCGCCAAGTATCAGGAATAGTGTTGCCAGCAGGACTAGGGAAGTTATTGTCCCTCTGTACTTGGCTGTGGTGAGACTGTACCTCGAATAGTGTGTTCAGTTTTGGGCCTCTTACTACAAGAAGGACATTGAGTTTCTGGAATACATTCAGAGAAGAGCAACAAAGTTGGTGAAGGGACTAGAAAACAAGACTTATGAACAGGGGCTGAAGGAACTGGGGTTGTTTAATCTGGAGAAAAGGAGGCTAGGGGAAGACCTCGTTGCTCTCTAAAACTACCTGAAAGGAGGTTGCAGTGAGATGGGTGTGGGTCTCTTTTCTCAGGTGACAAGCAATAGGATGTGAGGAAATAGATTCAAGTTGCAGCAGGGGAGGTTTAGATTGGATATTACAAAGAATTTATTCATGGGAGGGGTGGTTAGGCATTAGAATGGGCTGCCCAGGATAGTGGTGCAGTTGCCATCCCTGGCAATATTTAAGAAATGTTTGGATGTGACATGTAGAGGGATATGGTTTAGTAGTAGACCTGGCAGTGTTAGACTGATGGTTGGATTTGATGATCATAAGGGTCTTTTCCAACCTAAATTATTCTGTGATTATTTTTCCTTTTTTAAAAAAAAAATAAAAATAAAAATAAAAATAAAAGTATATATTTTCATGTTTGCTTGTAGAGATGTTATTGAAAAAACAATGCTGACCACTTTTGGCAATTTGCATCACAGATACAAAACAGACTGAAACTGAAACCCAGATATTTACTTTTTGTAGAAACTAGCATTTCCCTCTTCAGAAGTAATTTGGTGCCCACTCTAATCACATGCACTCAGCTATCTACATGAGTGTAATCAAACTTGTTGCATCTAGTAAAATAGTGCTATCATCCAAGCTGACTTTCAACCTTACAGGAATAGGACAATGGCTGTGGTGAAAACAGGTGTATCTAAATATCTTAAAAGGCCACAACAACTACTTAGTGAGAGTTTTTGTACAGGAATAAGTATTAAAGATGTAATAAAGAGCTTCTCACAATTTTAGAATTTAAATGCAAATCCTTTCTTCTGCTTTTCATAGTCCAAAATCATAGACAAAGGATGTTTAACTTACTGGTTTCCAAATTCTACACTCAAAATATGGTACTGGTTGTGCTTATTGTTGAAAGTTTGCAACCTGGCGCAAATCCTGCCTCAGATCAAAAGAATACAAGTAACACAATGAATTAAATGGTTAGAGGCATTCAGAGCTCCAGCTTTCTGCAGCATGTTTGATCTTTGCAAACTCCCGGCTCCCAACCTGTTCTTGAATTGATAAAATGTACTGTGTGGTGTGAGTAGCCTTTGTGATTTTGGTACTGAAATATGTGTTAGCTTTTAAGTCACTCAAGCTTAGTCACTTAGCTACCCAAATATGACTTTTTTAAGGCTGATTTTTAGAGATAATTGATGTTGTAAATGCTTTTTTGCACCTGCTTTCAGTTTCTAAAGTTTTGTTATAACATCAGTTTTAAGCCTAAACTTAAAGATAGGCTATAATATATTCTTCTTACCTTTATCTGATATGCTCTAATTCTCTGTGCAATTAAGATTAGAAGGTGAGGGAAGCAATTTACCACAGATCCAAAAAAGGATTATTTGTTTCTCACAACTTGTCTCTAGATCTTCACTATTGACCAGGCAATTCCTGATTTTCAGGTAGGATAGAGAAGTAACTTAAATCTTCAAAGGATCAGGTGCATCTTGAAGTGTTAGAAGTTGGAGTCCACTATTAAGCCCATATGTAGCTGGCTGCAGTCACATACTGCATCACTACAGTACTGCAGTCACTTGTTATCCTCATAATTGTGCTAAAAAAACTCTGTTGTGTGACCATGCTGTAAAGCAGACTACTGATTTACAGAAATGTACCAATGTGTAAAAGCACTTCATTTCGGTAGCTTTGATGACTTGAAGATAGATAGTTTAGAAAAAGACTGCAGAGCTTGCCTGACCATCCCCAAGGACACTGCCAGCCTGTTCTCACAGGGAAAGACTTTTCATTACTTACTCTGTTCTCTCTTTCCTTACACCTTTTTGCTGCCTGCCAAGATGCCCAGATCCTTTCCAGCAGAGCTGATCTCAGCCACTCAGTCAGCCCCCAGCCTGTATTTCTACAATGGTTTCCCTTTCCTGCTGTAGTACTCCTCATTTGTTCTTGATAAATTTCTTAAGTGTCCTGCTGGTCCATGCCTCCAGTCATCCAGCTAGATTTTCACCCAGCTAGTTATCCAGTCATCCACACTTAAATATCCTAAATAGAATACAAGAGTATTGTGGAAGACTGCCTAATTCCTTGCTGTCGCTGAGGTGTATGACACACAGTGCCCTCCCCTCATATACAAAATATAGAATGTTTGTAAAATGCAGTTATTTTACCAGCTGAACTTAGTAAAAGTGTGCAGTTGTTACTTCATAAAGCAAGTTCCTTTTAAAGTGACTCACCTTTGTCACATACGATCGTGTTCTGTTCCTATTCACACTGATAACAAACAAATTCTAATTGCTACTCTTAGAAAAGATTTTGACATTTTCTTGTGGAAGCTTATTTTTGTATTTCTATAAGAATAAAAATATAATCATCAGCAGACAGCAGTAGTTCTCGATCAATAGAAAGTTGCACACTGAGAGATTCTGCAAGGATATGTCCTGTTACCACATGAAAGTAACACAATGGTCTGACATTGTGGAATAGAAAACATTGCTGAAGTGAATGGATAGGACTAAAAACAAAAACTAAGCTTGCTAGATTCAAGAATACAATAAGATACAATTCAATAATTCATGTACTTCTTCAGAGGTGCATGCAGAGGTTAGAACTGGTCAAAAGCTGCATATGAGCCAACAAGGCAAACTACCAATACCTTTACTATTATGTGTCTGTCATTTGAGATACTTGCATGTCAATTCTTGTTATTCCAGAAACTGAAAGAAGCCTTTCCACTCCACGTAAAGAAGCAGAAATTGGATGACTCTTTACCAAGATGTTTCCATCCCACACTTGCTGTACCTCTATCAGAATACAGCAAATTACATTAGAAAAATAGGAGCTTAAGGATTTTTTTACCATTGCAATCAACAAACTTTCAGAAGTTTCAGAAGTGAGATCCATCTTTTTAAATCTACTTTTGAGTGTGTGTATATATATACACACTTGTTTTGTTGATGTTTAAAAAACAAAACAAAACAAAACAAATAAAAAAAACAACTGTCTTTCAATCCTCTGAAAGTCATATTTTCTTAACCTCAGCTGAGCTCAAACTGTTTAACTCATCTTTGAATAAAAGTAATTGAAAGAAAGTGAAAGAAAGTGAAATGAAATGTAGAGTGTGAGCAGAATATAATATAAAACATTCCTTCTTTGATCAGGCAGTAAACCACCTGGAAAAATGATTACCTCCAATCACAGGTACAACACTCCAACCCAGTTCTTTTCCACTGGGTTCTGAAACAGTTACAATGCAGTGCAAGCTACAAATCAGGTGTACTGTACATCGGTCGTAAGCCTTGTGTCAGCAATAAATTGGTATAATTTGTAATGATCTGGAAAAATGAATAGAACCATGAAGGAAAGGAGTATGAGCAGCAAAACTCCTTCTACAGTAGAAAACAGCAAGGAAAGCAATTAAGGATGTAAAAGTCCACACTAATGTATGTGACATGCAACAATTTTATACACCCAGTAATCATTGGTACAAGATTGCTTTGACACCTGCACTCATGTGCTTATGGAACCTCAATATTTTGTCCTTTAAAAATACTGAACCTGCTTCTGTGATATGAACATATCACCTATAGATTAATCTGCAGTCAAAACCAACAGGATTCAACAACTAGGAAGATATCTTTAACAATTATGTAAAATTAAATGCGCTATTATCAGCATGATTTCACATGAAATATTAATTGAATAACATGGTACTACCTGGTAATGACCCCCGCACAGCTATTGACAAAAATTAAATTTGAATAAGCACTCACATAATATAGACATCTGTTTTAAAGAGAGTTGATAAACGATCTTGCCACAAATGACTAATACATGGAAGAACTGATGCCAATCTTCATTACATTAACTGGAGAATTCAGATAACAATTGTTTACTCTGCTCCTGTGGAATAGGTGACTTGTGAATAGATTAAAACATGGTATGTTCTTTTTCAAGGCTGTACTCAGTCAACAGAAAATCTGTCCTGGTGGGCTACATTCAATTATCAGATAATTAAGCATATTTAACGTCTTTACTTGCTGTATCTACATACCAAATTCCACAGGGCTGCTCAGTATAAATGAGATCAGAATCAGTCTGGGTATATTCAACTGCACTTTTAATTACTTTTCTGGACAGGACTGAATCTGACGAAACATATATGTTTATAACACTGAATACGCTTCAAGATTACATATCAAGCTCCGTTCATTGAGTGTCAGGCTGATCCCTGTGTGAACCTATTCATACACATTTGACTGTCACTGAAATTCCTTCTACAGCCACTAAATGGAGGATTTCAAATTCACAATCTCAGAAATCTGATATGGTACATGAAAAATTAAAATTAACAATAAGTAAGACAGGGGAAAGAAGTGTGTGTAAAGATGAAACAGTCCACAATTACTCAAGAATGTGTCAGAGGAAGAAGCTAGAGCCTGTATATTGTCTCATGCTCTCTCAAAAAATATCCTCATAAGAATATACATAATACTAATAAAAAAATAACTGACATAGGATATCAGGAGAAAAAAGTAACTTATGTATGAAGAGAGAGAAAGCAGAGTAGTGTGAAAACTAGAAAACTACGAAAGCTCCAAACTTATGTAGTATGTAAAGAAGGTGAACAGGCTTTTAATGAGTACTTTAAAACTAACACTGCAACATAAAAGCTATGGATCCAATCTAGATATTCAATGGTACATCTAAAACAGGCAGATAAAAGTACTTTTTCATACAATGCACCACTGAACTATGAAATTCATTGTCAGAGGATGTTTTGGATGACAATAGCCAACCTATTAAAAAGTGTCAAATTGGTAACATCCACAAATACAGCATTGCAGTTGAAGCTCCTTCTCAGGGATCTGTTAAACTGCTGACCAGAAGAGCACAGCTTAGTTCTGCTGTTTCTAACTTTTATGTGTTGGCATCTGGCATCAGTATGACCACAAGCTAGGGAGGGCTCTACTTGAACAGACACTTTTATGGTCTTAGATCCAGCATGGCATGCTAGATGGCATGGTGCAAATAGCAAATTATACTGAAGAAAGAGGTATCTTGTCACAGAAGCAGCAGATAGCTTACTAGGAATTTATGTTTGTAACTGTAGTCAGTTACATATTGATTCCCAAAAAAGAGAAGGTGAATCACTTGTCTGATCTTAACCTTTCTGTGGTCAAAGCCTAAAATTCCACTAAAATTCCACAATCCTTCATCTAACCCTCTCAGTTTATATGAATGTATTAATTAAAAATGCGTATTTTCCCATTCCTTACTGAGATATGCCTTAGGCAGAAGGCTGCATAACAAAAACGTGAAAGAATTACTGTAAATAATACTGTGAGTGTGACAGCCAGCATCGAAACACTGCTGGAGGTTTGCATAAGACCTACTTTACAGCTTTCAACGTACAGTATTTTGAAACGGTATACACAAGAACCATTTCAGCAAAGGAACACGGTACGTAATGAAAATCTGAAACACTCACCAAAACTGTCATTTACCTTTTTGTAAGCTTAATTAACTACGTGAAAATTAAGGGCTCATTTTTGTTTTCCTATTATGCCTTCACTTATGTTGGCAAGTAAATTCAAATTCTTGCATACGAAGCAGATTTCAAAGAACACTCAAGAGCCTGGACTCTGCATGGCAATCTTCCTGATAAAGAGAGTGAAAATAACTAATGACATAAATGGTGAACACAGTATGTTGCATCACCACAGCTAAATGTGGGCATTGCCAGCAGGCTGCCCTTCAGTGTTAACCACTGTTCCGCAGAATCTTACCCACTGCGTGCAGGCTTAACTGTCTCTGGCAAAATAATTGAGAACATACTGAAGCTTACTTTTACCTGTCTCAAAATAAAATGGTCCAAATTCCCTGTACAGGAGACTATTCTGCTTTGCACCATTGTTCTAGAATGATCTGCTCCCAGAGTGCTTTAGTCAATTTATGGCAAATCACCTCAATAAGAAATGATCAGCTAAGGATAAAGAAATATCCAGATACAGCATAACACTGCACTTCTATTGCCAGTGAATTAAGAAACGCTGGTCAAAGTTAAGACCAGTTAAGCATATGAATCTGTTGCTCATACATAACAAGATTTTGGTGTAATGGCTAGAATCCTCCACAGCCATAAGCCATCTAATACATATTATTTGGAAGGATGGGACAGTAAAGCTTACAGCTGAAGTAGACAGACTTCATGGCTAATTAACAGGATACTTTTAAGACAGAGAATGTCTCAATCTTTGACCCATTTCCATAATATTTCTAAGACATCAGAATACTCTCATTAGAACCCACACAAGCTTCTTCAATTTTAATCTACAAAAAATAAATATTGACCTACATTTAGAAGAAAATCATAGGATGCACAAATCTCTTTAGATATTTGATAAGAACATTCAACCAAAGGAAAAGACCCCTCCTTCAGTCCTTGAATCAATGACAACAGCTTTTTGTGTCAAATCGTCATTAGTCTTAGTATATTAAGATCCCATGCTGCAAAGTTTTTGACCCATTCTTCAAGAACAAGGACTTTCAAAATTGCCCACATATTGTTTTGATTTTAAAACAGTGCAGAGAGACAACAACCGTTTCTTCAGAAAAGCCCTCCAACAGATACATGGCACAGCATGACTACAGAAAATATGAGCCTCAATCTTGTCACATCTTGGAGAAATAAGTTTAAGCCTTCATGTCCTTTGCAAGTGGTCTGCACCCCACGCTGTAGTACAAAGTGAGAATGAAGACCATCATCTTCCATCTGCTTCAGTAACTTTGAAAGAAAATAGCAGCAGTTCTGTATGGAACCTGATTTTTAACAGGCACAGGGCATCCTCAAAGCATACCTACAAGGCCAAGGTCTTCTTAAAAAGCTGGGAGAAAGTCACACTGTCCACACCTCTGCAAGGCTAAGCACTGAGGTACCTGACAACATCACCACTGCTGTCATGAGATGCACTGCTATTTTCTTTCAGAAGTTACCGAAGCAGATGAAAGAGGATGTCCTTCATTCTCCCTTTGTAATACAGCATGGGAGTACTGACAACTTGCAAAGGACATGAAGGCTTAAACTTAATTCCCGCATATGTGACAAGGTTTAGGTATTCCAGAATGTGAAAAAAAGTTAAATTTTATAACAAAAAATCTAAATTTTAGAAAAATTCAAGTTGTTCTAAGCACTTGTGCCTTTACACTAGACTGTTTGTATAAAACATACTTCAGGTGAAGACAGTTAATTTCTTCACTTAGCCATGAAACTTTGGTAAATACTCTTATTTTCACACTAGTATGGGCTATGCTGAGTCTGTGAAATTGGTTAATGGAAATGATCTTTAAGTTCTACGGAATAAATAACAGGAATAAAATTCTCTACTATTTAGAAGTGAAAGTATTTTTTAACTGTGTAAATCTTTTAAGTATTTAGTATGTTGTCTGCTTCCTAGACAAGAACCTAATTACTACCTATCCAGACGGATAATAAAGCCATTCAAAACCTACTAGAGTAAGTAAAGAAGTGACTCGTACGCAAGTAAGAAAAAGTTTTTTTTTTTTTTTTTTTTTTTTTTTAATATACTCTATAATTTCAAAGAAATGTTGAAGTTTCTATTAGAAACACCCTCCTTCTTTAAGAAGTTGAATGCCACTTGGTTTGTTCCATCAGCAAATAGTAAATCCTGGAAGAAAGGACTTCAAGAAACAGTATCTGCAAAGCTTACAGAACAAAAAAGAAATGAAAGTGAACCCACAATTTAAGCAATAAACAATACATATTTATTGCTATTCAATACTACACAATCCAATTAATTCTGCTCTTAATCTACAGAAATAGTTGGAATACTTATCTATGTATATTTTTTTAAAAAGCAATTGTAATTATTTTCAAAAAGACTTTCTACAAGAAAGAAATCTATGATTTAAAACATAGTTCACTTCAGATTTCACTGATGAGAAAAGCTGTCATCATTATAAAAGTGATAGTGTACTAACCTGGTCTAGCAGGTTCATAAAGAACCAGTCTGTAGAGAAACATCTTTCTCTAAATTTCAGTCTCTGGGCTACATGAAAACAACAGGAGTGCAGAGATATTAGCAGAGGCCTGTGTATTTTTCTTTTGTGACAGTAAGTTACTCGTAGCACTAACAGGAGATGTCTCCAAGTGCTTCTGTTGAAAGAGAATTGATGCAGCTTCCAAAATGCTAAACATGTCAAAGTAAGAAAGTGATGTCTTTTTTCAAAAGACAGATACAATGTGACTGAAAATGCTTTGCTTCCATTCCATGAGCAATATACTAATGATCAAACAGGCAAGATAACTTTTCTGGCTATTTCTATAGATACTATCATTCACATTATTTAGACACCAGCTGAGTACAGGTGCTCAGCAAAAAAATAAATTTCTAAAACTATTTTGTATATACACCAGTAGACCTCTTCAAAAATATAGATGCATACTGATTTCTCTTAAGGGACAATATCATTAAAGGTCCACCTTCATACAAGCAACTTTCATGCGGCTGGGTCAAGTGAATGACATGCAGACATAACTGTGTTTAAAGGTAACTTGTTTAAAGATAAGGGTTTCAAAGGAGATTATATATGAGGAAAATCATCTACTTTGAATTTGAGTGTTATTTATATGCTACTGGCCTGTCAGATGTTTTGAACTGACTTTAGTCTGAAAATGCTATGTCAGTCATCTTGCTGGAAGAATTGATAAAACAAATGTGAGTATTCCGTGATATACAGAGAATGTCTCTGAAACCAGATACTAACAGAGGACTAAATACTTCATAATAATTCAGTTACCTGGATTTCTGCTCCCTCTGGACTCAGTGGCTAGGTCTGCATCAGCAAGCAGTGTGGACAATTAGGATTTGCTCTGTAGAGTGGGACAATTAGTACTGAGTATGGGATGTCTACACCATGCACATACCAGATTTTTTTCCACCTGGAACCACAGACTGAGTGCCCATTTGCAGCTGGGGCATACTTGCTGTGCCACAGGAATGGCCCAGTTTATTTTCACCTGAAAATAATGTGCTTTAAGACCCTTCCATAACATAAAGAACAGTAAAGGAACAGGACATTTACTTTAAAAATGCCCTGATTCAAACTAAAACCACTCATGTATGGACATCCAATGACAGCTAACTATTGACCTAAATGATAGTAGGAACAGTTTCCAAAATATTTCCTGGAGATTGTAATTAGCATGTTTAGGTTGTTCTTAGAGGTCTCACATTAAAACTAGCCTACTGTACTTGAAAAAGCAACATATCTATCTATCATCTCTCTATGTATCTATCTATCTATGTTTCTATGTATCTATCTATCTATCTATCTATCCATCATCCATCTCTAAATAGATAGATATCTATTTCCTAATAATGAAGGTGATGTCCTTTTTATTTTCCCCAGAGTCAACAAATCTGTCAAGAATGGAGATCATGAGAAAAGGTGCCAAATCTAAGCTGGGTTTGGTATTCATTACAAAAGAATGGTTGCAACTATGTTAGCACACTAGGTCTTGCTTGCTATTGTCATGCTTTGGTTGCCACTGTGAAGAGCAAAGTAAGTAAATAACAGAAAAAAAAAAAAGAAGAAAAAGGAATAACTGTGTGCATATGTACTTGTATGTGAGAGTGGACCTGCATTTCTGAAGGAGAACATCATCCAGGAAAAGGCTACTTATTTTCTAGGACAATTTAGACCAAAATAAAAGCAATGCAACAAGGATATTTTAAATGTGATAAAGACGATCCCAATTGTAGAAGTTGGAAGTAAAGATAACTATAGAAGCTTGAATAATTTAACCGTTGATAGCTTAGTGATATTGGCAGACTGGGCTTGACCTACTTCCAACTAATTACATGTCTATACGTTCCCTATATTCACTTCACAATAACCATCTTCTCATAGCCTTATTGGGTAGGCTGGAATGCATACACATCCTGTAACATTGACATACTATTTTTAAGACTTCCCTATCAAGTTATTTTGTGCTTCTGCAAAAAATTCTAATCTTACAAAGGCCACATTGGAGCAAAAGGTGCAATCTCAGGTATTTGGAAGTTTTCTGACTTTTTTTTCAGTAGGGCTTTGCATTTGATCCACATCGTCTAACAGGAATCTTTCCTCATGACACACTTTAATTAATGATAGGAAAATGTAAGTCACACTATGTCCCCTGTTATATAAGTATCTCCAAGTTTCATGCAATTCAATCAAACAGAAATATCTGGTTAGAACTTCATAACCAACTCGTGTATAATCTTGAAGGCAGTTCAGCTCAATCTTTTGTAGGCCCTTCAGGTCTCTGAAAACCCAAACTAGCTGGTTCTTTTATGACCGAGGAAGAAGAGGCAAAGTACCCAGCAAAGCTTTTCTAAGTGAGAAAGTTTGTTGGCTGGAAGGACAGTTCTATCACACAGTCTTATAGACCTACATAACAGATAGTGGTAATGGCAACAGTCCTCTGTTACTCATGAGTGGAGACAGCAAGACATTCAGAGAATTTGAGTTAATGGTAATGCTCATGACTGGTGAATATGCTAAGCACAACAGAAGAAGAGATATGTGCTACTTTGCCCACACAGATTTGCTAATGTGCTTCAACTAGAGAATGTCTCTGCTCTAATGCACTTCATCAGACCAGCAACTTTAATTAGTGCTAAGCTCTGCAGTTTTCCTTTGTGATTTAACATACACTAGGGAATCTCTAAACTCATTGTAACTGGTTGAGCACCATTATGTCCCTATTCTCAATCACCAGTTCAACACACACAAGGAAATAATGCTTAGAAACATTAAGCATGCTAACAGTGCTACTGAAAAACCTCAGCAGGAAAAGTAGTATTGGGTTTCCATTCTGGAAAGCACACTGGGCCCAATCCTAACAAGGCAGTTATGGAAGTATGCAAAAGAAAGCAAATGCATTTTAAGTAAATTTGACAAGAAATTTAAGTATTTTTTAAGGAGTTGACTGGTTTTGTTGTTGTTGTTGTTGTTGTTTTTCCTTCTCATATGCATTTTAAATGTTACATATATCCTTCTTTAAAAGATCTTTGGGATTAGCTTAGGTTAAACAGAAATGATGAACCAAAAGGATGAAAGGGAGGAAAAAAAAAAATAATGATCATATTGGAAATGTCACAAGAGAATTTAGTTGGTGTTACAGAATGAAATACCTTTGCCTTCACAAAGAAGTTTCTGTTCTGTAAAATAAGACTATCTATTTTATGGGAATTTATGTGTTTTGTTTTTTTTTCAAATTTGCCTACTTACCGATTTACTGGATTAGTAAATTAGTAAAATTCCAGAATTCAGAAATAGACCCCTGAAGTTGCATAGCTCAGTACATAGTGACAAACCTAAAGGCATATTTTCTATTTAAAACTATTAAATGATTTGGATAATTATCTGAAGCAATGTTGGATATTACACAAGATAATTCTGCTCATACAAAAAAAAAAAAAAAAAAAAAGAGCTTTTGGTATATCAAACTGTCATATGCAGAAACACATGTAGAGGTGGAAAAAAATGCTAAACAGAGAGTGAAAGTATGAAAAACGTAGGCAAAATATGTAATGTGTGTAAAAAAAAAAATCAAAAAAAAACAACAAAAAAAAACACCACCACCACCAAAAGCATTTTCTAACAGCAAAATAAGGCAGTCACAGAGGACAGGTATTTTGCTTCTCTGGGATTTTCAAGATATTAGTTAATTTATAGCCTAAGATCATACACTGACTCACAATCATGCAGGTTTTGAAGGAGAATGCTGACCTACACTGAAAGAAAAACAATGTTGAAGACAACTTTTTCCCAACCAGTAAGACTGTTGGACAACCTCCCTAGCCTCTCCACTCTTACAATTGCAGAATCATGGAATAGTTTGGGTTGGAAGAAATCTTTAAAGATCATGTTGTCCAACCCCGCTGCCATGCGCAGGGACACTTCCCACACATAGGTTGCCCAAAGCCCTATCCAACCCATCCTTGAACACTTCCAGAGATCCACAACTTCTCTGGGCAACCTGTTCCTGTGCCTCACAAGCAACACAGTAAAGAATTTAATCCTTAACCTAAATCTACCCTCTTTTAGTTTAAAACCATTATCCTTTGTCCTATCAGTATAGGCCCTGGTAAAAAGTTTATCCCCATCTTTCTTATAAGACCCCTGTGAGTACTAAAAGGCTGCAATAATGTCTCCCTGGAACCACCTCTTTTCCAGCTTTTATAGGAGAGGTGCTCCAGACCTCTGATATTTTTTGCAGCCCTTCTCTGGACCCACTCTAGCAGCATCCATGTCCTTCTTTTGCTGGGGGCCAGAGAACTGGATGCAGTACTCACGTGTGGTCTCACAAGAGCCCTCTCCTAGGGTTCCCTTCCCGTACTGGTGTGGTACAAGAGACAGTATGCTACTCCCTGCTGCTGGCACATGTTATGGGCCAAGAGGGGTGATCCAGACCAAATGTAATGGTGGGCTGGCTTCTTAGGCAGAAATTTGTTATGTAGTATCAGCAGGAATTATATAGTATCATAGAATTGTAGAATATCCCGAGTTGGAAGGAACCCATAAGGGTCATCGAGTCCAACTCCTGGCACCACACAGGTCTACCCAAAAGTTTAGACCACGTGACTAAGTGCACAGTCCAAAAGCTTCTTAAATTCAGACAGGCTTGGTGCAGTGACTACTTCAGTGGGGAGCCTTTTCCAGTGTGCAACCACCCTCTCAGTAAAGAACCTCTTCCTGATGTCTAGTCTAAACCTCCCCTGCCTCAGCTTGACATAATTCCCGTGGGTCCTATCACTTGTGATTAAGGATAATCCTTAATGCCCCTCCACTCCGTCTCATGAGGAAGTTGTAGACTGCGATGAGGTCTCCCCTCAGCCTGCTCTTCTCCAGGCTGAACAGGCCCAGTGACCTCAGCCGCTCCTCATACATCTTCCCCTCTAGGCCCTTCAGCACCTTTGTTGCCCTTCTCTGGACACTCTCCAACAGTTTTATATCTTTTTTGTACTGTGGTGCCCAGAACTGCACACCGCACTTGAGGTGAGGCAGCAGCAGTGCAGAGTAGAGCAAGACAATCCCTTCCCTCAACTGACTAGCGATGCCAGGGTACAGTTGGCCCTCCTGGCTGCCAGGGCACACTGCTGGCTCATATTCAGCTTGCTGTCAACCACAACCCCCAGATCCCTCTCTGTGGGGCTGCTCTCCAGTGTCAGAAGTCCACCTCCAGCTGAAGGTTGGAGAATATAAGCTGAAGGCTGGTACCCCACCCACTGTTGGGGCTAAAACTGAGAAGTTAGAACCTAAGAGTGTATCTGATTTCACCTGGTCCACTGAGGGAATTACAACAGCAGCGATCAAGCAGAGTAATAAATAAGCTTTCTACCAGCCATATTCACTTCATGAGTATGGTCTTTATTTACATGCCTCAAATTCAAGCCTCAGAAAGGCTATTGAAACAATTTCTTGGTAGGAAACCTTGACAATGGCATGGTTCAGTGCACTGGGTTTAGAGTTAATATTCCCCACAGTAGACTATACAGTGCTGTGCTCTGCACCTGTAGCTAGAATAGCATTGGCATCACACCAGTGTGTTGTCTATTGCTGAGCAGTGCTGGCACAGCACCAGGACTCCCTTCAAACCTCCCCCCTCAAAGCCAGTAGGATGGATGTGGGCAAGAGCTGGAGAAGGGACATCACCAGGGCAGCTGACCTAAACCAAACAATGAGATATTCCATACAGTATGGTGTCACACTCAGCAATAAGAGGTGGGGAATGGGAAAGAGAAGGGGAGACTCTCGTTATGAGAATGTCTGTCCTCCCAAATAACTGCTGCAGGTATTGAGGCCCTACTTCCCAGGATGTGGCTGAACATCATTTACTGATGGGAAGTATGGCATCCCTGCCCAATGCAGGAGGGTTGGAACTAAACGATCTTTAAGGTCCCTTCCAACCCAAGACATTCTATTATACGTTGAGAAAAATTGTTTGCTTCTGTAAGACCTTTATTTGTTTTCCCATTTTTCCTTTAATTAAATTATCCTTATCAATATGTGAGCCTTTTTGTTTTCCATCATACTCCCTCCCTCATCCCCCCCTTCGAGGAAACCACCACAATTAGCAAAGAAACTACACCTACAGCCAAGTAACAAATTTGACCTATATAATTCACTGTAATGATAAAACTTCTAATAAACCCATGTCAGTCTATTTGAATATTGTTTTTCTAGAGAATGATAATTTTCCTGTCGCATGATCATGTTTCAGCTATAAAAGAAGTAGCAAAATGTTCTATTTTAATTTTGAATGTTAGTACTACTGAGATAATATATGCCCATATCACTGAAATAATAATACAGTGCAACATAAGCACAGGTTGGTCTTGAACTTAGGTGCTTGTTCAAATTGTTCTCTGTGGCCCTGGCTTCTTCTGGGAAATGGTGAGGTCATGAAAAATCGTTCATTTGAAGTAACTGCATGCAAAGTTATCTCCCATGGCAAACATGGCCAAACAGAGTGGAAAAAGAAACTGGTTTCCAACAACACAAGAGTGGGACTGAGTGCATAAGATTCTCTAACCAGAAGATTCTCTGGGAAAGCTATATCAAATGAAGAACAGGGAAATATATATATATAGAGATATATATATATATATATATTTTGAATGAAAATGACAACTCAACTAAGCAAGGGAAAAAGAACAATGTAGTCTTACTGCAAAGTTACAATAATAGTAATGAGCAGCAGACTGACTGGGGGATTTAGCTAAGTGGTTTGAAACAGTTTAAATTTATAAAATGTTTATTAAAAAAAATTACGGAATTCTTATAATTTTATGAAAGTATTACTACAACTTAGAATTGATTAACATTTTTCCTCTGAAAATTGCAACAACATGTCACCAGAGTGGCGTAATTAAAGTTAACAACATGCACTAATTTTACCTTTCACCATTAGATCTAATTTTTCCTACTGATGTAAATATTTGCTCTTACTCTAACGCCCAGGAATAATATTTCTGTAACAGAAAAAGAAAAATGCTAACTAATTTTCTTTCTTTTCAAATCAATGCAATTGCTGTAATGGCCATAAAAAATACATGAGAAATTAGAATAAAATACACAGCAATGTATATTCCACAACAGTGGAAGGACCTACATGAATTACTGAGTTTTGTTATTGTCACTTCAGGAAAAATTTAGATTAATGTTTTAGTTCACCACAACAAATATTCCACAGGTCCCATATTCTTGAGTGTTTTCTCACCTCTAATATCAAATATTAAATCTAGCCTAAAAAAGATTAAAAAGACACAACTATGGGAAATTCTGTTCTCTGCTGTAGAACATTATATTCTGTGTCCAATCTAGAATTTATGTACATGATCACAAGATGAGGACTATGCCATGTATCAGTGCCATTAATAAAATGCTCCGGGATACTGAAACTCATGTTGAGAAATGGTAACTGTGAACTTGAGAACATCTTCAGGATGCACTTTGCTCACTGGACTGATAAACAGCTTAACACTGCTTTTGGCTTATGCTCAACTCCCCTGAAAGGCTGAACTCAATGTCTAACATCAGCTAGACAGTAAATACAGTAAAGACAGCAGACAGTAAAATCAGTAAATACAGTACCACATGTTCAATGTTACATTACTCGTTAGACTAACTTCAGTTATATAGGAAAAAAACAAAAACAAAACAAAACAAAACAAAACAAAACAAAACAAAAAACATCTGACATCTTTTGATTTTTTGATTTAATCAATTCAATTTGGAGTCTCCCTTTATTATTATAAAAAATATCGATTGCAGGTACTTAGATTTGATCAATGGAATGAACCAGAACAGATTAATCAGATATAAAAACTATTGATTTTACCATAGTAAATCCCACAGCTGTCACTGCATTAATCAACCAAAAGAGACAGGCTTCATATAACTAAAGTAAACTACTTCAGTAAAATAATTAAGTATAAATTACTCCTTAGGATCAAAATTCTACAAAACTACAGACAGACAAAAAAAAACCAAAACAATATTCACAAAAGCAAATTTTGAAGAATACGATCAAATAGAAACAATTTGTTGCATGACAACCTACTGCACAACTCAGGAGAACTGAGAGATTCACCTCCTTACAAAGGTCATCAAATATGAAAAACACACTTTAATAATACAGAGGAGTCCACATGCTGCCATGCCAAAGAAACACCTATAAAGACAGACTGTTGCTCACTTTTCACATTCTATTAAGCTTTAGCGTCACTGCAAGCAATACCAACCATAATGTCAATTAGCAACAATATGATATGATCAGAGCTCTGTCAAGTCCACTAACTGTTTTCACAAATACATGCTGAGAAAAAACTGCTTTTGGTCACTGCTACACTAGCTCAGAAATAAACATGTTATACCTGTGTGGAAGGCTGCAGATCGCACTGCTAATTTTGCAAGTAATTTTTGACATAAATTCCTGTGGTTTTCTAGTAGGGAGATTACTGTATGTTTTTCCTTCAGAAAGCTTTCCTATCCTTAGCTTCCCATATTCCAAGTTTTGCTGATGTGACAGCTTTCTGCATCAATTTCTCTTTTCAACTACATATTTCAGAAATGAGTATAGAGAAATATGGAAAAAAAAATAACAGCAACCACTTTGTCATGACTGATTAGTACATAAAAAAAAAAAAAATAGGGATGTGTCCTCTCTTTTATGTAACTTATTTTATTTCTGTGTGTTTCCTACATTTTTAAATGCATCAATAAAGGTATCCAGGTGAGTAGTTGTCTACTTTTATTTCTGCTGTTATAAATCACATAAAGAAAAAAGTAAATATGATGAAACAAAACCAAATCTGTTAGTCAGCTCACTTAACTGTAAGATTACATAAAAAAAAAAAATAGCATGAATGCATTTTTAATATTTCTTTTACAAAGAAAGGAAGTACTTGTCACTTTCTTGGTTAAAATATTTAAGAAAAAAATGAAATGTCTTACTCTTATTTACTTACTATTATGCTAGCCACGGTATAATGCTTTACTAAGTTACCTTCAGCCATGTAAATTAACAACAATTTGAAGGGAGATCTTCAGTCTGAATGCAAGCTACTCAATTTCAAACCATCAGTGTTACAGGAACAAAGTGTGTTTACTCGTTGGCGTATTTCCCAGATATTTTTTGCTTTGCATATTACAAACAAGTTAAAGAATTTGAAAACAAAACCAGAAAGACAGATTTCCTCTTCTCTTTCACCTGTTTCAGAGGACGATCATGGTAACTAAACAGCAACATAAGCTTGGTGGTCACATAAGCTAAAACCAGGAGATGGTCAAGCAAATCCTGCAATCTACAACAGCCCTTCTGCATTACCCATGTCGATAAGGAGCTAACTGCTCTCTAGATGGATTCAGTCGGAAAAGGACAGATGTTCACTAGCAACGACATCACAGAGCTGAGATTTCCAAATGCATCAGCCAAATTTTCTTCTACTCACATAGCCTCAAACCTGCT
>CM021729.1:47825325-47838187 GCA_011074415.1 Stictonetta naevosa
TCCACAAGCAGACTGATTAGGCCCAGCCAGTCAGTCTTTCACCACCATCTTGGAAGACAAAAACCCCTTCTTTTTCTGATTTTTTTTGGGGGGGGGGGGTAAGTGTGACATTATGAATATACCTTTGGTCATCTCAGGTCATCTATCCTGGCTGTCTCCTCCTGGCCTCTTGTCCACCACAGACTACTTCTTTTGGGGTCAGATATGGAAAGGCCTACATGCTTTGCAAGCAGTGTTCAGCAATAGCCAAAATACAGGTGCATCATCAGCACTGTTTTAGCCACAAATCTAAAACATGGCACCTGCATTTTGGCACAGTGCTGCTATGATGAAAGTTAACTCCATCGCAGCCACACATAGTAAATCTCACACAGTGGAAGAAACAAGAGCTTTTTCTTGTATATAATGGAAGTACTCTAAATCCTGAACTCATTGTGTAAAAGGAAGACATAGACCACTTCCCCGCAAACTAACTTTGGGAGGAAGGTAGCTATTAGCCTCGATATTTGTTAACTTCAGGTATAAAAAGCATAAATTGAAGTCTTTCTCAATGAATAAAAAGGAACCCAAAGACTTCAAACAAACCCATTCAGATGGTCTTGAAGAAGCTTGAGTGAAATAAAAGGGGACATTAAAAAAAAGACATTAAAAGAAAGACATTAGGCCAAACTGCTAATTTATACAATGACACCATTATAAGGCTTATCCTAGCGTATTATTTTACTGAAGGACTGGACTGTTTATTCACTTTCATAAACAATCTAATTATTTGAGTTGGAATAAAAGGTAACCTTCAATGCCTGCCATCATATTCTGTCATCTACCACAGTCATCCATGCAGAAAAGTATGGTTTGCACTGTTCTTTTTCTAGCTCTGTTTAGAGTCAGTGTGACAATCAGAAGTGTCACAGAACAACAAGAGGAGCAATCACAAGTATGTGTATCTATTTCTATTTTTCCATCTCTATCTCTCTTTGCGCCCCCGCCCCCCCCCAAAAAATGTAACATAGATCAAAAGAGAAAACCACTTAGTCTACTTAATTTTCTTTTTCTTTTTTTTTTTTTTTAACTATTTTTTTTTTCAGATGAGGGATCAATTTGGTAAAAGATATTAGTAAAAACACATTAACTAGTATAGAACTAGTATAATTTATCACATCATAACAACTCTCTTCAATTTTACTGAAAAGTTCAGAAGCAGGCCATTTTTATCCAGATCATTTAAAGCTATATTTGCTTATTTCCACTTTACTTCAGTAATTAATTAATCATATAAAAAGATCAGTTACTGGTTAGATACTCCACACAACTGCTATTCATCATAAAAGTTCACTCAGATGAAAGCGAAATACACACATCTTTGAAAACTCCAAGCATTCCAGTCGAATCAAAAGTAGAATTGTTGTATGTTTCACCTTCCTTTAAAATAGGAAGTAAACCTGACAGAATCTTCTCATCCACATGTGTATCATACAGAATTTGCAGCCAGCTCAACTGATGTATCAAAAAAACAGAAAAGCTATTCCCTATTCCATTAACAGTACCTGTCTAAGGTGGCTCTCTGTAGAAATAAAAACAGTTTCTGGTTTGCTTTTCCACTGAACATCTACAATTACTTTTACAGGATATGGAGAAATTAGAGTTAATTAATTGAACACATTTTTATATTTCTCAGAAACACAGAAATTAAGAGATTTTTATTGCACTCAAAGATTAAAAAAGAAATGAAAAATAATAGAACAGTGAAAACATTGTTGTAAAATTTAAACATATAAATATACTGTATTTATAAACTATGTGTAATTTATTCCCTACTTAGTTGCTAACAGTCACTGGCATCAGGCACAGTGCGGTTGCTCACAGTAGACAAACTACGCTTCAAAACCTTGAAAATAAGCAATTTCTTTACTGTTTTTCCTATAACCAATTCTGTTGCTCTCATCTACTTGAAACTGAAATGTAACCTTAGGAGAGTAAGTTTTGCAAGTCCGAAGTACATTCATTGCTGATAATTAGGAACAGACCAGTTGACACAGCAAAAGGAAAACAAGCACACAAACAAACAAACAAACGAAACCAGAATCTTATTATCAGCAGATAAATGAAAATAAGAAAAAAAGTTCTCTCCCTACAATCATGACCAGACTCTTCAGGGTCTACTTTAGTGACTACAAAAAATATACCCTATAAAAAACCAGACGTTCAATTTCCCCCTTGTGCCCTCCATTACTTTAATTGGGTTTGCTCCCATTAAAAATATGACTTCTTTCTCCCCAGAAGTGTCTTATCTCTTGACTGATCTTGCTAAACATTCCCAAACAGGACAACCTTGTGCAAAGGAAAGTGAAGGACATACTGAGAACCTCTACACCAGAGGAGGCAGCCTTTTGGTCTGCCAAGGTCCTGCTGTCCTGGTCATCAGCTGCGGGGCCAAGAGCAGCTTTGCAGCTTGAGGAAGGGAAGTGCCACCTCCTCGTCCCACATCAAAAAAGGATTCAGAGAACCAAGAAAAGAGTTCAGACAATAGGCAAGTTCTGAAAATCCGAAGTGACTGGCATCCCATTTGTTTGAAAAACCTGGTGAACAAAGCCAGCTCTACTGATAGGTTATTCATGGCCAGAAGAGTACCTGTAATACAAGACTATTTTAACACTCACATTTATGGTAAATGGGAGCGTACTACACTGGAAAGTGGGCAATCGTGTTTTTTGTTTGTTTGTTTGTTTTTGTTTTTGTTTTGTTGTTGTTGTTTTTTTTTTTTTTTTTCCCCTAATATTTTGAATATTTTTCTGACATGATATGAGAAACCTGGTCATTTTATATTAAATATATTATTTATTTTCAGCCTAATAGCCTTTCTTTTCTTTTTTTCTTCTTTGTTTTGTTTTGTTTTCTGCAGTGATTATCATTCACATACACGAAAACATCGTTTTTTAAGGAATATATTTTAGCAATGAAAAACAAATCTGCTAGCAGTACAAGAAATAAAGGTGTTTTACAATATTGATTGCTCCAAGCAATTGTTTTTTTATTAGCACAAAGCTGCTGGAGAACTATTAGATTTCTGCATGTTTCAGTTTCTCAGAGTACTTTTCCTGTATTTCCCAGAGTAAAGGACTCTGGAGCTGTAGTGAAGCTGTGTAAAAGGTCACTCTCCTCAAACACCAGCTGTTTGGTTTCACTAACAAAAGGAAAAAGACTCTGCTCTGAAAAGTGATCATAAATAGGCACAGCATACTCTTTACACTTGCACAGCACAGGGTTTTCAGTGGGAATTCTGCTGTGTTTAATGCAGGATCAAGTCCAATACCACTCTCATACAGGCAGTAGCAAGGAGGAAGCAAGCAGAGCCCAGGCAAATCCCACAGGATGTCCACATGATTGTTCCATAACCAAAAGGCCAAGGAATTTTATGTGAAGCAATTGCAACGATTTACCACTGCTGAGTGACTAATAGTTCATGGGACGACTCCAACAGGAAAAAAAGCCAAGAAAACATTCTCACATATTAAGATGAGTGTGAGAACTTTGTTTTGAGGAATCAGGGGAGGAAACGAGAAAAAGCTTCTCAGAACACTACAGAAGATAAGACGGCACTGGCAAGGGTGAGGGGGGTTTCTCCATCTTTAGCCTATGTCTTCCAGTATGCACCAGGATAGGCAGACGAGGGCTCTGGGAGTTAACCCTGGCCTCCACCTAATATTTTAACATCATGTCTAGCCTCAAGAGCCCTCCTTACTCCCTCTGGGGAACTGCAAGACACAATCCATAACAAAAGGCATCTGCTCATCCTCTTTCCAGATTTGTTTGTCTGCTACTGCTGAATGTAAGGTAAAACATCTGGACTCTGATCCCAGTAAACTCAGTTCTCATTTGCTTGCAGTTTAATGCATCTTCCAGTAGAGCTCTTCTACTGAGAGTAGACCATACAGACACACTCAAAAAGTATCACTTACTTGGAATAATATATAATTAAAAATGATCCTAATGAAAGGATTCAGTATGAAATATCAGATGTATTAATAAAACAAGGTTTATGAAATTTGTTACTAAATTCAACTAAAAAAAAAAAAAAAAGAAGTAGTGTGGTTTGTACATCATAATTATTTTCAATTAGCCTTCCTAGAAGCGTCTTTAGGGAACATAGAATCCTTTTAATCAATTGAGCTTTTCATCTATAGATTCTGCTTCCATCTTAAACTCTGTTAGGTACTGACTACCTCAATTATTTTGTCAATAACATGTGCACAATTAAATTAAAAATACCATAAAAAACCCTTTAGAAACACTTCATGAGAAAATCACCCATCTGCCCCCAAATCACGTTCCAAATCCCATGTTCTAACTTGAAATACAAAATTTTTGCCCAAGTGTAAAAGAAAAACAGAGAAAATAAATTCTCACATGAAACTACTTGATCCTCTTGGTCTAAATCTACTGAAGCCAAACATCTGAATCCATCAGCCATTCAAAATTTATACTACTGGTTAAAAAAGTTACCATGTTAGACTTAGCATTTACATAATCTGTTCTCAAAACTTTGAATCCCTCTGAGATTTTAAAGGAGTAGCCATCACTCACAGATGTTTAATAAGGCATGGAGTTTGCCAAAAAGCAATTTCTTTTTCAAACACCACATTACCTTTTTTATGACCCAAAACCTGCACAAATGGACAGAAAAAAAGTTTTCCAAAATGTTATCAGAATACAGTTTTTATGCTAGAATGTGATCAAAAGCAACTCCCAAACACTATGTGCAGTTCAGAAAGTTGCTTCTATTAAAAGTGAAGGAAAAAATAGAGACAGAATTTCAGTGCAATATCTGATTGCAGCAAAACTGCTCTATTATTTAAAACTGTACACAGAATTTAGTGATCCTAGATTGGAACATCAGTCTAAGAAAATTAACATCCCATGTTTGGAAGGAGCTTATGCTTTAAAGATAGATGAAGAGAAAAAAAAAATGCTTGAACAATATGGCAGGGTGGTACAAACAACAAAAAAAAATAGAGAGAATCATTTCCAAATCCTATGGCTATCAGCCTGGTCTCTTTAGCATTAAACATCTCTGTTACTAGTTTATGTCAAATTGAAATTACTATGAGCATTAGTTATTAAATCGTTTAGCCCAAAATACATTACATTTCCATATTTTTCATAAATTGTTAGGTGCATTAACTCAAAGAATTCTTGATATCAATTAAATTTACATGATCAATTTGTTCTTCAGGAAGAAAAAAAAAAAAGGTGTAATTCTATCTATTCTAACAAATAGATATACTCTCATCTTAGGCAATTGTTAGGTCTGAAGCACAGTTTTCTATGTTTAGATTATGAAGACTTGCAGTTGCAATGAAAAAGTTTAAGTTTCAAGTATAAGCCTCATTTCACCCAGCTAAATGATATAGATGTGGTGCAGCCCTCAAAATTTGACCTTTTATTCATTTTCATAAGCAAATGCTTTCAAATTAAGGACACTAGTTCAGTTGAGCCTCCTGGTGTTGACTTTGGCATAGTTGAAGAAAATTATCTTTGTATTTTAGTTGTTACGACTTTGGGAAGATTTTACAATATAGGAAGCAACATGAGCCACACTGACTTTCTTGAGCGATTCTCTTATCATTAAAGTATAATTTAAAGTAGCACTAACTAGCTTCATATGAATACCCTGCATTAAATAATAATTTATTCACAAATAAAGCCAGAATGCTTTGACACTATCAAGACAAGAAAAGGGAAACAAAAGTGATTTTTTATTTGAATAAAGGTTAAAAGGAGCTTGAGGACTTTACAAATATTAATGAAGGACAGTGATAACAAATGCTACATTCCTGTCTGTCCACTCTAAGCATTTGTAGATTTTAATAAAAATAATTAATTAATTAATTAATTCATTCATTCATTCATACTTTCAAACACAAAGATAGAAGTATTTGAGAATGCTCACAATCTACAAAACAAAGGTTGCAGGTGTATATGCCTGTAATTTCCTCATGTAAAGGAAGACAATCTACAAAAAATACCTCCTGCAGTTCAGATTTCCTCATCATTTTTTTCTCAGTAACTAAAATTTCATCTCCATATTATGGCTTAAGACACCTTAAGATGTAACATAAACCTCGCGGTTTCAATCTTGCACATGTGCTCAGACACCCTATTAAAGAGATTAGATGCTCTGCACAGGTCTTGTTATGTGTTTTAACATGCAGTTTTGTGGGTAGATTTCCTGTTTTCTCATCCAACTAAAAGCAGTCTTCACATTCTGTTTATTTTATCTTTTCTGTTTTGCAGCACCATGGGCCCTCACCAGATCATCACTGTTTACTTAACATCGTTGCAAAGACTTATGCTTAAAAACACATAGCTTGCAAAAGTATCAACAAAAAAATACACAAATAGTTCAGATTTGTATAACAAGGAATGTTCTACAGGAGTTTCATTTTAGGAAGCATCTCTTCAAAGGCTCATGAGTTATCACTTCACAGTAGATTTGGAATAAACCTAAGTACAACAGATATCTACACCTAGAATACAGTATTATGAAGATTTTCCTTAAAACTAAGATTAAGTAGCTAAACTGCACACACTGCTTTAAATAGCAGTGGAGTTAGCTGTCCTCTAGTTTCAAGCTAAAGTTACCACTCATAGCTTGCTTAAGTCTTGACAAGTCTTACTGTTCAAAGTGGACTGATTCAATCATACTATTATTTGTGGAAAGTATTAATTTTTAGCTCAGGCACAGTTTAACTTAAAAATATTTTTTGCTTATCTATTTCTCATACTGCCATGGCATTCCATTTAAGATATAAACCAAAGAGATCTTAAAGAGGTGTAATGCAACCAATAAAGAGACAATACTTGATCCCTAAGTTTAACTTTTCTATAATACAAACCTCATTATTATGTTTTAAGTCTGCCTTCTATAAAATCTAACGAGTATTTGTTCCAAATGTATTATTGCTAGCTGTATCATTTCTAAATTTGACTCATAAAGGCATACTCGCCTCATGCATCATGCTTTTTAAAGCTGTTAGACTAAAGATAAATTTCTCATGTAATTTTTGACTTATTTTGTTCTTATTCAAATTACAAAAAAGAACAGTAAAGAATATATGATTATATTATCTCCCAAAAGAACAACAACAACAAAAGCAATGTGATAAAACAAGAAGGCTTGAAAGTGGAGGGGCTAAGGGTTAGAGGACAGATTCAACAACATGACAAAAATGTGCAGTTATATCAGATGACATTGCTAGGTATAATTTGAAATAAATTACAGTCTAAATTTTCATCAACAATTCTGATGACAGCTTCTGTTGCTTTTCTTTCAAAGAGAAAATAAAGATGCTAATTCTTTAAGTTGAGCCCCTGTAAAGGAGTTTCAGGTTGGCAAAATGAAAAACTAAATATTCTGAATTAACACTCACATTTGATAATTTTGCATAGATTTAGAAGACAGAAATGAGAACAGCTGTTTTTAAACTGAAAGTAAATTTAATTTCTTCAGATTTATACACACTTGTAAAAACTACTGCACTTATCCATGTGCTATAGGCACCCTGAGTACACAAAAATTCAACACAATAAAGGCCCATAAATAGCTAAATTGCAACTGTTCAAGAATACAACTATCCACCAGCAAACTGAAAAACACAGTAAGAAATTAAAGGAGACAAATTCCAAAAGGGACAGATTTTTTTTTTCTTTTGTTTTTCCCCAGCTAGAATTATACGACGTGAGCACATCTACAAGCCTTAATATCCTCAAGAAAAACATATTTATAAGCTTCATTCTCATATTCTCATACTGTATTGGGGTACCAGGTCAACTCCCTCTGTTCTTATTTCTGCTGTTGTAACAGAACAAGCTTTTCAGTCAGACACGTAACTATTAATTGTTGTACAAACCAATACTAATATGTTAAGACATTTCCCCAAACCCACAAATAGGAGAGTTCAAGGAAAACAATCTGAGTAGTACCATACTGTCATAATTTGCATAACAGATA
Organism: Stictonetta naevosa; assembly: GCA_011074415.1. Lineage (NCBI taxonomy): Eukaryota > Metazoa > Chordata > Aves > Anseriformes > Anatidae > Stictonetta > Stictonetta naevosa. Next base: position 47,833,334 of record CM021729.1, read on the forward strand.
TTACATTACCATTATCTTCTGAATGTTTTGTGTAAATGGCTCTACATACTCTTATTTGGAGTGGCAAAGACATTGGAGCCTTCGACTAAAAGTCTTGTTTGATTATGAGCTTGAAAAAACAAGTATCTGCATGAAGCATGGACATATAGCATTTTTCAACAATTTGTCACATTAAAGTTTTCAGTGATTCTGGTCCCTGTTCTTGAATTGACCAGGCATCCAGCTAAATTCAAAAATAGAAAGTGTGCTACAAAATCCTAGACATTTTGGGAAGGAGCTCATTTTCACATCTGCCAGACTTCGTTACTTGCATGGTTGTTAGCTTACCTCCTATGCTACCTAAATTTATTTTTTATCTCCATAGTCTTGCCCAAAAGAAGACATGCAGCACTTTCATTGTCACGTGATTTGTTAAGATTACCACATATCCTTTGAATCCAGTTTAATTTTCATCAATTTCTCACTGTAATGATCATAAAGGTGTATTGTACATAAAAGCAGAACTAAGAAGCTGTTGTGCTAATGCCAAATGAGTGGACATTTATTAGCAAACAAGCTTGTGTCATCATTAATGCAATCCATTAAAACAATAATGGAAATATGCTAATCCTTTTAACATTTTACTTGCTCTTTTTTTTCTGACTGCTAAGAATTCTAGTTATGAGTTTCACTGTGCCAAGGACAGACCAGTCTTTTCCAGACACTTACCCTCTGACAGCATGAATAAGTCTCAGTGATGGATAGGCGGTTCGCACTTTCAATTTATTCTTAAGGATTAATGCATTAACCCACTCCACGTGCTTCTCTCCGCCTTTGACCATGAAAGCAGGGATCCAAAGGACACTGTCATTCAGCATGGATAGTCTACGCACAAATTTTTCTCTGTCACTCTCATTCCGAAAGCCTCCAAATGCTCTTTGTACAACTGATGGGTTCATGGTAATAAAATCAGATTTAGTTCCCACATCTGCAGCAAACTCCACCACAGGAGCTAGATTGCACCTAAAGAGGAAGAAATCAATGGAAAATGAAAATAAATATGAAATATTAACTCAGAAAAATGTATGCATGAAGGAAAAGCTGAAAATGAACAGGCAAGCCCATTTCAATCTACATGAAGAAAAGCTACCAGTGATAATAGGTGTGATAGCATATAGCATTTTACCAACTTGAACACTCTTCGGACATTTTTTTAAAAACATTGAAAATAAGTAAGTCTGTGATGAAGACAGCTTTCTGTACAACTGAAAGCCATGTGATCATGCTTTAACATGCATTGGTAGCTGGAGTATGCCTTCTAACACCTATGACCTTTCATTAGTGTTCATTGGTCATCTTCTTGTTACCAATGGCTCACATTCTTAAAGAAAACCATATCAGCCAATTAAGGTATAATTTATACAGGTTAGTCATTGCATTTTTGTACAATACAGTATTTAAACATCATTTACAAATTAACTTCAGCCCATGATAAAATTTATGTTGTTGTTTGTTTGTTTTCTATTTTAATTATCACTGCAACTGAGGATGTTTTGAAATTTAGCTTTTATTTCATTTTGCTTTAAAAAAAAAAATGATTCATCTTTTCATTCTCTCATGATGTCTCATATTCAAATCTTGTCTAATTTGCAGTAACATTTTTTTTTTCTCTGCTTGAGAAAAAGGTCTCATCAGGCCTTTGCTCACGAAAGTCTTTTATCTCTGTTATATAAATATATATGCATCATGCAGGCAGCACTTCTCCACAAGCAGCACTGGAGGCAGGTTGCAAAATGTAATTCAGAAACTAATTGTGATTTAAGTGATGAGTTGGACCCAACCAAAACAAATCACTTCCAGAACACCCTCAGTGAATTCACCTGTAGCTGATATCCAACAAATCAGCATCTTGGCATAATATTTTTACAATTTAGCAAACTGTTAGGTTAAAGGATGCTAAGAAGTGATGTCAGATCTAGGTCTTTTGAAACATATGCATGTTACTATATTCCAAGTACAGTGTTATTTTATTTGTTCTGCAATTCTTTTCTGGCACTGTGAACTTTCTGCTTAAGCTTAATCCTTTAGCATCTTCTAATGGTCAGATCTTCACCTGATATAAAAATAAGTCAGCAGGGTGATACTGACTAACACCATCTCATGATGTAGCTGTGGATGATAATGCTAACATCATTGTCTGTAATTGTGAAGTAAAGTGGTCCAGTCTTCTTCAGAAAGAAATGTTCTTAAGACTATAAACACTCTATATTCTGAGGAGATAAAGCTGTTCAAGTTTCTGATGACATGTGGGCACATGTAAGCTTTCTTAGCAAATGGATTTATGTTCCTCAGTATTTTTACATATATGTTCCACAGAACCTCTGCAAGTATTACAGGCTGTTAAGAGTAATGTCTTTTAGAAAATGGTTGTTAGGGCACACACACGCACACAAAACAAGACAAAACAAAACAAACTTTTTACTAGCATTGAAAATTGTTGCGAAAACATTAACATGTGAACCTTTAATCTAGAGTTCTCAAAAGTTTTGTGTTGCATAAAATCTAAAAATAATCAGACAGAAAACTTAAAATCACCCCGTGAAATTCAACAAATTACTGTTGCTCTTTAAAATATCTCTTCTAAGGATAGACTGTTCAACATAGAAAGGATTCTTGCCCCGCAGGATTTTTTGACAACATCTATTACTTACAAACATGAGACTGCAAAGCTCTCTCTTTGTTCAACTTTGAGAAGAACCTATGTACAAACATAACCTTGTTTAAAAAGCTGTGCATTATATTCAGAGTGTGCACAAATAACATAGGCCATGTGGTTCTAAAATGATTCTTTATTTCTTTGGACAGCTCTTTCCTTACCTGTCAACAGAATTAGTGCCTAAATGTTTTTTTTAGTTTAAATGCATATGCAGTTTTAAAGTAGTGTTTCACTGTAATTTCACCTACAGCCTAAAAAAAAATTATCAAATACAAGGTCTACCCACAATGCATGTCATTACAGCTTCAACAGTGGTATGTTTAATAACAACTACTATATTTTAGAAAGGTTTACAGCATAATGTATCTAGTAGCATAAATTCTTAACATGCTGTATATTCAGATTTTTCAGATAGAATTTTAGAAAGCAATGAGCAAATGTACTCTATAACAATGAGGTTTTTTAAAAACTTTTTTTTTTTCAAATCTTATGCACCATATTTTTCAAGCTTCAGTGTCTCACATTGAATACCTGATTATACTATTAAAGGCAGGTAAGACATTTTGTATTCCAAATGCTGAGCACCTCTTAGCATTTGATCTTTCAAAAATTCAGGTATACAAATACGTATTTGTAATAGTACTGAAGTTTGAATTGATGTAATAAAGTACTTGTGAACTTTGTAAGGCTCTGTTTGCAAAGAAGTAACTAGCTTCTGTTACCCTGCCAGTGCTGACATTGTTAAGTCAGTAGAACACAAATAAAAGATAAGCTTTACAGTAATTTCTAGTTGTGTTAAGAAAATAAACACTACCATATCAGTTGTAGTTGACCAAGTTATAAGAATATTACTTTCATTAAGCCACTCCTCATTTTCTTAGAGTTTACTTCCTTCAATGAATAATTCTAGTGCTCATTAAATCAGAAGCATCAGAATTCAATATTTACTTAATATTTATCTACAGAGTTGGAAAATATTAGTTCCAGTAATTCTTTAGTAGGGAGTAAACAGAAATGTTACGTCAGATGTGTTTCCATATGTATTCAAGAGTTTGTGCAACTTTAACACTCACCCTAAACTGCTAGTGCCAGATTATACATATTTCCAGATGAGTGCTAGAAAATTTCATAGAAAGGAATGCTTCAGGGCTAATAACACTGGCTATTGTTTATTTGCTTGTACACCTGAGTATATGTTGATAGCTTTTGCTACCTGTTTCTGAGCTTTTATCTCTAATATAACTTTATGCTATAATATAGCTTCACACAAGTGTGGCAATTTTTATTTAAATTGCTAGTAGATATCAATAATCTCACCCTGTCAATTCCCAGGACTCTTTCATAAAAAAAAAAAAAAAAAAAAAAATCTTATACATACACACACAAAAATATATACTTATTTTCTATTAAGTAAATTAAGAAGTTTATTAACTCAGCAACTTTGAAACTGGCAATGTAATACCCTACCCTGCTTATATTCTTTAATTCCAGCTCATTTGTGGTAAGGCACAGAACACCAAGTATATCCACAAGAGTGATGAGTAGGTAAGGGGGGCTTTGCAGCACAGTTTTGCCATTAAGTGCCTGGGAATTTGTACAGAATAAATAAAACTTTTTTTTTTTCCTTTTTTTTATTTTTTTATTTTTTATTAGTATTAAGTTGTCATTGCTACACCAGATCCAGCAGGAAGTATAAACAGAAGACTATCATTTGCTGAGTTTCCACTTTCTCACATTAAGTGTTATTGACACTTTGAAACTACAATAGCGCTTAAAATTTGACCCCAAAACACAATCTTCTGCAATATACTATTATTTTCCATGACATACACACCCTTCCATTCTAAAAGTACTTCAGCATTGCCTTCACCTAAGTCAACCCAAGAAAGCTGACTACAGGTAAGCAGAACAAACTTACTGCAAAGTTACTCATACTGAGATCATAGGAACATGTTGAAATAAATAGCCACATGTAGCACTGAAGACCTGACTTGGGCAATTACAAAAATAGCTGTAAACGTGCATTGAGCACATCCATCACATTATATGATGGCTTGTAGAACTCCTTCTCCTGAGCCCAAGATATTGACTGTTTACAGAGAAAATGAAATGCTGCTTACCCCAGCAAAAACGATTTTTCAAAATAATGGTTTTCTTGA
>CM021729.1:47858098-47873031 GCA_011074415.1 Stictonetta naevosa
CCCACAGGGATCCAGGAAGATTTTGTGACAAATCTAGTGTGACCCTTCTCTTAACTTAAGGGAGCTACCCCCATGTGGGATGACAGAACCTTCCCTGTGTCTATTTAGTCTGATATGCCATCTCCAGAACTGTTTAGGATCAGATATTTCACAGCAAAATGCAGGCAAATTTGGAGATTAGTTGGGATTTTTTGTAAGCAAGAGAATATTCACTTACAGGCATTTAAAGTGAAGAAAGGTTTTGAGAAGTTCTTGAGTATGTCAGGGCTGCTAGTAGTTTTGATGCCTTAAAAATCAATTTTCTTTAGTAGGAAAGGTTTAATTCAGCTTCAGTGGAAAGGAAACTTTGCAATTTCCTTTCACACAAACCAGATGAAGCTATGTTTTCTGTGCTCTTCTCTGCTGCAGCTCTGATAACCTAGTCTCAGAAAGTGACCCCAATAGCATCAGCAGCAAAAGGAGAAAAACCCTTTCTATCTTTTAGTACTGTGAACTTAAAATTTCGCTTGGTATGACTTGCATTAGACAATTTCTTCTAGAAAAACAAATTGATTCAATGCAAAATCCTATCTTGACACAGTTGCAAAAACTGTATCATTTGTTAGGCATGAAAGTTAGGGTTACATCAGTCCTGTCAGCCCTGTTGAACACCTGTAATACTCTTTTTCGTATTTACATTATTTTTGCATTGTTTTTTGTAGTTAAATAGGCTCATCAGCAACAGACACCACAATGCATACAGAGGATCCCAAATTCTCCCATCTTCAATGGTTGTTTTACTCAATTTGCCACCAATGGCAGCTTACAATATCACCATTAGCCACAGCCATTCTTGGTTTTGTGCCAGGCCGTGTGCATATTCAGAAAGCAACGTGCCTTCTGCTTCCACGCCTTCAGCTGCACTTTCTGCCCCTTTAAGATTAAGACCCAGCTCCCCTGATATGGACTGATCATCCCACACAAAGGTTGGCCTACTTGCATCCAAGAGGCTTAAGAACTAATGGGGGTGAGTGCCATGAGGAAAATCGCTGATCAGTAGTGAACTTTTCTGTCTGTGCTTCACCTGATTGCAACCAGTCTTCCTAAAACCCACCTCCACCATCTGAAGAGGCCAAAAAGGTTGACTTCAGACTAACTCTACGTCCAGGGAGCCACAACAGTCTCACCCAGGAGTGGGTGAGACTGTTTTTGTTGTGGTTTTGGTGTGTTCTCTTGTTCTTTTTTGTTCTTGTTGTATGTTTTATTTATTTATTTACTTATTTCTATGTGCTTTTAAATGCCGTCAAGAGTGCTGTGTGATCCTTCCAGCACTCCTGAGGAACCTATCTAATATTCTCGCTATAAGCCCTGAACCATCAAGTATCCCAAAATTGTATTCACTCATTAAAAGGTAAAACAATCTGTTTATACTTTAGTGATAATAGATACTGAGAAAAAAACTTTCACAGAATCACAGAATGGTTGGGGTTAGAAGGGACCTCTGAAGATCACCTAACACCCCTACTGACCAGGATCACCTGGAGCACATTGTGTGGGATGGCATCCAGGCAGGTTTTGAATATCTCCAGAAAAGGAGACTTCACAGCCTCTGCTGGCAACCTGTTCCAGTGCTCTGTCATCCTCACAGTAAAGAAATGTCCCCTCATATTCCGCTGGAACCTCCTGTGCTTCAGTTGGTGCCTATTGCCTCTTGTCCTCTCACTTGACACAACTGAAAATAATCTGGTTCCATCTTCTTGACACCCTCCCTCCAGATATTTATTGATGAGATCTTCCGTTAGTCTTTTGCAAAGCACACTTTAATAATGAGTTATCTATGCTGAATAACTTTTTCATACAGGTGCTAAGGGAGATGACAAGGAAGGATGTCCTCCTTGCTCTGTTTGAAAACATAGTTGGTTGCTTGTAAACATAGTTGAATTCATGATTGGTAGCTGTCTGGGCCACCACAGTGATCATGGAACTGTTGAGTTTAAAGTTTTGACTATCAGAAAACTGTCAACAGAGCTGCTAGGTTTTGGGAGAACAGACTGTAGGTTGCTCAAGAAACTAGTAAGGCCCCCTGAGCATATTAGGGTCTGTAAATGCTGATCACTTTTTAAGAGACATCTTTAAAAAGCACAGGAGCAGGCAATTCAATTGTGTCAGAGGTCAAGCAAATGAGGCAGAAGGCCAGTTATCTGAATAGAGATCTCATCCTGGAATGCTGGGTGGAAACGTGTATTGGGTTTATGTGAAAGGGCTTTGGTACTGGGAGGCTTCAGGGGTGGCCTCTGTGAGAAAAATCCAGAAGCTGCCCCATGTTAGCTAAGGGCCAATTGCAGCCAGTTCCAGCAGGGACCCGTTGCTGCCTAGAGCTGAGCCAATAGGAGATGTTGTTTGTGCATCTGTGGAAGCAGATTTAAGAAAGGAAAACAAACAAACAAACAAACAAAAACTGCTGCACAACAGTAGCTGGGAAGCGAGAGAAGTGAGACCCAGCCTTGCAGACACCCAGGTCAGTGGAGGAGGAGGGCAGGAGGTGCTCCAAGCATGCAGCAGCAGTTCCCCTGCGGCCCACAGAGGGGCCCCTGGTGGAGCAGGCTGTCCCCCTGCAGCCCATGGGTCCCACCCACATGGAGCAGATCTCCACGCTGCAGCCTGTGGAGGAGCCCCCGCTGGAGCAGGTGGATGTGGCCTGGAGGAGGCTGCGGCCCATGGAGAGCCCCCGCAGGAGCAGGCCCCGGGCCGGAGCTGCAGCCCGTGGAGAGGAGCCCACGCAGGAGCAGGGGTCTGGGGGGAGCTGCCGCCCACCCGTGGGGGACCCGTGCGGGAGCAGTTTGCTCTTGGGGGATGGATGGACCCCGTGGTATGTAGCCATGTGGGCAGCCCCTGCAGGCTCAGTTTGGGCAGGACGGCATCCCATGGGAGGGACCCCACGGGGAGCAGGGGCAGAGAATGACCATGAAGAAGCGGCAGAGGTGAAGCATTAGGGACTGCCCACAAGCCCTGTTTCCCCTTTCCCCTGTGCCACTTGGGGGAAAGATTGGGAAGAGGGTGAATGGGGGGAAGATGTTTTGTTTCTTTCATTTGTTTCCCGCTTCTTTAGCTTGTTAGTAATAGGCAATAAGTTATGTAAATCTTGCTATGCTGAGTCTGTTTTGCGTATGACAATAATTGTTGAATGATCTCCCTGTCCTTATCTCAACCCTTGAGCTCTTTTCATCCTATCTTCTCCCCCTTTCTCTTTGAAGGGAGTGAGTGAGATAGCAGTTATGGTGGAGCTTGGCTGCCCATCTGAGTAAAACCACGACAAACAGGAAAGCGTATGAACTCTGGAAGCAAGATCAGGCTGCACAGGACTACAAAGATGCTGTTGACCATTGTAGGGAGAAAATTTGTAAGGCCAAACTCAATGAGAGTTGAAGCTGGCCAGTACCATGGGGACAACAAAAAGCGCTTTTTTTTTTTTTTTTTTAGGTACACTAACAGTAAAAGTAGCACCAGAGATAGTATTGGTCTGTTATTTGATGAGGTTGGTCATCTAATAAACAGGGATATAGACAAAGCAGAGATGTTTAATTCCTTCTTCACCTCTGTTTTTAACATCTGTGATGGGCCCTGGGATCCCCAGAGCCCTGAGTTAGAGGAATGTGACCACAGGAACAACAAGCTTCCAGCCAACTCTGAAATTGTGTGAGATATGCTGCTCCAGCTGGATGCACGTAAGTCTGTGGGGCCCACTGGAATTCATCCCACAGTATTGAAAGAGCTGGATGATGTCAGGGCAAGGGCAAGAAAGAAAACCCTGGCAATTACAGGCTTGTCAGTCTCACTTCAGTGCCTGGTAAAGCTATGGAGAAGATTATTCTGGGAGTTATGGAAAAACACTTGAAAGACAACACAGTCATTGGCCACAGCCAACACAAGTTCATGAGAGGCAAGTACTGCTTAACAATTTAATTTCATTTTATGGTAAGTTATCCATCTAGTTGACTAAGGAAAGCTGGTAAATGCTATCTTTTTGGAATTCATCAAAAATTTTATACTGTTTCTTACAGTATCCTTCTGGACAAAATATCTGGCATACAGCTGGACAAGTGCATAATATGATAGATGAAAAATTGGTTGATGGGCTGGGCTCAAAGATTACAGTAAATGAGGTTACATCAGGCTGGCAGCCAGTCATGAATGGGGTTCCCCAGGGCTCCGTTTTGGGGACTGTACTCTTCAATGTTTTTATAAATGATCTGGATGCAGGACTAAAATGCATACTCAGTTTGCAGATGATACTAAATTAGGAGGAGCTGTTGACTCCATCAGTGGTAGATAGGCCTTGCAGAGAGATCTTGACAGACTAAAGGGATGGGGAATCACCAAATGTGAATTTTAACAAGAGCAAGTGCTGGATTCCGAACCTTGGAAGGGGAAACCCTGGCTATACATACAGACTGGGGGACGAGAGGCTAGAGATTAGCCCCACAGAAAGGAATCTGGGGGTTTTGGTTGATGGCAGGTTGAACATGAGTCAGCAGTGTGCCCTGGCAGCCACACCCTGGCATAGCTAGCTGGTCAAAAGAAGTGATACTTCCTGCTCTGCTATGCACTGGTGCAGCCTCACCTCAAGTACTGTGTGCCATTTTGTGCGCCACTGTATAAAAAGGACATAAAACTATTAGAGAGTGTCCAAAAGAGGGCTACAAAGACGGTGAAGGTTGAGAGGGAAAGATGTATGAGGAGGAGTGGCCAAGGGCCCTTGGTTTGTTCAGCCCAGAGCAGAGCAGGCTGAGGGGAGGCCTCATGGCAGCCTGCAGCTCCCTCACGAGGGGAGCGGAGGGGCAGGCGCTGAGCTCTGCTCTCTGGGGACAGTGACAGGACCCGAGGGAATGGCATGGAGCTGGGACAGGGGAGGGTCAGGCTGGGGGTTAGGGAAAGGTTCTGCACCCAGAGGGTGGTCAGGCACTGGGACAGTGGTCATGGCACCAAGCCTGACAGAGTTAAAGAAGCATTTGGACAATTCTTTCAGACACATGGTCTGATTTTTTGGGTGGTCCTGTGTGGAGCCTGGAGTTGGCCTTGATGACCCTTGTGGCTCCCTTCCAACTCAGGTTATTCTATGATATTGTGATTCTGTCCTAATATACCTTTATCCTTCAGCTCTTACATATAGTTAAGTAGTGGGCAGAAGTATATTACATACAGATATATAATATATATGTAACATAATTGGGCCAGGTGGTGCATTTCATTTTCAATGACAAAATTTATTACAACACAAAATGAGTTTACCATATAAAGAATTTAAACATTCATGTCTAGCACTTCACCAATTCCTTTAATTACCTTTCTTTAATGTATCATCAACAGCACTTCATAACTCTAACAAGCTATCTAAATTATGCCTAGAAATGCTTTCCTCTTTCTCATACAATCTAATGATATTTAAATAATGAATAGAGTTTATATCAAATAGTGTGGTTTATTTTATATGAATTAAAAGAATGGCTTAGCTCTTTGGACCCAGAAACATGTTCAGAAAATCCTATTTCATGGCAGCTGGTGATGACAGTAAAATTTCTTTCATGAAGACTACTGGAGGAGCAAAAATGTGAATAATACAAATAATCATGCATTTAAGCATTTCAAATTTCAGACTGCTAATTAGTTCCTATGGCAAAGAGTTCTTGAAAAGGCTGCATTTCATGCTGAAAAGAGTAGCTCAAGACTTGAGACATTTACATTCGTTGAAACACATTACCATATAAAGCCCTTTTTGCATTAAGACTATTTCATGTTGAACGTGGGTGTCCAGAAAATATCTTCTGACTTAGTTCTGTCCTCATTAACACTGAGGATAAAGATCCACTAAAAGAGATTGCTGGGAAAGCTATAACATTTTTGTCATTGGATGTCTTTAGGATCAAGTTGCACAAATCTCTGGATTCTTAACTCATGGTGGAAGTACAGATGAGGTAACATTTTCAGGTCCCTTCTAACTACTATGTGTGTGTGTGTGTGTGACTCTAATGTAAATCTCCTCAAATTACAGTGAAGTATAGGTATCTGATTCTTGTTTAATAGCTTCTTACAGAATACTTAATATTGTAGCAAGGTCATGTCCATGTTTCTATTTCAGGAATACGCTTGGCTGATGCTTTATTCTTGCTTTTGCTTAACAATTCTAAACTCTGCTTTATGCAACATGCTTAATAGTATCAACTATTCAAGTTTTGTTGTATAAAAGAAACATCATTTAAAACACTGAATGATTCTTTAGCATATTTTTAAGTAAAGCTGGTACTTAGATCTGTTTCCATGCAAACATCAATATCCTTAAATATTTCCATTGATGGTTCAAGCAAAGATACCAGACATCCCCATTGTTTGCTTAAGTTAATGTGCACAAAACACTAATACTTTGCAAAAGAAATACTCTTACAGACAAACTATGAATATCTCCTGTGCCTCTATTTGTCATTATCCATACATGCTTTTGTTAAAATGTTTTTCTCTTTGAAATGTAATCTACTTGCTATTGTACTAGAAACATAGTCTTATATTACATTTTTAGCATTACTAGTATTGCAAATAGCAGCATTTCAAATACATCAGCTTTATAATGCAGTAGCTTTCCTATGTGCTGTAGAATTGAAGATGAACCAGTAAGCTTCATATCTGTATTGTAAACTGCATTTATTCCACTGTCTAAGACTCAAGGTTTGGATTAGGGATGCTTAAATTTCTCATGATGTTCAAAGACACCAAAAGCAGGTCAGAATCTGTATTCAGATTCATCTCCACTTTTGTTCTTGTGACTAACATGCAATGATGACTTACTGTTTGCAATTGCTTTACAGAACAACTGCAGGATCAATAATGTGAGACAGTTGCAATAAGCTTACATGAATCTCTGAGCAGTTTCTTTGTGTGATAGGAAGATAACTTCTTTCTAGAAGAAATGCTACAGTAGGTCCTTAGATGGTATTAGAACTAAATCCCAATGAAGTCATATTCTCTGCTTTACATTATTTCTGCAGTCATGTATTTATCCTGTGCAGAAAGTCCCCAGCTGAAGTTGCAGTGTAACAGCAAGGAAGGATGTTTAATTTAGGGGCACACACTAGTGTAGTTTTTGCATTGCAGACTTCCCTGATCCAGACACAATTTTTTACAGTTGTGAAATATAAACTAGATTAACATTCAAGAAGAGTGATCATGCAGAGAGAGGTCAACCTAAAACAAGACATTGTCAGTTGTCATGATTTCCTCATTTCTTTTGTGACATGGGTTGTTGCAAATGTCCCATAGACCTTGGTATAAATATGCAAATTTTCTGCTAATTCAAAGTGTCTATCAACTACTATGCTTTTCAGGAAGGCTAAAAACACACTGCTTTAAAATAAAATGGCTATCATATTCCTAGAGGCTTTATGCATGAAATTCAATAATGATGAGCACTACTATCCATATTTTGTTTTCAGTGAGACTCAAGACAGTCTGCCTTCAGGGAAAATGATCATGCTGTATTTTTTTATAATTGAGATGAACAGAAAAAATTAGGAAGCAGAAATAAGGATTAGAGAACACTTGGAAACTAATAGAAGAAAAAGAGAGAAAGGAAATAGATACAGAAGGAGGATGGGGATGGATGTATTAATCATTTTGGAACTGGCAGAGAAGGAAACTGTCATGTATCTAGTTCAATGAAAGAGGAGGAAGAACAAAAGCAGAATCTAGAGAAGGGACAAGAAACCACTTTAATGCAGGAGGATGATTAACTCATTCATGTTGAAGAAACTGAGGTAAGAAATACATGTGGTTTTGTCTGTTTTTTGCCTTGATTCGTCCTTCCTGTGCTAGCCAAAGGAAAAAAAAAATTGAAAGGAAGAATAACAATTGTCTTCTTTATTTGAAGGTACCTGCGCCTGTGCTCAAGCCCCAAGTTCACTTCACCATACAATTCTGCTTTGGTTCATCAAGGAGACTGCTGTTTACTTAAAATTTTCTTTTTGGTCAAATGAAAAAAGTCAAGAAAATTTCTGGTCGTATATCCATCCTTGCAGATTAGCAATCTGTAAATAATAAACACAATTAAAATGTAAATGTTTACAACTCCAGTAAGAACTCACCTCTCTGATTACACTAACCTCCAACTCCTTTCCTCATAAGGGGAACAAGACATCTTTTCTGTCAACTCTAAACCTAGGCCCAGAGTTTAAGTATTACCAGGTCAGACTGTGAGAGTTAATCAAGAAAACCTTCATTAGTCCAGTCCCTCAGAGACTTTCCTTAGGAGCCATGGGAAATTACTGATACTTTGAAAGGACAGTGAACACCTTCTTATAATGCTAATTGACCTGTTCATATTGCAGAAGGGAAGGTGAAGAAGGATCACTGACAAATGTTAGCATTGGGGTAGCCCTGATCTTTTGTTCCTGCTCATGCATACAGTAAAGCCTAGGTCCAAACTGTCTCCAGATCATCTCTAAATCAGCTGAACTGAGTCGACTCAGTGTCCTCAGATAAATTATCCCAGTAGAGCCTAATATGACACGGGACAGGAAGACCCATGTGAGAAGAACCCAAATTATCTTAATTGTAATTAAGACATGTTTGAATGCCAGCTACAAGAATACTCTTCAGTTGTCACAGCAGAAATCAAGTTTAAGGAAGTATCTGAAACAGATAGCAACCCTGGCTTTACATCTATTAATGTAGAGGCTGCTTGGTGGAAATTATTTGGTCTGCTTGTTTTGAGGGTTTTGTTTGTTTGTTTGGTTTGTTTTTGCAAATGGGTAATCACAATTAGAAAAGCAAGGGAGATACAATATTAAATGTCTTTTTCATTCATTTGAAAAGCTATGCTTTATTTTCCTTGATTTAAAATGTTCCTTAACTCATTACTACATGCAGAGCAATATGTTTCCTAAACACATCGTAGAGAAGATATAAATGAGAAATTGCTGTATGAATTTTCCATGTCTTTGAAATGGAAAAAAAAAAAAAAAATCTCTTTCTGAGAAGCTATATGGTACTTGGATTTGTAAGGTTCTACTATATTTTAATAACTATGAATGATCTCCTGGTGAGAACCATCATTTTACTAATAGTTCCCAGCAGGATATCCACCTAGGCACTGTAGATTTGGAGGTTGAAAAGGAAGCTTTTGTTTGAATTCAAACCACAGCAGGAGCCATTCATTCTTTGGAAACTAATTCCCATTTTTATTATTGCTATTTTTAATTTTGCTTAATTTAATGGTGGTTAAACTGTATAGATACTACAAAATTGCCTGACTTTTCTTGCTTTGTGTTAGGAAAAAAAAAAAAAAATCACACAAAAGAGCTTCCTATATGCCTTAAGCTATATTTTCTTACTTATCTCTGTTTGACAGCAACACTTTGAGGCATTTGCTGAGATCAAGACTACAGCTTGTTGTGAATTTTTCTCCGTTTTTTTTCCCCCTTTAATTGGAAAACTAATTCTACAACACTTTGTGGCATCTTTATAAGTTTCAACAAAAGGAAATGCTTGCTATATACAAAACTGAATTTCTGGTTGGTGGGAGAGGTTACACCTACTAGTAATTTCATCTGTTCTGCACTCACCCAGCATACAAAGGATTTGGACTCAAATCCCCCATCTGAGAAGGTTCTCTGGCTTGTATGTGCAGTTGAATGAGCAACCCCTTTTCGTTGACAGCTAAGCTACCTCAAAATGATCTTGAATTTGCTGGTGATAAGAGCGCCTGTGAGAACAGTTACTGTATAACATCCAACAGACACTGCAACTTAACAGTATACCTTTTACTGTGGTAACCTGTTGGTGAAGCTGTAGTCTCAGCTTGTGTTGCTGTGATTGAGTTCATTTTTTAATGGTAGTTTTTGAAGACAGTTTTACAGTTTGAGTGGGAGAAGAAGGAAGAGAAACTCCATACTCCCATAGCTTCGTGCTTAGGAGTGGGGCGGCCCCCCCCCTTTTTTTTTTCTTTCCATTTTATTTCTCTGCACACTGGAATTTAGCATTCCAGCAATAGATAGTCAGGATACTAGGTATTTAAATTCCCAGAGGATAGGCAAATATTCAAAAATTACAGTTCACATAGAAGAGACTGATGCTGACTGGTTTTGGAAAAACACACAATGTAACGTGATTTTCCTTTTGTCACCCAGGTCAGCGGTAACACATGAAGCAAATCTAAGGTTTAGTTTCTGACTCTGCTGAAGAACATGCTAAGATATAACCCTAACTTCATCAGGGTTAGGATATCACTTCAGCTCTCCTGCCTTCTAGCCCTATACTCAAAATGTGAACCCACTAAATATAACAAAAACATGTCAAGAAAGATAACTAATTTTTCTAAAGTACATTTCATTAAATATTATCTCTTAGGCTGAAAAAATAAAAATAAAAGTTAAAAAGTTAAAAAAAAAAAGTTAAAAGTTAAAACCCACAAACATATCCCATAGAAATTGCACTAATAATCTAATACTATTAGTTGCAATCTGCTCAAAGACGGTGTAGAGGATTTTTTTATTTTTTTTTGCCCATATTTTGATGACTCAGGAAAAGCATACAAAATCTTAGCTGGTCACAGTTATAGAAGTCCTTTGAAAAAAGCTTTTCAATTCTAGGACTTTTTCATCTGAAGAAAATGTAAGCACTGTATCAACTTCAGAGACTTTTTCTTTTGACTTTTAAAAATATGATTTGCATTAAATAAAATGCAGAGGACTTTTTAGTTTTGCTTAGAATACTTTAAGTTTTAGTGCTCTTAAAATAAAATTATGTCACAAACACAAATATAACTATGTTTGATGGAAGTAAAGAGCATAAAAAATATTTTTATAGTTCAGAGAAATGTTATGGAAAGTAAATTTGATTTACCAAACTTATAACAGACTGTGAACTTTAACATTAAAGCTAAAGGCATGTTTGATTTTGAAATCCCTGTTTCAGGCCTTCCTGAAAAAGAATATTGTCTGAAGGAAAAGAACATACATATATATATATATATATATGCAAACACATAGACACACACAAAGTGCAGTAAATCACAGAATGCAAAAATACTCTAATTGCATAGGAAGGGTCAAATGTACATTCAAAGTGCTTAAACAGGAAATCACCACCTATCTGGGCAGCATTTTGACAAATGGTTTTTATATGTCTATTTCAGCTGACTGAATAGTTGAATAGCAGTAAAGTCTCTATTGGGCTTAGGCTAGACAAAAGTAGATAATTAATATAGATTTGTGCCCATAAACAAATCATTTGAAATGCTTTTGCTCAGCTTCTGTAAAGTACTGTTTTCTAGTTGTGTGCTCCCTGTTGAGAATTTCCACAATGCATATCACAGATGTGCCACGTCTAGGTCTGTGCTTGCTCTCCACCTCCTTTCCTCAAAAACCAAATCAAAACACACACACAAAAAACAACAACAGCAACAACAACAAGAACAACAAAAAAGAACATGCCAAGCAGAAGGAAAAGGACACAGAAGAGAGCTGTAGTGTGCTATGTCAGTCCTCCCCTCCCAGCTGAATTTTTTTCTGGGGCCAGTTTCTACCAGCCCAAAGTCTGGTATGGAGCACAGGCATATTCTGCTCTCAGGATCGGGGAGGAAGTTGGGAATCCCTTTTGACAATAATAGTACACGGTTTTTGGTGAGTTTCAGGTGGTGCTGGCTTCCCCAGAAATAGATAACTTGCAGATTTTATAGTACAATATAGGAGTTCCTCCATTTGAGAGTATTGACCCTCAGCTCCTGTGATGTATTAGCTGGTTTTGATCACACAGTTGCAAAGCAGGACCTTACTCAGGGTTTCCCTGGACAACTTAGTGCAGGATGTAGTTTGAGTCTAAGACTCCTCCAAGCATTTCTGTCAGCATCTCAGATTATGAAGATTTGAGGTGTGCATCTCACAACACAGCACTACTAGGGTGATGATTTTAATACTAAGACTGATGATTGTCAAGAAAAATATGTGCTTATTGGCAAGCAACTTTGACAGTCAGCAAGCAAGTTGGTGACAAATGAGCTTAGGCTTGCTGCAAAAAATCCCTTTTCCTTGGTAGGTTATTTTTTTTTTTTATCTGAGAATCTGTGCTATTCTGTTTTATTTGCCTGTGAAAGTCTTTCTATAGGATGCCCAAATACTAATTTGATGATTTTAATACTAACACCATTACATGTTCACAGACTTGTTTCTTTGCTGAAAGATCCTACACCACACAAATAATATATATATATATATATATATATATATATATTGTCCTCAAAAGATACATCTTTTCCTGAAGACCACCAGTTTTTTGGGTTTGTATAAAGAACATTTTCTCTGATTTTGTGTTGTTTCCCCATTCTTCCACACCATCCCTCTCTCTCCTCTCAACCTGCCTTACCTCCACGGCACTGCCCGTTTATTTTGCTTTGTCTGCTTTATGACATTGGAAGTTTTTCCAACTGAATTGTGTGTCACTAACTTACATTCAGCTTTAGATTTTACCTTACTGAGCATTCCCTTAACACTGGGAAATGTGTTCAAACTCCTGAAAGATGAATTTGATCCCTTACTGTTCAAGGAAAGTAGCATTTTCATAAGGTAAATCTTTTAAAGCTTTTAAAACCATGCTGAATAACTTTGCTGAGCAGTACAGTGCTCTATTGAAACACATCTCATTCTTATATTCACCAGGAGAGGAAAGTAGACGTAAAAATCTTACATTTAAGCTTGCTGTGCAGCTGTTCTTCTCTTTACATACACTGTACATGCTCCATAGGTGCTTAACAGCTCATGCAAACCCTGATGCATTTCTTGCATCTTTTTTACCACGTGCCAGGTAATGCCCTGTCTTCTGCTTGTAGTCACAACATGTAGCTTCATCTTCTTCATTTACATTCTGGATCAGGGTTTTATTATTTTAGGCAACTTGAATTTGCAATCATTGTATCAAAGTACTGTTCATTCTTATCTCCATTTTTTTTTTTTGTTTGTTTGTTTTGTTTTGTTTTGTTTTTTTGGTCCTTGGTACAGTAAGTCTTCGGGGCTTCAATCTTTCTGTTGTAAGGGGTTGCTCCATGTCACAGCTACTATTATCTCTCTCTTCAGAAAGATTCATTTTAATCAATCAAGACTGGAAGACTTACTCCTCTGCAGTTTCACTTCTTGATGACTTTGCATTTGAAAACTACTACATCAGCATGTTCCACTTCCATATTAACTAAAGCTGATCTCTGATTTCTGTCTCAGGTCTTGAGCAAACATTAACTGAAGCAAGCTACCACGTCAGCCAGTTCCCTACAATCACAATTAACTGCTGTAATGAATACCTGCCCTCTCCTTCCAGCCACTCCATTTCTACTCCATTTCCATTTCTGTGGGCAATCAGTCCCCACCTGTAGCCCCAGGCTGCTCTGGCTTTTCATGCAGTGACAAGTCGCTCTGAACATACCATGTATGTTGATGATGTCCTTCCTCAGCTGAGATGTGAAAACAATTTAAAACTAGAGTTCCCAGTTGAAGCCTTTATGCAGTTTGGCTTCTCAGACCATGAAGTTGAAATGGGAGGTGAGGTTTCACAACAGCTGAAGTGAATATCTGGGCTTCTCCTGCTTTCTTCTAAAAATAAATAAATAAATAAATAAAGTGGAAGGTGGATATGTAAATTCAGCTCCTTGATCTTTTGAATTTACTTCAATTCCCCAATGACATCCTGAAACACATGGCTGCCAGTACGACAGCCTTTTGGATGACTTTCTTACCAAGCTTCTGGACTGTTCAGCTAAGGAGCTCTGTAAGAATAGATGTTAAAGCCAGTAGTTTTCAGTAACACTGGTAACATCTGATGCCACTAGGCAACTGATAGAGACCAGACAATTAGATTTTTTCCCCTTGACTTTTGTATGTCATGTTTCTACTATATGGCTTGAGAAAGTAAAATAAATTAATAAATAAATAAATAGTAATAAATTAACAAAAGTGAAGTAAAACCTCCACAATCCTTCCTACCTCTCAGTCTGAGTCTCAGCATAGAGAAATCAGATGTGTGAAATTCTCTTCATTTGAAGGATTCAGGAAGCTATGATGTATTCCACCAGGACCAGGAAAAACTGTTAGATCATGTTATTCAAAATTTAAATAACTCTTTGATTTATGCTTGAAGGGATGGTTTGGGAGAAATAGCAAGATGCCCTGTGAAACTGCAGGCCCATGTTTTGACAGACCTGTAATAAAGCTAGGTCATATGTTTGTGAATATTCCAGTCAGAAACTACCCAGTGGCCACACTAGATATAACACAAAAGGACACATTAGAAAGGAGGTTTCCTCTGCAAAGCCCAAGGAAAATCTTTGGAGTCAGTGAAAACTCTACTTCACAAGTGCTTTTGTTAGCATACAGAAGAAGAAAGAATTTAAACCTATTTAAAAACATTTAAATTTTAAAATTTATAAAACTGTACCTATTAAAAACATATATCACAGAAAGAAACATACATCAATAAATCACTGGCTGAAGTAAGCTGTCTGCAATAAATGTTTTGTTATAGGAAAATGCCAAGGTGTGCAGGACAAGAGACGGTAGATCACACAATCAATAACAGCAGCAAGATTGACAATGTGCTTTTGATATTAAAAATAAATAAATAAATAAATAAAACTGCTGATGAAAGAAACAGTATGTTGTTGGTGTTAATGTAGATTCTGTTGTTTGTCAGACTCATTAACATATAATTTTCAGACATACAAGTGTACGTTAAACAATTAGTTCAGGTATTACATCAGACTAAATAAAAAATCAACCATACATATTTTGAAAATATATTTTGGCATTTGAAACAAGACTGTCCACTATGGAATGCTCAGTCAAAAGAAAAAAAAAAAAAAAAAAAAAAGAGAATGTAGATATTCATTTTTCAAAATATTTAAATGAAAAAAAAAAAAAATTCAAAAA
>CM021729.1:47873431-47891287 GCA_011074415.1 Stictonetta naevosa
GATGACTGGCTTTATGGAAGCACTTACTTATCTCTAGGTATAAGATTAACAGCGTAATTATGGACATTAAAACATTTATCAGACACTAGAGTTAGATTTTGCATACTGACCAGTGCTTGCAAGCATGTTATATGGATTGATTCACATATCAATATCAAGAATTTTCTGCTGTTTATGGTTGGACTATGATCAGTATGCTAGCAGCTATCTTCCCTTACATTTCCAAGTGGTGCATGAGGTACTTCTTCAGAGAGGACTCCACCACACATTGGAGGCAGCAGGAAAAATCAGACTAAAATCATCTACAGAAGGTGATGTCTTGCACATGAATTCCTCAAGATCTGTGGCTAGGATTATAAAGTAGCAAGGGCATAGAGGGCACCAAACACTACACTGCAGTATGTACTGCAGGACTGTATTTCCCTTGTGTTACTTCAGAAATCACATTCATAATAATTTGCTTATGTTTTGGATAATATCTTTTTTTGATCATGAAAATATTGGAAGGATTTCAAACTAAAGCCCCCTGTTTATGATACTGCCTAGTTCTTACAGTTATTATTTGCATATTTCTATATTTTCTTCAGAGTTATTCTACTTTTTGGGTACGTTTAAGAACAGATGGAGAGGCTTTTAAAATGGCATAGTTATATTCATAATCTAAAATTAGAAATAGGGTGCATATGTGGACTAATATTTATAGAAATAAATACAGATTAAGGAGCAGTGCCAAATATAGGAAGACTTTCGAGTCTGTTAAAATCCATAATCAAGTTTTGTGTTTGAAAACTAAACTACATTAAAGTAGACAAGAGACTGCAGTCATCACATATTATTTTCAGAGGCTGTGCTTTGTAAGTATTTAAAGGCTAAGATTCAGTGCAGACATGAGATCCTATATTATCTACAAGGAAAATTTTAACAAGGTGTTGAATTAATCCACTGAGAAATCAAAGCACCAAACAAGAGCAGCACAGAGGCAGCACTACAGAAAATGGCTCAGTCTGCACTTGATTCTCAAAGGGCAGAATCCATTCATATTCAATTTGGATTTTATCTTAAGCATGTACTGATCAACTCTGTTCACCTTACTGGGACATAATGTGGAGTTTGGGGCGTAAGTTAAAGGCTGAAGGGTGAATAATGCTCTGAAATTATGCTGTTGCTATCTTAATTTCAGCGAAACCTCTGCTAATTAGGAAATTGAACACAAATACTATAGCTTTCTATATGACCACATATTATATTTGTGTTAATATAACTGTAGTTTCAAAAGATAAAAAATGCAAAAGTACAATGGACATGTTGCTAGTACTGTGATAAGATGCTTCTCAAATCCAACACATCATTTCATTTGAACAATTTCCAAGAAAGAATGCTCCAAGGATAACTGTTGTGTCAGACCCTAAAAATCAGAAGAAATAACTTACTTCCTATTATGTGAATGAACTACAACCCTGGCATTTAAATGTTCCTAAGCTTTGAGTGAATTTTAAAGTGTAGAGGAGGTGCCAAGTAACCCCAGCTTCAAATAGAGTTCAAAAATAATGTTTGAACATTTAAACTTCTGCTAAAAGTAAGATTTAAATCCTGTTGCATTTCTATTCTATGTATCCTTTTTATTTTTTTTTTTTTAATCTATTCCTAAAGCATTTTGTTTTCTTGTTAAGTAGTATGTAGTTTATATTAAATGTGTTAGAATTGATTAATTGCATATTTTTTTCTTTTGTACTTTCTAGCCCTAATTTAGAGAATCACTTGTGTGACAATTTTCTGAACAAGGATGTTCTTTTCAGTCAAGATTATAATAAAAAAAAAAGAAAAGAAAGAAAAATATATTTATTGAATAGTTAAATTATTTGAAGCTATCTAAATAAAAACTATTTAAAAGTTTCAAATATAAATATTTAAATGTCTTCTACCTGTGTACTATAATTTTTAGACTGATAACGATAAATTGACATGTTGATAAATTGCAACTTAAAATTATAAATTATACTGTTACACACAAAGATTATGGACACCTGCAAATGACTTTCTGACAGAACACTTTGAAGTAGTAAAAAAGGCAAGGGAGAAAGGTTTCTCATTCCATTTGTCATCCTCAGCTGTCTAATAACTGCAAAAAGAAACCCAATGCTATTTTTTCTATCACAGAATCACAGGACTGATGACACATGTGATAGGTATCCATCCAGATTGTATTGAGTCCTTGATGTTCAAAAAGAAAATAGAAGAAAAAAAATGTATTATATACCCTTGAGTTCACTAATAAACTTCAACTTCTATGTAAATTTTAAATTAAGTGCAATTTCTATTTTTTTTTGAATAAAAATTATCTCTAATGCCATATGTCCTGTAAGTTACCCCTTCTTTTATGTGTTAAAACACTGTATCTTGTTTCTTTTCTTCATGTAAATCTGAAAATATGCCAATGTGTATACACATTGACAAATTGAACAAAAAGGTTTTTTTAAACCTTAGCTGAGTGTCAGAAATAAAGTTAGCAATGACACTTAAACCATGAAGTCTATTTTCAGTGACAGAAAAAAAAATTCTCTTGCTGTAGAGTTAAAAAACTATCACTTTGGCTAAGATATATGTAAAATAGGCCAATCCTTTTAGAATTTGTCAGAGTCTCAATTATTCCTATCTGTTATTATAATATCTGCTCAAATGGCATACCTGCTAAAGAACGAATAACACCTATTTTGGGAACTATTTTGTCTCTCATTTATGTGAAAGTAATTCCAACTTTTCTGAATTTATATCTGGAATTATAACATTACTAAAGCACTGGGAGAGTGACACAGAGTCAGGATCAGAAGCATAGAAGCATATGAGGCAACCACAGCAAACTTACAAACAGATTGATTCAGCTTCTAGAGCCAGCCTCTTCTGGTTACCATCCCTACCGCTACAAAGTTTGTCTCTACATGACCTACTCTGAATGTGAGATGTAGTCAGATCTTTAAATATCAACCCCAGCCAATCCAAATGCAACTCGCTTACCCAAAATAGTCTTTTGTATCTCCTTTTCCTGTTCAAGGCAGGGATCTGACCCTTTTGTCTCTGATGGAATTTGTCCTATCCACTTGCACACAGTTAGAAAATGGAAACATAAAGTCACCGCACAAAAGCCATTAGCATTGGGTTGTACTAAAAACATATAAATACCTGTTCTATTCTGCTGCTGGTAGCTTCCTTTGAAATACAGCAGATACTTACCAGCCTATGGATGAGGCTTTTTTTTTTTTTTTTTTTTTTTTTTTTTTAAACCGTAACGGGCAAGTGGGGTTTTTTGTTTTGTTAGTTTTATTGCCAAAAATAGGAACACTAGAAAAATTGAGATTTGTCATTATTATGCCATCACTTACCAAGCTAACTGTCTATAAAGTGATATTTTAAAATTTGTAATAATCCTTTTTATGTTTCTTATACAATTCTCATTTTAAAAACTTCATTTACTTCCAAGACAATGAAGTATAAAAAGATTGAATGCAGTAAAACATCTGCTTGAGAGTTGCAATTTGACAGGATGCAGAGTCATGGCACAATTTAATTGCTTTACTTTAATATAACAACACATAATAAAGTCAATGCATTCCAGTTAATACTCTCCTTACACTTTCATTGAAAGTTACTACAATAGGAGCATGACATGCATATTGAACATTAAAGAAAACCATGTCTGAAACTCATGGCTATGTGAGTAATAACTGTCATAATGCATCAAAAAGATATTTTTGGGAAGGTATATTCTATACAATTTTCACTACTCCCCCATCCCCCACATACCCCCCCCCCCCCGGTCTCCGGTATACAGAAAACATATGTTTCAGTGCAAATTTAGCAAATTCTGTTTTGGAAATATTGCTGTATTGTCTGATGGGGATCTTTATTTTTCAGGGGTCACTGCCTTATTGTCTTGCATGGTCAAAATCTGATGACAGATGGTGGCTCCTACATTATACCATACTCTATTTTCCTTAGTCACTGTGATAAAGACTGAAAGTCTGCTTCTGCTGTCTCATGAAAATTGTAGTCCAGTTTAAAAAATACATATTCATATTGAAAAAGATAATGCACAGCACAGGTACTTTCAGTGACAGTAATCTTCAAATTGAATTTTCCTTTGTATTAAGCCAAAAATATTTGTTTTGTTGCCAAAGTACTAATATCATCTGCATTAGGAAACAGTTTTCATAAGGGAATCCAAGTAGCTGAAATTCCTTGGGGGTCAAACCAACCAACCAACCAAACAAACAAACAAACGAAAGTTTTGATTGAAAACATTCAGTTGTATGGAATAGAACACTGCAATTTATTACCCAGAAACAGACTTTTTAAACATAGCACAAATTAAGTTTTCAAATATCAAAATACAATTTCATAAAGTAAGGATATGGAGATGCATACAAATGATGGGGGGTGGGGCTGGGGTGCAGAGAGAAAAATGTATAATTTTACCAGTTTCTCAGATAGAAGAGGAAGGTCAAATGCCCATCTTAAGAAAAGGTACAGAGAATTTTAAAAATACATATTTTTAAAAAATGTATTTTATTTGCTAGATTGATGAGCCTTAATAACAAAAGACCTTCAAGAAATTAGTAACTATGGGAGAAGTAGAATCTACAAATAGATTTGAGGAACACAAAATCAGTCTGCTGAAACAGAAAACATGCAGGCAGAGAGCAAAAAATGAAGGAAGATAATGCCATAGTTCTTGGAGTAAATGAATGTGGAGAGATAGGAAATCAAAACCAAAAAATAAAAATAAAATAAAATAAAATAATAAAAATCACAATGTACTTGTGAGGTAAGACAGTTTTCTCTCAGAGATCATTTTTATTATAATTTCCAAAGCAGAAAAATTACTCTAAGAACTTAAGGGGTTTTAGCTGGGTCTAAGCCATAAAGTTGATGATGGTATGAACTGAACAACTATTATTATGTGATCAGTTATCAACTTTTTAAAAGTCTTTAAAACTCAAACTAATAGTTTTATCTATAAAAATGGTAGGCCAATGACAAGACCAAGGAGAATAACCATGGTGAATATACTGCTAAAATGTAATGTAAACTGCCACAGCCAGGATACCGGACATGTAACAGCAGTGCACGTGATGTCAGGCCTTGTCTCAGGGTATCATTGTCATCTACACAGAAAACAGATGTTCATCCCAGAATTAAATAGACATGTAAGTTTTGTATGAAAACATATAGTGGCTATGCATGCTCATAGAAATATTATATGCATATCATAGAAAACCTCCCATCAAATAACAGTGTTAAAAAACAATTTCCAGTTTGTCTTAGAGTAGACTGTAATGGTACTGTAATGCAAAGAGGGAAAAAGAAGTGCACACAGACAAATATGTATTTTAACTATACAGCTTGCATAGTTGAAGTACATGCAGAGGTGAGTGAGCAGTTTAATAAGAATGTTGGTAATACCTGCAGCATGACATCTTCAATCTTACTGCCTGCCATTTACTGAAGGAAAAGTCTGACAGTTTTGAAACAAATATCAAATGGCTGAAAAGAATATATGGGCTTTATATACTTTTGGACTAGAGCTTTTGTTCTATTACATGCACGTTATACATGCCCACACTTTCTCTCAGCAATGAAGTTAATATCTCTGCCAACCTTTAGAGGTGAGAGAATGCAACCTTGAATTATAAATCAAAATTTACTTTTCACTGCTGTCATAACTCTGCATGTTACTGCTACCAAAATTCAAGCAGATTGGTCACCACCCTGAAACTGCATATTTATTAATAACCTTAACATCTCTCAATGGAAAAAGTACACTAGAATACTGAATAAATACAACAGTTGAAACAATTCATATACTCAGCAGTGACTGCACTTTAGCTGGGCTATGCAAAAGTAAATAATGTACCAGAATGGGAGCTATTTTCAACTTACCTAGTCATTAACTTCTTTGGTCAAAAAAAGCTAAAAGTTCAAGATGAAAGTAATGGTATGCATTCTCAATTTAATTACTGGTTCCATGTTAATTTGTGGAAATTAAATTTGGGAATTCAGAAGACACATCAGGGATCCAATTGCCAAAGAAAAGTACTACATGTTAGAAAGAATGTGTTTTCAGCATGTACTAAGATCATCAAAGAGCTTAGTAGTTCATCAGCTCTGAAATTCCCCACTGCGGCATGCACCCACCAGAGCTGATCGCCTCAGCGAGTGAAGCAAGGCCTCACCAACAAGCTTCCCTTGAGAAGCAGACCCCAGACACAATGTTTGCTTTATTAGCCTGTTCTTTAGTCTAGCAGCAGTCAGTTTAGTCCCTCTACTGCCTATGGGGCTGTCGTGCTCCTCTGTGACACAAGGCCTGGGCTGCTCCATGCCAGATACAGATGATACAGCCAGATCCACATCAGCAAAATGAGAAAGTAGAAAAAAACAATGGAGGAGGAAAAGAGATGGGAAGAAAGCTGGGTTGAGAAAAAATGGCAGGAGCACCGAGGCCAGAGGAGGAGGAGGAGGTGCTCCATGGCGGGGAAGGTACTCTCCAATCAGGGCTGCAGTCCGTTGAGAAACCACAAGGGACTGGGGAAAAACTGTAAAACAAAGAGTGTCAGAGAGAAACTGCTCCATCCTGACTCCAAACCATTTGCACCACTTGTTGAAGGGACAGACTGTAACCTGTGATGATAATGGTTAGAAGAATGAAGTCTGGAGTGACAGTGAGCCTGGGAATGTGGGAGGTATTTTGAATCAAAGAATGAATCATAGAATGATTTGGGTTGGAAGGGACACTAAAGGTCATACAGTTCCATTCCCCCTGCCATAGGCAGAGATGCCACCCACTAAACCAGGTTGGCCAAGGCCCCATCCAACCTTGCCTTGAACACCTCCAGGGATGGTGTTCTAGTGCCTCACCACCCTCTGAGTGAAGAATTTTCTCCTTACCTAAATTTTCTCCTAATGTTTAACCTAAACCTCCCTGCTTTTAGTTTAAGACAGTTCCCCCTTGGCCTATCATTATCCACCTGAGTAAAGATTCCCTCAATCCTTTTTGTAAGCCCCCTTTAAGTACAGAAAGGCCACAGTGAGGTCTCCCCAGAGCCTTCTCTTCTCTAGGCTGAACATCCCCAGCTCTCTCAGCCTTTCTTCAAAGGAAGGATGCTCCAGCCCTCTGATCATCTTTGTGGCCCTCCTCTGGACTTGTTCAAACAATTCCATATCTTTCTTGTGCTGGGGGCCCCAAACCTGGACAAAGTACTCCCGGTGGGTCCTCAAAAGAGTGGAGTAGAGGGGCATAATCATCTCTCTTGAGCTGCTGGTCACACCTCTTTTGATGCAGCCCAGGATGCAGTTGGCCTTCTGGTCTGCAAGTGTGCACTGCTGGCTCATGTTGAGTTTTGTCTACCAGAGCCCCCGAGTCTCTCCACAGGGATGCTCTCTGTGTGTCTCCTAATCTGTATTCCTGTCTGGGACTGCCGAGACCCAGGTTCAGAACCTTACACTTGGTCTTGTTGAACCTCATACAGTTCACATCGGCCCACTTTTCCAGCATGCCCAGGTCCCTTAGAATGGCATCCCTTCCTTCTTTGGTATCAACTGCACCACTCAGCTTCGTGTTGTCTGCAAACTTGCTGAGGGTTCACTCAATACTATCGTCTATGTCACTGAAGATATTGAAAAGCACAGTTCCCAAGACAGACCACTGAAGGACACCACTCATCACCAGCCTCCACCTGGACACAGATACATTGAACTCACTCTTTAGGTATGGCCATCAAGCCACTTCCTTATCCACTGGATATGATGGAGAGTGGCTTGGCAATATATTAGCCAATTCCCTCAGGACTCTGGGATGCATGTCATCAGGCCCCATAGACTTGTAGTTGTTAAGTTGCATCAGGAGGTCCCAAACTTGCTCTTTACTTTTACTTTACTTGGGAGGCCCTCTGCTCCCCCAAACCCTGACTAGAGGTTCAGGGGCTCAAGAGATGCGGGAAGCCTGATCACTAATGAAGAGCAAGGCAAAGAAGTTCTAAAGTACCTCAGCCTTCTCCATATCTGTTGTTACCAGTTCTCTGTCTTCATTTGTCAGAGATGTCAAGCTCTTCTTAGTCTTTCTTTTGCAGCCAATGCATATGTTCTACATATTCATTGTTGTTATTCTTTGCATTCCTTGCCAACCTTAGTTCTGTCAGTACCTTGGCTTTCTTGATCCCATCCTTGCCCATATGGACAGCATTTCTGTACTCTTCCCAGGGCACATGGCCCTATTTCCACCATCTGTGCATTTCTTTCTTTTGTCTCAGTTTGACAAGCAGGAACTTGTTCAGCCATGCTGGTTTCCTACCTTCTCTGCTTGATGCTTATGTGAATAGAGAGCTCTTGTGGTCTAATAAAAATATCCTTATAGAGTTGCTAGCTTTGATCAGATTCTCCGTCTCCAAGGACTGTGTCCCATGGGATCTCATCCACTAATTCTTTGAGCAGCTGGAAGCTGAGTCTTCTGAAGTTCAGGGTCCTGACTTTGCTCTTAGCCAGGCCGATACCCCTCAAGATCATAAACTCAGCCAGGGCATGGTCACTGCAACCCAGGCTTCCTTCAGTCTTAACCAGTTTAATGAGCTTTGGCGAGTACCAGGTCCAGTAATGCTTCTCCTCTCATTGACTTGTATAACACCTGGATGTGTTGTCCTCAATGAACTCCACGAGTCTCCTGGATTGCTTACCAACTGCCATGTGGCTTTCCCAGCAGACATCTGGGTGGTTGAAATCCCCCAGGAGGATGAGAGCCTGTGAGCATGATGCTTCCTGTAGTTGAAGCAAGAATGCCTCATCCATAGGCTCCCCTTGATCGGGTGGCCTGTAGTAGACCTCAACTACAAGGTGTCCTTTGTTGGCTTGGTCCTTAATTTTTATCCACAAGTTCTCAACCTGCTCTTGGCTGTTTTTCAGAAACAAATTTTCACATTCTATCCATTTCTTAACATAGAGGGCAATGTCTACATGTGCTTGTCTCTCCTGTAAAACTTGTAGCCCTCCATTCCAATATTCCAGCTGTGTGATTTGTCCCACAACATTTCCATTATAGCAAATAGAGCATAGTTTTCTAATTGCACCATGGCTTCCAACTCCTCCTGCTTGTTTCCCATGCTGAGTGTATTGTTGTACAGGCACTTCAGCTGGGCTATGGGCTGCATTGCCTTTTTAGAAGAGTTCTTCCTAATTCCTATGGGATGACTGACAGGTGTTTCCCTGTTGTTCTTAAAATTATTCACATTCAGTGGTTCTTTTGTGTCACTTAAGGGTACATCCTGTTTCCCCATTGAATCTAGTTTATATAATCGTTATGAATCTAATTTTCCTCCCTATGTGTTTAGGGTTTGTTTTTTTGTTTCTGAATACCAATATCAGTAATTAAATATGTGAACTGGCAACAAACTTGCTTAAAGTTGAGCCCATTTGGCCATCTACTGTAATTGGTAAGGAGTCTCCCTTTCTGTGTTTTGACCAATAATTTTTTTTTCAGTCTTGTTCCTATTCTGTCACTCTTCCCATGGAGTAGGGGTGCAGAGAGTAAATGAGTGGCTGTGTGGGTGTTTTGCAGCCAGCTGAGGTCAACCAGCCATACTTGGCTCACTTCTCATTTCCACTAAATGTCTTATTGGCTCTAAAGAGTAGGTTGAAATGTTCGAGATGTGGTACAGACCACAAGGAAACACCTTTTGTAAAGGCTCTCTGTACCTTTCTTATAAGGTACAGACATGCCATTTATAATGACTCCTAATCAGTTGTTAATACATATGAAGATCATCTTTTTATCCTATGACAGGTAAGATTTTTCCTAAGTGTATTTAGTGCTGAATATGTTAAAATTTGGAGCAGTAAATTGTCTGGATCATCCTTAATTGCATACTCATTGACTCCTTCAAAAGACTGGTCATAGATTTATATAGTATAATTTTACCTTGCTAAAGAAAAAGTCAATTGTATTGCATTTTTATCTGTCAATTAATTCTCTCTCTCTCCCTTTCTCTTTCCCCCCCACCCCCCCCTAAGCCCTTTTTAAGGGTGG
The DNA here is from genome assembly GCA_011074415.1 of Stictonetta naevosa. Taxonomy (NCBI): domain Eukaryota; kingdom Metazoa; phylum Chordata; class Aves; order Anseriformes; family Anatidae; genus Stictonetta; species Stictonetta naevosa. The sequence continues at coordinate 47,883,498 of CM021729.1, forward strand.
TGAATACAGCTTTGTTTCCGTTCTGGTACTAGAAGAGATTTTAATAACTCATCCCTTCATTCTGATACCTCCACACCTCATCCTTTCAGCAATCCTGTCTCTAATGTAGTATAACCTTATAGAAATGCTTGGTTGGACATTGCAGCCTTGAATATCCACAAATGCAAAGTACAACTCCGCAGAGCAGAGCACAGCTCACTCTGGGTTGTCTGGTTGGCCAATTCTTCTGTTTACTATAAAGCAGAGGCAACGTGCTACATGCCCCTCATTATCATGCCTTTTAGGTTTCAAATATCCTGTAAGGAAATAAATGTAGCCCTATATCCTGTGCTAGACAGCAATAAAAATTCTGGTCCCTGTGCTTCCACAAAAGAACAATGAAATACTGAAGATATCATAAGTCTTCAAAAGCTGATAAGAACAGAGCTTAATGGACTCAACAGCAGCCATCATACTAACCACACTGATAACAGGGAAGCCTAAAATAAAATGTTCCTTCACACTGCTTTCTAGCTATCAACAGTTTGGAGTCTGGAGAAAGAAATGCTTTCCCTTGGTTGAGGAGGATTGGGTTAGATACATTTAGGCAAACTTGATATTCAGAAATGATAGAATAATAGAATGGCTTGGGTTGGAAGGGACCTTAAAGGTCCAAGCCCCTGCCATGGGCAGGCATGCCACGCACTAGATCAGGTTGCTCAAAGCCCCATCCAACCTGGCCTCCTTAGACATTTCCAGGGATGGGGCATCCACAGCTTCTCTGGGCAACTTGTTCTATTGTCTCACCACACTCTGACTAAAGAATTTCCTCCTAACATATAATAAAAATCTCCCCTCTTTTAGTTTAAAACTGTTCCCCTCGTGCTATCATATCCTTTTTTTATAAGCCGCCTTTAAGTACTGAAAGGCTGCAATGAGGTCTCCCTGGGGTGTTCTCTTCAGACTGAAGTCTGAACATCCCCAGCTCAGTTCTCTCAGCTTTTCTTCATAGAAGAGGTTCTCCAGCCGTCTGATCATTCTTGCAGCCCTCCTCTGGACCTGCTCTAACAGGTCTGGGAGCCCCAGACCTGGATGTAGCACTCCAAGAGGAAACTCACAAGGGCACAGTAGCCCAGTCAGCCTTTCTTCTATCCCCATAAAGGTGAAGTCTGGGAGGACTTTATATCTGTTAAAGAGAGATGGAACATTGTTACACTCAGCCTAAACCTTTCTAAGGACACATGGGCAATAAAACATCCAAGAACAGGAAATGTAAATGAATGGGTCAGGGAGGCATGAAAAAGCTTACTGTACAGCTCTATATTCAATTAATTGGACAATCTTATTGAGCATTGTCAATACTGATTTCTTAGGTTACCTCTCCATGTGTTGATTGCCTACCCAAATAAAGCACAGAGAGAATCTGATCCTTCTGGATGATGTACATTTGCATATACCTTGTACATTTTATTTTGCTGCAAAAGTACTCCAGCATTCATCTTACTACCTACACAGCTAAGTATTTATGTGCGAGAATTATATTAAAAATAAACAGGTGATTCTAATGCAAAAGTGCACTCCAGCTAGAATCAACAACAACAAAATTTACCATCCCTGCTGTGGACACTGCAGAAAGCTATGACAGTGCAAAATATAAGAAGATAAGAAATCCTGTAACATCAAATGAAGGATTATCCTTACTAGGATGAGTCTACTCCAGGGAAAAATATGTATAGTTTTCTTTGTAAAACAACATATATAATGTCGGTTCTTCAAAACAAATATAGCAAAATCTCTTCTCCCCTGTTTATGGTTATATCTGTCCTGGTTATTGGTACCTATGCAGGACACTGGAATGCTATCATTTTCCATCAGGTACCAGTTTTCTGAACTTTCGACTCACTACCATGCAGGATTTTTTCCTATTTCCAGACCAATCCTGAAGCTTGAATGCTATATGGCTACATATTTATATACATACATAAACACAAACATGTATATATGTATATATGTCTATATATGGTTGATTTTTTTATTATTATTTTTTTATTTTTTAACAAAACAAAGTGCCACCTCCACAATGTGAACAGACAACTTGTGATGTGCTGTAGTGGACAAAAAAGCAGAAATACATATATCTTGTGTTAGAGGGCTCTTAGGAGTTTTTGACATTTTCCCTCTTTTCATTTGAGTTTAGGCATACAAAATGTACTGAGGTTGCACCTGCAGGTACTGTGTCCAGTTCTGGGCCTGCCAGTACAAGACGTGGACATACTGGAGACAGTCCAATAAAGGGTCACAAAGATGACAAAGGGAATAGAGCATCTTTCCTATGAGGGAAAGGTGATAGCTGGGACTGTTCATCCTGGAGAAGAGAAGGCTCAGGGTGTGATCTCATCAGTGTGTATAACGACTTGAAGGGAAGGTGTAAAGACAATGGAGCCAGGCTCCTTTCAGTGGTGCCCAGTAACAGGATAAGAGGCAATGGGCACAAACTGGAAGACAGAAGGTTCCATGTGAACATCAGGAAGCACTTTACAGTGTGGGTGACAGAGCACTGGCACAGTTTGCCCAGAAGGGACGTGCAGTCTCCCTCAAAAGCCATCTGGACATGGTCTTGGGCAACTTGCTGTAGGAGAGCCCGCTAGAGCTGGGGGTTGCACCAGATTATGATCAGAGTTCTCTTCCAACCTCAACTGTTATGTGAGTCTCTGATTCTACAATTCTGTGCTATGAGAGAAATGCCAATTTGAAGCTGTGATCAGGCTTACAGCTTCCAAAACAGGGTAGATAAGACTGGCATTAATTGCAGGTTTGTAATGAATAAATTGATTAAGCTAAGTAAATATCAAGAAAACACATCCCCCTCTCCCCCATAGGGTTAAATATTAACGCCATTCTTATGCTTATAGCACTTTTTATAGTTGCATACTGATTTCTTTTCTTCTGTGGAAGCAGATTAAAATCTCATAGCCTGTGCTCAAATCTGATTCCATTCCTATGCTAAAATGAGTACAATACAATCATTTTCTGTCTATTTTATTATTTCCTTGCCAGTTCTCACACATTCACAAGTTAAAAAATAAGCTACTGATTTCATTGCTTATAGAATGCAAGGGCCTTGTAACAAACTGTTCTTTGTGGCAAAGACAACAAAGAAAGAGGGGCATCAACTATGAGAGTAAATCCCTGCAGTTCTGGTGTACCATGTATTTCAAAAGGGATAAAAAATATATTTTTAAAAGACTTTTAATTTAATTTCTATTCAACCAAATCTCTTTGAGATCATTTCTTGATAAAGAAACCAAAGCCCTTAATGTTTGGTTACATGGCAAAGATTTTTGAACAATTGCTCCTTCAATAATTCCAATTTACTAGCAAGAAACCTGAAAAGACTAATGATTTATTACATTTTATGACATTTAACATGACATTTTAAAAAAATGAATACAATTTCCTCCACTCTTCATTTTATGTATGTAAATGAAAACTGTAGATATCAAAAGATATTGTAAAATGCCTTCTGAACCATTTTAAAATAGCTGCCTGGTTTTTATTTGTTTCTTTGTTTGCTTGTTTTAGCTGCCTCGTATGAGATATATGTTATCTTTTGTTGATGTCCGTTAGAATATAACTACTTCCCTACCTCTGAAAGAAAATTAATCAAATAATGAAGCTACCAGAGCTTATGACAGTCAGAAGTTACCTACAGCTAGGTTAGTGCCAAAATATCATCAGGCAGAAAAATAGCAATGTTACTTGCATCCAGAAGCCATTTCACTGTCTTTCCAACCCACAGTGGTCACTTGAGACAATATCCATTGTCACACACACAAAAAAAATATTGATAGAATATTATTGTTATTGTGAGAATACTACTGTTTGTAGAGCTAAGCACTCTAATACTGGGAAATATCAGCATCAAGTTGTTTGCACTTTTATTTAGTTCCATTTGCTTTTAGACAGTTAAATAGTGTTTTTTTTTTTTTTTTTTTTTTTAGGCTACCCTTTTTTTTCCTATTTCATTTTATGTTTTGTGGTCTCACAGAACAATGGAATGAACAGACTAGAATACTTATTGTTAGAATGAAGCAAGAAAAAGGCTAAGTTGTGGTTAAAATAAGTGAACACTGCCCTGGAAATCTAGATCCTTAGTCTTTGGATTCCTTCCTGCAAGTGCAGCCATATTTCCTGATTAACTGTGGTAAAGGTATAAAATATAAATATAAAAGTATAAAATGTATACAAATACCCAGGGTTTTATCATGAGTTGAAGAACTGTCTTGTGTTATAGCCAGCTAGCATCATCCCTTGGAGGTTTTGACACAGGGTAAGTGCTCAAGATAATGTGCAAGATGGGGGAGGAGGCACCTCATTTTTTTTCTTTGTTTCTTTGTTTGCTTTTATTGTAAGAGAAGAAAAAGAAGAAGGAAACTGAGAATTCATAATACAGGATTTAAAACCCAATATGCATGGAGAAGCAGCTGAAGTCAACAGGAGTTGTACTTCAAATATATGAACACAATGATATGCAAAATCCCCTGCACCTACCACCACAGCCTGGAACAAATGCAATTTAGTGCCAAATGCTGATATCTTTGCAAAATGGGTTTAATGTCATTCTCTCATCTGAAATTTATGATACGAAAATGATTAATTAACATTTAAATCTTATTAATGATTGGGGATCTTATTAATGTTTACAAATGTCTTAAGTGTGGGATACAGAGGGCTTCGGCCAACCTATTTTCAGTGGTTTGTGGAACAAACAGGACAAGGGGCAATGGACACAAAATGGATCACAGGAAGTTCCGCACCAACATGCGAAAGAACTTACTTCTTCACGGTGAGGGTGATGGAACGCTGGAACAGGCTGCCCAGGGAGGTTGTTGAGTTTCCTTCTCTGAAGATATTTAAGGCCCATCTGAATGCCTACCTGGGCAACCTGGTCTAGAGAACCTACTTTGGCAGGGGGGTTGGACCTGATGATCTCTTGAGGTCCTTCCAACCCCTACAATTCTGTGATTCTGTGAAATCATAAGGAAAAATACCACAGCAATTTCAAGAGAAGGTTATTAACATTGTCTGCAGAGCATAGTTTGAACAGGAGGTCATTAAATGAATGGCATCCATTATGAACACTGAAGGAAGTAGGAAGGCCTTTGGAAAATACAATATTTGAACTAAATCAAGATAAGTTTCCATAGTCAATACTTATTCTGCCTTTTTTTTTTTTTTTTGAACTTTCAAGTAGTTCATTCTGAATCTCATTAATTTTAATTTTTTTATTGTTGTTTATTTTATAAGCAAGCTTAATGCAACTAAAATACCTATTTCAGAAAAGACAGGCCAGCTTGAGAAGTGGCATTTGATCAACCACATTTGCTCTTTATAATTGTGATTCATATTACCTATTTTACTGAATACTTAGTTCCAATAAAAATGCTTTCCTTTTAATAATCTGAGATGTTAGAATGCATAAGCAAAAGAACTCACACATTATATATATATCTATATTGATGAAGCTAAAGAAATCTGAGGAAGTTAAGTCTTCTTGTCCACAACTGTAAAATAAAATTAATTTTTATTTAAACAAATGATTTACTGACAAATTTAGTTGAAGTTATTTAACAGTGGCAGAAAGAAAAGAAAGTTAACATTTGCTTTACATTAAAATATATTTGTTTAGGAAAAAAAAAAAAAAAATCCTGCAAAGCAACAAGATATAATGCAGAGATAGAAGGACTTTCAAGATGTCTTCCGTTAAACCCTTTCAAGGTACTGTATTTAAAAAATAATAAATGTTTCATCACCAAATCAGTCACTAGTTTCACAGCTGAAAGCCCACGCAAATAAAAAAGATTTGACCATACTGTCTTACTGTCTTGCTAAATATCAAGCTTTACTCCACACTGTTGTCATCTTTAAAATACAGTATCATAGTCCACTTTCTATTTTAAAAGTAGTTTTAAACCATATTCAAAAACATTCAACTGCTGAATCATAGCCAAAAATCTCAATAGGAAAAGGTTGTTGTGTCATAGAAAGGATCAACTGTAAAATGGAAAATCATAATTAATATGAAAAAAAAAAAAGAATAAGAAAAAGAAAAGAAGAAGAAGAAGAAGAACAACAGCAACAACAATTTGCTTCCAAGTCCGTTATATAAGAGTGGAATAAGTGCCCTAGTCATTAGAGCTATGTTAGGATGTTATTAATATATTTTTACAGCACATTTCATGCTGTCTAAAGTTTTTACTTCTAAATTGAGAATATTATTTTTAAAAAATTGAATTTTGCTCAATTAAAAATAAAAAATGTTCAAAATTCAGAATTTCTATCTTGTGCCAGACTTGACATTTATTTTATTTTTTTTAACTACAGAGCTAATAAGTATTTAAGAATGTCTCTTAAAATGGAATTTGAAAAAGCTCAATTTTCACATTGCAATTTGTCCTTTATTTCAAAATATTATATTTTTATGCTTTAAAGGATCAGTCCAATGACTATGCAGTAATATGATAGTGTAAAAATTATATTATGTTCTTGTTATTTTAAATGTGTGACCCACAGGAACAGCTTATTTTTTGTAACTAAGTGACACCTATTTGTGATAAAATAAACCAGTTTAATGTTAATAAAAAATAGCTTAAGATAAAATTTTAATCAAAATTAAATCAAAATAAAAATATAAAAAAAAAAAATTCCAAAATATTATAAAGTCAACATTAAATTAAACCTCAAACAAGGAACTTTTAAAAATGTCCCTTTGGGAAGCTTTTGATTGAAATTGAGAGAATTGTACAAAAATGAGATTAAATTCAGGTTAAATAGAGTCTCTGGGGAAAATAAAACAGAACATAACAAAACAAGAATTGCTTTGGTTAGCATTTTCTACCTAGCTTTGGTAAAAATAGTAGTCTATTGAAAGGCATCCTTTATGAATAATTTGTCATTTCAGAAATAGTCAGGTTTACTTTAGATACTTCTCCTATGCTAACTGGTTCATTGTGGGCTGAGATCTTTAACTCTAGCAAGCAGAAACATTTTTCCACTTAGCATCCTTTCTTGGTGTAATCTTCTCTGAGAAGCATCTAAGAAAGCTGTAATTATAAGAAAAGTGTTGATGTAAACAATTGTTCACCTCTCATTCAGCACAACTCATGTTCCCTCATTAATTGACCCAAAACAGTACTGTAAATGCTTGAAGCATTGTAGTAAGGAACAAAATAGTGAGGCAATTCCATTTTCTCACCTTTTCAGAAAGCCAATTTTCTTGCTGATGTGCATTGACATAGTTCTGTTAATTTCAGGAAAAAAAAAAAGTAAGGAAGAATTAAGCAAGAATGATGCATTTTCATGGAAACACTGATCGCCTCTATACAAGGAACTTTAATGAGCTTTCTCTGAGGACAGCTTCTTACAGTAGGTCAGTTTCAGTAAGGGAAACCAAGCAAGAGCCACCCAAGAAACACCATTCAGCTGCTAAGCAGAATTTGATTGTGATTGTCCTAGAACAGTACCTCCAGCTATTCTTTCAAAGCACAGAGGAAGAACCAGCATTTTTCAGAACTACAATGCTACTGTAGTTTGCTTTTGGTAGTAAAGTACCTGGTTTCCTGTTTATTTTTATATGTTCTCACCATGAAAGTGAGATCTGGTTGGATTACCCCCGTCTCCCAGAGGAGTTGAAGCAGACACACCTCCCTTTTGGGACAAAGCTCTAAAGTTATTATTCTGTTTGATAAAATCTCCTGCTGAAACTAAGGTCCCATGAAGAAATGTGTACAAGAACCAGGGAAGCATGTGCT
>CM021729.1:47896287-47908753 GCA_011074415.1 Stictonetta naevosa
GTGGGGGCCAATGTAATATTTTTTCAGTAGGTACAAATAAAAGAAAAGAAGACTTCTTGGTTTTCTACCATGGATTAACTAGTACACATAAAGAGTAATACAGCTCTATGTTGCTGAACTCAATTTCAAGATCAGGAAACAGGAGAAAATAATTGTATTCAACAGCACAGCAGGGCGTGCTATTCCATTATTGAGAAGATGCGACTGGGAAACATACTGAGGAATACATATGTAAAAATGCATCTATAAATCCTGTGAAGAAATTTCAATCATCTAAAGAAAACATGAATTCTAGTCCAAAATGGCCATGCACAAAGTTTAGCGTACATTTTCAAGTAGGCACTGTCAGGAATACTAAATACAGCACTGGATATTGCTGCTCAGTAGCAGGGTAGTAACAAACCCATCTCCAGTTTAGAAGACTCATCTGTAGCTATTGCTGTGTCTCTGGAACTGTAATGATTCATCCACCTTGCCTTAGTTTCCCTACGTGATAGCCCAAACCCACTATAATGATTGTCAGGCTCTGAAAATAAAATGCTACACAGAATAAATAAATAAATAAATAAATAAATACCTATTCTATACCTAGGCTGTACTTTCAACAAAGTCCCTCCTAGTCTCCTAGTCTTCCATCAGCTGTAACTACATTCATCAAGTTGTCCAGGTGCGGCTTCCTCTTATTAAAAAAATAAGACAATCTTTAATCAAATCTGGCTACCTGACTATGTCCATTCCGTCTTACCATGTTTAAATTCCAAGCTTAAATTTCTAACATCAGCCACCAGCAGTCTGCTTCTTTGCTTGGCAAGTTATGTTGAGGTATTTTGGCTCTTCTGTTTCTGCCATCACCTCAGGAATCTTCCAACTTTCATCCCTGGCCTCACCTCTCTTAAAGGACTCAGGCATATGTGAACTCTCAAATGCACCCAAACCAAACACATTTGTACACAAAGGACTTTTCCCTGTCTACAGTCCTGTTTCTAGTGTAAAAAGGTGAATGTAATTCAGCTGTGAACAATTCCTTGTGGTTTTGCCAAAGTTTTGCATCCAGTCACACACCAAGCCACCAGACCAATTTTCAAGAACTGAATGTTTATTTATTTCAAGTAATTGACAGAAAGAGGTGCAATTTCCTTTCTGTGATTATAGATATTTCTGCAATTCCAGGGACAATTCTCCCCTAGGAAGAGCATTTTACACTGTTTTACTCTCTTGCAAATATCATAGAAGGTGCAGTAAGAGTCCCATCTGTGCTCTGCTGCTAGATATTCAAGGATATGCTGGAGACTCATTAGCTGTATTAGTAAGCTAACCACAAGACCATTTCTTAGCAGAGGCCAACTAGCACTGAAAAACTTGCTGCACCATTAAACTCTCTTTAAGAAGATGAGTGTCACAGCTGCCTACTAAAAATGGACTCCTACCTAACTTCTAAAACACGTGCAGAAAGATGAGGGCAAAGCCCTCCTGATATGAGCCCAGGATAAATAAAGGAATAAATAATGGCAGGGGTTGTTAGAGCAGTTTAAAAGTAGGCAGGTTTGTGTTCCATTACCTGGGAACTTTCCCTTGCCCTATTTAAAGTACATAAACATAGCCATAATTTCTTGAGTTTCTTCACCTCTGGTATATCTTCCCAAGCAGGGCTGCCTGCTTAGGAGAGGATACAGTGACTAATTCTGTACTTTAAAAATTGTAATGCATTACCATTTTTTCATATCAGTCAGACCCTTAAATGCCCACCTGGCAGTATCTAAGCCAGATTTATTCTCTGAACAGAAGTAAAGTCTTATATTCCTTTATGCTATCCTTCAAGGTCTGAAAGACTGATTAATTCTTTTATGCTTTTCAGAAGTAAAGGAGATTACAGAAACTCTAAGAAATGCTTTTGCAGCAATCTTCTAGGATAAAGAAGGGTAGATGTCACTAATGGTTTTTGTCTCAGTAAGTAGTTCAAAATCATTTTCTAAACAAATTATGAAATGGAGGTCATTTTTGTCCTCCAGAACTTCTCACTCTCTGAAGCTGGGACTTTAACAGAAGTAGCTGTGGCTATAGCTTTAGTGGTAGTAAAAAAAGCTTGCCAGTTTCAGCATAAAGCTTGCTGGTCCTCTAAAAGTTTTCTAGAAATATTTGTTAAAGACTGCAGAGGCTGGAAAAAGACGGTAGAAGGGAAAGAGATGAAGACAATTTATTGCTGCTGTCATTAGCCTTAGGAGCAAAAACAGCACTTGAGTATAATTTAAATGAGGAGGCTTACATTGAATGTTGTCTGGTTGTGAAGGATATCTGAACAGGCTTCAGATGCAGTCATTAGGTACCAGAAGCAATGCAAACTTAAGCTGGAGGTAGGCTGGAGGTAACACTGGGGAGTTGGAAGGCTGTTGAAAAATATGCTAAACCATTCAAATCTACCTGGGGCTTCTCTGCACTACACTGCAGCACAGACTTTGAGTCTGTCTGCAGTGCATGGATGCAGCATTCAGTATTTTGTCTCAACTGATCTCCTGCTTATACTAAGACGGATATTTTCATTAGAGCTGGCACACCAATGTGATCTTGGTCCACCTGTGATTTGAAAGAGAGTGCTGTCAATGAGTACCTTCTGCCTCACATGAATACCATGTTAACACTTCTTGGGAAATAACAGAGAACACCTTTAAAAAAAATAGATGAAAATACTGATTTTTGTGTCAGTTGCAAGTTAAAGTGAAGTTACTGTACCTCTGATGGTTTCCTCTGTAGAACTGTTTTAACTACAGCACATACACCATACAATAGTAGAAAAGGAGTTGGAGAGCGAGTTGTTTAAAGCTTTCTTTAGCAAACTTTTTTTTTTTTTTTTTTTTTTCTACCACGATCTAATTATTTTAAAATATTATGGATATTTTATTACACACACACACACATTAAACTACATTTAGAAGCTCTACCTCTATGAAAAATCTTCATTTGAATCCCATAAGTGAAACAAGTTGATCTGTGGGAACAGATCTTGTAATTTGTGTGCTCTATCAGTGTTCTCTATCGGTGTTTATGTCAAGTAAATGCAATAACTAATGGATGAGAAGAGAAAGCAAATCTTGAAAATGAAGACAAGTAATCCTAACTACTATCTAAGAGAACAGTATTCATAGCCAGAAGTCAAGATCTTCAAACAACCAGAAGGGAAGACAATTAGTACCCTTGTTCATTGTCTTTCAGGAATCTGTCACAAAGTAATCTACCCAAGAGAAACACCATTAAACCCTTATAAACACTGAACAAGAATGCCAAGAAAAAAAAGTTTTTACTTCACTATCCTTCATCTATACTTCATTCAACAATATTTCTCTAAACTCTGCCCATTAAAAGAGTTCTTACAATCCTACTGAAAAAAAAATTGAAATAAGCTACCTTTTATGCTAGACTTTTATTCAGAAGCAATAACCACCATCTGTCACAAATGCAGTGCTGAGCAGGCCAACGCTATCCAAAGATCACAAGAACTGATTTTCAATACCTGTCTAAGAAGAGAGACAGAACAGAAAAATAATCATAACCTGTCATTGAATACGAAACAACCCATCCATGTTAAGATAAAGATTTGACGGGGATGTAGGAAAGCTATCGTTGCAAGATGTGACAATTATAATATCGATAATAACTGCAACTTAAACCAGGTATCACTTGACATCTGAAAGGAAGGTAAATCAGATATCACTTGACATCTAAAAACATAATAAAAAAATAACATGGGAGAAAGCAAGCTACGACATCTGCACTATACTATGGGATAAATTTACTTACATAACTCTAAAACTAAACAGAACAGATGCTTGATGTTTCTGCTTTCAGTTAACAAAAATAGTAAAAATGAATCATCTATGTATTGTCTGTACCTTGTAGAACAAATATCAGACTATAACTGTTTTGTATCTGATAAAGGCAAATAGTGGGTACCAAGAACACATGCTTAGTTTTAGGAACTTTAGTTTTTAGGAACTGAGGTATGTGGGAAAATATTCATAAATGCCTGTTTATTTCACAGACTTGACTTCAGAATATACCTTAAATTACCTTACTTTTTTTTTTTTTTTTTTTTTTTTTCCAGTTAGAAAATGAAAATTTGAAATATACATATATATTCTTCCTGTGATCTCATTGTTAAAGTTCACAGCATAAGTTTTGCCTTGATCTTTGCCATTGCTCTGCTGTAGAACAGATCTTGGCCTTTTGTCACTCAGGAATCAGGAATTTAGGCACTGCAAGCTCAGTCCCAATTAATTTTAGTTTAGCTGTTGTTATATAATGAACCTTGTTAAACTCTACTTCCTGGATTCTAGCACCACTACTCAGATATCCAAATGTTGAATTTCACGTGACCAAAGGTTTCTTGAATTTAATTGCATCATTGGTAATTTAGTTAGAAACTCTCGCCCTTGTGACAGTAGGAAAAGCACAGAGTAAATGCCTGGGCTATCACATTATTTCTCTGCAGATACCAGCATCTGCAAATTGCCAGGAATCTGATATTAAAATTTAAATCTTAAGGGCATATATAACAATGAAGGTATACATCTTAAAGGTGGTGTAACAATGAAGGAAAAACAAACAAACAAACAAACAACAACAACAACAAAACAAAATCTTTGCAAAAACATTTCTAAATCAAGTACTTAGGAGATAAAGCACAAAGGAATATAGATTCTTTTGAGAACACGGATATTGATGTCTCACTTAACAGCTCTGTCCTTTCCTGACGTGATGTCACATGTACCTCACATTTCCTGACGTACCTCACACGAGAGGTACTGTAGTGCAGCTGTGCTGGGTAAAGCTTACCTGCTTGCCAGCTCCCTGGAGCTTATGCAATAATTCTCATTTCACCCTGTCTCCAGATTTCTGCAGGAGCTGCCCTATTTGAGATGCCAAAATTGTCCAACCAAAGAGTTCAGAATTTTCTAACACATCTAGGTGTGTGGTCCTTAACCAGGTGAACACAGACCCTAGTCCTAGTAGCCAAATTGGGTGGTAGATTATCTACCATGTGGTAGATAATTCTTGGATAAATATCTGTCTTTTATCAGGAATGGCTGTTGAATCAGCAGAGGGCAGAAGAGCTCAGCAAAATCATAGTATGAGATGGTGAAGTCGATGCCAGATTAATTTTGATATTTTTTGCAATAGAAAAATAATTTTGCATAGTAATGTAAATCAATGACTAACAAGATTTTTTTTCTTCATATTAGTGGATGGATATAGTCTAAATTCTCTTTGATTTAAATCATTAGGAACAAAATATCACTTTTTCTGTCTCCATGACAAAGGCACTCAGTTTCTTTGCTGTACAGTGTAGAATTGTAATCACCTCAGATATGTTGTGTAGTAGTTTGATTAATAATCTCCATAGTTTCACTGCCAGAAGTCCTCAGCTACACTGAAATGCCATGCTTTTGCTGGCATTTTACAGGTGGCTGAGATTCCAGGGTAATGTATTCCAGGGTAACAGAAAAAGCACAAGTTGCTGCTGAAACCTATGCTGAACTTGGGAACACTTTGCCTAGGCTGGACATTAATACTGCTGTACTGCAAAGACAATCTGGGATGCTAACCTATACTTGAGCTTCTCGTTGTCTTTCCGGATAAATTGTGGTCTGAATCTTCATGCACTTTGATTTAGAATGCTCATGCATTGTTAAAATTATGGAGCAGATTAACTACAAGTGTTGTTAAATTAACCCTGTTAGTGTTACAATGTCATTATGTGACACATTTGCCACATTATCCCAGGAGAACAAAGCAGGAGAATTTTGCTGTTTTACACTATCTTGTGTCTTTTTTGAGCAGGAAGGGGGAGAAGAGAAGAAGAAATTCTGTTGAAAACATATGTTAGTTACCACAGGAATATGAACTTTACAGTTAGTGGTGTAGTTCTGAAATGCTGGCATTCTTACAGTTCTGCAGAGAAGATTTTTAGAACAATAAGTCTTCAATGGAACTAAATCCATGTGTTTGTTTTTCAATTTCTATGTCTCCTGGGTCTGAACAAAATTGAAGTGTCATATTTCATCAAGAGAAAAATCCCAGACAATCAGAAAATCACTAGACCTTTTTTATTGTCTTTTTTTTTTTTTTATGATAAATAAATAAATAAATACATAGCAAAAATGTCAGTCAGAATCAAAGAAGTAAGTCTGCTTTCTCACAGGGAAAGGAAAATCACAACACAGGGGGCTGCTACTAATAGACTGTGGGTTCTCCACTGCCAAAGTGCTTCTTACAAGTATAACCCTAACATTGTGAGTGGGCAATGTAGGTGGCTGTAACAAATTTATCACCTTAAAAATCAGCAGTTTGATTATGACAAGATGAATCTGCTAAACAGACAAACAAAAACCCCAACATAGGAGTTACAGAACACACAGCATGAGTAGTCCAAGCATCTGTTTAGATCTGTTTCTGGTACTGCCAGATTTGCATAGCAAACTAAAAAGATGCTTGTAGAACAATCTTTGGAATTACAGAATTGGCTGTATTTTTATGGCAGTTATTTCCAATCACCTGATGGTTTTCTATAAAAATCCTTGTTACCTTCCCTACCCAATAAATTTTTAGATGTCCTTATTACCATATAAATATCTACTTCTTATTTGAAGAAGTGGAAAGATCTTGTGGAAAATGAATTAATAAAATTGAATTACGTATTAGAAAAAGAGGTATTTATCTGTGTAATTCTTAAGCTTCCCCTTTGTTTTCCATTAGATGTTCTTTGTACTTGCATCCAATGGAAAATGGAAAATGCTGAATTAGCTTCTCTGTATTGCACATTGTTTCAGACCTATACATTTATACATATGTTTTCAGATGTATACATGTGTACATTTAGTGACTGCACACATGTAAACATTTATCTCATTGAAACTGATAATAAAGATGGGTAAGAAAATAAAAGGGATATATTACCTCATATTTACATCAGAGTAAGATCATGTAATCAGGCAGTTATGACTGAGAAAAGAAAGCCCATAGATTTGTAACTCACCTACATTGCCATTATTTTTTTCTGGTACTACATCTCTAAAGTAAAGCATTTTTAGTGCCATCACACTTAAGTACAACAACCATGTCCTAGAAGTAAATGCTTAAAAAAAAAAAAAAAAAAAAATCCAAACATGTAAAATCCCTTTTCAAAGGGCAAAACCACCATGCAAATCAAACACTAAAAATGCTTTTTAAGGTCTATGAGATACCTGGATTTATTTCTGTGGTTTTGGTTGTTTATTTGTTTGTTTTTCTCCCAGATCATTTGGCTTCATGAAGCCACTGCTCCTTCACATTGACAGTAATGAATATGGTTTGGGCTATCCCACTACCACCTAAGTAATAAGTTGCTTTCCATCTACCACAATGTCAGCATTTATACCTGGAGGAGCTACTGTGCTCTACCTCCCTCTCCAGTTAAATTCCAGCATCTTAATCATATAGTCAGCCCCTCAAGTGTCCAAAGACATTTTAAATCTTGTCTGTAAGAGGCTTTGAAGTCTCAATACTGTTTTCAAAACTGACTTTATTATCTTGGAATCTAAGTTTCTTGGGCATGCAATGAGACAAAGCATAAAGACTGACATAAAATGCAGAGGAGGAAAAAGTCTGAAAGTTTGGCATTGTCTCTCATCATAGTAATTTAAAACTAAGCAGGCCATAAAAAGGGATTTGGGAGCTTAGGGCTTCTCAAAATCCATGATACTATTTGTTTCCAGTAAAACCAGTGTCCTCTGTTCAATTCAAATACCTTATTGCATTTTATTTCCTAAACGGGAAATATGCATGTATCAAGCCTAAATCTCTTATAAAACTGCAATCAGATTCACCTCTTGTCCTCTCATTTTGAATGTTGATAGGTGTATTTCTCATGTTTAGCATCTGCTTGCCCTACTTGTTTTTATGCATACTGATTTGCTCACACACATTTGAAACTGCAAAAATTAAAACTAGAATAAATACGTCCACATACAAGCAGGATGCACTTACATAGTGCCCTCTTCCCCCACTCACTCACTATTGCAACATGTCAGTAAATACAAGGATAATGGTCTGTCACAGCAGAAAATTATTGGTAGTGACTGCAGAAGAATTACTCTGAGATGAGCACTGGTGGAATAAACCATCCATGAGGACCAAGTAATTGGTGACAAATGATTTTTGGTGTGGCAAGAAACAGTCATTCTGTCTGCTAACAGTTGAGTTTCAACAGATTTACAAAAACCACCATATATAAACAGAGTACTTGCATGGTTTTCTTTGCCTAATACATATTAGATATTAGGCACAGATTTTTTTCAGTGTATTTCTATGTCTTGAGAGATTTTGAAAAACAGCATAGGCACTTATCAACAAATTCATATATATATATAACATTTTTAAATCCCTTACATGAAGAGGGTGTTTGAGTCCATCCTAAAATAAGAAGCTATGATAAACAGTTAAACTACCTTCTGGACGTGTCTGTCTTTTGAGTACAAAGGAAACCCACTAACTAGATCAAGCTAGGCGGCTAATTTCTATGTAGTTAAGTAAAATGATTTTAATTCTTGAGAATTTATACACTTTTTCCTTGGTTTTCCTTGCTTTTTTATTGGGAACTATCATAGTCAATATAAGGCAATTATGAAAAAGTGATGCAGCAGGATTATTTGCACAACTGGAGCACCAATCAGTGATGTTTCTGCAGAACCACTGAAACCATTTAAAGTAATTGGCTTCTACAAGTGCAAAGGAAGGTGTCATTCATAACCCTTTACTTTCAGAAATTCTGTTCCAGAATTAAACACGGAATTTTTTTTCAAAACCTAAGATGTGACTGCATAGCATTAAACATAAAAATAATAGTTTTGAAAAACAAGAAATATTTCACTATTGCTATATCAATGCTATAAACAAGTGCTCATTTGAACGGTCTACAGGTTAGTAACCATGTTATAACTCATATCATCTTCTGTGCTAGTTCATAATTTAAATCTTGCCCAGACTGTCTAAATATATATATACACATAAATATTGTACAAAATGAAATAGAAGCTGAAATGTACGGTTTTTGGCACATATTCATTTGAAAACCTTCCATCTTTCATTCCTAAGTTATTCAATCATATTTCTTTGGCTGGGAAACTAAGCAAAGACTGGGAAATAAACCAGGTCAAACTTGACATTGCCTGGTATGTGGTGGCTTGACCTTGGCTAGCTGCCATACACCCACTCAGCTACTCTCTCACTTCCCTTTCTCAACAGGATGAGGTAAAAAAATAAGATAAGTACATGAATTGAGATAAAGATAGGACGATTGTTTACCAATTGCCATCACAGGCAAAACAGACTCAACCTAGAAAACATTAAGTTAATTTATTGCCAAATAAAATACATTTGGATAGAAATCAGTAAGAAACAAAGACAATAGCTAAAGAAAAACATATATCCAACCACCCTCCCACTTTTTTCCCAAACTCAGCTTATTTCCTTCATTGCCAACTCTTCTACCTCCCCACACAGGTGGCACAAGGGCGATGGGAAATGTGGGGGTTCTGGCTAGTCTTCAACTATTCCCTATTCCCTCCTCCTCACGCTTTTCCTCTGACCAGTGTCAGTCTCCTCTGGGAGCCGCAGCTTCTTTCAGGATCTGCTCTGGTGTGGGGACTTTCATGTGCTGCAGTGTCAATATCTGCTCCAGTAGGATTCCTCCACAGGCCACAGGGGATGCCTGCTCCACCATGGTCCATTCCACAGGCTGCAGAGGAACTTCTGCTCCAGTGCCTACAGCATGTCCTGCCCTTTGTCCCTCACTGATCTTTGTGTCTTCAGGGCTGTCCCTCATACTGTTTTTCCTCACTCCTCATCTCCTGTGCTGTGTTTTGCCCTTTCTTAAATATGTTTACCCAGAGGCACCATCAGCTTTGCTGATGGGCTCAGCTGTGTTCTGCATTTGTTCTGTGTCCAGCATAGCGAGACCCCAGCCTCTTCTGAGAGAGGCTACCCCTGCAGCATCCTCATTACCACAACCTTGCCACCTACAGTCAATACATTTATCTACCAGGCAGTAGGAATGCAAAAGGATGAAAATATGAAGTGGGGAGAGAATACTGAGAGGTCTTTTTGGAGATGCTGCCAAAACCTCATATGAGAAAGATTAAATACAGAAACTTCTGCCTCTAGAAAAGGTTTTAGTTATAGTACCTCTGTCTAGCATTTGGAAATGCTTACTCCTGTCCACAGAAATGTGAGGAGCTACAGTGACTCCTGCCTATTGGGAACATATGTAGTATTTCCTCAGAATTCTTCAAGACTGTTTATAGTCATGTATTAGTGGAAAATATCGCAAACTCCCCATTGTGCCACACTGGGGCCTCTTATGCTTCATGTGGTTTCCTGGTGTCTAAATACCATATTATTTTATGTGTTAGAAACAAATGGCTTCTGAATTTAAGTAAGTTCCTAGCTCATCTTCCAATAAGTAGGGTACACCTCTAAACAGCACCTGATGCTATGTTAAACTTGTTAAACTGCTGAAGACCCAGGAGGTTTCTCTTAAAAGTTCCTTGGCAGAAAAGGACAGAAATAAATAATAAAAATAATAATAAATTTTTTAAAAAGCCAAAAATGTGAGGGAACTAGGTTGCCCCTAGGATTCATGACCCCATAGTGTTGTGTATTTAAGGCGCTTTAGTCTTTCCTTGTCCTAGATGTGCACATTTTGTATTATGCTTTGGAGAATTATATTTCTGGTTGACGTTTGAGTGATTAAGTCATTAGTGCACACATTACTGTGAACACATATCTCAATGAATTTGTAAGGTACACCTCACAAATAGATGCTACTCAGAAAGATGTAATTAACAAAGTATAAAGACTAATAAAACGTCTTCTTCCCATAGCACCTCAGAATTTATTATTTGCAATATTACAGTGTAAAGTGGGCCAGGTTTCATTGAAAAGGAGGCTACCTCATCATCTAACAAAAAGGCAACTGTAGATTTTCCAGTAGAGGTAAGGTTTAATTAATTTCTAAGCACAGCTAGGTTTCAGTATAAATGATAAAGGAAAAGGAACACTTTAACCACTTATAAACAAGAAATAATTAATTCAAAGTATTTTGAATTATTACATGTAATTTGTTTTGTTTTGTTTTGTTTTGGGCTTATGACACCATCTCAAGAGTACTCCACCAATTGCCATCAATGTGTTTTTGCCGGTGTGTTAGTCCAAAGTGGAGATTCATTTTAATTTTTAACTTAAAATAATGTTGTCGTTATATTCCATGTTTCATTGGATGGTAGCGTATGGAAACATTTAATCCATTGGGGAAAAAAAAAATAAAAAAGTACATTCAATTTTATTACCCTTGCTGCTACAAAGAAGCCAAATTATTATACATTTTTGTTTTGACTTTATCAAATAAAAGATATTCATTCAAATCTCTTGTCACTGCAATGCACTGGAGGCTGAAAGAGAAGAGGGAGAAAAACATAAAGAAGCAAAGTAATAAAGCACCATCACACACTACAGCAATCAAGAAACCAAGACAAATATGCAGCATTGAGTCAGGAAACACTAAAGTGACTTGTCCATCCCTAACTGTTGGGAGCATGAAAAGTTCCAGTACAAGTCATTGTACAAAATTAGCTGGAGTAGTGGCTGTTACCACTGCAAGACAGAAAGCTATGCAGGGAAAATAAAGTCTGAGAATAGAAAAAAAAAAAAAAAACAAATAAACAAAACAGACTGAAGAATTCATTTGACATTGGTTACTGATCTGATGTGCAAGCTTAGCATCATAAAGATGTTCCCTTTGATTTATGTCATATAAACATATAATTCAGACAGTGCTGAAACTTGTGATTTTTTCTGATAAGGGAAAGTACCTCTTTTTTATCTTCAGGCAGTGAGATGGCTTTGTTTTCAATAACTACTGAATTATCTGGAATTCACACAGAAGTGTCAGTGTCACTGGTCTAGACAACATCTTTATAAGCTGAGTGAAACTTTTGGCATTCAGGTCTACTGGAGGGAGTGGTGTGCAGATCTCAAAGTACTGAAAAATGATCATGTTGATGCTATGTTAGGCATCTTCAGTAGGAAACACAGATTTCCTATGAAAGCTTCAGCAAACTCACAGCCCTTGAAAACAGAAAATTAAAATTCAGACCGATAATGCATTATAGGTATAATAAAGTAAGCAAAACAACTGCTTGTTTTTTTTTCTTTCTTTTTTTTTTTTTTGGTTTGTTTGTTTGGCTATTTGTTTATGATGTAACACTGGTCTCCCATTTCATCTTTCCTTAATTACTACAGAGAAAAGCTGTTGGGGTTTGGGAAGTGGAGCATGTAGTATGTCCATATGCCAAGCTCCTGCATATTGAAACCATATGCCCATGAAAATATTAAACTAAATAATCTTCTCCTAGATATATACTACAAAACTCTGTGTGGG
>CM021729.1:47908853-47921664 GCA_011074415.1 Stictonetta naevosa
TCCATCCCCATTTCTCCAATATTCACAAGATCCAAAAGTAGAATTGGCACAGTTTCAAGTCTTTTTTTTTTTTTTTTTTTTTTTCCGCCCCAAAAAATTGCTTATGAGACTTTCCAACAAAATACAGCAGTTGTCTTTTCCAAATTATTTGTACATATATATATATATATTACAGGATTAGTGTCATCATAACCCATAAGCAAAATCCTGCCATTTCACCCTAAAAGATTGTGTGGTCTAAACAGTAATTGTATTGTGTCTTTTTTTTGTACCAACAGGCAATATGACAAGCTAAATTCAATTTGAAGAGTATGTAATGCTTTTGTTGTTGGTATTTACACGCAGAGTTCTTAAATATATCTATCACCCATGTTTTGAGGGCATGCATAAAATATAAACAGGCATCCATGATATGCCTGCCATGAGACTGGCTGAGGCACAAGCAACTAATATAAGCTATTATTACTACTTCTTTCTTGGATGCTTTAAGCAAAAAATCTGTGAAACTAATTCAGAAGTCCATTGAGAAATCACAATAGTATCTGTAAGCAATGGACAAAGCAAAATATGTAGAATCATTTCCCACTGTGAACATGTTTAAACATTTTGTTTGAAATTGCTACACAGCATAAACCAGACTTATAAAAATAAATATACGAAGATGCAAAGATATCCCTGGGCTCTTAAATTCAAAGTTCACCTAGAGGAGCATCACAGAAAACCACTGTAATCCCCCTCCCCACCACCACCCCCCAAAAGAAAGGAAGGAAGGAAGGAAGGAAGGAAGGAAGGAAGGAAGGAAGGAAGGGAGGGAGGGAGGCAGGGAGGCAGGGAGGCAGGGAGGCAGGCAGGGAGGCAGGGAGGCAGGGAGGCAGGGAGGGAGGCAGGGAGGCAGGGAGGGAGGCAGGGAGGCAGGGAGGCAGGGAGGCAGAAAGAAAGACAGAAAGACAGAAAGAAAGACAGAAAGAAAGACAGAAAGACAGAAAGACAGAAAGACAGACAGACAGACAGACAGACAGACAGACAGACAGACAGAAAGAAAGAAAGAAAGAAAGAAAGAAAGAAAGAAAGAAAGAAAGAAAGAAAGAAAGAAAGAAGAGTAAACTTAATAATGCAGAAGATTCAGAGATGCAATGCCGCTGCTCTGGTTATATAAAATAGCCATAAATGCATATGAACAGGGGATGATGGTTACTTTGAATTATGACAAGAACATAGAGAAAACAGAACAAACTATTAAGTTTGTACTTGTGATTATAACTGGATTCATTTTCATGAAGTGTAATCAGTATAACTTGCATGGAAAAAAGGTATAAATACACGCAAATTCTTAATAATATATCAAAATTAGCATTGCATATATTAAAGAAGATTAATGTTATTATTTCTAATTCAGAGTTGAAGAAAATGGAATATGGAAAAAGAAGTTACTTGCTTTTCTGACAAACATTTTGGATCAGCAGGCATCTTAGACTCCCATTCCAGATGCCAAACAATAGGAAATCCTGGACTAATCCTATATCCAACATCCTAAGAATTCTCAAGGTTTACTCAGCATAACTACAATTCACTGAATCATATCCACAGCAAAATAAAAATGAGTACTACTGAATGTCAAGGTCTCCAAAGCAAACAGTTACCTTACTAAATGTATGAGCAGCAAAAGAAGAAATTTTCTAATCAGCATTTACTACTAACCAGGTAGTTTCATAGCTTTCCATGATAGACTATAGTAAACAATAAAAATATATTACCCCTAACAGGGAAAAACCTGAGGTTGACTCCTCAGCAACTATTTCTTGTTTGCTTGTTTGTTTTTATTTTTTTTACATGTATATTTCCAGGAAGAAATCTGGAGGTCTCACTGATGCTAATGAACTGTTCACATTTGGCCTTGACCAGGAAAGCAACTGAGAATCCCTCTGAGATTTGTGGGTGTTAACAGTGGAAAGAAAAGAAGAATACATTGCTAAAGATGGATGAAAGTCCACAGCAAAGTTTTACCCATTGCTTTATCAGCCCGCAACATGCTAGAAACACTGTCAAAAAGATTTATATGAAATTCATGTGCTGGGTGTATGTGTATAAAATATGTGAGTATGGATACCTTTAGCAACAAATTTAGCAAAATTCTAGTATGATGCAGAACTACTTCACCATTCACTTACTGGATTCTTGGAATAATATGCTTTGAATCAATGGGGTGGCATGAAATGCTATCCATAGCCATTACTATAACAAAGTGTGTGTTAAAACAGTAAGTATTAAGTAATAAAAGAATTTAGATCAGTACATCAGAGCACAAATTCTAGTGGGAACATCTCCTGCATCAGAAGTACTTCAGGCTATTGGTTGCTTACAGGATCACAACAACACAGAGGACAAGCTTTCAAGAAACTTCTAAAAGGCCTGAGGATATTTCCAATGTTCTGTTTCCCATTGAAACATAATGTTGTTCTGATCCAAAGTTACACTAAACAGAGTAATAATCCCATGGTATTTGGCTTCTGTACTTCTACAAAGTGACCAAAGCAGATTAAGATTCAGTGAATACTGTCCTGGCACCATGTCAATTATCATTAGCTGCTTCGAATGACTTTGCAAAATAACTCAGGTCTATTTTCTGTTTAAAAGGTATGACATTGGTGATTAGCCTTTTGTTTCCAATTTTAGTATGCATCAGTCTGTGCCATGCATTGATTTCAGAGTATAGCAAAACAATTAAAGAGGTTGGTATATCTTTTCAGTGATAAAAATAATAAATGTAAAATAAATGAAGAGAGAGATCTGGTGCACAATGCAGCCATATAGTCTATTTTATAGTGAGCTGGAGCCCATAGAAGTATTGAAATCAACCATTGTATTCTCAGTTTATTTTAGTGACTACTTGACTCTTTGAAACACATTTTCAGACCTTTTCCTTTGACTGTTCTGTGAAAAAAAATCTTATGATAGTTTTTGAAAGCTAAGGCTATATGCTTGGAAATCCTACTCTTCTGTCATACAAAAAAGCATCAGGTCTGCTACAATAATTTCTACTGCACAATAATTTAGAAACTGCAGTTTTTAGTGATTTTTCAGACATTTTTTTCCTAATGCCCTGTGTGATAACAGTAAGAATCAGGTACTGCAAAGGGTTCAGAGACTATGTGCAAGAGAAAAACAACAACAACAACAACAACAACAACAACAAAACCAACCAACCAACCAAAAACAAAACAAAACAAAAAAAAACCTTCTGCTTGGAGGCAGAAGACAGTTTCAGTGGCCTATGAACTGATCTCTTAATTACTTACTGCACTCAACGGGAAACAATGTAAGCTCTTCATTAATTGTGTGAATGGTTTTCTTTAACAAGAAAAAAATAGTAGAAAATTATTGTAGCATGCAGTCTGAATATGATGCATCCCGAGATGCTTTCTTTGTGATATGTCAGTGATGATGGGCTACTGTTTTGCCTCATTGACAGTAAGAACCAAGCAGTATCTATAGCTATTACTGAAAAAATATCAAACATAGAAGCAATTTTGTCAGTATTTCATGAAGTCTAGAAAAGAAGCATAATGAGATCTGCTGTCAAGGTCTATCATAAAGTAATCTAGAATATACTGTACAAAGGTGATGAAACTGCAGTGCTGTTTTTCAATTCCTAACTGGGATCTTTGTGCACTTCCTCCCTGGCCAGCCTAGCTGTCTTCATTACTGATGTGGAGACTAATTTAAACTATAGAACAGAAACCATCAAAATGCATCCAGTCAACAAAGCCTCTTCTCTGGCATTGAATTGACCAGTGAGTGACTCTAATACCATAAAATATGCTAATCTGAGTAGAAAGCATAACATTTCTTCTCTTCTTTCATTTCTGTGTGAAGTTGCAAGACACTACCAGTAGCATCCAAACATAGGTTAGCATTTCAGAACAGTTAGAGAATCAGATCACAAACATTGAGATGAAGAGATTTTCTTTCAAATGAATCAAACTAAATGCTTAAAATTGTATCTGATTTAATCCCCCTTTGTTCTTTACATTTTAGCAACATCCTCCAAAGACACATGCTAATTATTAGATAAAAATAAATAATGTACAAGCAAATTTATTATTATTATTATTATTATTATTATTTATAATTAACAGAGGGGTTATTTTCATTATTCACAGGGAGTGCTCTCTGGACATTTAATAAATTAATCAGAAATATAACAATATAATTAAAATTGAAAAAGTAGCTCAGACAACTTACATTTCCCATCAATTATTTCTATAGAGATCATTTCTGTAAATTCTGAACTCATTTCTTGTGTAACACAAGCATGCAGTTAAAGAAAGAAAAGTAACATTTTATGCATATAGGTTTACACTTAGATAGCACCGGTGCATGTATTTTTATGTAAGCTATGGAAAAGATAAGTCATATCACTAGGCAGAAGTTATCTGGAGGCAACTACTGAAAATGTTAACATTCCTTACAAGAAAATCATGAAATGGTTTGTGTTGAAAGAGGCCTTAAAATCGTCAGTTTCCAACCCTCCTGCCTTGAGCAGGGACATCACTCACCTTACTACGTTGCTCAAAGCCCCATTAAACCTGGTGTTGAACACCTCCATGGCTGGGGCATCCACAGCTTCTCTTGGCAACCTGTTCCAGTGCCACACCACCCTCTGAGAGAAGAATGTCTTCCTAATAAGCAATGTAAATTAGCCCTCTTCTAGTTTAACTAAGGCTGCCCTGCAGTTTCACAATCCCCACCAGCCTCTCCTTGTTGGTGAGAATAAGGTCCATCATAGCACCTCTCCTTGTTGGTTCCCTATCACTCAGAGAGGAAGGTATCAATGCACCCCAGGAGCCTATTGGATTGCTTACGATGTGCTGTGTTCTCCACCCACAAGATATCGGGGTAGAGGAAGTCCTTCATGAGGATCTGGGCTTATGAAGGCAAGGCTGTTCCCATCTGCTGCAGGATGTCCTCCACCTAGATGCACCTTTTTCAGGAATGTCTGCTGCCTGTCCCTGCCACAGCAGAAAGGTCTAGGCACTTCCTGCAGCCTGAGATCTACATTGCAGCCTCTCCTTTCCGCAGCTTGATCTGGGTGGAGACATTGGCCACCACTGGGGCAGTTCGGGCAGAACCCCAGCTGGAGCTACAGCCTGTGCTCTCAGACAAGCAACCACCATTCTGCCTCGAGGGTCAGGTAGGAAGAATGCCCTTGATCAGTGCAAGCAGCCACAGAATGGTGCCTGGTCACTGAGTTAGGTCTACTTCCAGCCTCCCACATAGCTAGTGTGAGGCCTTTCCTAGAGAGGCACCCTCCAACACCAGCCACCACACCCCAGTGGACTCCCCACGCCCTGATTGCCATGCTCCCCAGGGCTGCCTTTGGTGGGGATGAGGCATGGCTGCCGGTACTCCTGGCCCTGTCCACACGTCCTCAGATGCTTTCATGATTTCCACCAGCCCATGGAGGTCTCTGTGCCCTCCTGGGCCTTCCCAGGAGCCACCCTGTGCATTGTGATCCCCTGCTCCACTGTGGGGCTCATCGCCTCAGCTCCACTCTTATAACATTGGTTACTGGTGGCAGTAGATTCATAGTAGATTCATTCTAAGTTAAAACCAAGCACATAGTATCTCCAGCCAGAAGTAATTCTTTTTAGTTAGATTTTCAGAGCAGGCTCATTATGTTGTTTTTCCAGGATAAAGTTGTCTCTTAAAAAGGGGGGAGGAGGGTGTTTCAGGAGCTTTCTTTATAATTGTTATAATAAAGGCATATATATATGTAAAAATAAATACTACAAGGTGATGTTCTGTATTCTTTTTGCATTCCACATGCTGGTAGTCACAGCAGGGGAAACAGAGTTCCTTTAAGAGTTTCTAGATACTTAAAAAGGACTTGTCACTGCCTTAGTTGCTTACACTAGTCTGTTACTGTTAGCTAAAGTGAGTTTGACCACTTTGTGTATGAGAAATGAATACCTTTTCTCCAAACATAACTTGAAATGCAAGCAGATTACTTCCTTTAGTAGCTGTTTGCTGCTTGAGATGGTATAACCAAGATTTAAGCCCTCACTGGAACACATGTAATAACATACAATCATTTTAAAATATGTATCTGATTGTGGACCACAGCTGAATAAGGTATGAAGAAACATTTGAACACATGTAAGAATCAAATTGCATTAATCCATATTTATGTGAGGAAAATAATAATAAAAGATATATTTTTAAATATAAGTTGTTGAGCAGATTACCTCACTAGCATTGACAAAGCATACACAGCTACCCACACCTCTGGAGAAGTCCTCTAAAGTAAAGAACAGCTATCATACCAGTGTGGCTACTTTTGCTTGGCTGCCAGTGAAAAAACAATCAGTCAAAGGTGGTTAGGCTTTCCTGAATACCACCAAACTCCCAGTTACCTCAGAGGAGTAAGAGATGAAATCACTAAAACTACACTAAATCTTGCTCAGATTTATAATCAAAAATGATCAGCCACACAGATATCCTAAGCCAGCACAAATACATGCTATCTTTACACTTATTTTGCCTTTCAATTAGAGCCGAGGGTGTGTTTTTAAGCATTTTTATTGTTATTTGTTTGTTTGTTTTGGGTGGGGGGAGGAAGAAATATACATTTAGAAAATGTAAGTAGAGTGATAGAAACCATTAAAACAGAATTTATTTAGAATTCAGAAGAAGAACTGGATTGTTGTATATCTGTTTATAGATAGAGGAGGAAGATGTAGCACAAAAAAAAGATGATGGCCAATTTGAAAATAGGAAGATATTACTGTGAAAGAAATAGATGATGCGTTAAGTTCAGCTATCATTGCATAAACAGCATGAACAAACCATAAGACAGATTTATTACAAACGCTTTCAATAATGCTTTGACTAACAACTGTGAAAACACTAAGAAATATATATATTCTCACAGTGATGATGTTCTTACATAATGGATTGACTAGAAAGAAAAGAGAGAAAGACACATGACAGCTGCACTTCCATTTGGAATGCTCTCTTCCATTTCCTGAAAATCTTTGTTTAGCATGTATGAGAATGCAATTAGAAAGGGGTACTCCATGAGCCACATCCTGCTCAGCTTATTCTCACAAGAAATTATAGCACCATTATAACCATAGACTTTATCTGGAGTTCATCATAATGAGCAAGTGGGATTTATCTAAAAAAAAAATAAAAGTCACAGAGCAACGTAAAAACTTGCAGTAAAACTGCAGTGCATTGTTACTTTATTGTTATTCCTTGACAGCATCCAGATTCAAACAGTGGAAAAGCAGCTTTCCAGCATGAAATGTCACTGACCTGAGAAGCTTTTCAGATGAGTTGCAAGGTAAGTTGCAAGAAAGTTTTTATAGGCATTTCCATTTCAGTGGCAGTTTTTGTACAGTGAGTTGTTATGGCCACAGTATGTTATTCCTTAACATCTTTTAGTTGGATACTGACATACTACATAAATCCCATTCCTTTATAATTCAGTAGCACATAGAAGCTTTATACTTCTGGTTCTGAAATGTCATGAAATATTTGATAAATGTTCTATACGTCTGTTTCATTACTTCTGATAAGTTACTGTATTCTAGTGGTGGGCAATGTGATTTACTGCAAGGTATCTTTTTGGGTAAAAGGCCATATGTAGTGGGTGGATAGAAATTTGCTTTCACTTTTCTGTGCCACATGAGATGGATAAGTATCTACTCTCAGAAAAAACACCAAGTTAATTGTTCCTGAGATGCTCTGACTGAATTACACTATACTGTTTTTGGAAGGTAATAAGCAACTGCAGTTGTTGAAATGAGATTTTTGAAGCACATGATATGTGTGTTGCTGCTTAGAACTCTTATATATATATATACACACATGTATATATATATATACATGTATAATATTATATATATATGCATAATATATATATATTATACGTGTGTATATATATATATATATTTAGGAGTTGTTTATTACTTTCCCTGGCTTTTTCAGTTCAGTGATTAGGTCATATCTGTTCAATATAACATGCATACTGCAAGACAATGAACTAATAAAATATATTAACTATATTGAAACATTTTTATAGGTCTTTATGAGTCTTTTTCAAAATTATTGTGCTATGGGAGATTACAGAATCATAGAATCATATAGATTGGAGAAGACCCTTAAGATCATCAAGTTCAAATATCAACCTAACACTTGCAAGCGCACCACTAAACCGTGTCCCTAAGCGCCACGTCCACGCATTTCTTAAGCACCTCCAGAATAGAAATTCCACCATTTCCCTGGACAGCCCTTTCCAATGTCTAACCACCCTCTTTATAAAGACATTATTTCTGACATCCAACCTAAACTGTCCCTGGAAATCTATAGGAATTACGTACAGATTCCGAAGCATTAGTGCTGAGCACATCTCTACTACAAAGCAAGCATGTTGCCTCCCTGGGTGCTTACCCTAGACAGAATCAGAGAATGGACGAGGTTGGAAGTGACCTCTGAAGATCATCTAGTCCAACCCTCTGCCAAGTAGGATTACTTAGAGCACATTGCACAGGATGGCCTCTGGGTGGGTTTTAAATATCTCCAGAGAAGGGGACTCCACAACCTCTCTGGGCAACCTGTTCCAGTGCTCTGTCACCTGCACAGTAAAGAAGTGTCCTCTCATATTCAGCCAGAACTTCCTGTGTTTCAGTTTGTGCCTGTTGCCTCTCGTCCTCTCACGGGACACAACTGAAAAGAGACTGGCTCCATCCCCTTGACATCCTCCCTTCAGATATTTATACACATTGATGACATCTGCCCGCAGTCTGCTCTTTTCCAGGTTAAACAGAGCCAGTTCTTGCAGCCTGGCCTTATACGACAGGTGCTACAGTCCTCTTATCACCTTAGTAGCCCTCTCTGACTCACTCCGGTAGTTGCATGTCCCTCTTGTACTGGGGAGCCCAGAACTGGACACAATACTCCATGTGTGGCCTCAACAGGGCTGAGTAGAGGAGGAGGATCACCTCCCTTGACCTGCTGGCAACACTCTTCTAAATGCAGCCCAGGATACCGTTGGCCTTCTTGGCCACAAGGGCACATTGCTGGCTCGTGGTCGGACAGCTCTCCACCAGGACTCCCAGGTCTCTCTTGGCAAAGCTGCACTCCAGCAGGTCAGCCCCCAGCCTGTACTGGTGCTTGGGGTAATTCATCCCTAGGTGCAGGACCCTGCCCTTGCCCTTGTTGAACTTCATGAGGTTCCTCTCGGACCAGCACTCCAGCCTGTCGAGGTCCCTCTGAATGGTAACACAGACCTCTGGGGTATCAGCGACTCCTCCCAGCTGTTCCATCGTCCAAGTCATTGATGAATAAGTTAAACAATACTGGACCCAGAACTGACCCTTGGGGGACACCGCTAGCTACAGGCCTCCAACTAGACAGCAGCACTGAACACAACCCACTGACATCTGCCATCCAGCCGACTGCCAATCCACCTCACTGTGCACTCATCTAGGCCACACTTCCTGAGCTTGCCTATGAGGATGTTATGGGAGAGTGTCGAAAGCCTTGCTGAAGTCAAGGTAGACCACATCCACAACTCTCCCCTTATCTGCCCAGCTAATCATCACATCAGAGAAGGCTATCAAATTGCTTAAGGATGATTTTCCCTTGGTGAATCCATGCTGACTATTCCTGATTACCTTCTTTTCCTCCACATGCTTGGAGATGACCTCCAGGATGAGTTGTTCCATCACCAGGGATAGAGGTGAGGCTGAATGCCCTGTAGTTGCCTGGGTCTTGCCCTTTTTGAAGACTGGAGTGACATTGCCTTTCTTCCAGTCCTCAGGCACCTCTCTGTGCTCCACAACCTTTCAAAGATGATGGAGAGTGGCCTAGCAATAACATTGGCCAGCTCCCTCAGCACCCATGGGTGTATTCCATTGGGGCCTATGGATTTGTGGATGTTGAATTTGTTTAAATGATCTCTGACCCAATCCTCTTTGACCAAAGGAAAACCCTCCTTTCTCTGGATTTCCTCTCTTGTCTCCAGAGTCTGAGATTCCTGAAGGCTGATCTTTGCAGTAAAGACTGACACAAAAAGGCATTCAGCAACTCTGCCTTCTCTGTATCCTTTGTTACCAGGGCACCCACCCCATTCAGCAGCGGGACTACATTTTTCCCAGTCTTCCTTTTTCAACTGATATATTTGAAGAAGCCCTTCTTGTTGTCCTTGACATCCCTTGCCAGATTTAATTCCAAATGGGTCTTGGCCTTCCTTGTCACATCCCTGCATTCTCTGACAGTGTCCCTATATTCCTCCCAAGTGGCCTGTCTCTTTTTTCCACATGCTGTAAACTTCTTTCTTCTGTCTGAGCTATACTAGGAGCTCCCTGTTCATCCATGCAGGTCTCCTGCCCACTTTGCTTGCCTTCCTACTCATAGGGATGCACCGATCTTGAGCTTGGAGGAAATTATGCTTGAATACTGGCCAGCTGTCCTGGACCTCCTTTTCTTCCAGGGCCATAACCCATAAGATTCTTCCAAGTAGATCCCTGAAGAGGCCAAATTTGCTCTCCTGAAATCTAGGGTTTCAATCCTACTTTTTGCCCTGCTTTCTCCTCACAAGATCCTGAACTCCACAATACCATTGTCATTGCATCCAAGGCTGTCCCCGACCTTCACATCTCTAACCAGTCCTTTCTCATTTGGTAATACAAGGTCCAGCAGCACACCTCTTCTTGGTGGCTTCTCCACCACCTGTGTCAAAAAGTTGTCATCTATACACTGCAGGAACCTCCTGGACTGTTTGTGTCCTTCTGTGTGGTCTTCCCAGCACATATCAGGTGTGATAAATGATTGAGTTCCAAATAGGATTCCAGTTAAAGTTTGCAGTTTATTAAGGAATAGAGGCAAGCAAACAGTGCTGGGTGTGCTGGGAGTCTCTGCTCCACCAAGATGCACACACA
This sequence comes from Stictonetta naevosa, assembly GCA_011074415.1. NCBI lineage: Eukaryota > Metazoa > Chordata > Aves > Anseriformes > Anatidae > Stictonetta > Stictonetta naevosa. The sequence goes on from CM021729.1 coordinate 47,919,800, forward strand.
ACTGTCAAACTTTCTAAATATATAGAACACTGCTTTTATATATTCATAAGAAACCCGAGGACGCTTATACATATGCATGACCTATCCCCGCTTCATATTATAATTAGTATTTTCACAAACTCCCCCCATTTGTGCCTGCACAGTGCCTTCTGGAGGTTGTCATCGGGGAGGTCATGGGGATGAAGGCTCACGGTTCTCCCCAATCACTGCTAGCAACCTTTTGGTCCAGTGCAGACCCTGTGGGTTCCTGGGTCTCATCCAGACCACAGGGTCAGCCCCGACCAGCGCCCTCTTCTTCTGCGCATGCTCTGCCCTCCACAAGGTTCACAAAAGCAACAAAACATGATCGACAGCAAGCCATGCAAGAACGTCATTTCCCGCGTTTTGTTAACCCTTGAAATCACACTAAGAATATGATTATCATATTGAGTCACGAAAAACGGACTCCACAATCAGTAAGATTGTAAAGTAGGTATGTTTATTCAGCACTGGGCAGCATGGGGGTAGTCCCACCAAAGTCGTGTGGACAATTCGCTCGCTTCCATTCTCTTTTATCCCCTAAAATATTACATATGCATTAAGTTTTGCAACACATCTATGCATATTCATTTCCTAGCTCTGCCTAGCCCCACTTCATATGCTAATTATCTTATCAGTCTTTCTGCACTTGCGTAGTACTCTCTGGTGGTCATCCAGGTGGTCGTCAGGATGAAGTAAGACGTCTTCATCAGAGTTGAACTTTTCACCTCATTTCCCTGTGCATGCTCTCTGAGCCCTTGGTCACAGTCTGGGCCATAAGGTTGGTTTGGTCCAGTTCTTCGGGGTCCGAGGGGCTCCTGTTATCTCGAGGCCTTGCATGTTTGACATTCTTTATCTTATCCTTTTATAAACACTCCTCCTTATCTCTAAGCCCTTTTACAAACAGTCCTCCTCCTCTCTGAGCCCTTGGTCACAGTCTAAATCATAAGGTTGGTTTGATCTGGTCCTTGGGGTCCCAGGGGCTCATCTGGAGGCCTAAGTGCAGCACAGGCACAGTACATCACAAATGTAGCACATATTAAGCAATGAGTGTTGCCTACATATTTATTCTTAATCAGTCACTCTCTAATTTCTAATCCCATGTTTCAATATAACATTAAAAAACAAATTTTAACAGTTTCAACCAGAAAACCCCCAGCAACTTCCATGCCTTAACGGCGGGAGAGCAAGCTACCCGAGGCGGCAAGGCGTCTCCTGAATCACCCTTCTTTGTTCCCTCTAAACTCTTTACATTCCTGATGGCCTCATCGTTAAGGGTCTGATGTTAACACCAACCATGGGGCTTGTCGACCCCCACGGCCACCAACCATGGGGCTTGTCGACCCCCACGGCCACACTCCCACATCTCCCCCTTCTTTATTAACATCAACCATCTTCTTGACACGAATTAACACTCCATATATCACATCAGGGTAGTTGAAGTACCCCATGGGAACCAGGGCTTGTGACTGAGAGGTTTCTTAGAGCTGTCTGAAGAAGGCTTCATCTACCTCCTGATCAGGTGGCCATTAGCAAACACCCACAACAGCCATGGTAGCCTGCCCTTTAATCCTTACCCATAAGCTCTCAACTTGTTCTTCATCCACCACAAGACAGAGCTTCATGCATTCCATAAATATAGACCATAGAAAGACCATAAAGGTAGTCTTAAGGAACCTGCATGACAGCAAAAGGGTAACAAACTGTACATGAGATAAGGATAGCAAAAAGCCATTCTGGTTGCTAACACTATTTGACTGTCTGAAAACAGGGAGTCTGAAAGGCTGGGAATCCAAGATATAATATACAATAAATGTTTGTTCATTGTCTTTTGTATTATAAGAGCA
>CM021729.1:47925241-47939454 GCA_011074415.1 Stictonetta naevosa
TTTCTTTCTTTCTTTCTTTCTTTCTTTCTTTCTTTCTTTCTTTCTTTTTCTTTCTTTCCTTCTTTCTTTCTTCTTTCTTTCTTTCTTCCTTCCTTCCTTTCTTCCTTTCTTTTTCCTTCTTTCCTTCTTTCTCTTTCTTTCCGTCCTTCCTTCCTTCCTTCCTTTCTTTCTTTCTTCCTTTCTTTTTCCTTCCTTCCTTCCTTCCTTCCTTCCTTCCTTCCTTCCTTCCTTCCTTTCTTTCTTTTTCTTTCTTTTTCTTTCTTTCCTTCTTTCCTTCTTTCCTTCTTTCTCTTCCTTTCTTTCCTTCTTTCCTTCTTTCTTTCCTTCTCTCTGTCTTTCTTTCCATCTTTCTTTCCGTCTTTCCTTCCTTCTTTCCTTCTTTCCTTCTTTCTTCCTTTCTTTCTTCCTTCCTTCCTTCTTTCTTTCCTTCTTTTTCCTTAGAAAGTATTGAAGTAAAACTAAGTGTCCCCAAACACTGACAAATTAGGCATGCAGTGAAATATCTTTCCATTTTGCCTATATACAAAAAGAGAGGGGAATACATAGATATTTGTGAGTGAAAGAATTAGAGAGGGCCCAGCAGGTCATTTTTAGCACACTTTCAAATTACACAAGTCTCTATTCCAGATTACTTTTTGTTTTCTCTTCCGCTATCTCCTCCACATTTTTAACATCAAACAACTTTCTTATACTTGTTTTTACATAGATTAATAAGAACTACATACACAGTTTTGAACAGAAATTCAGAAGAAGATTAATGGGAGAATCTTGCAACAGACTCATAGCACATCTGCAGTGCATAATGGGGTGCCTTGCTGAAAACTTGAGCTAGCAGTGATGGAGAGAAAGGTAAAAGGTAAAAGTCTGGGGAGCTAAACAGTCCAGAAAGACTTTCTGCACTGCACTAATACACACACGTGGCTTTTTGGACTTCAGGTAGTATCACCACATAGAACTGCATTCTGCCAAGGAATGCAGGTCAGTAATACATTAGTGGTCTTTTGCACCATTCAGGTGATGTAAAGGTACCTTCATTCACATGCTTGCCTAGTTCTACAGTTGTCTAAAAGGTTGTCTGAAATAATTTTGAGAAAAACTGTAAGTAGATTTAAAGAATACACTGAGGAGATATTTTGAGTAATCTGGCTGGAATAACAGATAGATTAACCTCTTTGTAATTTAACTGAAAGAAAATTTGTTTCAGTCCTGAAACATGGTCAGGTTATAGCTTCAAGGTTCCTATGGCTTGTAAGTAAAAGATTATAACTGCTATTGATTATTTTCTTCTTTACACAAGATATTACTGAGATATTGTTATTTACTTGTAACAGTAACAGTGACAAATGGAAAAGGGAAAAAAATCTCATGCTGACATAAAATGTTATATGTTTTCCCACTTTAAATAAAATGCAGGATATATCAATACAGAAAAACATTGGGAGTAAGTCAAGGAAATAATTTGACATGCATTTTGAAAATATTTCAATGCCAATTTTGACTTTTTCAACTTTTTTTGTTGCCACGGGGAAAAAGCAAAAAACAAAAAAAAAGCATTTGGTGAAATGGTAAAAATACTTAATTTTTCTCTCAAGCAGATTGTATTTTTGGATTATAGCTTTACATGCTTAATTGTTTTTCCTTTGCTTAGGCAATCTTAATCAATTGCTTAATCTTAAGCAATTAAATAATTGCTGGAATATATCATAGTTATCAATGAAGAAAAATCTTGTCCACTATGTCCAAATTTCCAACATGCTATAACCACTAGGGATTTTATTATTTGCTGTAAAATCATCAGTGCTTCACAGTTACTAATGGCTATTTTATTTGTCTGCTTTATGCTCTTTCCCACTGTATTGCTGGAATTCTTCACTTAATGTAACAGTGTCTCTAGTATTTAAAAAAAAAAAAAAAAAAAAAAAAAAAGAGTAAAGGTGTTTTTTTCTTTGAAAGACAGAACTAAAAGGCAGGAGTGTCTCAGAGAGTCATTGGAGAGACAGATGAGAAAAGAAGGACTTCTCCAAACTCTTGACTTATCTTGTTAGCATCATTCCTTGGAACTGACACAACAATCATGACCTTACCATATCCACTAAGGAGCTTTCAAAGACCATCAGAACAGGTGAAGCAGCTTGCTCAGCACAAAACAATCTCTAACCTGTTTTTCTTTCTAGTCAAGATGAAGTATAACACACCTGGGTGAAATCAAAACTTGCTCTTATTGCCTGACCTGTACATTGAGACTTGAAATTGCTGATAGATCTTTAACATTTTATTGTTCTGTAACACCTTTTGGAGAGAACTAACTGTTAATGAAGTCAAGACACCCTGCTGTGGCTCCTGCCTTGACAGTTTGGTCTGCATTGACAGCATGGGCCAAAGATTCTCCCCAGGTGAGTTATCTGTAAACAGATACTCCTTATTCAAAGTTAGGGAGTCAACAACAACACTCATCATATGACTCTGCTGTGTTCCGTCAGCTACAGTAACTGGGATACTTAGCCATGATAGCAATAATAGGCCTACTTGAACTCAGGCAGACCCTTGGTACTCAATTTTGACTCCTGCTGGAAATGTTATTCTCATGGCTCTGATAGCAAAGACAGCATGCCTTTTGAAATCAAACCTCAGAGAGAATTCAGAATAGGAAAGGAAATTCTCTCCAGATGCAAAGTCTCAAGACCTTTACAATCGCTGTTTCCCAGCTTTTCTCTTCTCCTGCCTTAACCCCATCAATGATGATGAAGCAATTGGTAAAGCAATTTTGGAAAAATATTTGATCTCTTTTTAAATGTGCATATAGAAGCTTTCCTGACAGAAATGAAGAGGAGAATCAATGAATGAGACAAAAAATAACAGGGATAAGGAATGATAAAGAAGCTACAAATATAATCGAGCTTTTATATGTATGTCACAGAGTAAAGTCTGCTCAAATATCTCATTCAGGGATCAAAAAAAAAAAAAAAAAAATTTTGATTATATCTGCTCTGCTCTTCTCAGATTAATCTGGTATCTTTTGGAAACCCAAATGAGATGCAGGCAATTGTTATGGGAGAGGCTACATCTGTTCTGTTCTTAATGAATTAGGTATGTACTGGAGAGAAACACAATGCCTAGAAGAGTTTTAGATTTTTGGGGGGTGGGAGATCAGAAAGTGGTAGTGATTCAGGTAACACTGAATTTAAACAAGGAGAAAAAATGTGCAAGCATCCTGTTACCCCAGTTCACATTGCTGGGCACAGCTGTATTGGAGGCCTTGGCTAGTGTGAATGTGACTTCTGCAGAGCATGTACGTGTCTAGATACCTTCAAATAGAAATTTTTAATACTTCCACTGCATCCATCTCAGTTACTAAACAAATCCTGTATTTCACACTACTGAGCAGTAAGGTTCTTCTGGCTACCATACCTGAAATTCCCCCAAGACAACATGAATCACTGAACACTTTGATAGTTCAGTAACAAGTGAAAACTTAAAATAAATGGAATAAGCTGTCTCTGAATGCTGTACAACCAAATCAGCAGCACTGCTGACTGAAATACTTTTGCTCACTCAGTCCTATGTAACCTTATTTACTAAAAAGAAGTGAAGCATTTTGACATTTTACTGAGATAGAGCTTTAGATAAATTTTTCACTTGTCAAGAACATGTAAAATTCTTGTTTTCAATCTCTTTTTGTTCAGAAGTCACTTGTCTGTTCTGTGTAATTAGCCTTGATTCATAGCATAGTTCTGTCTCTGACAATGTATGAAAAAACTATTTCCAAAGATGTGTTTTGGTTTCCAGTTCTGTCACTCTTATCTATTTTCTGTACTTATCCTTTTACCCTTTCCCCCTCTAGATCATCAGAAATAGTGTTCTCCACTGCATCTTGTTACTTTAGGCAAAGTTTTCAATGTCATTGCAACACTGTGAAGTATCCAACCACAGCAGTAGTCTGTTAACTTCTCTAGTGTGCATTTTAAAGGACTGCAAGCAAAGTGCACTTGTGTTTTAGACTTGCCCTCTGCTCATAGCAGTGGACACTTATGTTTTGACTCTGATTCACAACAGGTCTGAGGCTTTTCAAGAAGAACCTCCCCACATAATGCAAAAGACAACCTCCATTAAGTAGGATGGAGGTTTTCCATTTTTGTGGATCTAGTTTTTCTTAATAACTATCTATATTAATAGACTTATTTCAACTATGCAGTATTTTAATGCATTATTTTAAATTTTTATTAAATTTAGAGATGAAAACATAATGTAAAAATATTATTTAAAATAAGATCTTCATAATGGTGGAACAGACCTTGTCTAACCTATTACTAAACTTTATTCAAAAAATTTCACATAAAAACTATAGAGTTTGTTCAATAAAGATGAAGATAGAATTTTCATTGTAATTTAATCAGATTTACTAAAGGTCAAAATCATTTGCCTACAGTAATTAATCCACACACACCTGGAAATAATAATATCTGGTTTCTTCAGTTCTTTACTTTGTAGTTATTTCCAGCAAATACACTCTTGTATTGCATAAATAAGTTCAAGATGCTAGACAGGGTATATATGCGAGAAGCCCATCTTAGATTTTAGAAATATCAGCACCATTTTTTGTCAAATGCCTCGCAGTAGCAGAGAAAGATGCGTTGACATATCCAGGGATTCTAATTCAATCCTTTTGTTCTCTGTTACAAATGTATTATGATTCCTCCCTGAAAAGAGCCTCTAGTAGTAATGAGACATAGATTGTGATTTTTACAGATTGCACACACACACATATGTGCATTCACATATTAATGACTATTCACATATTAATGACTATTTGTTTATTTTCGGCTCTTTTTGGATTGACTCTGACCAGCAGCTAAGCACACCAAGAGATGCTTGCTTCACACCCTCACAGCAAGACATTAATAGGGGAAGAACAGAGGGAAACAAACAAACAAACAAACAAAAACCAAAAAAAGGCAATCACTCCTGGAGCATAGTACCAAGTAAAGACATGGTGTAGGGGACATCTGGAAAGCAAGTTAACTAGAAACAAAGATAACATTTTAGTACCCAGGCAGCCTGGACTGGGGAAAATCCTAATGGAATATAACATCCTCAGTAATTGTGTGTGTATACTGGTTTTAGCTGGGATAGAGTTAATTTTCTTAATAGTATTCTTAATAGTTTTCTTAATAGTATGGTGCTATGTTTGGATTTAGGATGAGAATAATGCTTATAACACAAGTGTGTTTAGTTGTTGCAGAACAGTGATCACATATAGCCCATAGACAAGTTTTCAATTTTTGATGCTGCCCTGACAGCAAGAGGCTGGGAGTGCACCCGTAGCTGGGAGGGGACACAAGCAGGACAGATGGCCCAGACTGGCCAGAGGGATGTCCCATATCATGTGATGTCATGGTCAGCAGTAAAAGCTGAGGTAAAGAAGGACGAAGCAGGGATGGAGTGACTGTGTTTGTCTTTCAAAGAAACTGTTATGCATGATGAGCCCTGCTTTCCTGGGAGTGGCTGGCAACTGCCTGCCGATGGGAAGCAGCAAATGGATTCTTTGCTTTGCATTGCTTGTGTGTGTTGTTTTGACTTTACCTATTAAACTTTATCTCAAGCCGTGAGTTTTCTCACTTTTACCAGTGGGGAGGAGTCAGTAAACATCTATGTGGGGCTGAGCTGCCTGCTGGGGTCAAAACATGACAAGCAAACTCACATAAACAAAAGAATTTAAATTTGTATCCAACCTAATGCCAAAATGCCAAAGATATACGAGCTACTAACTGTATACCAAAGGCTAAAGACGTACTGAAGCTAGGTTTCCAAAGTCCTTCTAATTGAACAAAGCTTATTCTCTCTTGGAAGCAGTTTGCCACAGAGAAACAGGAACACTGCGGCATGATATCTGCAACTCTGTCTGCTAAATCTGTAAGGTGTGCCACAAACAGAGTTACATTATCCCACAGCTGTACTTCCAGCAAGAGTTAAGGAGTATTGGAATATCCAGTCAAGTCTAAAAAGCCTCAATAAACGAGATCAATATCGTGTATAGGATACAGCAGGCACTTTGCCGAATATTCAAATATTTCACAAAAACACATCAAAAAGAAAAAAAAAATAAAATATTACAAGAACAGTACTCATTATTTGCCACAATAAGCACAGCCCTGGAAATCTAGTTTTCCAGCTGCTACCCACTAATTCAGACATCCTATGGCACTACTGGTAAGAGCCAGACTGTCCTTCTATCTGTAGGTTAATTGAGAGACACAGCACATAATGTGAATAATAATAATCTAGGAAGCATTATGATCAGTCAGTTAAATCGGAAAAAAAGGTTTTAATTGCCATTTAGTGCTGAGAAATACAGGAACACCAGAGAAAAATTCAAAAGATCAAGAAATGTCTCACATTTTTTTACAGAAACTTTAAAAAAACCAACCAACCAACCAAACAAAAAAACCTGTTTACAGAATATACAAATATATGTGCTAAGTGGTACCTAAAGCCTAAAGGAAATATAATCTGTTTTTTCACTGTGGTGGTTTTACTCAGCTGGGCAGCTGAGCTCCACCACAACCACTCTCTCACTCACCTTCCTGAAAAAGAAAGGGGGAGAAAATATGATGAAAAGGGCTCAAAGAGAGAATTAGAGAAAATTATTACCTATTACTAACAAACTAGAGCAGTGAGAAACAAACAAACAAACAACAACAAAAACACCTTCCTCCCATCCACCCTCTTCTGCCTCCTCCCCCTGAACAGCACTGGCGAACAGGGGATGAGGTTTTCAGTCAATCTATGGTATTTCACCTCCACCACTCCTTCACGGTCCCTCTCTGCCCCTGCTCCCCGTGGGGTCCCTCCCACGGGATGCCGTCCTTCCCCAACTGAGCCTGCAGGGGCTGCCCACAAAGAGCAGCAGCTCTTCCAGCAGCTCCCACACGGCTCCGTACCACAGGGTCCATCCATCCCCCAGGAGCAAACTGCTCCAGCACGGGTCCCCCACGGGTGGGCGGCAGCTCCCCCCAGACCCCTGCTCCTGCGTGGGCTCCTCCCCACGGGCTGCAGCTCCGGCCCGGGGCCTGCTCCTGCGGGGGCTCTCCATGGGCCGCAGCCTCCTCCAGGCCACATCCACCTGCTCCAGCGGGGGCTCCTCCACGGGCTGCAGCGTGGAGATCTGCTCCATGTGGGACCCATGGGCTGCAGGGGGACAGCCTGCTCCACCAGGGGCCTCTCCCTGCACAGGCCGCAGGGGAACTGCTGCTGCATGCCTGGAGCACCTCCTGCACTGACCTGTGGGACTGCAGGGCTGCTTCACACTCCTGTCTCCCAGCTGCTATTGTTCAGCATTTTTTTCCCCTTTCTTAAATATGCTCTCCCAGAGACACAAACAACTTTGTGTATTGGCTCAGCTCTAAGCAGCAGAGGGTCCCTTTGGAGCCAGCTGAAACTGGCCATTATCTGACATAGGTCAGCTTCTTGATCCTTCTCACAGAGGCCACCCCTACAGCCTCCAACTACCTTGCAACGTAAACCCAATACATGCACACAGAGTTCTCAGGCTTTAACAGAGACATTTCATATGTTTTGAATGGGATCAACAGCAATGATGGATGACTATAAAACTGTTTTGTTACAGTAACACAGCAAGGAATACGAACAAGACCAACAGCAAAACAAGATCAGGCAATATAATATATATATATATATATATTTTTTTTTCATTATAGCATAGTGAATATATATTATATATAACATAATGGATACATATATTAATTATATCCATTATTATATAAAACATAATGAATATATATATGTATAATGTTTAAAACATTTACTGGAAGTTGTTATTAATAACTGAACCAGTAACTGGGTAGGCTTTGATAATAAAATAAGTGCTATTCAGTGAGATTACTTTGCCTTTGCATAGTCTTCTTTTTAACTGCAGCATAGAATAAGTAAGTGTTCATCCACACAGTGCTTCTAAAAATATTAACAATTTAACTAGTCATGCAAGATCCTTGGATCTTCAGCCAAACCTGCCCATTACTGTAAATCTTCTGTGCTTGAAAAAGTAAATCTGTGTTGTGGTTTAACCCGGCTGGCAGCTAAACACCACAGAGCCGTTCACTCACCCTCCCCCCTTCCTCTCTGGGATGGGGGAGAGAAACTGGAAAGTGAAGCCTGTGGGTTGAGATAAAGACAGTTTATTAAGATAGATAATAATAATAATAATAATAATATGTACAAACAAGTGATACACAATGCAATTGCTCACTACCCGCTGACCGATGCCCAGCCCAACCCCCAGCCGCCGCCCCCCCCCCCCCACCCAGCCCCCCCTATATATTGTTTAGCATGCCGTCAGATGGTATGGAATACCCCTTTGGCCAGTTTGGGTCAGCTGTCCTGGGTCTGTCCCCTCCCAGATCTTGCTGCACCCCCAGCCTGCCCGCTGGCAGGACAGAGTGAGAAGCTGAAAAGTCCTTGGCTTAGTGTAAGCATTGCTCTGCAGCAATTAAAACATTAGCATGTTATCAGTGCTCTTCTCATCCTAATCCAAAACATAGCACCCTACCAGCTACTAGGAGGAAAAATAACTCTGTCCTAACTGAAACCAGGAAAATCTGATATCTTAACTTCTTTGTTTTCGTTAACCAACCATCACAAGCAGGCAATTGCTTGACCTAAAGACCTAAAGAGTATTGTGAGGATGACTTCACCCTGCTCCTTCAGTACTACTAGGGTGACATCAAAAATCACAGAATCACAGAACCACAGAATGGTTTATATTGGAAAGGACCACTGGAGGTCATCCCCTGTTCAAGCAGGGATAGCTAGAGCCCATTGCTGAAAGCCATGTCCAGACAGCTTTTGAATATTTCCAAGGAGGGACGTTTCACAACCTCTCTGGATAACCTGTTCCATTGCTCTGTAAACTGCACAGTAAAGAAATATTTCTTGATGTTCAGAGCATCCTTCCTGTGTTCCAGCTTGTGCGCATTGTCTCTTTTCCTGTCACTGGACACCACTGAAAAGACCCTGGTTGTTATCCTCTTTACACTTCCCTTCAGGTATTTGTATACATTGATAAGATTCCCCCTGACCCTTCTCCTTTTTCAGGTTGAGCAGCCCCAGCTGCCCCTTCCTTCTCTCACAGTAGAGATACTCCATTCCCTTTAACACCTTTGTGGCCCTTTGTTGGACTCTTTCTATGTCCATGTCTCGTACCAAGGAACCCAGAACTGGACACATTAATCTAGGTGTGGACTCACCAGTACTGAGTAGAGTGGAAGGATCTTGTCCCTTGACCTCCTGGCAGACCTTGACTAATGCAAGCCAGGATACCATTAGCCTTCTTCACTGCAAGTACACATTTCTGGGTTGTGTTCAACTGCTAGCTCATGTTCAAAAGGACAAACCCCAGGTCCTTTTCTGTCAGGTTGCTTTCCATCTGGGTGACCCCAAGCATGTGTTGGTGTCTTGAGATTTTTCTCCTCAGGTGCAGGACTTAGCACTTCTCGTTGTCGAACTTCATGAGGTTCTTGTCAGTGCATTTCCCCAGACTGCCAAGGTCGCTCTGGATGAAAGCATGACCCTCCGGAGTATCATCTACTCCTTCCAGTTTTGTGTCATCTGCAGATTCGCTATGGGCACACTGCCCATTGTTCAGATCATTAATGAAGATGTTAAACAGGACCAGACTAGGTATTAACCCCTGGGTTACACCTCTAGTTACTGGCCTCAATTTAGATGTCACATCAGTGATCTCAACACTCTGGGCCCTGCCATTCAGACAGTTTTCAATTCACCTCACTGCCTGCCCATCCAGTTCACTCATCAGCACCTAGTATGTGAGGGTATCTAATGGGGGACAGCGTCAAAGGCCTTACTAAAGTCCAGGTAGATGATATTCCCTGCTCTCTCTTCGTCCATCAGGCTGGTCTTTCATTGTGAAAGTTTATCAGATTGTTTTTCCCATGAATACATGCTGACTCCTCCTGGTGATTTTCTTGCCCATCATACTTCAGGTGGTTTCCCTTTAGCTGATCCATCATCACCTTCCCAGTGATTGAAGTGAGACTGATGGGCCTGTATGTACCCAGGTATTCCTTCTTGCCCTTCTTGATTTTAGGAGAGCATTTGCTCTCATCAGACACTTCCTCCAGTCACCAAGGGAGCAGTCAATAAAGGATTATTGAGGTGGCCTTACAACGATATCAGCCAGCTCCCTAAGCTCTTGTGGATGCATCCCAGCAGGGATGCAGAATGTCTATCCCAAAGAGGGTTTTTTTTGTTGTTGTTTTGTTTTTTTGTTTTTTAGATTTTATATAAAACTTTTGAGTAACTTCCAAGAACAAGGTATAAGAACAGCCATCATTCAGCCAAGTTAAAAAAAAAAAAAAAAAAAAAAAAGATCTTATCAGCTGAGAGGAAATATTGTTGCTTCTTTTTGAAGAGCATGGCTGAATTTTGGCAGATGGATCAGAAATGTGTCTTCTATTGCTAAGAATGTATGTACAAATTCACTGGAAAGGCTTAGGGTATGTACATATTCATTACAGAACTGCTAGAGTCCTGCAGCTATTTTTTTGAGATTCATATCATACTGGACATGATACTGGCAGCTACAGCCTGGGCAGTTCTGTCATCACCATTACAATGACTTGCCACTCCACCACATGACAAATAGTAATGATGAAATGTGGAGCAAGATGTCTGAGCCTCCTGTGTTCTTCATCTGCTGATGGGAAGTTATATATTTACAGCAACAAGAACAAGAACATGCCTACATTGGAAACACTATTCCTGTTTCTGTCAAAACATATTAGATACTCCTGCAGGGGATTTCACCGTAACTAGCAGCAAAACATAAACTATAGGGAATGGAACAGTGTTGTATGTTATGAAGAAAGAAATAGCATATAAAGAGAGGCTGTACACTTTAGCATATTTGTAAGGTAAAGTAGGAAATGGAGAACTCCCATATTCCAGACAAGGTGATCAAAATCCTGTTTGACAGTGGTTTTATTTCTCTTGCTGCAGGACAAAAGTGATAGATCTTTAATGTCAGAAATCTTTTCCACTAAGTATTGTATATCTAATAGATTTATTTCAGACAAGTTTCACATTTTGGTGGATTTTACCTGCTGATGCAGGAATGATACCATACATTAGACAATCCATTACAACTGTACAAATATGTAGCTGACATGTTACTGACTGTTATGCTTGATGTCAAAATACAAGAATTTCTTCAGACATTGCTAGCAATCACACTAGTGTGTGATTGAATTTTTGTCAAGTAAAAGGTATATTTTTTCATGCCTAGATATTATTTTCATTTATTTTCATGCCTAGATACCTACAAGATACTTCTGGTACCTCACTTGTGTTTAAAATACTGTAGGTATTTCTGATGCTTGGCAAGTTTTGAAGACTGACAATATTTTTAATGCATTTATTCTAAATCAAACACTTCCCTCTCAGTGGTTAGCACTCATATCCAGCTTGTGTAGAAACTTAATAAAAAGCCTATGGGAAGAAAAAAATAAATAAAATAAAAAATAAAAGCTGTTGCAAACAATGAAATGCACTTTTTCTTGTTTGCATTATGTTCGAGACTTCGTGGTTTTAGCTACTTGACAAAACTCTGAAGTTTCCCAAAAGCTCGCAACTCAAATGCCCACTAGACAGTTTCTGAAGAACAGAGTGTGATAAGCCTCATTAAGAGCTGTCATTTCATAAAGCTTCTGTAATGTTAGACATAACCACCCCTTTGAGCTTGATTTATTTCTGCTTCCCCCCACAAAACCCATCTTTTGTCCCACCTTAACTGCATGCAAACAAGTGAGCTGCCCCTATTCCCATAATTAATTTTCCCAGATGCTAATATAGCAAAAGTACTGCTATATAAATCTGTATGAATGCAGGAAACTTGACACTTATGCCCTGGCAGGGTTCACAGTGCAGTGATTTTTGGCATCTCTGGGGCTGAGGCTACTGGTTGTATTCTGAAAACTCTTCCTAAACAAGGCATTTCACAAATGCAGGCAGTAAGATCTGTCACTGTAATTCTGTCTCCTGCACAGCAGTTGTACACTGTTTCTGGAGTAATGTCAAAATCTGTCTTCTGTCCACTCACTGTTGGCAGGAGGTGATTTTATGCTTCCACTCAAAGCTAAGAAGCCCAAAGCAGTGTCTTCTGCAGTTTATTTCATATAAATATTTAAATACTTTAGTGGCAAGAGACAGAAAGGAGAAATTAATCTAGAGCTTCCATCTCACATGGAATGTAGTATTCAGGCTAAAATCCCCTTTTTGCTGAAGGCAATATTAGTTTGGTTACTGCTTTAAAAAAATATTGCTGTTCATGAGTGGGACTTACAGACATGCCTAAGGTGGTATATAAATGTTCCTTTAAAGAGAGATGGGTTTAATAAGTCTTCACAAAATTAGTCTCACAGAGTAATTCCTTTTATTTTCTAGTAGCTTTGCTACAAATATACAGCAAAATTAAATAGTCTATAACTAATTTGCTATAGGTTGTTTATTATTATTATTATTATTATTATTATTATTGTGATCACTTAGCTTACAGCTTCTAGGAATCTGAAGTTTAAAATCTGAACAGCCACATCAATACAGAAATATACATGCCAGAAGGGTGAACTAGCACTGACTTAGCTTGAAAAACCTAATGACATCTGGCCTGCAAAACTTCACATATATCATTCATGACATAATTCCAGATAATGAACACATTTGTAAAAATGGAAGGTATGGAGAAGGTATGGAGTAGGAAAGCCTTTAGAGAGGGAGAAAATAGAAATAAAAATAAAAAGTTTAAAACAGTTGCTGCAGCTCTGTTACTGATGATACTGTGGATAAAGAACAGTCAGAATATATGGCCTTTCACTCAGGATTCTGCCCAAAATCTTGTGTGACCTCATCATCTCAATATTCCCTTCTTGTAAAGTAGGGTAATAAAGCTAGTGTTGCTTCAATGTTAAAAGACTCATTTTATTAACATTTGTAAATAACTTTTTAGATTCTCAGATGAAAAAATGCAAAAGATTTTTTATTGCTTTAACAGAACTGCATCTTCTCTTGTGCTAGCTAGTTATCTTCCAAGTAACTTGAGAGAAGAAAGCAAAAATAGTAACTTGCATAAACACTTGCATAAACATTACCTCTGCTCCAAATAGACTGTTATCAAAACAGTATTTCTGCATTTTAGTCACACTAGGGGAAGAAAAAAAAACAAACAAACAAAAAAACAAACAAACAAAAAAACAGTTATATGTCATTCATACTGCTATTTCAGCTCACATCTTCTGTGTTCATGAATATTTATATGTATGGAATCACAAACCCATTCAGGTTTTCAGATCAGCGTAGCATATGTCTCCAGAACATGAAATCTAAGTTAGCAAAACTGATTTCTAATTGAAGGATGATAAGACAGTGTTGTCAACAATGTGGTCTACAATGAAGAACTCTGCTGGCAGTCTTTCGTCACCGTACTCAAAACTAAAGAAAAATCCAAGCTCCCTTGAAGGCAGTGGAAGTTCCATGATTAATTTCAAATGGATATTTTATCAGTGAAAATTTTGATGTCTTCATCCTTAGCTAATAAAAAGATGCATGGCAAGTAGGGTATATATTCAACAAATACAGGCTTTAGGATATTAATAACTTTGTGTTTGGTTTGGTTTATTTCTACATTTCCTTCAAATAATTGGTGAAACAAATTCCAGCAATCAGCTTTTGAAGCTATCTATACAGATATGTTGGATCTTTATATTTGCAATAGTGATCACATTGGGAATGACCATCTGCTCATCTGTCATGTTAGCTGAGGTCAGGAAACAAAAGTAAGATACAACTTTTGAGTAATCATAATGAAAAAAAGATAGTACAGATTTCTGTTGGTTGCGATGGGGCTCCAGAGAAAATGAATGTTAAACATGTTCAAATGTGAATTTTAAAAGTACCAACATATAGTGTACAGCTACTTGTTCATTATTACCTGTTAGTGTTGTGTTGTAAACATTTGTGGATGTGAGTGACATTCTGTCTCATGAATCCCAGAGAAAAGAGAGATTTTTTAAATGTTTTTGTGAAGCTTAATATCCTTAATACCAGCTGTCAATTATACATAAAATACAATAAATAAAATAATAAAATAAAATAAAATAAAATAAAATAAAATAATGATATATTTA
>CM021729.1:47942141-47959363 GCA_011074415.1 Stictonetta naevosa
AGTAAATCTGTGGCTCACTTATTCAGGAAAGTGTGATTCTAGAAATATGTAAGAAAATTCTTCAACAACTGGGAGCAGTGGAGATTAGTAAGGAACAAAACAAACTTCCAAAAAAAAAAAAAAAGCCATAGATTTCTGCTTTCTTATTTTCAACAAGAATAATTAATACAGGAAGAACTGAAAACTAAATCTTATATTGAATGTGCTTATAAGAGATGTAGATAGATAAAATCCGTGGTTTTAAAAGTTTACTGTGTTGTGAAAAATGATGTTAACAAATAGAAGGCAACCTATGTCTCCCATGTAAACTGCTATCAAGTGTTTCACAACAATTAATTTTAGAAATACAAGAAGCTATCTTCTGTATGTCAGTGATGAACCAAAGTCATAAGGCTCTTTTTTTTTTCTTTTTTTTTTTTTTTTTAAGAAATTAATTTCATGTTTGGCAAGACTCAAAAGGTAACAAAAAATAAATAGCATTATTGCCAATCATTTAACATTTTTAATATATAATCTCCAATACAAGCATAACAATTTTAAATGTGAGAATAAATCCAACTTATTTATTTTTAATTGTATATAAAATAAAGCAGCAAAGCCGTACTTCCAAACAGGGATGTTATTTCTTCATTAGATAAAACATTTTTGTTTAAACACAGATTTTGTGTATGTGATCTCTAGTATTTACATTTTCTTTGCTAAATGACTCACCAGAAATGGACTACAGAAATGCTGAGAGCCTTCTCATTTAGCAGTAGTAATCCTACCCCAGTAGCTGTGCCACATAACACATTTTCAGCTCACCTCTTAAATTCAGGACATGAAATGGAACAAAGAATCTGAACACAGCATCAACATGGATGCCTCTAACACCGTAGTATTTACCTCATGTGCATTGCGATGATAACCTGTTAAGGATTTCTGGTGCCTGTGTACAAAAGAAATAGTAATTATTAATATATATTATAGGATTATTATTTTTTTAAAATATATCTGTTTTCCAGCAGATAAGGGCTTGCAAGACATGGAAGTTGCTACACCACAGCTAAAATTATCAACAACTTGAAAAAATTTAGCACTGGAAGCTACCTGGAGAAACCAGATAGTCCAGTGCTGCATAGGCCAAGTGATTTAACCTCTCATGTAGAAATAGTTCACATGAAAGGTGTGTTATTTAAATATGCTTATTAGTATTAGAGATCCAGAGAATAAAAAAATAACTGGGAATTTTCAGTGGTTACAGAAATTTGGTCATACGTTGCTGAACTTGGTACTAGAGATGCAAAAATTAGCTCATGTTGGTTATAAGTATTCACGCAACCAATGTCTAAGCATTTTTACACACAAATAAGTAGACCTATTTACAACTGTCAAATATCACAGAAGTCCACATTTGGCTTCAGACTTCAAAATGTAAAATACAATAAAAAAACTCAGCTATGTTCAGCAATGTAACACTCTCTTGGTACAAAGGTGAGAGTCTATCTTAATGTTAAAAAGATTTCTCAGCTTAATAGCACTGTCTGATCTCTCAGATGAGTACATCTTCATGAATCCCAGAATTTCATATATATACATATAAATGATTTTCAAATTATGCAATGCATCTGTTGTTTGATGTGATGTTGTAACTGCTCTATTCACTACTGCCATTCATGCTGTATTTTCGTTCTCCAGTGTATCCACAGTTTTCAGCACAGTGGGAGTGACAGAAGAGATATTTCAAGTCCAATCAATTGCAACAAAACATTTCATAGTCTTGTGCTATAAACTAAGAACAATGGGTCCATTCCTTCATTCGCAGCATGTTTGTGACTGTGTGCCAGCAGAACTGTCCCAAGTAGATGAACCATTTTGCACAAGTTGGCAAACTTGACATGGGACTGTGTCACACACTGACATCCTCATTTTAAGAATTATTTCCTCCTGCAGTCAGTCATGAATCCAAAATATATATGTTCATATTTGTTTATTCTGTCTGTGAGCTCACCATGATATAATACTTAATACATGATATAATAGTGGGAGGTGTCCCTGCCCATGGCAAGAGGTTTGGAACTAGATTATCTTTAAGGTCTTTTCCTACCCAAACCATCCTATGATTCTGTGATTCTATGATTCTATTAATGCATGCTCACCAATGAGTTAGTTGGTGGATGTGGATGAAGGCTGCCATTGTCTGTGTCAG
The DNA here is from genome assembly GCA_011074415.1 of Stictonetta naevosa. Classification (NCBI taxonomy): domain Eukaryota; kingdom Metazoa; phylum Chordata; class Aves; order Anseriformes; family Anatidae; genus Stictonetta; species Stictonetta naevosa. The sequence continues at coordinate 47,944,330 of CM021729.1, forward strand.
TTGCTCTGTTTGTGTAATTCACAAAACATAAATATCTATGTGCAATATGTAAATGTACATACAAATATACATTAAAAACTTTTTATCATCAGCTGCAGCATCTGGAGAAGTAAGGGGCTGGATGTATATGGGATACCCCTGGTGATCAAAATTCATAGTTCAAGGGCAAAATAACAGGTTCCTTGGAAGCACAAGTGTCTCCTCCAGGACATATCTGATTGTCAGTAAGCTGAAAAGAACCCAGACCATGTGTATGTAACACAACCACTAAATAGACAATGGGGTACTTCCACACAGGGGTCCCCTTTGGAAATGCATTTCATAGCTCTCTGTGCTGGCTTTGCATGCAACCTCTTACGTCTAACAACATATATTATTGCCAGCGTTTCCCAGTAAAAACATATCTGGAGCACTGGAGTCATGCTGTTTGGAGACAGCATGATGTTACTTATAAGCTGCTGCTTTTTAGGCAGTGAACCTCCTCTGCACCCACATCACTGGCCATAACTTTGATAAATTGACTATGGATAGCTGTAAGTTGACTGTACGTTGAAATGTAGTTTTTTAGCCTTGGTATTGTGAGCAATGGTTAACACAGAATTTTTTGATCACAAAAAGTTTTATAGATTCAAGATTTCTACTTCTCTTTGTGGTCAATAAGGTTCTATACATTTTATAATTATGGTGAAAGCTACTGAATTATAAGGAAAATATGAAATCCATCACTAGGACTGGACTTTTTTTCTTTCTTTCTTTTTTTTTTTTTATTTTTTTTTCTCCCACTCTATATGCTAGGCTTAGTTATTTCTGCTTCTTTCAATTACTGTTAGATGCAAAAAGTTACCCAGTAGCTAGACAGCCAGTAATGTTTTTTACATTTCTGTCTCTGAGCTTTTAACACCCAGGGGCTTTGTTCGAAGATTTCTACCATGTAGCTGAATCCTCTCATGTAATGTCTTATGCTACTATATCAGATCTCTGAAAGATGCTTAAAAGATGCATAACACTTTTACAGGTTTCTTAAAATTCTTCCAATACAGAACAGACAGTATTGTACTCCCCAAAGAGATTGTGTATTAATAGAAGCTATTCATCTGTAAATATGGATGATATAACCCATGTAAAGAAAAAGGTCCATGAATGACCTGCTTCATGAAGCACAGTCACCTACAGACATTCACTAAATTTCTTTCTCTATGGATGGTTATTTTCCAAAGCACACAGTAAAGGGAGGTACATTTGGGTTATCACTGAAATTTTAAAGGAGCTTCAAAAAAGGGAATGAATTTATTGAATTTTGTGTGCAGATTTACCTGCTAGGCTGTCTTTAATTCAATACAGCATACACCTGTTCTATTGTGTTGTGGTTATTGGTTGAGAAGCAATGAAAAAGCAGTTATACTGTTTGGGTAAGATCTAAATTTGCTTCACAGCTTAGATATGCTTTAGACTTTGAAAGGCTCATCATTGTGTATTTTAACTCACCATATTGTATCTTAACACACCAGCAGCCATGCACCCTCTCCCCAATAGAAGTAGACCAGAAGATACAGAGTTCTTATTCACATGGAAAATCCATCGATAAACAAATAGTAACTAATACTTACAAAGCAATCATGATTGGATATAAAGTGAATGAATTTATTTCTCCAATGTAAATGAAGCCAGATTTCATTTTCTTAAGAATCACAGAAATTTGTATTTATTTATATATCCCACCTTGGGAAGGATTCATCACAATACTTAAAGTCTCTTAGGTCTTCTATAGGATTTAATTTCTGCTTGAACAATGTGTCCTTATTCCACCCCAAAGGATTCAAATATCATTTTATCTTATGGGACTCTAGACAAAAAGGGTGTCTGAAAATGAATACATTTAACAGAGACTAACAGTTTGTCTGATCAAACAAAACTCTTTTCTATTTACTGGGGAAAAGGGTATGTGGAAGACAGAAAAAGACCTGTTTTGAGGAGTTCTATTAAGCTTACTAAATAATAAATTTTTTGTCACACTAAGCAACTGAGAATTCCTCTAAAGAAGCAGCAGCATATTATTAAAAATCAGATGTTATTGTTTTTTTTTTTTTTTCATTTAGATTTCCCTCCAAATTTGCAGTTCTGCCTCCTTCAACAGAGAACACATTTTTCCAGTATTTCTGTATTCAGGGATTAGTGACAAAAAGGTTCTGTGAAGGCAACACAAAAATACAGAGAGGCACAACATATCTAGAGAGGCTTGTCTTACCCTTCACACTCAGCTATCCTCATTTCTGAGATCTGCTCCTACCACTTTTTTTCTCTTTAATTTAGAACTTAGACTAGAGCTTAGACTTTAGAACTTTAATTTAGAGCTTAGACTCCTAGGTTTGGACACAATAAGTACCACGATTCTGGTATTATGCACTTTAGTGGGAATCAGCATATCGATTGCTATGTTCACAAATGTTAGTAATTTTACTTTTTTTTTTTTTTTTTTTTTTGAGATTTCTTACTCATTCTAGGCTCTGTTGTTGGCTTCCAGTAACCCTTACCATTTGTGATTCATCATCCACTTCATTTATGAAAAAAGCTGTATCAATTATTTGTGTAGCTGCTCTCTAGATGAGAGCATTAAAAATGTTGAGGGGTAGGAAGAAAAAAAAAAAAAAAAAAAAGAATTATAATTCTTGCTTTTAATCCTACCCGCACTACCCCTCTCCTCCCCCCCAAGCATTTAATTTTGGCCACATGGCAAAATATACATGTTCTAGACAACTGTCATGAGCATCTGCTCCTAACATGTAATTCAATAACACAGGACATATATTTTAAAGATAGTTGGCAGCTTTGCACAATGATAATTATTTCATAAAAAATAAACTGCATTAGAAGAGCAATTGTTTATCTCTACATTCTAAAATTCATGTTGGTTCATACTAAGTGTGTTTCTGTCATTCATGTCAGCAGCCATTCCAAGACTGTAAAAAAAAACTTTGGTTTTGTTGTTGTTGTCTTCTTTCATATATATATATTTAATTAGTTTATTTATTTTCCAGTGTCATGGACAAAAGTAATCTCTTTTTCATTTGGTAATGTGGAAAATTATATACAATTGTTGATTTTCATGAGATCACAAAATATAGATATCACACCTCACCAAAGAAAATATATAGAACTCAGAGCTAGTTTCAAGGAATTAATTGTTAGCATCACATCACAAATAAGCCAGCTAGAAAATCTTGTGGGACATGGAACATGTCAAGTACCTTACCAAACAGTTCACAGTGGATCATATTTAATGCATTTTTTTTCTCATGCATAGCTTCGAAAACCTACATATGGTACTTAAAATGTTTTTAATCTTGGAGAGCCACAGTGCATCTTCCGAGAAAACATAACTAATTCACAACAAACCATGAGGTGGTCTTACCTACAAGCAAGCAAAATTTTCACAGAGAGCAAAATGCATTGGTAAGTAAAACACAAAATCAACAACATTCTCATTCTCCTCCCATTCAAATTCAATCAAAACCAAAAATATATAAACAAAAACAAACAAACAAAAACCCTACAGAATTTACTGATTTTTGAGTATCTATCAGAAAGAGGCTTCAGAGCATAATGTCAAGTCAAAAAAAAAACTATGACCCCATGCAATTATAAAAGAGTCAAGACATACCTGGTCAAACGAATAGGTTCTGTGGAGTATAAAGATATGAGTTTTTTTTTGTGGTTGTTTTTGTTTTTGTGATATAATGTAAAATTGAATAGACAGATGACTTGGAAAGCTAATACAACAAACTTAGTTGCTTCCAGTCTGTCTCTTCCGTTTCTTAATATTTTAGCACAATAAATCTTTCCAAGGATATTTCATTAATATCCCTTCAAAGAACAGATTAAGGATAGATAGTATTTAAATTGAAAAAAATGACTAAAACTTAAATAAAATAAACCACAGTTGTATTAAGATCCAAAACTTTGGATCAAAGTTTTCCAAACTTTGTTTTTCAAGAAAAAGTTATTATTATTATTTTTTTTTATAGTTTAAACCTAGCATATGTAGTTAAACAATGATTTCAGATGAAAATAGATGACACTTCAAGACTCTCATTGAATTTCGAGTTATATGAATACTCATCAAGATATTTTACTGTGACTGATACTTTATTAACCCTATGGACCAAGAAAATGAATGTTAAAGATCAAAAAACTGAATCTAATATTGTCATTATATTCAGACATCGTTTCATCTAGTCATTGTGAACTGTCGAAAACAGCTTCTATGGAAGACAGAGCAGTGTAATCTATGATGTATTTTGCATATTGTGGATCAAAAGTACAATTTAGGCCTTAAAATATGGCTTATCATGTGCTGAAACCTCCTAGGCTGAAAGCAATTTCCATCACACCGAATGCATAATGATCCTTTTAGTAATCCAGAAAAAAAAAGGCCACAATCATTTTAACATCCATATGTCAGTGATACATAAAATGGAAAATGTATAAAGGAATACAATGATGAGACAAAAGCAAAGACATAGGTGATGTTGTCAAGTGCTTCTGTATATAGCATATAACTGTTCAGCCTAAAAGTGCCCAAGGTTAGAGCTATGACAGATACTTCAAATGCAAAGATCAGATAAACTCTACTTGCAATGAATATGCCTTTTAACCATTTAGAATTTGCCACAAAACAGCATTAATGATCAAATACTGCCTAAAACTAAATGAATGAAAAAATAACATTAGATTGTATTGATGATGGATTGCTTCACCAAGAAACAATAACTCTTGAAATGTATTTTACAGAAAACAAATGTAATTCAAAAGGTTTCTATGAGTTGCAATGAATTCTGAAAAACAAACAAAAAGCTACCCTTAGTAATCACCAAACAATGAATATGTTAATCAATTCAGCTTCATTTTCCAAGATTAGATATTAAATAATTCAGGAAAAGATAAACAATTGTATCTTCAAGAGTTTAGTAATATCTTAATGTACTACCCAAATTATTAACAGTATTTTAGTGCATTATTAAAGCATGATTATGTTTTATTCTGCCTATTCGCAGAAACATTGAAGTCCACAGATGACCAAATGAACTGGCAGAAATCTTATATTTAGTATACATCATTCCTTCATCTCTGTTTAGTTGGGCAGCTATTCTCTCTACCATGTACCCTGCATAGTTTTAAATAGTATGTTAATTTACATAGATCCAGCAAGGGAAATAATTTAAGGATCACAGACTAAGGACTTAGTAATGGTTGGTAGAAGTTATTAGATCAGACTGCAGCAAGAGCAGTTTAATTAATATTATTACTTGTCTCCAGCAAGTCAGAAAAAAACATTTCCCCTGACACAAATATCTAGCTATTATGGACCAAGATAAATATGGTTGTTCAAGCTAATTAGTCCCCTTGAGTTAGTTGCAAGTATACACTGTCCTCACAAAAAACTCATCAACAGGTTGGTTGCGTGCCTTCTCAATGCTAAACCTGCTGTTTCTTCCCTTAGAGAATGCTATTGAAATTGCTGAGATGTTTTGAGAATGAGATTTCCAGCAAGTTTCCTCCTCAGTAACAGGGATGAAGACAAACTGTATGTCTTTTGTAGGAATGTGAATTTTTATCAAACTTTTTAAAAATGTCCATAAAGGATTGGTTCTTCTGAAAAATGAAATAATTCACAACTGGTAGAGAACTAGGACTCCATATTTAAAACTCAACCGTTTCTGAAGTTCTGTCCAGCCTTCCTAGACATACTTTTCAGTCACAGACCTATATGAAAATTGTTTAATGCAATCCATCTCAACACCTGAAAACTGCAAGAGACAGTGGGCTATAATTAAAATGACTTAGGCTTAGTGCTCTAAACTGAATTTCAGGATAGTTAGTCACAAACATAAGACTCTCCTGCTGTACCTAATACATTATTCAGTAGCTGTGGCTGGGGTACAGAAGGTACAGTCCTGACACAAATCAGAACTGCTGTCTCATAGTGGTGGTACTTAAACTATGCATGAAATACTGTCAATAGGCAAATTCTAATACAATATAATAGCATATCAAAATTATGGAGGTTTTTCTCACTGCTTTTATGATCCCATATCTATGAAAACTGTAGTTAAATTCTTCCAATTACCAGAATACTGAATATTTCATGAAGGTAAAAATACTAAATAATCTTTTTTTTTTTTTTTTTTTTTTTTTTTTCCGGGAAAGAATTATTTGCAGACAATGCTACTTCTTGTTGCTACTAACTCACAACATGGTTACTTACATCAAATAAAATGAAACATTTTAGAAGGTACCAAAGTGAAAAAACTTGTGGGATAGATTTGCCGTCTTACCTTTCTTTTATTTCCATAAACTTCCAAATGTTGAAGATAATCCCTCCTTGTCGGTGCCTAAATGTGGTACAAATCACATGAACATAGAGTATTTTTTTATTTCTTTTTGATATTGTTATCATGTGACATAGCTTGAGGCAATGGCCTCAAGCTGAATCGCAGGAGCTTTAGATGGGATGTCAGAAAAAATTTCTTCATGGAAAAGGTGGTTAGGGATTGGAATGGGCAGTGGAGTTGCCAGCCCTGGAGGTATTTAAGAGGTGCATGGATGTGTTGCTTAGGGACATTGTCTAGCGGTGAACTTGTAGTGTTAGGTAGATGTAACTGATGATCTTAAAGGTTTTTTCCAACCTAAATGATTCTACAGTTCTATGACACATGTGTTAGTTTGTTGCAGCACATCCAAAATCTTTTATGATGCTATGATAAAAAAAAAAAAAAAAAAAGGTTGCTGTTTGTTTCCCACATGCATCCACAGATATAAATGTGTTAAGAAAAGGCTGATGCTGTTAATGAGGTTGTTCCTCTCAGTAATCCCCCATGAATACCTGATAACATTAAATGTTACCATTAAGACTGTCAAAGCCTACTGAAACAGAAAAGTGCAGACCTGGTACTATGCTGGTTAAGATGGGTTGAAAAAAAAAAATAATAAATAATAATAATAAACATAAAGGAGAGGAAAAGAACTACTAGTAGAAAAACAGTCAGTTATTGAAACCATATGTCTAAAACCAGCTCTTTAAATATCTCAGTTTTCTGTGTCAAGTATTTGATTTTATGGACAAGGTAGGGATAAAGCAGTGTGGAATCAGAAATCTTTACTTCCTTCCTTTGTGCAATCTTGTTTTAATGTTTTTGTACCCTCTCAAATTGAGAAAAGCAATAAGGACCCTCAATAAAAGCACTTTTTTATTTTAATTAGATATTTTTGTTACTAGAAAAGTAGTTTTAAATGCAGCCTAGGAGAAGTATAAAGGAGGAAAGTATTTAAAAAGGAAATCCTTTGAAATGGTCAGATAGTGTTTTCAGAGCAAAGAATACAAGCTTGAAAGTACATTCAAAATGTTGATTTGATTTTTATGTAGCACCATATACATAATTCCTCTGAGACATTGAAATATTTCTCTCAATCTCTCTCTCTCTCTATTTAGTAGCTTGTAACAAAATTCTAAATTCAAACACTCAAGAGGACTGGATTCTGTCATTGTGCTTATATCAATTAGCACTGCAATCCATTAATAGTTCTGCATAGTGGTCCTACTGGGCTGGCTTTCAGTAGCTTTCAGTAGCTTTCAGATACACTTTTGAAAATTGCAGATGGAAAGAACTGTGTAGTAAAATGCTTCTTTGATCTGCCAATATACCACTACCACCCACAGTGTGCTTTCTACTGCTTAACCACTGGTTGTATTTAGTGCAGCTTATACACATTAACTTTCTCCTGTGCCACAGCTGTACAGAAAATCTAAGAACAAGATGAAATAAAGATACAACTATAGAGTTTTATTTATTTATGGATTATTTTTTTTAAAGTTTTCTGTGGTGATTAATCAAGAAGAAATTATTTTGCTGCTAGTTTAAAACAAATTCTCTGTAGGTTCCTCAGAGCATTAAAAGCTGGGAGTACATGGTAGAGGAGCAAAAGTTCCATCTCAACGTTTCACAAAAGGAGTGTACTCAGGACCTTTAAAAGGAGTTATTTATGGCTACTCTAGGAGTTAGAAGAAGAAAACAATGCAGTCAAGCAAAACACGACTGAGATGCAGGGCATGCCTGTGTAAAGCTCATTAGGACAACAGGCTAACCCTTATTTTGTGGGAACTGCTATTGGTACTTCAACGATTTTAAATAGTAGCAGACCACTAATTTAAACATGATTTTTAACATTAGTTAAAATTAGCACATATTCAAAAGACATGCTTCTCATGCTTGCCATTACCTCCAGTTTACATGAACAAAACAACACCCATCTCCAGGAGGAATACCACGGCATCAAGTGGACAGCAGGGCTGATCTCAGAAAGTCTGGACCATTGGAAGTCAGTCACATTTCACCTTGTCTTTGAAATATTCCAGAAGCAACTGCAACAGACGCCACATGTAGCCGGAAATACTTTGATTCAAGGATGCCTATTGATCTCTTCCCAGGAGGTATAGGATTCAGAAAGTTTTTACCCTGGGTATCTCAGCAATGCATGTGTATCATGTGCAACAGGAGTAGGCAGGAAGTTTGGATAGAGATTGTGGAGGTAAAAAGCATCCTGCCACTATGGTGGTGTTCTATTTTAATTGCTCTGTGAAAAATTATGAAGACATTAAATGAAATCATTTTGGTTTCTATTTCAAATGGGTCCTAGCTGACAACTCATAGAACACAACTCTTGTGCAGCTTGTACAATTTAAAACATCATAGTAGTACTGTTGTACCATTACTGCTACATTTCTGAAAGGTAGTAAGCGTCAAGAATAAAGTGCATACACTCATCCAAGATTCAGTATCTACTGCTAGGTCTAATTACTTTTTACCCCAAGACTGCCCTTCTTCAAGGAGATCAGCAAAGGATTTTCTTTCTTTTTCATGCAGTTTATATACAGAACTGATGACAGGGATATTCCCTTCTACAAGTTGCTTTGCTAAGTGAGACTTTTATAAAAGGGTCTATGTAGAGTAGTGGAGTATTACAGACAGTTGATTAATCATATTGTTAACTGGTCAAGTAATTAAGTGGGCATTAGAAACTTATTACCATCCCTAATTAAATTGGGAAAATTGAAATACTATACAATGTGTAATGTGAAATGAACTGTAATAAAACTGCTAAGACTTGTTTTCAGGAATTAAGATGCAGTCTTGCAGAATAAGTGGTGAATATTTATTTCCTGATAATTAAAATGTAGTATGTTTTAGTGAACATGAACAAATAGGATGTTTGGTCTGTCTAATACAAACCTTGATTACATGGAAAGGTCTATATTTTACTAAAAAACATCATCATAAATATAAACTGTAATGCATAAAAATAAGGATAACAAAATATTTCCTGCTCTACTCTGTACTGGTGCAACCTCACCTCGAGTACTGTGTGCAGTTCTGGGCACCACAGTACGAAAAGGACATGAAACTGTTGGAGAGTGTCCAGAGGAGGGTGACAAAGATGGTGAAAGGTCTTGAGGGGAATACTGGGCCTGTTCAGCCTTGAGAAGAGGAGGCTGAGGGGAGACCTCATCGCAGTCTACAACTTCCTCGCGAGGGGTGGTGGAGAGGCAGGTGACCTATTCTCTTTAATCACCAGTGATAGGACCCGCGGGAACGGTGTTAAGCTGAGGCAGAGGAAGTTTAGGCTGGACATCAGGAGGATGTTCTTCACTAAAAGGGTGGTTGCACACTGGAACAGGCTCCCCAGTGAAGAAGTCACTTCACCAAACCTGTCTGTATTCAAGAAGAAATTGGACTGTGCACTTAATCACATGGTCTAAACTTTTGGGTAGACCTGTGCGGTGCCAGGATGATCCTTATGGGTCCCTTCCAACTGGGGATATTCTATGATTCTATGATTAGTATTTACACAAGCTAGTTTGTAGAAACAGAGTAATGTAAAAGAAAGCTGTTTAAAGGCCTTATGAGAGAATATTCAGAAATAAGATCAGTATGAGAATACATCTGTTTAAATATGACCACAAAACTCCAAAACAATACACAAGAAGTCACTAAGAAGACTTCTGTAATTAGCTAAAGAAAGTCTATATATTGCTTGTAACTGTCTTGAAAAATAGGCATGAAAATACAGCATGAAATTTATAAAGATATATATGCACTGCCACTGTTCAAATTAAGTTATTGCTCTTCTGGCTATTTATTCTTTCTTATACAGCCACTAAGGAAATAAGAATATCTGACAGAAATTAAAAATACCTAATTAAAAATTGGAAATAAAGTATTAAAAAACATTGCTTTCAGCTTCATAAGACTCTCCCAAATTCAGTCAATTTTAGACACACATTAATATACTCCTTATTTTAAACTATGCATTTTTCTTCAAGTTTTTTGAACCTCAGGGGCTATTCTTGATTGCAGGTACTTCTATTGGTTTGATGTGATATGACTGATATTGTATGGATCCATCCACAATACTTATAATAGTCTGCATTTTAGAATAAATACTAACAAAATCTTTCCTTTAAATATTTTACAGTCACCATCACAATCCATGATAACTAGTCCATCTGGTATTAAAACACATTGTCTTATAGATGTATATCTCAATACCGGTCATAGCAGACTGGCTTATTTTCAAGTGAGATTTTCTATAGTCTTAATGACTGTATTCTCCTCTGAGGTTATTCTGAGAATTTTCAAAATATGAATTATTGTGTGCAATGACTTCCAATAACTGAATAATGAGAAAATTGCATATTTTAGCAGTTCAGCTGATTATTATGTTGATATTCTATTCAATCAGTTACTATCCCATATATAAAAGAGTTTTATATGCGCAGTTGACATCAAGATTTTTTTCAGTAATTCATCTTATTCCTAAATTAGCTGATTCAAGTGAGTAAAATAAATCCCTTTCCAGGGGTTCTTATTCTCTGTCTCTGTCTCTTACACAGCTGTACAGAGTGCCTTCAACCGTGGTTTAAATTACAGTCTACTTTGGGCCATAACAATACTGGGTTGGGATAATTAGCTTGGCAGTGATAAGCCAAGTGAATTCCACCCCTGTGGACAAGGGAGATAGACTATAAAAAATGCTGAAGGACTAAATCCAAGGAAGTAGCAATTCTGAGAAGATTTATAGTCCGCAGTGGACAAACAACTTCAGCTCTCAGTACAATGCTGCAGTGGGACTGGCTAAAGCATTCTCCAGCTAGATAAACAGAGCAGGCTTTACCTCTGTATATCACCATGATGAGACATATACTAGAAAACTGGCAGTTCTGGAGTTTATGCTTAAAAAAAATGCTGACAAATTTTAACGGGTGTAGAAAAGAGTTACAGAAATGATTTGAAGATTGGGAAAATGCTATAGTGAAAACGTTTACAAGTTAAATATATAAAACTTATGAAACAAGATTGAAAGATGGCTTGAAAATAAATCATAACATCTTCAAAGACAGAAAATCTCAGATGCTTAATCATATGTTCTCAAGAAGAACTAATGATCAGGCATTCACATCAGAACAAAATATAGATCCTTTTCAGAATCTAGAATCATTACACACTGGAAGATACTAGCAAAAGAAGCACTTGTTCTAGACTTCCACTTCTCCAGCTACAGGGGACCTATTCTAAAAGCATTTTCAGTTTCCTCATGCATTTAATATAGAAAACCTTTCTCATTGATCTTAATCACTTTTACCCTTATTTTTTTCTGTCCAACTACAATTTTTTTCAGACTTCTGTTTCATATGAATGCCTAGCCACTTCCTTCTCATTACCATTCATTCATTTCTTCTTCTTCTTCTTTTTTTTTTTTTTTTAATTGTTGACTTCAGAATATGTTTGATCAAGCTAATCCTCTTTTTGATTGCAACTTTGAAAGTCCCACCATATTTTCATATTTTGTTCCATTATTCACAGTGACAAATAATTCCTGTGCCTGACTGCCAGATCAGGGAAGAGTATTCAGAGTTCCTTTTTTCATTACTTTCTTCTAAGATTCCTTGGAAACCTGAAAAATTTCACCCTATTTCGACATGTTGGCATATATTTACCTTTTCACATGATCAGCAGTGGTTTTATTTAACAACCTCAAAATGTCCTCAACTAACAGTAGAAAATGTTCAATAGTACAGGAGAATCCTATGAAAGGCTGTATCTTATCTAATGTTAACTTAAGTCATATATGTCATATGTATGTCATATTAAGTCATATTAAGTCAAGACCAATGCCAGTAAATAACAGATGCTCATCATCACAAAATCTCCTTCTCCCTCCACTAAACTCTTGTTATGGCTCCACCTCCTGTTCCCTCCATCCGAAATAATACCTGCCATTCTATTTATCGCCAGAACAGGAAGCATTTCTCACAAGCTTCACTGTGAAAACTGCAGGGCCTGTTTTCTCTTCAGTAAATTTTCCTGTCCCTTAATTCTTGTACTTGAATACACTGCTTCCTATCACCTTGCTTAATATATATACATTTGCCCTGGTTAAACCTGTCCACACGAGGTGTTTTTTTGTTTGTTTGTTTGTTTGTTTGTTTTTTCTCCCCAATTTCCTGGATGTTTTCATTCCTCTAAGCTTCTCAAAACACTGTCCATTCCTTCCACCCATTCTCTCCCAGAAAATCATATCTCCCTTTCCAGCTTTACATCACCAGAGCTATGTCCCCAATTTCCAAAGAGGTCTCCTATTTTCTTGTGCTCCGGTCTTAAGGCTGTACATCAGTTGAGGCTGGCCAAAAGTTTCTTATTCCATTATTCCCCACTGTAGCTAGGAGACAAATTGCCGTATGGAATTTCTCCAGCTTCCAATATAATAGGAAGCATCTTTATTTATTATCAAATAGTGCCACTGAATTTAATTACGAGAGTGTTTGTACATTATCTTCTTTTTCTAATCTTTCCCTGGAACACTGTAAAATAATACAATAGTCAACATATCTAATGGGTGCAATCCATCATATAATACATATGATAGAAAACTAAATGAAGTATACTCTACAGACTCTTCATTTTAAATCACAGTTACTTTCACAGCCCAGCAAACTCCATGAAAGAGAGGTAAAAGTTGTGTTTGCTTTCCAGCTTCCCTGGGAGGGGAAAAGTAAAGTTTGTTCTTTCTGGGCAATATAATGAAACAGTGTATTGAAGGAAACTATTTCTCTTAGTAGTTTCCAAATACCTTAATTAGTAGAATACGGCACTTTCCAAATACTTTAATTAGTATTAGTAGTAACATGGTTACACTGACATGTCTGCTGTAAAAGTACAAGCTCTGGATCCTTCTGTTATTTCTCCAAATTAAATAAAACTAATATCATCTCTGAAAAACATGTTCATGAGCAATCAGGACTTGAAACTAATTGTACAAGGGATATAATTGTTTATTATATCCCTTATGTCCACTATTCTCATATTGGTTTTGATTTGCCCTTACAAGATATCTAAGCAGCATTTAAAGAGTCATTATTATTTTATTATATTATTATCATTTTTCAAAAACAGACTTATAATCCCATGCACATGTATATTTGAGGTATTTTTTGAAATCCGTTGGTGGATATTACTGAAAATGTCAAGCTTAATGACATATATATGTCATTTATACTGCCTGGTATACTGCCTGGTATACACTGGCCTTAAATGCCTTAAGTGATGCCTTGAGTAGTGTTTAATACCTATGAAGAATTAGCAATTATTTCAATTATTACTTCTAGTAGTGCATATTGAATATTGAAATCAAGAGTAATTAAAAAAAAAAAAAAGTTTTAAAAGTTTGAAATTTCTCTGGATTGGAGGTATTTGGATATTTTCTGTTTAAAACTTTCCTTGTACAAAACTTCTATATATGGTCACCAGGTGTGGTCACTATTTGTTGGACACCAGACCCTGGGCAACCTGATCTAGTGGGTGGCGTCTCTGTCCACGGCAAGGGGTTGGAACTAGATGAACTTTAAGATTTCTTTCAACCCAAGCCATTCTATGATTCTATGATCTATGATGTGTTATAAGACACACCGATGCCATACTTAAAATCTTGCACAGTGGAGTATAACAATAACTCCTGAGAAAAGTGAGGGAAAGAGACAACATCTTGAGAGATTATATTAACCAGAAGCTAGTAATAGTCTGAATTTCTGCTACTGTGTTGAGGGAAGAAGGGAGCACTGCAATGTTTCTGTTGTTCATAAAAAGGAAATACCGTATATTAATGTAATTTTAAGAATATTTTATTGTCTGTATTCAATGTAATTGAGGCATTATGACAGTTTTGGAGGTGATGTTTTACTGCTTGTTATAAGGAATGCAATATTTAACTGGGAAGCCAACATTAGAAAGTTTCTTAGGTTAAGAACTGGGATTTTGACCTCCTTTACTACTTCATTAGCTTTTTTTTTTTTTTTTTTTTTTTTTATCAGAGCCCGTTCTGTGATCTACAGATTAAAACAACCATATGGTTCTACTAAATTATTTTGAGGAAGTTAAATGCAGGTATCCTCTCTCCTTTGCCTGCTCTTGTATATCGGTAAAGATTGAGTCTTCCTTGATTGTTAAAATAGGTTTCTTCCATTGTGTTTTTAAAGAATAACCAGGTTTTAATCAGCTACTTGCAGAACAAGTGGTAATGGTCAAAGAGATAAGAGATAAGAGAAGGTTTAAGTTAGAGGAAGAAGTGTATGGCTAGCCACAAATTTCAAAAAAAAAAAAAAAAAAAAAAAAAGTAAAAAAGGGAAGAGATTTTTCTCTTGGTTGAAAGTTCTCTGGACAACTTTCCTCAAAGAATATTCTTTTCTTTTTGTCATCTAATTTACTTGCAATCCTAAGTTTTGTATTAAACTACTGCCAGGACTGAACACTCAGGTGATAAAAAGTTTTTATTAACTTACATAGAGTCATAGAATCATCTGCATTGGAAAAGTCTTTCAAGATGATTAATATTGCACAAGAATCTGCTCCTCCAGAGCCTGAATAGTTCAACCTTAAGACTAATCAACCCTTTCAAAAGAGGAAAGAAAAACTGCTATGATATTAAA
>CM021729.1:47964363-48007024 GCA_011074415.1 Stictonetta naevosa
AAAGAAAGAAAGAAAGAAAGAAAGAAAGAGAGAGAGAAAGAGAGAAACAGAGAAAGAAAGAAAGAAAAAAGAAAGAGAGCGAGAAAGAGAGAAAGAGAGAAAGAGAGAAAGAAAGAAAGAAAGAAAGAAAGAAAGAAAGAAAGAAAGAAAGAAAGAAAGAAAGAAAGAAAGAAAAGGAAAGAAAGAAATAAAGAAAAGGAAAAAGAAAAGTAAAAAGAAAGGAAGGAAGGAAGGAAGGAAGAAAAGTTGCTGAAAGAAAGAAAGGATGCTGAAAAAAAAAGGTATATGTATAAAGTGTAAAATATATCAATGCTGCTTTAAAACTCAAAATATTCATACTTAGTTTCCCTTGAATGGAAACATTCATGGACATTATTTATTTCAACATTCCAAATAATGTATTGGATTAAAGAAAAAAAACATTCAATTTAAATTTTATTGTGGTAGTTTGTAATATAAACACTACCTAACTCTCAATAAGCAGCAACACATATCAGCAGAAAATGATGATGTTCAGAGGGAATCTCCTGTGTCTTAGTTTGTGCCCACTGCCTCCTGTTCTGTTACCAGGTGCAACAGAAAGGATCCTGGTTCCGTCCTTTTTGCAACCTTCCTTTAGGTACAAGTGATAAATAAATAAAATGACTTAGTCCCACCTCACCAAAAACACCAATCTGATATTCAGAAGCTTCTGTTTTGAGGAGAAGAACCCCAGTTATCGGGTGGGTTGACATGCCTGGACCTCTCTCCTTCCCTAGCAGAGATGCCTCTTTAGTAAACCTCTTGCCTCTGACTCCATCAGATGTTACCTGGAAAAATACTGATATCTAAAGCACTGAACAATTAACTAAAGTTCAATTGTTGCAGTAAGAAAATTTATCAATGACAATTTTGAATTTATCTGCCACCTTACTAAATTAGCTATCTTTTCAGCTTTGTGAAACTGTCTCAGTGAAAGTCTTTGGCAGGGCTCTGAAACAGGCAAACATTGATTCTATTAAGGGGCGATACACACAGTCCTTTGGACTTAAACCTTTGACCAAGTCTAGAAGTAGGATTAGATCCAGCTGGACCGAGGCTCCCCTCTGAGAAGCAGTTTATAAAGCAAGGCAGTAATTTCTGAACCTCATGACTCAACATGAGAGTGGCCTCACCAGTGTTGAGTAGAGGGGAAGGATCTTGTCCCTGGACCTGCTGGCAGACCTTGCCTCGTGCAGGCCAGGATACCATTAGCTTTCTGAGCTGCAAGAACACATTGCTGGCTTATGTTCAACTTGGTGTTCACAAGGGCAACCCCTAGGTCCTTTTCTGCTAATCTGTTTTTGACATGGATGGGCCCCAGCATGTCTTGGTGACTGCGGTTGTTCTTCCCTTTTGCACTTCCCTTTGTTAAACTCTATGGACACCATTGGCCCATTGCTCCAGACTGTCAAAGTCCCACGAGATGGCAGCACAACTCCTCCCAGTTTTGTATCACAGACATACACAGAATCATCTAGGTTGGAAGAGACCTCCAAGATCACCTAGTCCAACCTCTGACCTAACACTAACAAGTCCTCCACTAAACCATATCCCTAAGCTCTACATCTAAATGTCTTTTAAAGACCTCCGGGGATGGTGACTCAACCACTTCCCTGGGCAGCCCATTCCAATGCCTAACAGCCCTTTCAGTAAAGAAGTTCTTCCTAACATCCAACCTAAACCTCCCCTGCTCCCAACAAAGCGTACGCCAGTCCAAGCCAAGAGCAGCCAGGTTACTGAGGAGCATGCTGTGGGAAACAGTGTCATAAGCCTTACTGAAGTCAAGGTAGACATGCAAATTTGCTGTGGGTTCACTTCCCCATTGTTCCAGTCATTAATGAAGATGTTAAATAGGACTGGAACTAGTGTTAACCCCTGGGCTACACAACTAGTTACTGGCTTCTGATTAGATGTCACAACACTGATTCCAGCCCTCTGGGCTCTGCCATTCAGCCAGTTTTCCATTCACCTCACTTCCTGCCCATCCAGTTCATACATCACCACTTTGACTATGGGGATCTAATGGTGGACTGTGCTCCTTCTTCTCCATCAAGACAGGGATGCCTTCTTGGTAAGCTCTGCACCTTCACCCTTTGGTGAAAAATAACGGAGACAGCAATTTGCTAGCACTATTTTAATATATTAGAGCTATTGTAGTAAGTGTATTTATCAATGGCCATTCTAAATCTGTAATATCTGTTCCCTAATTAAATACTTTCAACTTTGTGAATCTGTCTCAACGAAAGTCTTTAGCAGGGTTCTGAAAAAGGCGAAAGTTGAGTTGCAAATACTTTCATCTTTGTGAGATTGACGCATTGAAAGCCCTTAACAGGGCTCTGAAAAAGGCAAATGTTGGACTCTGATAAGTTCCCTTTAATGCAACACCATCACTTTCCCAGTGACCAAGGTCAGGCTGACCAGCCTGTATTTCCCCAGGTCTTCCTTCCTGCTCTACTCTGTGCTGGTGCGGCTTCACCTTGAGTTCTGTGTGCAGTTTTGGGCAACACAGTACAAAAAGGATGTGAGACTGTTGGAGAGTGTCCAGAGCAGGGCTACAAAGATGGAGAAGGACCTAGAAGGAAAGATGTATGAAGAGCAGCTGAGATCACTAGGCCTGTTCAGCCAGGAAAAAAGGAGGCTGAAGGGAGACCTCATTGCAGTCTACAGCTTCCTCATAAAGGGGAGTGGAGGGGCAAGCACCAATCTCTTCTCTCTGGTGACCAGTGATAGGACCCGCGGGAATGGTGTCAAGCCGCGACAGGGGAGGTTCAGGCTAGACATCAGGAAGAGGTTCTTTACTGAGAGGTTTGTCGCACACTGGAATAGGCTCCCCAGGGATATAGTCACAGCACCAAGCCTGTAGGAGTTTAAGAAAGGTTTGGACTATGCTCTAAATGC
This sequence comes from Stictonetta naevosa, assembly GCA_011074415.1. Lineage (NCBI taxonomy): Eukaryota > Metazoa > Chordata > Aves > Anseriformes > Anatidae > Stictonetta > Stictonetta naevosa. The sequence continues at coordinate 47,967,283 of CM021729.1, forward strand.
TTCTATGGTCTGAATGCTATGCTTCTATGGTCTGAATTTTTGGGTAGACCTGTGTGGTGCCAGAAGTTGGACTCAATGATTCTTGTGGGTCCCTTCCAGCACTGGTGCATACCATTGGGGTCCATGGACTTATGTTCAGTTGAATTTATTCAAGTATTTTCTGACTTGATCCTCTTCAACCAAGGTTGTATCTTCCTAGCGCCACTTTTTCCTCCTGATCTTTGGAACCTGGCATTCCTGAAGGCCAATCATGTTAGTAAAGGCTGAGGCAAGGAAGGCATTCAGAACCTCAGCCTTTTCCTTATCCTGTGTAACCAGGTCCTCTATCTCATTCAGCAGTGGATGGACATTTTCCCTAGCTTTTCTTCTGTCATTTGTGTACCTACAGAAGCCTTTCTTGTCATCTTTGACATCACTAGCCAGATTCTGTTCTACTGGGGCTTTGGCTTTCCTAAATACATCGTTGCATGCTTGGACAACATCTCTGTATTCCTCTTGGGTGACCTTTCCCTGCTTACCTTCTGCATGCCTTGTTTTTGTGCTTGAGTTTTCCCAGCAGCATCTTGTTCATCCATGACATTTTTGTCATCCTCCTGACATTTTTGCTTGACTTCCTGCTTGCTAGGATCGACTGATCTTGGGCTTGGAGGAGGTGATCTCTGAATAATAACACCTTTTTGGGGGGCTCCTCTTCCCTCCATGGCCTTATCACACAGGACTTTTCCAAGCAGGTCTTTGAAGAGGCCAAAGAATACTCTCCTGAACACCAGCATTGTGAACTTGTTTTTAGCTTTGCTTCCTTCTTCCAGTGTCCTGAACTCTACTATCTCAGGGTCAGTGCAACGGATGCTGCTTCTGACTTTCGTAGCTGCAATGAGGCCCTTGCTGGTGGTGAGTATAAGGTCCAGCAGAGCACCTCTCCTGATTGGGTATTATATCCCTTGAGTCATGAATTTGTCATTAATGCAGTCTAAAAATCTACTGGATTGCTTAAACCCTGATGTGTTGTGTCTCCAACAGACACATGGGGGATTGAAGAACCCTATGTGGTCTATGGCCTGTGAACATGAGACTACTGTCTGTAGAACTGGAGAAGGCCTTGTCCACTTGTTCTTCCTGGTCAGGTGTCCTATAGCCAACATACATCACAATCTTACTCACATTAGTCTACTGTTTAATACTCCCATAAACTCTCAAACTCTCACTTGATTAATCATAACTCTCAGCTCATCATATTTGATAATTTTATGTTTTATGGAATTTAACCAGAAGCAGAGAACTTGTAAACATAACCAAAATATACCAGGTTTATTAAGTCTACAACCCAAATTTGGATTTTTTTTAAATTTTTATTTTTTTTTATTTTTTCATTTTAACACTGCGGTTCATGCACTTTCTGGATGAATTCTGATTGATGTTAGGTTGTACTCGCATTATCTACTTCAGCATTATGATTTCAGTAATCCAGTGAATAAAACTATCATAACCTTCCACAGTAAAACTAAATTAACAAGTCACAGGCTTTGATTCAAACAACGGACAGATAGAATACTGTATATGAAAACTAATCTGTTGAGAAAATGTGAAAATAAAGCATCATTATAAGAGACTGTTAGGAATTTGAACAACTTTGTAGAATCTTGTGGACTAGGACGTGAAACTCCAAGGGAAAAAAAAGAAGAGGAAAAAAAAAAGAAAAGATCTGTATAGTAAGATAAGCAAAATACTTATTTCATTGATTCAAATAGTTAATATATTTTGATTTATGAAGTGTTTGAATATTAGATATTTTGCCAAAAATAAATTTCCTGTTATAACAAGATATTGGAAATGATAGTCAGAAAACTAAAAATCTTGAAATAGCTACAGGAAAATGGAATCCAGATAATTACCAAAGATGATGAATGTCAGTTTAAACAACACGAGCACACAGAAGAATGAGAAAACAATGCCAGTCTTATCACAAATATTTGTGATAGTAAGAAGCAACATATGCCAATAGCAAATTTATGTTGTGATGTTATTGCTTCACATGTAAATCAAATATGTTAGTAAATTTTCATGGTTTTGGTTGGCATGGAGTTTGTTTTCTTTGTAGAGGCTCATAGGGTTGTGTTTTGGATTTTTGATGAAAACAGTGTTGATAACACAGGATGGTTTAGTTGTTGCTGAGCAGTGCTTACACAGAGCCAAGGACTCCTTTGCTTCTCATGCTGCCCTGCCAGTGAGGAAACTGCAGATACACAAGAATCTGGGAGGGGTGTCAGCCAGGACAGCTGACCCAGACTGACCAACGAGATACTCCATACCATATGTCATCATGTTCAGCAATAAAAACTAAGGTAAAGAAGGAGGAAGGGGAAGACATTTGGAGGATGGTGTTTGTCTTCCCAAGAAACTGTTATGCATAGTGAACCCTGCTTTCTGTAAGTGGCTGAACATCTGCCTGCCAATGGGAAGTAGCATGTTAATACTTTGTTTTGCTTTGCTTGCACATGAAGCTTTGGCTTTATTTAATAGTCTTTATCTCAACTCATGAATTCTTGCACTTTTACCTTCCTGTTTCTCTCCCTCGTCCCACCAGGGGAGAATGAGCAAGCAGCTGTATGGTGCCAGGGGGTCTGCTGGGGTTCAACCACAATATTTATGCAAGACATCATAGGGTATCTTAATTTTCATCATAACTGGCAAGTGCAATAACAATTTGAGTAATGATGCTTAACTAAAATGTTGTTTCCTATTAACTGTTTACAGCCTAGAATACAGGTCTTCTAAACTGTGTCGTCTTGAATACAAACTCCTTTTTTAAAAGAGTTACTTGGTTTCCTTGATCATCTGAGGAATTTTGTATCTTTTTCTATTTGTTTGTTTCCAATGAGCTAAACTCAAAAGAATGCTGTAGTATATTTTTAAGTGGTATTCCTTTGAAAATGCCATCAAATCTTGCAGGACCTTTCTGCTAAGAAAAAGTCAGTGCTATGCTGCAAGTCTTAAAAATGATTAAACTTGTTCATGAGAATTTAAACATTCACACAATGAGAAATTAATGCTTTATAATGAAAAAAAGAGCAAATTTTAGCATCAGTGGAGGGGATCATTAGAAATGAAATTACCAAGTGCCTTTCATTTTTTTTTTTACTATTTTTTTTTTTTTTATGATTGTCTATTACAGGGCCATAATTAGTAAGAAACATCTGTAAACTGACAGAAACCTACCTGGAAATTGTCGCTAGCTGGAACTCAGGGTGATACTGAGACTTCTATGTAAACTTTCAAAGCCATATAAACAAAAACAAGCCTGGCAGAATCCACCTCACCTAAGATATGACTATCCATGCCTATGGAGATAAGCCTACCTCAAACATCAACAACACAGGGAAAACAAAGGAATAAACAAAAATACAAACAGATCAATGTAACATAAAATTGTTTAGAAATTATGATGATAAAAAAATGAGTTTTTAGAAAGACTGTATTTAAGACTCCTGGTATAACTGGAGCCAGAGATCAGTCAGCACAGTGAGACGATTTATGTATAGCTATATACAATCAGAACAAATTGCCTCATATTAGCTGCTTATTCAAAAGGAAAATACTTGCTGTGGGAAAAGCAAGATATGCTAGCTAGCAAGTATCCACCATCACTCATAGGCTGGTAACCAGAAAGAAGTCTCAGGGCTCTGATTTCATACAATCTGGATAGTTGTCTCACAAGTGAATGAGAGATGAATATTTCCTCTGGAAAATATCAGATTAATGTAAAGAAAATTAAATTGTAGGCTTTCCATCATTATTCAGATACGAATGATGAGGGGATTGAGTACACCCTCAGTAAGTTTGCAGATGACACCAGGTCAGGTGCATGTGTTGATCTGCTCGAGGGTAGGAAGGCTCTGCAGGCTGGACCGATGGGCTGAGGCCAACTGTATGAAGTTCAACAAGGCCAAGTGCCGGGTCCTGCACCTGGGGCACAACAACCCCAAGCAGCGCTACAGGCTGGGAGATGTGTGGTTAGAAAGCCGCCTGGCAGAGAAGGACCTGGGAGTATTGGTTGATAGTCAGCTGAATACGGGCCAGCAGTGTGTTCAGATGGCCAAGAAGGCCAACAGCTTCCTGGCTTGTATAAGAAACAGTGTGGCCAGCAGGGCTAGGGAAGTGATTGTCCCCCTCTATTCGGCTCTGGTGAGGCTGCACCTTGAGTACTGTGTTCAGTTTTGGGCCCCTCACTACAAGAAAGACATGGAGGTGCTTGAGCGAGTCCAGAGAAGGGCAACGAAGCTGGTGAGGGATCTGGAGAACAAGTCCTATGAGGAGCGGCTGAGGGAGCTGGGATTGTTCAGCCTGGAAAAGAGGAGGCTCAGGGGTGACCTTATCACTCTCTACAGGTACCTTAAAGGAGGCCGTAGTGAGGTGGCGGTTGGTCTATTCTCCCACGTGCCTGGTGACAGGATGAGCGGGAAAGGGCTAAAGTTGTGCCAGGGGTGGTTTAGGTTGGCTATTAGGAAAAACTTCTTTACTGAAAGAGTTAGGCATTGGAATATGTTGCCCAGGGAAGTGGTTGAGTCACCAGCCCTGGAGGTCTTTAAAAGATGTTTAGATGGAGAACTTCGTGATGTGGTTTAGTGGGGGACTTGTTAGTGTTAGGTCAGAGGTAGGACTAGGTGATCTTGGAGGTCTCTTCCAACCTAAATGATTCTGTGATTCTGTGAATAATGTTGTTAGACTATGACTGGTGAGTTCATACTGCCCATTTCTGATGCCTAAGAAGCAGATGTCAGACAATGAGAACTATTTTGATTACCTAAATCAAGACAATTTTACATTGGACCTTGGTCTTCTGTGCATGCCAAGTACAGCCTCACATCTGTTGCAATTCACAGCTAAACATCAAAATTCCATTTAAATCCCTTCTTAGCCTTCTTAGACCAGTCAACTCCCATCCAGTCACTCTCTCGGTCTACCCTGGAACAATGTGGGAGAGAATCAGAAGGGCAAAAGAAAGAAAATTCGTGAGTCAAGACACAAAGAGTTTAATAAGTGAAAGGGAAACAAACACCCTCCCCTCACCCCAAACACCACAGTATGCAAAAGCAATCACTTGCCTGCAGAGACCATATCTAGCCTGTCCCTCAGCAACAACTACTTTGCAAAAATAACCCCCAGTGTTCTCACTGAATAGGACATGAGATCATGAGATGAGTTGAGAATATGACATCTTCCTAAATGACATGAAATATATTTTTGGTCTTCTTGGGTCATCTATCCTGCCTGTCTTCCCTCCACCACTTGCTTGTGAGAAACATAGAAGGCCTTGATGATGTGAAAATATTGTTTAGCAACAAACATTGATGTGTTGTCAACACTAATGTGTTCTCAACGCTGATTTGGTCATCAATAAAAAATAGCACCATATGGGCTGCTAGGGAGAAAATTAGCTCCATCCCAACCAAACCCAGTACACTTGCTCTCACTGAGTGACCTACAAACTCCTTAGAGTTCTCCCATAGGCCTTGCAGGCACCCTTCCAGCACCATTCATCAACTTCTGTAATGCACAGGCTAAGAAAAGATGGTAAAGTCACCAGTTTTGCAAAGAAATACCTATGAAGGGTTAGGGAACAGCTTTATAAAATCAGGACTGATAAGAATATTTCTTGATATTAGGGCTTTAATTCCCTGGAAGATGTGTTTCTGAAATATAACAATTGTTTATGGGAAAGTTCAGTGTGACTGACTTAAATTTAATTAGCTTTGTACCATTCATCCTATGCCTTGCTGCTGTTCATTCTGACAACACACAATCCATTGTTTAGTGTGATGAGCAGTATATCTGAAAGCCTATTTTAAATCCACACTCATGAATGTGGATTAAAGGCTTCCTAACATTTTATCAAGGTGAAAGAAACCAGTGGTATGCTTTATTGTATTTCTAACAAAACTGTCTTGCAGACAGCAAGCATGGATTGTATTTCACTGGTAGCATGAGTTGCTGTTCCTTTCAAAGTACATTTTTACAAATATTTAAGATGCAAAGTGAAAAGCTGTTGTGCTTTTTTTTTTTTTTTTTTTTTTTTTTTCCTGAGCTGGCACTTCGGCTTCCCAAGGAAAAGATATTGATTTACTTGCTGCAAGTCAGCATTATTTGAAAGCAACATTTTCAAAAATGTCTTTGATCGTCTTTGCACATGAAGAGAAATGCACACTACATAATACAAACCTTTCTGGTTAACATCACCTTACAAACAGGGATAGACAACTTCTAATGGGTATGTTCAAAAAGGGGGGAAAAAAAAAAAAAAAAAAAATCTTTCAATACTGGATTTAAAAAGATGTAAGTAATTAAAGGTCACATCATTCTTTTAAAAGCTCACTTTTTATTCTCTCCTGGAGATTAACATACTCTCCTCACAGTTTGCCTTAGGCCCTACAATTTTTATCTTTATGGAGAGAATCTTTATCTATAAAGTGTTTTGTAGTAATAGCATCATAATGACTATGTAGTAAAGTTTAAAAGTACAGTATAAAATATTTTGTTAGTCTTTTACCAGGAAAGTAAGCATCTCACTGAAAAATAATGTACAGTTTAAGGGGCTTGCTCTAAGTTTACAAATTTCAAAAAGCATTAATTATTCTGGTATTTGCCAGACCCCAATACTAAAAGATGACTCTAATTTATAGAAAAACATTGGAATGGCAGGACAAATGCCTCTTCCCCTCTTTTCACAGCGTCAAAGAGGAGGGGAATGGAATAGGTTGATGCTAATTTGGCTTCCTGGAACTTGCCTGCTCTTCAGTATCTGGTAATACCATAACTGCTGTATTGGACAACCTGCCATTTCCTTGAAAAACATGAAAATAAACAAACAAACATCACAAAGAGACCATGTTAGTTAACATCTTCTGTCAAGTTGCTGTAACAACAATGGTGAAATGACCACATAAACACTAGAGTTCATATAAGAGGCTGGAGGTCTAGCATGAAGTCATTTTGTATGCACGTAAGAACCACAACAAATTTATGTCTAGGCATTCTTTCTGCTTCTAAGCAGAATTTGAAACTGGAATAATAATTTAATACTTTGTTCCCATCTAAGGAAGTATTGTGTCATTCCTATATGGAAGAAGAACAGAAAGTATGAAAAAACAGAACACCTCACTACAACAAAATCCATTATTAGTCTGATTACACAGCAGCTTAACTATAGTAAAAATAATTGGAAAAGTATGGATCTTCCTGGTAGAACACTTGGTAAAACTAAACTAAAAGAAATGAGAATTGTTTCAGACTATCTTCTATATCACAATTTACTGTGTATATTTCTCTAGCAGTAAATAAATATTAAATTTTGGATACATGTTAGATGTTTATCTGAACGATTCTTCACGATAAAACCTTCTGCTAGGTAGTATGCATCCATAGTGTATTCTTCCACTCCCTTTCATAGTAGAGCCTAAACAAAATCTTCCACAACTCATTCATCTCACCAAATGACAGGATTAGTTACTTGATAAAGACCTCACCAACTTCATCAAATGTCTGGGTGGATCTAATCTGGGTTGATCTAATCTGTCCTGTATTTACAAACAGTGGGCAGATCCTATAATTTCTTCTTTTTCTTTCTCCGTTGAACAATAGTTTGGGGAAAAGTGGTTGTAGAGACCCATTCTTCTTTTTTACCCAGACTTCGATTACATAATTTGCAGCCAAACACATCCTATAAAACATAGTTGCAATGGGAGCCACAGGACTATAAAATAAAAGCTTGTTTGACCTGGCTTGTCAGAGATATAGAGCACCTTTGTCTCCCTCTGGGCTAATGTCAAGCTGTGCTAACACTCACAAATACCTTAGGAAAGGAAGTGCAAGAATACTGCACTGTTTTCTTGGAGAGAATGACATTATGACCCCTGATCATCTTTGTTATCATAAACTCAAGATTTTTTTTAACCCAACAACCAGAAGAAGGAACAGATGATTCTCTGAAGAAGTATCACATGTCCCAAGACAAGCAGTCATACAAAAATAGGTTGCTTAGTAATGTTATATTCTAAATACTACCATTACTAATTCTAAATAACTAATCTAATGAACATAAGTATATATCTAGATATCTTCATGAGCGTAGGAATAATTTTTCTGTTTCACTTGCCTCTGACATTCATATGTCAAAGACTTAAAATATTTTTGTAAATTTGATCAATCTCTGAAGCACCAGGCTGTGATGAATAGGCACATTAATTAGTTATAGTGTAACTGTATGTGAACAGACAGACAGACACATGTATATATTAGTGTGTGTGTGCATATGTGTTGGGAAAAGTTTTATAAATTAATGAGTTAAATACATATATTATGTTCTTCACAAAACATCTTCTGTAAATCTTTTAAACAATTTTTAATGTAGCCAGGCCATAAAAAACTACAATAATACTGTGAAGAATAATTACCCTCTCTTCAGCAATTATATATGCCTCCATAGTAAGGCATAAAGTCTCATTTTACATTCATAACTACAATGGTATTATATGGACAAAAAAATATTCTAATGACACTTTATACTTTGAAGAATTAGGATATAAAACCCTTTTTTCCCTACTGCATAGAGCTGCATAGTGTTACTCTTTTTAGTAGCCTATGTTTACAAATCAGTTCATCAATGTAGTATTCCACAATGGAGAGTTCAACAGATCCATTTCAACTTAACAAGGAAATACTTTTTCTCCACTATAATAAATATATTACCTCTTAGTTTCATGGTGTCTTCTTCTAGGTAGACCAATACAGAATAAATGGTTTTCTAAAACACCTGCCATAATACAGATATTTACTTTTTTTTTTAGACTCTAAGTCTACTCTATGGGACTCAGTATTTCTAGTCTAGTACGTTCTCTCATATGCATGTATCATTATTTTTATTATATATTTTTACTCTTTTAATAGACCTTTTGATTATTATCTGTTAGAACTTATTTTTAGATTACAGAACTTCAAGTGACTTAATTTTAACTGTCCTTAAATTGCTTAGCAAATCTTAAAATCAATTCTTTAAATATTAAAATCTGATTCATCATGTGGGGGTGTCAAAGACTGTTGTTAAAATAAATTAAATGAACTTCTTTCTCAAGATTTTCTTTTCCTTTTCTTTTTCCTCTCCAGCTCTGGAAAGTACTTGAAAGAACTTGAACCTAGACAAGACACTTAGCTATTAGATGGCTGAAATAAGATATCACTCCTCTCCAACCTGTGAAGAGAAAATAGTGAAATATTACTAGCAATATGTTGGTATTAGGATGTATCAAACATTCATGTAAAGACATTTATCTTTGCAATAATTTCTTCCCCTTTTAGTGGTGCTATATCACCATTATCTCTCTTAAAGGGTTGAAGTTAAAGCATCAACTTTTCTTTCAAAGGATATCTGAATTCATTTTCTTCCACTTTTAGCTCAGGACCTCAGCAGGAGCAAAGACAAGGCATGTTTGAAGAACACTGTAGTCAGGAGCAGACTCATATTGACAATGGCAACAGTATCTGGATGGATCTCACAGGTATCCACCTGGAAGGTGACACCAAAACTGGGGCTTTGAGTGCACCAGAGGAGGAATATATAAATATACTTGGAATAAAAACTGAATAAAACAGGTGTGATTTTCAGAATATTTTTTAGCTCTTTAAGGTTACTGCAAGTATTGGTGAGTATAATTATTGACATGTCAGGAAGTTTAGTTGATTAAGTCCTCATTCTAAAGTAGTGTGACCCTTGCTCTTGAATAGAAGTCCAACGTACTGCAAACACTTTCTGTGTATATTTTGTTCAATATTGCATAGACTTTATTCACTCCAAATACTAATTTCCTTTTTCTGAAGAACTATCTTCCAAGATGTTTCAGTTTGAATTGATGATTTCTTCTTCTCAATGAGTTCTTACTGGTTAAGTAGACTCAGCAATTCCTTCTACTATTACCATAACGGATTCTAAGAGTTGGCTCTTCAAATTACAAAGCTGACTCTTTAGACATAGAATAGAAATATCCTACTTGCTTACTTTTACATATCAAGATTTTTCTGGGTTACCTGAAGTGTAATATTCCTGAAAGGTAACCATTATTAATTATAGTCATCTCTTTTAATCTGAATTTACTGTAATATCTTAGGAATAAAAATAAAATAAAAAATAGCTGTTTTAATATAGACTAGATGAACATTTTCCTTGTTGTTAGATTTTTTTATTATTTTTTATTTTTTATTTTTTTTTACAAAGCATGAGGTGTATTCTAAATCAGACTTAGTATTTCCCTGCACATTCAGAAGCTTTTAACTCCAGGGGAATTTTTATTTGCATGAGACTGGCACACAGTGTTTTATTCCAGGTTTCCCATGCTTCTCAGAATTAATTCAGAGCTTGTATTCAGAGCAAGGAGGTCTCCTTAATTCAACCTCTGACTGAACATGAAGCCCCAGGCACCACATCCAGTTTGATTCACATATGAAAATATGCATGATTATTTCATTTCTAACAATCTTTTTAAAGGCATTCATCAAGTATTGGGGTAAGAGAAGCTATTTAGATTTGATATATACAGTAGAAAAGCTTCTTTAAAAGCTCTGTCAAAACAACAATAACATAATCCAAAACTATAAATGAGATCTGTCAGAACTTTTAGCAATTAATTCCTTAAACACCTCTTCTACATAATCTTCACAGATTTGTTATTTTTCCTGGTGTTCCAACTTGCAGTCTCTTTTCATGGCCTACAGCATTCTTCACATAAAGGGTCTACACTTGTTGTTGTTGATTGTTTTGTTTTGCTTTGTTTTTGTTTGCTTGTTGGTTTTGCTGATTATAGTTCCAAAACTGAACTCATTTCCACCTCACTGCAATCTCTGCATCTTTACATGTTATTTTTCATCAGAATTAGTCATGCACAAACCTCATGTTTTTTTGTGCATATGTTTGTGCATATAAGTTTTGTGCTAGAAGTTTATTCCACTAGTTGTATCTTCAACTTTGTCCATCTTCCTACTTACTTAGCAAGATTAGCAGGTGAAACCTTTCAAGCAACAAACTCAGAATTACAGACCAATCATTTAAATGTTTTGATTTTTTTTTCTTTATATTAATTTAATAAGAATTTAAATTGCTTTCTTTGTCACAACTCTTGTCTACTTGAACATTTTCCTATCTGTAAGGAAGTGCTAGGAATATAGCTAGAAATACAACTAAAACCACAGCTAGCAGAGTTAGCCAAAGCCTTGGACTATTGTCAAACATTCACTGCAGAAACAGCTGCAAGCAAGATTCAACAGCAAAGACAGCAAGCAAGAAGCTCTGTGAAATTGCCACTCTGTGGCTCAGAGTAAGATTGGCTGCATTAGCTTTAACATCTGATTAACTGATCACCAATCTGTTACAAAGTAGCTCATGTGTAATAATATGGGACACATTAACAACCAGCTCATATATGGAAACCACAGGTTATGAGACAAGAACCAACTTTAAATGCACAGCCATTTTCAAAAATAGATTGAAGTCAGCAGAGATATTCACACATATAATACACAAAAATGGAGTGAACCTATTGAAAGATCAGAACAATACTAGGTCTACTATTATGAACTACTTTATGTGCTAACTACAAAAGCTGAGTGGCTGCCTATTTATTAACAACATCAGCAACAACAACTTATTCCTAGCATCTTCAATCTGTTAGAACTACTTTTCTAACATGAGAAGCCTATTATCTTAAACCAATGTACAAAACACTACAAGCTTATCCTTTTGCAACAGAATATTGTTAGCCAGTAGTACTACTATAAACTGAAAAAAAATTAAAGTGGAAATCATTTGGAGCCCTGAAAGACACAGCTAAGAAGTAAAAGTTGAGATGGAGTGTTTCAATGCTGAGTGAAGATAATGCAGTGGATTCAATTTACATTTTCCAATATTTATTCTTGAGTTTGGGTAAATATGTCTCTAATAAAAATTCATGTGTAAATAAAGAGTTCCATTTCAAATTTTACTGCTTGCTTGACTTTGAAAACGTTCCTGTGATCATATATTCAAAAATTTCTGCTTGACTGGTCTGAAAGCATGGGATTTATGAACCTTATTATGGAAGAATTTCAGCACATTGGAACAAAATGACACTTTGTGATACTAAGTGAATTGGTGTCCTTAAAATTATTTCTCTTAATCAAATCTATATTTCAACTTCAAGGAATGCTTTTGTCAGTATCTAGTTTATGATGCAGAGCCATAACAGTTGCCATAGTTCCTGTACGATATGTGGAAGGAGAGTGTATGTTCCTTTAAGGGTTGTCTGCTCAATGACTTTCTCAACACAAAAGAGGATATTAAGAAAAGGAGGAAGCCAAAAACAAGAAGACAGACAGACACAAACCTGACCGAAAAGTAACAAAAGTATTAACCAGGACCAAGCCCAGTCAGTTGCGCTGGTAAGGATACTTGGAGTGTGAGAACGTTTCTTCCATTACAGTTATCTGATTGAAGACCTTCCCAAGTGGACACTGAGGAAAAGAGGGAAGCAATAAAATACAGAGACGCAAACATGGCAAACAAACGTAATGGCAACAAAAACAAGATGTCACTCACACTAACCGATGGACTACCAAGAAACTGCACATGAACTGTGACTTTGTGACTGACAAGGATGCACACATGAGGGTCCAGGATGTTGGAGAGGGTTGGTGGGACTGTGCCAGGTCCCACCTGCCCAGGTGATGGGCAGGGGAAAATGTCAGGAGACATCGAAATGGGGAAGAGATGGAAAGGGTAGGTAAGGAGCCAGTACCAAAGGTACATCAGCTGCATTTGGTTGTGTTTCAGGACTATGTAGTGATGTCACTAAAAACTCAGATAAATGTGTTACAACATTTTAAAACCAAGGAAATCACCTTGAAGAAAAGTATCAACTGCTTATTTTTTATCCATCTACTGTGCATTTCAACTCTACCCACTATATTCTTTCATATTGAGTTTTATCATGATAGGACTATATTTGTTACAAATGCCAGATAAGTCAGGCTACAGATGGGGATGTATAAGCTTCTCTCATTCAGCAAAACACAGAACTATTTTGCCTTCAACAATTTTACAGTATTATACGTAAAAAATAAATAAAGCATATTTACTTCTCCTCTACTAGTGTTAATCTACATAAATCCATGCAAAACATTCATGAATACAGAACATGTTGCAGCATTTTAAAAATAGTCATTAAAATAAGCGAAAGAAAATGCTTTAAATCATGGTTCCTCTAAGAAAAGAAGGTTCTATCACATCCAAACAGAGCCATAAGATGGTTCTATCAGTAAAAGTGATGTGTTTATCCAAAGTATACTTCAAAAATTTAGCACAGAGATAAAATATATTTGCTGGGAAACATGTATAATATGCAGTGAGTTTAACATTTGCCCACTGGATACCAGAAAATAAAATAGATATGTTCATAGGTTTGTTTTTTTACACATAGCATGTTGAATTCCATGATGGACTATTTCTAACCAAGAGTCTCAGACTTTTTTTCTTTCATGTAAGCCTAACATATTTCTAATATAAAATGAAATGTAACATTATTTGTTTTATGTCATACTGTTATGTATATATTTTAAATTATCTTGCTATTATTTAATAGCATAGAAAACCCAAGCAGTAACTGATTACCAAGAAACAAGCAAACAAACAAACAAACAACAACAACAAACAGAAAATTAAAAGGGAAAGTTAGGATCATTCATCTATTCAGTTATGAGTAGATTATACACAGACAAGCAAATAATAGATAAAGGTGTAGATTAATTTATTTTTCTGGATCTATATTACTGGTTAACTTTTTGTTATTACTTCCATGCTTTATCTGCATTGATACATTCAAGTACATCAGAGGTACTGGTTTTGTGCAAAGTTGCTTCTAAAGGAGACATTCTCAGAACAGAATAAGCAAGAAGTTCAGCTGGACTTCTTTCAATGTGTATGCTTGCTGGCAAAAGCAACTAACATGCTAACAAGCAAACATAATGGATAAGGTTGGCAAATGGTAGAGAGCTAAAGTATACTCTTTCTTTTCTCTTTAAAAGACAAGTTATAATAGTATAATAGCATCATTCCTTTTACACTTACTCTCTATTGCTATTTTAAACATAATTTCCTTACCTTTTTAAAATTGCTTGGAAGACTTGTGCTATATATCGGGTATTGAAGCTACTCAGGTTAGCCCGGTACCAAATCCTTAGAAAATGTTGTGGGTTGTTGGGGAATGAACATCAGAATAACCACAGCACTTGGAAGAACAAAATGGTTTTCTCATTTTGGAGTGACTCTCTGAACAGAATGAACAGCTGTTTATGATATTTGATGTTCCCCTTAGAGAAATGCTGAGTACCTTTCCAAACAATTGTCCAGTATCAAAGACAGCCTGCAAAAGCATCAAGACATATTCAGTACCAATATCACAGAGGATGATTTTAAAACAAACAAAACAACCAAATGAACAAAAACAAACAAGAAAAAAAAAATACCTTTTCAGGTTTCTATGAAGTAACAACATCCTTCCAGCATTTGTTGCCTAAATGCACTGGAAGATGATTATATGATTCATATTTCTTTGAGACAGAATAGGGAAGTATTCAGATGTTGCCACATGGACCTTTTGCATTTTATCTTGGGTAAGTGAATATTTGTGTTTTGTTGTTGTTGTTTTGTTTTGTTTGTTTGTAAGGTAAGCATGTAACTTTTGAATACTATTCATTTGTCTTCTCTATGGCATAAAAATATGCTATGGGTTAGACAGAAATAGGTCAAGAGCTCATGGATTTTGTACAACCATGGGTAAACAGGAAGGCACATACAGTACAATCCTCATGTATAACAGACTCTCCAGGATTCGGGCAGAGTAGTTTACTCACTTGTCTTTTTCTTCAGGTTGATGGATCATTCTCATGCCTGAGAATTCCCGTGTCGTGAAAGTAAAATAGCATCAAGTATCTTCTGTTCAAGACTTCCTTAAAAACAAGGTAAAGATTTATGTGACCTTAATTCCTACCATAATATCTATTACTAGAACATCCATCAGTTTTCATTTTTGTAAAGTCTCATAAAAAGGCACAATCTAATGAACCTGATTCTAAAAATCCCATTTCTTAAAATGCTCGAGAACTGGTTGGGTCATTCAATAAATACAAGCTTTAGAATAAGTAATCTAGTTACATAACTATGGGACTGAAAGCAAAACTAAACACCTTTCTCCAACTAGTCATCCTATTATTTATAGTCTTGTCTTGTTCAGCTTGGTCTGCCATGAAATTGTAACCTTTTTGCAGCAATGAGAATATTTTCCTAGGTATTTTCTATGATGCCACAGTGCACTAGATACTGAATACAAAAATGAAGCATCTATTTTAAGTTAATTTTCTGGAAAAAACAGGCACAGTGTGGGAGATTAAACACAAAGCTGCTGTGTAACATTGTGAAGGCAGAGTGCACAGGGAACTGACCATGGTGTCTGTATCTTCACAGGTCTCATGTACCAGTGTTACATTATAAGTGGAACTTATGGTTATATAAGTGTGAAGCACATTGATAAATAGAAGTAAATACTTTGCTTAGAGATACACATATTTTATTCCAGAGCAGTGAGAAAAGGTAGATGCATTCTTCAGCATTCACTAAATGCTGAAGATGATTGTACACTGAATTAATTCCATTATTTTCTGCTATTTCCAGCAGGGCTCTTCGAATAGTACCTTTTTGGTTCAGAATATCAGATCATAGTTACAAACAAATAGAACACAGAAGAAGTGAACTTTTGGTGTCTCAAGTGTTACATGGGTGCAGGGGTAACAGCAACAACAAAAAAACTATAGTCCAGTACGTGTCTTCTCCATTATATACTCAAACAGCTTCAGGGAGAAAGAAAGGAAGAGATAAACAGAGAACACCATACAAGCAGATGTCCCTGTGTCTGGCAAAGGCAATTTTCTGCAGAGGTTATTCTGGACATCCTTTTTAACTGAAGAAATTTGAAGACACAAATAACTAAACACTTTTTCTTCAGTTAGGTAAGCACCCAACTGATACTATTTAAACTACTGAGCATGTAGTTTACAGATATACAGATATATATGTCCCAGATAAATAGATGAATTTAAAGATAATTATGGCCCTGTCACAACATTTTCTGCAGTATCTTCTGAACAACCAAACTTCTGAATGAAGTTTAATGTGTTTCTAAACCTGTCTCTCTTTGCATGGTTATTATGGTCTGAAAAGATTCTTGTAATCACAGTATGTGCAGGAGGGAACCTAATATGGACCAAGACATCAGTACAAAAAATGAAGCTGAGAGCTCTGAGAAGATAGAACCCAGCCAAATTCTGACCAGCTTGTTTTTAGTGTTTCAGTAATACTCTTTCTTCATATAAAAATTCCCATCATAAACCAATAACTTTGAAACAGTTACATTAACATTTTTTATGGTAAATCTGAACCTTATTGCTGAATAATTTGGTTTTCTTTTTTCTTCTTACACTGTATATTAAGAAAACCTATTAAGAACAGAGTTTGCAGTTGTAGTGATGGGTAAGAAAATACTACAACTGTTTCATTCATCTATTTTAGATAAAAATGCAGCCAGTTTCACCATCTAGATAAAAATTTTGGCCATGAACCATAAATATGGTCTTGGAACAGACAGATTACACTAGCTTAGTGAGTTTGGAGTGGAGTTTGGAGTGGAAAAGAGAGATTAAAAACACAGAAAAGTTGCTGAATTTGTTTCTATTAAGAAACTTTATTTATTTATTTTTTACTTGTTTCTTCATCGTTTCATATTAATATGTTAGAGTAGTATTACCTGATCTCAGTGCTTAAAATAGCTACATTATATTTATTCTCCACATATGTTTACTTCAGGTTCCCTATAAAAAGATTAGAGATGAATATTACTGATTTTAACTAACAAAATTACTGGATGTATATATTTCATCTTTTCACTGTGATTAAAGTGGAAAAGAACTCTGCCCAAACAAATTCAGACTCACTAAACTGTCAAACTTATATAGCATTGTAACTGAAAAGGCCTGCACTCAAAGATGTGTAAGTTTGTACAATAAAGCCCAGAAAAAAGAGGTGGAAGGTTATTGAATAGTATTGAATAGTCCTGACACTTCTCTTTTATGCTGCTGTGTCTGGTTTGGTATCTATAAAATGACAGCTGAAGAGAAAACTGTAAAACTAATAAAATATTTGTACAGCAATTTTTTATGTGGCATACCACAACAAACTGTGCAGAAAGAAGAGGAGAATTATTCATATAAAAACAATCAAGTTAGCTAAGGAACACAATGGAAGATGGAAGTGTAAGCAGAACAGCAGTGCAGAGATATAAAGCCTGCATATCAAAGAGATTTTCTGCCTTTTTTTTTTTTTTTTTTTTTTTTTTTTCCTGGAAAAACCTAACTGCTTCACTGTCATCTTTTCTGTATATGGAACTGATACAAAATGTTAGCAACACAAGGAACAACAGGAGGAACAGAAAATAGGATTCCAAGTTCATCTTGGTCATTTCTACTTTGCTATTACACAATAACCCAGATTATAAGTAGAAACCATGCAGCCAATTTTACAAAGTAAATCAGACAGTGAAGTAGCACTGGAAAGTTGCTCTTAGCACCAATGACTGGTAGATGTCAACTTTAGGAATGCTCCTAAGTATTGCAGAGCTAAAATTCTGGTAGATTTTAAGAATTCTATCCCTCTGTTGTACTTTTTGTTATATTTCCATTCTGTTCCATTTTAACCAATTTTATTACCAAACACTTCCTACATTTTTTAAAGCTCATGTCCTAATCTGCTCCAGTCAGACAGTGTTCTTTCAAGTATACCTCTACTGATGCCTGTCTTGCTAAACAGAATAATGCCAGGGAGACACCTTTATCCGCAACATATTGCATTCCATGTTCCCTCAAATTGTTTTTGTATCTGGCTGTTAGTATTCACTCATGCAGCATCCAGACATCCATGGACTGTCTATAGCAAGAGTACGAGAGACCTTTTGAGTCTTCAGACTCTCTAATGTACCTTCCTGTGACATGCAGTCTAGAACATCCCAAGAAACTAATATACCTCTGGATTCAAAATGTGCAAACTCTATAGCAATGGGATGAAACAGAAAACATTTCAGATGTTCTGAAACTTAAAATCATGTACATATTTATGTATTTAGACCACTGGCACTACATTGGGTCCACAGGAGACCGTGAGCTAAGTGCTAAAGATATGCTTAAGTCTATTACTCAATATTAGATGAATATCTGCACAGACTCAGGCCAACAGTTCTGGCTACAGCATGGACTCCTGTTTCTCATGAGTGATGAATCAAGAATATGCAAGTTCTAAGTGCCATTCTGACAACTGGAGAAAGCAAATTTGTGAGCCAGTGGAAAGCAGACTCCTTCACTGTAGGCAGACTGGTGTCCCACAGGAGCAGACAATGAGGGCCCACATGCATGAAAATGCTGGCCTACCTAAATATAAATTTTCAAAAATACTTAAGTGTGCCCATTCAATAGACTATCAGAATGTGTAGAAAGGGATGAAAAAGTTGGAGTAATTAAACATTAAATACAGTTGTTCTGAAGACCACAGTTGCCCTGAGAGTGAAACTAATTGTTTATTAATTGAAATTTCTCTGCCTGGGTAAACTAAAGCAAATAAGAAGCCACCTCTAAATCAAAAGGCAAGATCTGGGAGGGTTCTTAGGAGAATAAAATCAAATGGACTGCACTGTTAACCTAATATAGATATTAATTTGAAAGGACTGTAGGTAAGATGAAAACTGGGGACTCAAACTTCTCAAAGAGCTGAATTCAAAAGAAATGAGTGCTTATAATTAGGGCAAAAACAGCAGGAAACAACCTTTGATGTCTCAACAGTAGAAATGTCCATCAGGCACACAGCTGAGTTCAGTTATGATTTGGAATATTCTGCTTACATTTGTCTCCTTCTATTCATCTTTCTTCTATGGACAAATAAATATCCTCTCAGAAAAGCAAGTGCAGTCTGTCGTATATTGTTTCTGATTTTATAGGAATACTATTCCTACATTTGTGAAATATACCTAGAATTGGCTAAAATATTAGAACAAAAATGAAAATGACTTGGCACGTTATAATAAAATTTAGTTATTTCTGAACTCAAATCCAGTGGCTGGAGTTCATGATAACTCCCCTTTTCATGTTAATCCAGTGACTACTGTTCTGATTCTTATATGTGAGAGAAGCAACATCCTAAATAAATGGACTGGCCTCTTTTATTCTTAGCCAGTCATTAGAAATGTATGCTAGCAATGGGTTTATTCAGCCAGATGGAATGTTGTCTGTGTTAAGCTATTTGGATTTGCATCACAGAAATTAGACAAACTGACATTACTGCATTTAGAAAAGTAGTTATTGAAAGATGGTTCTGAAAATATTCTAATAAATCCTCAGATAATGGTTCTACCAGCAGACTATATCATTTATACAAGGCTGGGGGCAGATCCAATTGTTGACATGAACCTTTTAAACAGTCAAGTTCAAGTTCATGCTCTGTCCAATTCACATAACAAAGCAGAAGACCAAACACAGAAAGTCTCTCTAATCTATTTCACTTGCCCAGCAGCTCTCATTTAACAGTGGAGTAAACAATAAAACATTTTCATAATTTAGAATTATGCTTTCAAACCGGAAAAACTAATACTGGTCCAAACTAATTTACAATGTTAATTAGGCAAGTATTCTAATAATTACATGCATTTTCTTGGTTTAAAGAAATAAGTAACAAAAAATATGCAGAGCTTACTGCAGAGGGAGCCTAAATTTCAACTGCTGCATAGTAATTTGCCCTTTAGCTTAAGTTTTGTATTAACCTCTGGGACGTAAAATATTAATGATCTGCTTGACTCCAAATCAACAGTGTTCTGAAAACTCTCTACTAATACAAATTAAATCCATAAATTAATGTGGTGTTTTCTCAAAATTCATTGTGTTAGGTAAAATGCAATGTAGATTGCAATTTTAATAGCAACTTTGAATCTTTGAAACATCACAAAAGAATGCACTGTTCTTATTTGATAATATAAGCCTATCAGCAAAGAAACTGTGATGACAATAGAATAGAATAAGCATCCATCCTCAGGAATGTGATGTACTTTAATGTAATTGATTTCTCATGTAAACACTATTTTCTAGCCTTTGTGATAGTTGCTTGTAATGAATAAATAAATAAATAAATAAATATTTTCCATCCAGTTGAGGAGAGTACCACTTAAAGGCTATTAGAAGTTTTGCCTTATTTAGAATATATATATATATAGCCACCTTATTTCATATTCTGAAATTCCAAAACCTAGAAAAGTTAATTACTGAATCTTATCAAATCATATTTCATATTTCTTATTTCTTCCTCAGTAAAACTTATAAACTGATTTGTTATGGGAAAAAGATTTTTATATTCTCATCAGACAACTAGATTTTACTAACAGAAAAAATTCTTAATGTCTCCTTTCTGTCCAGCTACATACTATGTTAAAGAATTTTACATGTAAGTTTTAAAGTAAAAATCTTTCTTGACAAATTTATTCCTGTAAGGAGTACAAATCTAAAAAATGATATTTATAAATTTGAGCAAAATACAGTGCCATTGGTTATGACAAACATATAGGACGCCACAAAAATGTCCTCAGCTTTTTCATGTTATTTGCACATTTCATTTGCAATAAATTGTTATGTTTTCCTCCCACAGAAAATAAGCATTATATTGCTAAATTATAACCCCATACATCCAGATACCCAGCCACCTTAGTAAGTATGGCGGCTAAAGGTATCAAAGAAGTAAGTAAAGTTGTTTTATCTCCTGTTGTACAAGCAGAATAACACTGTAAAAAGATGTTCATAGGTTCTAAGAATCACAGTCATCAGGATGTTAAAAAATCTTTTTATTTATTTATTTATTTATTATTCTTTAAGGGTCCAACTTTGACTCTTTTACCCCTTCCCACCCAACCCCACCTCACTTACCTGGCAATAATGGCAACACCTTAAATTTACTGTAAGCAGAGATTTCATAAATGAAATACAAGCAGAGTTTTAGTTAAATTTATGCTGCAGATTTTAGATTTTCTGAAGCTTCCTTTGCATTGCCAAATCTATTTTACATCATCTGATAAGATAGTCCTAGAAATTATAGCCACTAAAAACAAAAGTCCTTAACTTTTATGGGTTCCCCAACTCTGTAACTCATAGCCTCAGCTCCAGCAAGTTATTTAATCTGCCTATAAACAGGCTTACTCATCTGTGAAATGGTGAATTAAGAAGTTGCAAAGTTATATAAGCTCTCAGATAAAAGTCTATTCATGAAAAGATTTTGTTATTTCCTATTCTGTCTGGTTGTTCCACATTGTAATTCAGACGTGGTTGACAAGAAAACAAAAAATAAAGAGGAATTCTGAAGATTATCCTAATTCACTCACTGCTGCCACTCAGACTGAACTGAGCTTTTCTTTCAGGGAGGGGAGAGAGAAACAAATTGATCTGCTTGAACATCAGTAGGATTCTTTTCATTCATATGACAAGACTGGGAATTGGCAGGTCCTGAGGACTATGAAAGCTTTATTAGAAATAGATTATGAACAAGCTTAATATGGAAATAAAGAATTGGTAAGTAAACACATAAGCTGTATGTACATATGACTTTATCGCATTCTACAGGTGCCTTAAAGGAGGCTGTAACGAGGTGGCGGTTGGTCTATTTTCCCATGTGCCTGGTGACAGGACAAGGGGGAATGGGCTAAAGTTGTGTCAGGGGAGGTTTAGGTTGGATATTAGGAAAAACTTCTTTACCAAAAGGGTTGTTAGTCACTGGAATAGGCTGCCCAAGGAAGTGGTTGAGTCACCATCCCTGGAGGTCTTTAAAAGAAGTTTAGATGTAGAGCTTAGGGATATGGTTTAGTATAATGACCTCAAGCTGTGCCAGGGGATGTTCACCTTGGAAATTAGGAGACATTTCTTCTCAGAAAGAGCAGTCAGGCATTGGAACGGGTTGCCCGGGGAGGTCTTGCAGTCACTGTCCCTGGGTTGTTTAAGGACAGGTTGGATGTGGTTCTTAGGGATATGTTTTGGTGGGTGACCTTGGTAGTAGGGGGATGGTTGTACCAGATGATCTTGAAGGTCTTTTCCAACCTTAATGATTCTATAAGATAAACATTTATATACATGAGGGAAATTCAGTGGGAAGTCAGCTTAGAATTTCAGAAAAATGCACTTCTAAAATTCAGTTGTTTAAACTCATATCCTCCTGAGGTCTAGCAGCATAAAATGTTTTCTTTCTCTCATTAGAATTTAAAGTATAGAGTTTTGTTTTCCAGTTCTCAACTTATACATGACACAGGCAATATAAAATTATTGGCTATTAAGTGCCAAAACTATTTTTTATCTGAGGGGAACAAAGACATTGGACATTGGAGAAGGCACATCTAAACTGTGTGCACAAGAACTATGATGCACATTCAAATGATGCATTATATAATCATAAATTGTACAACATAACTCAATGAACTCCTTACTTTTTGTTTGAACACTTTTCACACATATAGGAACATACAGAACTCCAAGTGTCTCTGGTCCCAGCACAGCTATTTTACTCAGTGAATCCATACCTGTCAAGTCACACTGCTTGCTAATACAACATAGCCTATCTTGACCAAAAGCTGATTTTTTTCCACTTCTGGGAATCAATCTTGTACCATAATTGTCTTCATCTGCTCCTAATGAAACATCACACCTAAGTCATCCTGAGTAAGGATACTGTTTTCTCTCTCCCTCCCATGATTTTCAGATATGAAAGACTATTACAATAAACTTTTTAATACTCCCCAAAAATAACATAATAAAACATAAATATATCAGTCTGTAAACATAAACATGCATCATAAGCATGTCTCATATCTTAAATTGGAAGATATTTCTCTTTCACACAGCCTCTACTGCATTGCAAATACATATAATAAATAAAGTAATACTCCACTGAGCAATCATAGCTGGGAAAAAAAATATGATCAAAGAATGTAAGCCGTGCAAAAGAATTAAATATGAATAAAAATCAAATTTATAAATTGTCCCAAAGCATTCAGTGGTGATTGTAGATTAGATAAAGGGTTCTAAGACATCATTTTTCCAAATGACAAAGCATCTGAAAAAAATACTAATGTCTACTTATTTTTCTTACAATCTTTGAATCTTTCATCTCTCACAGCAAAGAGGAGAAAAAATAAAATATGAAAATATTTCATTCTGTAGAAAACTAGAAAAGGTATCTATAGATAAGATTGAATATAGAGAGGGGTTGGTTACTAGACATGCAACTGAACAATCTCATCATTTAATAACTCTGAAACCAAGATCAAATTTTATAAATAAATAACAAAATGCTTAATATTTTCTGCTGCTATAACAAGAATCTCTGTTCCTACACAAGTATTAAGGAGGTTACCCAATGAATAATTACAAGCACTTCTGCAGAGGGGAAAAACAGTGTCATGAACCCTCTGCTTCAGTGCTTGGAAACTGTAATGTAAGACTTCTCAGTAATGAGCCTATGAACACGTCCATAAGCATATGGCAAAACATTACCAGATTTATTAAATCAGATTGTGTTTGAAAGTTTATTTGTACCAAGTTGTTAACACCACATGCTTTCTTCTCTAGTGATAAAGAATCCTCATCACTCTTTGTTTCACTGATTCACTTGGCAGTGCCTAATTGCCAAGCACAAGTTAAAAATCCTCTTGAATGTTGGTGGTGGCATAGTTTCTTCTACCAGTGCTAACTCTTGTATTTAATGTTGCTGCTTTAATGTATTTAATTCATTAGAAAGCTTATAATCAGTAAAAAGACAATTTAAAAGAAAGACATATGCCTTACTTCTGAAATCTAGTTCTTCTCAGCTGATGCTCATGTTCTGTAATGTAGCCTATATTGTCCCGCTTTGAAAGTCTTTCATACTTCCATCATGAGGAGAGAAGGCAGGAGTGAGGTCTTCCTTCCTGTTTTACAATATTCAAAGCTTTGCGAGCAGAACCTGCCACTTCACAGTAGACTTTCTCCATAATCAGGAAAAAAACTACCAAATGAGCTCTGTAATAATTAGAACATACAAGTTTAATAATATACATATATATATTCCGAATGAATAGCTTCCTTTTATAGCCATAAAGCTATACTGATATTACTGCAGAAAGAGTGAAAATGAGGACTACCTCATAAGAAATAATATAATTAAATCTTGCAAGCTTTCTCTTTGTATATTCAGTATTAACAAGTTTCATATGTAAAGGCTGTGTTCTGGAGGTTTTAACTGGTGCTTTTCACATTTCACACTGCTTAGACTGAAAAGTGACAGACAATAAATAGAAGTCCACAGTCTTCTACTCTGTAAATGCCAATCAACTTCTGTCAGCAGGGATTAAATGACAAAGTCACTAATAGATTGTGCATACAGTAAAATAATTTATACTGAAAAGCTGGATAATAAGATAAAATGTTATCAGAGTGCCTCCTTGCCCCCCAGAAGTCTTGTTATAGCAGAGGAAGTACTCAGTCAATAATGAGCCACCCAGCAATTCTGTCCTATTAAGCCAGACACACATTACTGATTGATTCCTTTCCTTTCAGTTCAAAGCAAGTGATTCAGACTACTCCTCTGATAAGAAGAAAAAAGTAATAATGCTGTTTCTCCAGGTCTACCTGAAGACTGTCAAGAGTGGTACTCCATACAGCATTGATTACACGAGTAAGCTATAAGACAGTGAATCAAAAATCGTAGCTAACATTTCAAGTTCAGAGATACAAACCTCATGCGAGTTTGTATAGCTCTCCAAAATACAAGGCAGAGATGTCCCATGTTAAACATATCTTGTGCCATCTGAGGACTCCCATGAAGGTTTAAACTGACTTAACTGACTTAACTAACTTAACTACCACAGAGGATACCTATGAGCCTCTCCAGTGAGTATGTAATTATAGTTCTCTGTTATGTGTGTTATACAATAAAACACAATGGCTGCTAATATATAACAGCCAGTAAAATTCTGCTTCACTGTGCTCATAATGCATGAGTTCAAATTAAAAACTGAGAACCTCTGTGTTTAGACAGTACAGATGGTGCTCTTATGGTCTATACTGTTCTGCTAAAACTAACAGGTTAGAACAATATTTCTGTTATATTTGTAATTTTAATACATAGCACATCTTCAGCTGTAGGGGTTAAATGAAAAACTCCCAGTGAGATGATCTTTGTTCTATTCTGTCATATAGAGAGAAGATACAAACGGTAACAAATAAGGAATAAAATTATGTACCTTTTCTATGTGAACTGCACTTTTCTTATATTTTCCTTGTTATTCCAAGCATTACCAACAAATTGTTTGCAAGACATACTGCACAGAATTATAGAATATCCTGAGTTGGAAGGGACCCACAAGGATCATCAAGTCCAACTCCTGGGTCCCCAAAGAAACACCCTAAAAATCAGACCATGTGTCTGAGAGCATTGTCCAAATGCTTCTTGAACTCAGTGCCATGACTACTGACCTGGGGAGCCTGTTCCAGTGCCCAGCCACCCTCTTTGTGAAGAACCTTTTCCTGATATATATCCTGAAATGCATCTGTAGATGCATTTGTAGAGACCCTTTTTAAGACTGGGGAAGGATTTTTTTTATTATTATTATTTTTTTTTCTACAGATGATTACAAAGCTATCTGGAAAGGAGAGGCTGCATCAATGAGGGAAAAAAAATGACCTCAAGAGACTGTAAAATGTAAGACAGAAGAGATATGTTGTGGGCTGAATTAGGACTGGTCTCAAACAAATCAGTATAAAGTTGCTAGCTTTCTTCAACCTTTTAAAGATTTATTTGAAGAGCTTCTTCCCAAAATATTTTCTTCAGCAAGCACCGTCATTATATACGAATCTGTTAAGACTGATGCACTAGTGCTTTTTTGTTTGTTTGAACCAAAAACAACTCTTATATTCCTACTTAAAATAATGCAGATTAATAGTATTAGCTGGGCTTGAAAATGGCAGTAAAAATCTTGGTCCAAATTTAGTTTGATTACTAACTTTGTTTGATGAGAATTGGAAGCAAGTTTTTCTCCAGTGGGTAAAATTCACCAGCAAGACCACTGATGAATTAGAGGGTTTAAAAATGTGAGATAACCATGGAAACAGAGTATGCTAGGAAATAGGCTTGGTATTTCCTACAATAGGAAGGGAACATTTTGAGCAGAAGCAAGAAATGGAATTAAACAAGTTTCTTATTGTTAGAAATGTTCTGAAAATGAAATGCATCTTGAAGGACTCATAGAAACCTGGATAAGGGAAATATCACCGATATTCATGGCAGTGTGATAGACTGCTGGGAGAACAGGGTACTCAGACAAAACAGTAACCAAAGCAGGAGTAAATGAAATCCGAGCTATGGCGACTTTACCAGTGAAATGCATGGCTAGCATTCCTGGGGAAAATAAAGTCAAGCACTGTGATAATGCATATGCAGAAAGAAGGGAGGGTTTAAGCCCAATATATCCATGTTCACTTACAGAAAGGATACTAATGTTATCACTATTTGAGTAAATAAATAAATACACTCTCTAGCACTCCTGTGAGACTTGTCAAAAGCACAGAACTTTTTCAAAGTTTTTCTTATTTCTGCTGCACAATGACATGTAAAAGGACTCAGATGTTCTTACATTCTAAAGTACCCTTAGGTTCCCACCCATCATCAGTTGCTTTATTCAAAATTCATGGGAATGAAATAAGAACAGATAATTCAACGCTTCACTGAATAATTGCATGTCCCTTATCATAAAGTCTGTTACATGAAATGGATATTTTCATTTCATTTTATTTGGCTGCACAGCCTTTCAACAAGTCAAGGCTTAGCACCAGCTTATCTGCTAATATAGAGTTCCTCATAGTTTTTCAAATGTCAGATGTGAATCTACTTCTACACCATCACATAGATTAGAGCTGGACAAAACTAGCCTAAAAAAATAGAAAAATAAAATAATAAAAATCAGTAATAATTATGGATATAGAATCATGGAGTACTTAAGGTTGGAAGAGACGTTCAAGATCATCTGGTACAACCATCACCCTACTACCAAAGTCACCCACTGAACAATGTCCCTAAGCACCACATCCAAACTTTCCTTAAACACCCCTAGGGACGGTGACTCCAACAGCTCCCTGGGCAACTCATTCCAATGCCCGACTGCTCTTTCTGAGAAGAAATGTCTCCTAATTTTCAACCTGAACCTCCCCTTGTGCAACTTGAGACCATTCCCTCTAGTCCCACCACTAGTTACCTGTGAGAAGAGGCCAACCCCCAGCTCTCCACACCTTCCTTTCAGGCATTTGTAGAGAGCAATAAGGTCTCCTCTGAGCCTCCTCTTCCACAGACTAAATAACCCAGTTCCCTTAGCCGCTCCTCATAGGACTTGTGTTCCAGACCCTTCACCAGCTTCATTGCTCTTCTCTGGACACGCTCCAAGGCCTCAGTGTCCTTCTTGTAGTGATATGTCATAACCAGAGAGAAATAAAGCTGTATAAGTAGTATTGATTCAAATTTGCTGCACAGGCAGTCAAATATGTTTAGGTAGTTAGCAAAAATGCTGATATTTTACCAGCATTCAACATCTACATCTTCAACAAATGTACTTATGAATAATAAAAGGTCTAATTTAGTCCTTCTATTGCAGCACAGTCATCCAGTAAAGCCAATACACATATATGTAGCCATACGATAATCTACTGCTTACAACTGAGATTGTCCATTATATATTTTTTAAGTGTGCTTGATTCCACAAACACAGCAAACATATGATTTTTGTATCATACTGTATTGTCTTCCACATAAGTTGCAGAGGTCTGATATTTAACTCATTAGACTTGCCTTTTTCAACATTTCAGTTGCTGAAGTTTTTTCCACTTAAACTTGATCTAAGCTTTTTGAGTTTGAAAGCACTAGAGTCTTACAAAGACTCAAAAGAGTGCTATTAAGAGTTTTGTTGTTGTTTTTGTTCTTATTTTTAATAAGATATGTTTCTTCTCTGGGGTAGCACTGCAGTAAGACCCAGCAGGTAGTATTATGATGAGAAATGAAATACTTAATAACTGACAGAGTGTTTTTTAATTCTAAAATAGAATCTACTAGCTATAGTTACTCATGCGCATGCATTAATATGTACATATATATACACATGACTCTTGACCAAACACAAGCATATACATGTTCACTCATGTCAGTATTTTAAGAAATGTATAACATATCTCATATTCAGAGGATGTTGCCTAAAAAAATAGCTCAAACATTCAGTAAAATATAAACCTGATCTCTAATGATGGGTTTACACCTCTTTACAAGTGGAAATGCCAACAATGACTTCTGATCCAAGAGTTTTTGTTTGTTTGTTTGATTTAATACAAAATAATAGCTATTTGTACACTCGGGATTTCTGTTCACTCTACAGAATTTTATTTTTTCCTTTCAGCTTCATAGAATACAAGCTTTCAATTTCCTGCAAATGGCATTTCAGGAAAAGAAACAAGCCCAAAGTAGTAAAGAAGTCTGTAATCAACTCAGCAAAAATAAGAGTAAGAAACAAAATTATGGCTCTCTATACTCATACCCACAGGCTATAAGATTATTATTCCCCCAGTAATGAAGTGATATGGAGATGTTTGGAAAAGTTCATCTCCTTTGGCCTTCTCTACAACTCCAGAAGCCCAAGTTTTGCTTCAGCTCTGATCTGCTGTCTGGATAACCTTGGTTTTATCTTTGACTATTTTGATAGAAGGTGTCTACTGCATTTTTTCCTCAGTTTATACTGGTTAAAAAAAAAAAAGAAAGAAAAAAAAAAAAAAGAAAAAAGTTATCAAGATAGTTGAGTTCCATTGAAGCAGAAAGTTTGTGAAAGATTGTCTTTCTCAGTGGAGCAGCAGAGAATGACTCACTGAAAGTCCAAATTGAAAGGGAGATTGGTTGTTCCATTTGAAATTAATCTGTGAAGTTCGTACCCACAAGGTGTATGGGATGCTGAACTGCCATATAAATTCAAGGGGAGACTAAAACATACATAAGAGAACTCTGTCAAGGACTAATACCTGCAAAAGTTGTTCCTGACTAGGAAATACCTATAAGAATAGGTTGTGAGAGTATTTTGGGGAAGACTATACCTACCTGACAGTTGTGTTGTCTTATGTTCTTCTCATAGAATCACAGAATCATTAAGGTTGGAAAAAACCTCCAAGATATCTGGTCCACCCATCCCCCTAACTCATATCACCCATTAAACCACATCTCTAAGCACCACATCCAACCTTTCCTTGAACAACCCCAGGGATGGTGACTCCAAAACCTCCCTGGGCAATCATTCCAATTCCTTCCAAATCTGAGAAGAAATGTCTCCTAATTTCTAATCTGAACCTCCCCCTGTGCAACTTGAGGACATTCCCTCTGGTACTATCACTAGTTACCTGTGAGAAGAGGCTGATCCTCAGCTCTCCACGCCCTCCTTTCAGGCATTTGTAGAGAGAAATAAGGTCTCCTCTGAGCATCCTCTTCCACAGACTAAATAACCCAGTTCCCTTAGCCGCTCCAACATTGTGCTCAGGAAAAGGCTCTTTGAATAACAGATATGAGAATAAATTTAGGAAAGAAATGCAGGAGAGGGCTCAGCTGCTCTCCACAGAGCTCAAGTGTATTTCTTTGAAGAGAAGTATGTGAGGACCTGGACACAGCAAGAAAAATAGGCAGTATTTATATTCAAAACCGCACACACACAAAACCCAAACAAACAACAACAACAACAACAAAAAGCAGTGATGGTCAGTAACACAATAAATCCTCCCAAACCAGCTTTATAGAGTCAGTTTATAGAAGAATGCCCAACCACTTTTTTCTCCCACAATGGTATGCATTGTCAATATACCAGCTGTTATTTTGTCTGCATATGACCAGCATGTAATGAGTAATAAATAAATAAACAGTAATGAACTTTCTCTTTGTAGTCCCACAGTACAGCTGTTCTCAATTCAGTAATAACATACACTACCAGCCTACCTCTGTCATTTTATGTTTCGGGGAGGGAGAAGATATAGACCTTAATAATAAGACAAGAATCCATGAAAATTTGGGAAAAGTAGAGTAGAAAACTTCAAAAATGTTTTAAAGTTGAGTATGATATGAATAAATTTGTTTAGATACAACATTAGTTGGATGCTAATTTTGTGATATAAAGCTAACCTCAAGTGCAGATTTATTAATTTATCTGATTCATTGTGTGTCAAAATTAACTCCAGTGTGAAGGTCTCCATTTAAATATATCATCATTTAGGAACACATAAAAGGCTTGGATTAAACTGACTGCATTGTTTAATCAAACAGTGGAAGAGCAAAGGTACTGGTCCAAAGTAATAAGCTGCACTGACAGAGAAAAACAGTGTCTGGAGTCTTTTTAAATTCATAGGAAAACGTAAGGGATGACTATCACGATAAGCAGCTCTCTTTAAGAGGTAGCTCCAGTCGTACTGAGAAAGAATTAAATAGAGACAGAACAAGGACTTTACAGATCTCCTAAGCATACGAAAGTTAAGACAGGTCAATCTGAGAATAGCTGCTGTAGGGGTTCATAGAGATTAAAGTTTAAAATTGAATGGCCTTAGATCTTAAGGCAGTCACACTAGCAGTTGAAAATATCAGCACATCTGTAAGATGTGCTTTCTTTAGGTATAGCAGAAAACCTCAAACAAAAAGTCAAGGCTATTGACCCATATTAAGAGCTAATATTAGGAAATATTAGTGTGAGTCAGATCCAGGACTAGGAGTAAAAGTGATGAAATGGAGTTTTCATAGATTTTATTTTAAAGAGGAGAGAAATAAAAATAATTTCAATAAGCCGTTAGAAAGAACTCTGCTATGAACATGAAAATTCTTGACAGATAATGGTAAAGAATAAAATTAAAAAGATAGTAATGTAATTTCTTCAGACTTATCTAAGATCACTAGGTTAGAAAGATACACACCAAAATGCCCTACACTTGTGAACATGGATTTTCCCTTTTCTCCCTATTAATTGAACTAGCTGAAATCCTAGACTCACAGAATCATAGAATATCCTGAGTTGGAAGGGACCCACAAGGATCATTGAGTCCAGCTCCTTGGTCCCTTAGGGAACACCCCAAAAATCAGACTATGTGTCTGAGAGCATTGTCCAAACATTCCTTGAAGAAATGAACCGGTGTTGTTGATGCCAAGTAAGCAATACTATTTCTGGCAAACATATCACAACTCTACCTCTTTTCTGCCATCTAAGACAGAACTGGAACATATTGCAAATACAGACAAACTAGAATTAAAAAAAAAATAAAAAAATAAAAATTTTAAAAAAAATCACCTAAGCACTGCAGCAAGAATAGCTTTATAGTCAGCTATGAATGCCAACAAGTTCACCTCAGAAAATATTTAAGTAACCAAACTACAATGAGCTTCACAATATGCCAAGGGAGAAGAAACCTCCTCTAAGAATCTGTTGTTAAGACACACTTTTCTTAGACTCATGCAATGCAGCAGCTCCACAGACATCTGAAAACATATCAATTACATAAGGAGAGGCAGGTTTGCTATACAAGAGAGCATCTGATGAAAATCTCAGTTGTAATTTGAATATCTGACTAGACCTACCTAACCACTGTCTCCAGCCATCAGATAGCTTTTCAACTGATGAACAGAAATGGAAAGTTCTGTTTTTAGGGAGCACGAATTCCTTCTACTAAATAACATGTCAATGCCTACTGAAATCATCTCAAAGAGTCTACACAGTCAGGAGTGAGCTAAACAATCTCTTAAAATAAAGTTACAAAGTTAACTTTATTTTAAAAAGAAAAAAAAAAAAGAAAAAAGAAAAAAAAAGACATCAATGCTCAAGTGTTTTTAATATATCTGTATTAACTGGTGGAATAACCTTGTTTGTTCTATAAAACAAACAAAAATAAACTAACAAAAACATTAACTTTATTTATCAAGATAAAATCATTTATTGTAATATCAAATTTTTGTGGAAAATAACTAAATTATATTAATAAAGCTCAGCATAAGGAAGTTTTAATTACTTTTGAGCTTTTGACAGCAAATAACTGCATATGAGTTTTGAAAAGAAGTACACAGCTACTTGGAAGGTAAATAGTTGTCAGTTGTCCCTAAAGTCTGTACTGACATTCATTGAAAGAGCTGTTCTTCATAAATAAGAATAGAAAAAAGGCAGCTGTGAGAAATGCTTTTCCAGGTTTAATAGTACTATCGTTAATTGGTTTTCTTCTTTATATTATAATAAATAACATTCATGTCATTAATAACTGTGAAGGTCTGATGGTAAACAGTTATAGGTGAAAAGTAGTGAAAGTCCTGGGAGAGAAGATAAAAGAAAACCTTTGCTTCTAGAAGAGTAGAATTAGAATCCTATTTTCCACTTAGGTATTACAAGATTCAAATTTTAGCTCAAGTATAATATATCTACCTTTGCTGTGTCTTCTGCTAAAAAAATAAAAATAAAAAATAAAAAAATGACTTGTCAGTACTAAATAATAACAATGTATATCCAAACTGCCAAAAGGTGACATTTCAGCTGGATTCTTTTACATAAAAACACACAGCTCTTAATTCCTTAATTTGTTTTGGCTGTTTATCAGCCTCATGTCAATGAGCTGGTTCAGAATCTCTAAATTTGCAATGCTGTGAATAGAACTCTGTAGGGACCTAGTTGTCACAATGACAGGCAATATACCATGTGTAAAACAAGTCCAATTACTCCAGGAAAAGGCAAGTCCAACCTAGCCGTCATCTCATGTTCTATTACTTCGTCCTGTCAACCAGTACCTGCAGGAGACTAATGCCTACAGCTTCAGGAACAAACATTGTTCTACAGAGGACTACTGATTTGTCAATGCAGAAATCTTCTGTGAAGGGAATTTGATTTTGAAACATGACAAGATTTTAGGCAGCCCACCTGTCAAGCTGCTGAGGCCCCCAGCCTGGTAAACTGTCAGAAGACAACAATTCAGCATCCTAAACTCCCAGACTCCTGGGCATTTCAGAGTTTTTCTGTTTAACAGCCAAGGAAGAGTGTTTCCAGGGTTTCTAAGCACTGACTAAATGCCAGAACATCCATTATACTGTTAAAAATCTAGCTATCTTTGAGACTTCAGACTAGACCCTCCAAATCCAATGCTACCAGATTAACCATGGCTTCCCATCTCACTGTGTTGTGTCAAACAACCTACTAATGGTCTAAGCTGTCTCATATCAAGGTATAGGAATGCCAGCTCTCCATTTCTGAGATTGAGTTTACCTGATAAAGTTGATAACACTTCCAGAAATGGACTGTGTCATAGTTCTGTCCCATGTGGACAGAAGCTCAAACTGCTTGGCTGCCTGCAAAATTCTGGTGAAAAATTACGTTGCTTTCCCCCACCACACAACCATGACTTTCTGTAATAGAGTTCAGAATAACTCAGCTGAGCAATCCCTTTTTCAAGACAGAACAAGTCTGTGCAGTTCACATATCCTTTTGCTGAATCTGTTTCACTGGAGACCTTCTAAAGTGCCTCTCTGTGGTCATGTTTTCAAGAAATACTGAGGTTTGAAAATGTTTGTCTCTTTTGGAAATTATCCTGGCCTCTTTTCTGCTCCTCGCTTACTATCCAGATGGATAAACTTGTTAAAAGAAAATCCTTAAATCCTCTAAAGTGTGTTATGTTCTTAGTCCTACAAGATTCCCCACTTTGAGAAAGAACCAAAATATAGTGGTTTCAGTTTCAGTTTCTCAGAGATAAATGGCAACAACCCAAAATGACTAAAGTCTGCTCCAGCCAATATGATGTTTTATCTCTGGTGACTTTTTTCCTTTGATAAATGCTGTATGCTCCTTCTTAGTCCACAGTTATCTTGGTGTTATTAACCATAATCTAGACAGGTACCAGTGTTTCAAGTGACACCTGCAATTAATCAGAAAGAGAACACCCTTAACAGCAATGTTTCTGAAGCCCTGTACAGGTTTATAGGACTTACAGATATAACCCACATCTGTGAATAAACTGGAAAATCCAAGCAAGATATCGCTGAATTGATAAGTTTGTTGTTGAAAATCAAAATACATCTTTTTATTAAAAATATACTCATTATTTATTAATTTATGTATTTGGGACCTGTAATTCACATCTCCACTCAACACCCTTCTCACTTTATTAATTTTCCATGTTTGATTATCACTTTTGCCACTGTCTTTACAGTATATTCATGCACCTTTTTGGTTTTCGTAAATACTGCCTCGTAAGTGCTGCAGAATATCAGGGTTCACTCTCCTTAGGACAGAAGCCACAAAAGACAGTGTTTATCAGGGAGAAGTAAAGAGACAAGACAGAAAAGTCTGATAATGGTATCAAATAGTTTTGATTGATTCATCTAGGGAAGTTTTATAATGAGCTCTATAAGGATTTAAAAGTAGGTGATAAAGCATCATATTGAAAAATAAATTAATGCAAAATACTGCACAGAGGAGGAAAAGTTTACATTATTAATAGACATTGATGGGTTCTATATGACATTGACAAGAATAATCAGGAGAATCGCATTGGAGAGTTCTAAGAAGATGTTAAGTCAAACACACACGACTTCAAAAAGCAAAAGACCACAGTGCATAAATGTAAAACTTCTGTGGTAATTTATAATACTTTAATAAATAATTATTAAACACACTACCTAATTAAGATTATAAATCACTACTAAAATCTCTACTTAGGAAAGTCTCCTGCAAATTTAATCCCAACAATTTAATCGATTTCCAATTGTGACCTTAAATTTCTTTCAGGTGCCTTAGGTAATTAAAAATGCTTTAATATATTTTAGTATTTCTTTAAAGTAAAGTAACACTTTAGCATTACTTACAATGTCATGGTACTAAAAACAATATCACAAGTATAAACTTACAGGCAAGGATCTTTACATAAGCTGAAGAATACTTAATATCAAGTAACAGCATACAGAAAAAGACTAGTCAGATGTATAAAAAGATATTTTAATCATTACCTCTGCTGATGGTTTTATGAGGGTGATCATAGTCAAGAAATTTAAAATTCCCATTTTGTTTGCTAAGATTACCTATGTTCTTGAATTATTGCCAAGAATGCCACACTTACATATCAATCTTAAGAGAGAAATGCATCTGAAGAGTGAGAATTATGTATAGCAACCATGTTTTCAGGATGTTAAGATTTTTTTCATACAAGGACATGTAAGTATTCATCTTCATCTTCAGTATTCATCTAATTGAATCTCTGGAGTTAGGGCCTTAATACAAAATATATAAGATGTGTTAAATAATACAGTTTATTTTTAGAAACACCTAAAGCAAAGTAATTATTCCAGGAGAACATATAAGATTCAAAAGCATTAAAACTAGACTATTTCAGTGTAGTTATATTTTGCTTTGAGAAACTAAATTAAAAACAAACAAACAAACAAAAAAGTGTCTTAATGGCCAAGACTCCTGCTTTTTGACTGGTATCATGTAATTACATTTTAACACATAAATTTCTGTAAAATAACAATTATGTTCTACAGTTTTATTTACAAAATGTTTAGAAAATACAGAAAGTCTTAACAAAACTATAGCTTCATTACTTCATCCCATTTCTCAAACCATCATTGCTAAACAGACAACAGGAAAAAAAAAATAATGACAAAGATAGAGGTGGACTAGCTTCCTTGAAAGAAAACTTTTAAATATTAACAAACTTGTTCATCAGAGAAAGACAGATCAGCAAACTGTTACATAAATCATGAGCAATATGTTTGTGACAAAAACCTATGTGTTACTGTGAGGATGGGTGTGTAACACACCCTTAAAGTTTTACCAGGAAGTCCTTGTTCTTAAGGGTATCATGGATGATAGGTCTAAAAACCTGTCTTAGAATTTGAAAAAGTATTTCACAAGCTAGAGAGCATGTATGTATATATATGCACCCAAATTTAGAAAATATAAAATACCCTACTTCTAACGTTACCTGTTTATATTAACCACTTAACCTAGGAATGCTGTTGTAATAAAAAGAAAGTCTTCTTCCAACCCAGATAACTATAATAAAGGCAAAAATTGGAAAATACAGTACACACAACATATAAAAAGTTCAAATAGAAAGACACTAACCACAGCAAGCAGCAAGAATGTAGCTGAAAGCTATACAGGTGTTTTTAAAGCACCGTAAGAAGGATCTGGGCTAACTGGGGTGGGTAAAGCAAGGAGGAAAACAGTGGTGGAAGGTGTGGCCCTGTGAAGGGTGCTGCTGCCTGCATCCTGAGGCCAATTTTAGACAGATGTTTGAGGACAGCTACTGGAAAATCAGATATCGTTGACAATTCGTATACAGTTTTGACAGCTGTAAATTATTTGAGAGATTCAGAATAAATAAAAGAAGTTAAGCAGATGAAGTAGACTTAAAATTTTGTTTTGTCTTCAGGGTCTTTTCTTTACCTTCTTTAAGAATGTGATTCTATTTCTTACTTAGAACGTTGATCAAACAATATTTCTTCTTAAGGTATTGTGCTGCTTTTGTTCTAACATATATTTCAATCAGGTTCAGGCACCCTGAGATGTATGCAAAAAACAAACAAACAAAAAAAAAAAACAGCAGGAAGCTGTGAATGGCCAACTTTAATAATGCCAAACTGCTTACCTGAGATATCTCCATGTCTCAAGAGTGTCTTTGTCTCTTTATTTCAGACATATATAGAATCATAGAAACATTTATGTTGGAAAAGGTCTCTAAGATTATCTAGTCTAACCTTTAACCTAGCACAGCCAAGTCCACCATTAACCATGTCACTAAACTCTACATTTACATATTTTTGGAAGACCTACAGGGATGGTGACTCAACTACTTCTCTGGGCATCCTGTTCCAACACTTCACAACCCTTATGGTGAAGAAATTTTTCCTGATTTCCAACCTAAACCTCTCCTGGCACAACTTGAGGCCATTTCCTCTTGTCTTATCACTTGGTGTCTGGGAGAAAAGACTGATTCCCACCTCACTATAGACTCCTTTAAGGTAACTGTAGAGCTCAATAAGGCCTCCCATGAGCCTTTTCTCCAGGCTAAACAACTCCAGCTCCCTCAGCCACTCCTCATAATTTGTTCACTAGACCCCTCACCAGCTTCATTGTCCTTCTTTGGACACACTCCAGCAATGTCATTCTTGCCTCAGCAGAGCCAAGTACAGAGGGACAATCACTTCCCTAGACCTGCTGGCCACACCATTTCTGATAAAAGCCAGGATGCTGTTGGCCTTTCTGGCCACCTGAGCACACTGAGCACACCTGAGCACACTGCTGGCTCATATTCTGCTGGCTGAATACCCCCAGGTCCCATTCTGCCAGGCAGCTTTCCAGCCACTCTTCTCCCAGGATGGAGTTGTTGTGCCCCAAGTGCAGGACCCGACACATAGCCTTTTTGAACTTCATATATTTGGCCTTGTCCCATCAGCCCAGCCTTTCCAGATCCCTCTGCAGAGCTCTCCTATTCTTGAGCACATCAACATTCATGCCTAACCTGGTGTCATCTGCAAGCTTACTGAGGGTGCACTCGATCCCTTCATCCATATCACTGATAAAGATATTTAAGAGAAGTGGTCCCAGTACTGATCCCTGGGGGGGACACCACTAGTGACCAGCCTCCAGCTGGATTTAACTACATTCACTACAACTCTTTGGGCCTGGCCAACCAGCCAGTTCTTAACCCAAAAAAGCTGTCCTGGTTTTGGCTAGGATAGAGTTAATTTCCCTCCTAGTAGCTGGTAGGGTGCTGTGTTTGAGATTTAGAATGAGAATAATGTTGATACCACGCTCATGCTTTAATTGCTGCAGAGCAGTGCTTACACTAAGCCAAGGACTTTTCAGCTTCTCACACTGTCCTACCAGTGAGCAGGCTGGGGGTGCAGCAGGAGCTGGGAGGGGACAGACCCCCAGGACAGCTGACCCAAACTGGCCAAAGGGATGTCCCATGCCATGTGGTGTCATGATGAACAATTAAGATGGGGGAGGGGGGAGGGAGGGAGGCAGGCCCGGGCTGGGGGGACTGGCTGCCTGGGGATAGGCTGGCCGTCGGTCAGCGGATGGTGAGCAATTGCACTGTGTATCACTCATTTTGTACACATTAGTAGTAGTAATACTATTATCATTGCTATTATTATTTTCCTTTCTTTTCTGTCATAGTAAACTGTCTCTATCTCAATCCACAGGCTTTCATTTTTTTTTTCTGATTCTCTCCCCCATCCCAGAGATGGAGATGGGAGGGTGAGCAAACAGCTGTGTGGTTCTTAGCCACTTAGCTGCCAGCCGGGTTAAACCACCCAAGCCACAGGCAGTCATTTTCTTCAGAATGCTGTGGAAAATGGTGTCAAAAGCCTGACTGAAGTCATCACTACCTAGTATCCCCAATATCTCTTAGGAACAGATAGAAAATTAAATTAAAATAAAATAAAATAAAATAAAACAATAAAACTTTCATTACAAAAACTTTAAATAATACTAAAATAGAAAAAAAAAGAAACAGTTTGATCTTGAATTTACTTTGAACCTTAAGGCTCCTGTTCTATCCTTTCCTACCTAATAATAATGATGATGATGATGATGATGATAATAAAATAGCCACTTAAAAGTAAGCAGCAGCAAATTCAGACCCTTGTTTTTAAAAATAAAGGTGACAGCTGCAGTCACTTTTAAGAGCACAATACAGTTGCCATGAAGTGATGAACTCTGCTCCACACCTGTGTATCTAGGGTTATTTGCCCACTTAATGCTTTATCTTTCACACAATGGGGTGAAAATTAGAACAACAGCTTCAATTTTCAGTATCAAAGATAAAATTACAAAATAATGCAATTGTTGCTAACTGCTATAAAATGTCTTTCAAAAGCATTTTTTTCCTGATATTTCTTTCTAATATTACAGAATAACCAGTTACAGGTTATTACTGAAAAAAATCCTGCCTTGCAAGTATTCACACCTGGCACACCAGAAAGCTATATTTGATAAGAGTATATGTATACAGAGGCATTTAACCTTTCTTCCTCTAGTTTACTGCTTCTTTTTCTCATTCCTGCTATAGATGCGGTGATTAACACTGCTGAGAGGATAATTGTTGCTAAGCAAGCTTTAATTTCTCAGTACTGTTCACAGGCCTAACCTTTTATAGACTAACTGAAACTTGTTGCTGTAATTTGTTAGACAGGTCCTCACTGCTAATATCCTCAAGTAATAAAGTTATATTTGGAAAGCCCTTCTCCTCTTAGAACCACTGAGAACCATACAGGAGACAGATCACTGTTGTTACTTTATGAGCCTGAAATTTTCCTTCAGCTGCAGGTCATTATCTAGGCAAATCATTTAATTTCATTGACATTATTACTTTATTAACCTTCCTTCTGCTTAATTTCTTCACCTCTTCCAACTCGGATCTGACAATTATTCCATGTATATTATTTTAATCTCACAATAGTTCTTTTTCTCTGCTCCACATCACTTTTTTTTTCATGTAGGACATTTTAATTCCAGATCATCTGCCAAGCATGCAAATAAAT
>CM021729.1:48012024-48035433 GCA_011074415.1 Stictonetta naevosa
TCCCTTTCTTCCACCTGCTTTCCCAGGGGCCCATCCAGCATCGCTCACTGGCTCAGCTCTGGCCAGCAGCAGGTCCCTTTTGGAGCTTTCTCTGCTCTGACATGGGGCAGATGCTGGGCTCTGCTCACAGAGGCCATCCCTGCAGATCCCTGCTACCAAGCCCTTGCCATGTAAAACTAATAAATTGCTGTAAAACTATTCCTTTAGGAACAGATTTTATTCAAAGAATACATTTTCACAGCATATTTGCACCTCTTTGTGGGCATTTAGAATGTTACTTTTAAGAAAGCAAACAAACAAACAAAAACAAAACATAATTGCATATAATACCCAGACAGGTGTGGTCCATACTGACAATCTAGTCCATACTTGTGCTACCAGTTTGTTTAAAGAACTGTAGAAATTTCAGCAACTGATGAAATAGATCTAACAGTTCATTATGAGAACAATGAATAAGAAATACAATGAAACTGTATGAAAGCTAAAACCTAAAAGATGCAAATCACCATCTTTTGTAAAAGGATAAGAACACACATCAAATTAAAAGCAATTTTATACAATCCAAACAGATCAATAGAATTTTAATAAATAGTGCTTATTATTTTGCTGCAGAGGACTATAGTATGTTGAATTGTCTTTAAAAAAAAATAAAAATAAAAATGACATAAATAGTAGTTTTCATGTCATTTAAATGCCTACATCAAAACAGGGCAAATATATACATATATATATATATAAATTTTGTAACATGAGTAGATACCTCTGAATAAGGTAAAAGAAAGTATAATTTTATAGATCAGTTATAGGCTGATATTGCAATTATTGTGCTTGGATACTTTTTCCTTTCAAATGCCACAATCCATTTTCTCTGTTAATTCAGTAGGCTGAGAATTTCTGAAATTCATATCAAGTCTGCAATAAAATCCTGTGCTTTACCCCAGAGCATATCACTAAAAATGCCATTTCATTTTGAATAGTGCATATATACACCTACTCATTAGAACAAGAGTCTGCCTGAAGGACAACTACAGGCACTATTGGAGTTGACACATTTTAATAATGAAGAAATAGTCTTTTAGACTTCCTGAAAATGATAATGCCACCTTTGACACCTGATATAAACCATAAGAGTGAGATCCAAAGTAAGTTGCTATACATTTGGTATGGAAAGATTTCAAAATTCTCATTGCCCAGAAGGATGACAAGCACTATCAACACTCACTGAAACCTTGAGGAAAGATAAATGGAGGTTCAGTCATTGAAGGTGTACCAATACACTATATTTTTAAGCCTATTTTATTTACAGGTTAATATTTTTCAGTACTCTCCTGAACAAATATGATTTTATGTAAATAAGTTTAAATAAATAAACATAACTATTTTAATAAATACTAAAAATAAAGTGTTATCATTTCAATTCATTTATGAACAGTATACGAAACTGAAAAAAATGTACATAAGTAAATATCACTAAAGTATTCCTGATATAAAAATAACTTGTATTGTCAATTTCACTGTCAAAGACTATAAAGCAGACTTAGGTAACCCGGACTGTGGTATCACTTTTATTTCCTTAATAAAATAATTATTCTTACTTTGATGAAGTGGGACAACATCAATAGTATAAAACTACCCTGTTCAGAATGCTTATACATATTTTATTGTGGGTTTTATTGGCAGAGAAGGCAATAGTTAGGTCTGGCAGCTAGATTTTCTTTCCATATTCTGCATGTGACTCATGTCACTCAGGTTCTAAGTATCAACATGTTTAGAAAACTAGAAAGTAAGATGTCAGGTCATCTGTGCTCAGCGCTGTACTCATCCAGTTGAGAGTACAACTGGTTTTATTTCTGAGGCTGGAAATCAGATCTTAGATGAAATCATAGACAATTTAATAATGATTTTCTTCATGCCTAATTTCTCAGAAAAGAATGGAAGAAACATTTAACCTGAAATGCACCTTGAAGTGGTTTCTTAGTTCTTCTCCGTTACTAACTGATGGCTCAAAATACAATCAGCAGCTGATAAGAAACTGACTGCATTCTTTCCCTGTATTCTTTTGCAAGGTTTTACTTTCTGAAGGCTGTATTTAGTTTCTGTCTTGTCATGGCTCATTTAAGCCATGAAATATAGGCAGAAGAACATGTGATGCACTTAAAACTTAATTTCTGAAGAATCTCAGCTGCTGCTTTCATATAATTAAATCACTTTTAATAGGAAATTGAGATGAGTTTTATTTGGAATCTTGCTAATTTCTCACCTGCGTTGGAATCTTGAAATGGTGGTTGCTATTATATTTTTTTCTGCATGTGTGCAAACACTACTTTCTTAAAAATGAGAATACAAAGTACCATAGATGTTAGCACCCTTTAAACTGTGCAGTACATCAAACTTTTGCAAACGTTCCTCTTTATAAAATCCCCCATCTCTGCAGCTCAGTCTAAGTAATGACTACTTTTGGCTGGAAATAGGTCACTGTTGGACAAACAAACCATTTTATAAAGATTCTATGCAAGTGTGATTATTTTAGGAAAGTCAGATTTTCAGTTACAAGCTTCTTTGTACAGGTGTTTTTTTTTACAACATTCACACCTTGATCAAAGCCTTTTCAAGCTTGCAAAGTATAACTATTAATAGTAATAATAAGAACAATGATATGACAGACAGTAACAACAGTCACTAGATGTGATATTGAAGGGAAGAGTCAGTGCAGAAGGAAGTATATCAAACTAAAATGACTTTCTGTACAAATACAGAGGATACAAAGAAGAATCTGGAAATCTAACAAATGTTGGATTATCATGCAGCGTAACTGACAATAAGAACAGTAGACTGCATAGAGATATTAGAATAATTTAATCTCATTTATATTTAATTCCGCATAAGGGATTAGTGAAGTTCACAGTGAATAATGTATGTCATGGTGGTTACCTCATAGAGAGGAATATGCAGTTCAGTGTAAGCAAAATGAGATTAATATTAAACTATGCAAAGTGGTTTCATAAAGCTTTCCAGCTTTGGAAAAAAAAAAAAAAAAAAAAGAGACATTTTCAACCATAAAACAAATATTTTCAAGTGAACGAAAAGTGCAGGCACTATATATATGTTTTTTTAAGGGAAAATATGACTGCAGTGGGCAGGAAACTAAATAATGGGCCAATTACCACTGAAACTTACATAGACTTCTATGACAAATAGTGAAACAGATGTTCTGGGACAAAGAAAGAAACAACTGGGCCAGTTAGAAACAGTCTTTATACATAGGTCTCTATAATTTAATGTTATTTCACAAGTATTATAAGACCACAGCTAAACTTTATAGCACAGTGGGATGCTATAATATTTCATACATGTATATTATTTTGGGTAATGGTTTTCTGTAGAATACCTTTTTCAAAGACTATTCTTATATATTGCTTTTTGTGTTGTTGTTTTTGCAGGTTAGGTTACTTTCCTTCACTGCTTTTGCAGTCACATAGCACTGTATTGTTTTGAAACTTATACATGACTATACAGTGTGAATGGCCTATTGTTAGTCTCAGCATGAGCTCAGATTTCTGTAAATGCTTCTTCCCATCCCAGAAAAACTGATTTCTGGAGCTTTGAATTAAAATCTTCCATCATTACTGGATTTTCATTCTATTATTGCTCTGACTGTGGTTAAAGTAAAGCTTTCATTTTGCTGCAGAAAAATGCAAAGTCTCTGATATTAAACATTCCCAGAACATTTATTGATAGATTTCTGAATTTAAGACAGCAAGCTAATTAATTCATTTTCTATGTTCATAACAAATTCTAAAAACACATAAAATTAAGTGAACCCCAAAATGTTCTTATATATATATATATATATATAAAGAAAAAAATATAATTTGTTTCTTATAGAATGTGTGGAAAGTTTATTATGTAAAGTTTTACTTCTATGAAAGCACATGTTCCTCCTGTATGTAACAAAAATTAGGTCATACCTGGTTTGTATAACTTTACTGTTTCATAAATTTTCAGAAAACAATAAGAGAAGTAGTACCAGGCCCTTTTACAGCAAAAGGCTGAAGAGGAGAGGCTGGGAGGGTTGGGATTGTTCAGCATGGAGAAGAGGAGACTTGGGGGGATGTCATGAATATCTATAGAGAACTGAAGGGAGGATGCAAAGTGGACAGAGCCAGGCTCTGCTCTGTTCATTGGTGCCCAAGGACAGGGCAAGAGGCAGTGGACGAAAATAGGAACACAAAAAGCTCCTTCAGAACACTAGGAAGCACTTTTGTACTGTACACTAAAAAGCACTCTCACATGTTGCCAGAGAGGTTGCAGAGTGTCCTTCCTTGGAGATATTCAAAAGCAGACTGGACGTGGTCCTAGGCAACTTGTCATAGGTGTCCCTTCTTAAGCAGGGTGTTGGACAAGAGCTCCCTGACAACCTTAACCATTCTGTGGTTCTACGTGATTCTGTGAATGTTTTCATAACTTCGGGTCATT
This sequence comes from Stictonetta naevosa, assembly GCA_011074415.1. Lineage (NCBI taxonomy): Eukaryota > Metazoa > Chordata > Aves > Anseriformes > Anatidae > Stictonetta > Stictonetta naevosa. The sequence goes on from CM021729.1 coordinate 48,016,501, forward strand.
CTAGGTAAAAAGAATCTTTTAAGTCTTTTTATAGTTCCCAGGTATGAATGCAGAGGAAAATCTATTAGTGATTACAATGTTTCAGTTTCCTTCATCAAAAACATTTCAAGATACATAGAAAATACAGCAATTTTGTAAAGGGTAGACTGACTGGCGAGGCCTTAGGACAGAGGAATGCAAGACTGGCTTCATCATTGGAGAAAATACCAGAAGGACCAATGAGAAATATGACTGAAGGGCATTTAGTGAGGCATAGTTAGATTGAAGATAGTCACAGCATGGACTCAGAAAAGCAAAAGCTTATGTAATAAATCTCACTATCTTTTGAAGAGCTAATACAAGTAATTCACAGGGGAAAAGCTGAAGACATAATTTACCACCACTTCAGGAAAGCTTTCAGTGCAGCACAACACACAAAAACTCATCTACAAGGTTAGCAGATCTGATGGTAAGAAGCAAGCTGAATGCAAAACTGATTGAGGGTTGGTCCTGAAGACTGACAATGCTTGAGAATAGGTCAATGAGGGCTAGAAGTAGGCAGCCACAAAGTTAAGGCTTGATTTTATTCAATTTCTCTCTCACTGACCCTCCCTCCCCCCCCCCCCCCAAAAAATAAAAATAAAAAGAACATTGAGCAAGGCAATAGAAAATGCACAACAGAAAACCAAAAGTAAAGATGAATGAATTCTAAAGAATAGAATAGATCAGATTTTTTTTTTTTTTAATGCAACAGATTACACCTAATGTAATTCATACGAGGATTAATATAAATGCACTATGTTAAGTATATATGTACATCTGTGTACAGTATACATACATGTGTAAACACACACAATTTTATCTTATATGTGTTATGTTCTTTTACTACGTGGTTTTCCATCATTAGTATACTTGAAGTAACAGTTTTCAGAAGTCACCACTTAGTCTGGCTATGTCTAGTCACAAGGGTGTAAAGTCATATATTCTTTACCTCCCCTCCATGGCAGTGCTGTGATTCCACTGATTTATTTTTAGCTTTCAAGTTCTGCATAAGGCAAAGATCCTCACTGTTCATATGTCAACAGTGATCTAATTTCTAGATTCTAGGTAAAATTCTGAATTTTACTACAGGGTGAGCAAAGTAATTTCCATGAATTTGCTCAGGCCTTTTGAATTCCATGTATTTCTTTTGGGAACTTGGCTCAAGTCAATTCTATTGAAGATTTCATGGCAATGCTGTATAAATTTTGGAGTGTAATTATTCTGATACCAGAAAATATTTCCTCCAGTTCAAAATGAAGCCACCTACGCCATTATTGTCACAAGCAACAATAACAAGTCATATCCAAATTGTGAGAACTCAAATTGGGTCTTTTTTTCTTTAAGAAATAAAAAATAAAATCTAAACCCAGAATAGAATCAAGGAGCAAGCAACACACAACCTAATTTACAAGGAAGAAAGAAATACGCGTGAAATGCATAAATATTCTTGATTAGTTTTCCCCATTACATTTCAAATGGTTAACTTTTACGTACTTTAATTTAAGCAATTCATATACTGTGTCATGAATATATTCTTGTCATGCTTTCTGTAAGTCATCCCCACATATCCTTACAGTGGTGCCAGTATAGACTGTTGAGTCACATTCATGTTCTTCCAAGAAAATCGCCATTCAGGGATTCAGTAGTAGCTTGTGTGCATGCATGTGCCTATATATTTTCTCTTTCTGAAACAAATATGAGATTCCCTAGATTTTCTTCCTGCATTATATTTTCCCCTCAGGCATGTGCTATAGTTGGTAAACACCTTGGCAAAAATCTAAAAAAAAAAAAAAAGCTGCACTTTTAGGAACATTTTCTTCCTTCACTAAGTATTCTGGTTTGCTTCTCTGCTTTTATGGGATTTTAGTACCACAGCCCAGTTCTGTTGTGTATTTATCCAGTCTCATCTTATTTTTATTTATTTATTTATTTTTTAAGTGCAAACTGATTCCCTTTTCTTTTCTCTCTCATCTCATAAATAACCTCATATGCTGGCCACGGGAGGTAAAGCCATTAGCCTAACTCAGTCCTTCTTGATTAATCTGTTAAAATTTCCTCAGCAAGTTATATGAGCAAACAAAGCTTATAAATCAATGAACTAATGCATTAGATTATTAAGCAAGATACTTTTATTCACATGCTGTTTTCAGCTTTGCAGTTCCTGAACTGCAGAAATGTAGAGAATAAGAAGAGGTCTATTCATCTCACTGGACAAATAGGAAAAAGAATCATGTTAGGAAGATACTGCTTATGATAACATTGCATAATTTTGAAATTCAGATCTGGTTCTTCAGTTTATTATTAATAGGAGTCTGCATTTCAGCATTCAAGTGAACCTTTCCAGTATGTCTGCCTGCTTAATGGATAGAAGACTAATAATGTAATAAGAGGTGAAACTCCTTTTTCCCTTCTCAGAAAACTTGCATCTTTCTGTGTAAGTTGTCTCTAGCTACTGAGCCATTTATTTTATGCCAACACATTGGACTGGTCTGAATCACAACACAAGTACAGTCATCAACACAACAAATACTTTAACTACTAATGTGCTGATGTTTAATCCACTAGTAAACCTGTCTAAAAGTGTTCATCTGCACGTGACTTTCTGAATTGTCCCAAGTAACTAATTAATTCATCCTCTTCATATGGATATTATATCATATGATATGACGCAATGATATTTACAGATACTGGATAAAGATATAAAACAAAATAAGGCTAGACGCACAAATAGAGCCAAGTGCCATTCTTCAAATCTATGTCCTCAAAACTGAGGTACTGCTACTCTGTCTCTTTGAAGCTCAGAACTTTTCCCACATGTATATTTCTGCCCATTCACATTCATCTAAATGTTTCCACCTGGTCACCACATCAGCTTACTCCTAACAGTACTGCAAAGATACATGTCTAAATCCCATCAGAAACCAAAAAATGTCATTTTCCCAGATTTCTTTACTTGCAAGACCAATCTAATAAACTCAGATCCCCTAAAATATGTCTGTAAGATCTGGAGAGCTCAGGTTTCCATGATCCATAGCCAGGCAGTATGATAATGATGTCATATTCTTAGTGTTATTCATTCAGGACTGAAAGAGATTGTGGTATAAATTCCAGCTATCCCTAAAGGAACCTGAATGAATGTCTGAATTCCCAAGACAATGCTCTAATTACTGAGTTATCAGGTATTTTTGAGTGGGTGTTTCTCAAATCTCTTGTGTTTGGCTAATCCCCATGCATGAATAAAGACTAGTCTTTGGGCGCTGAACAGTGGGAAACATTGTGAATAGTGAAATGAACAAATTTCCCTTGTGGAATTAATGCAAAGTAATTTGTCTATGGTCACCCAGAAATTTTTTTTTTTTTTTTTTTTTTTTTGAATGAAATAAGATTCTCTGAATAACAGAGCCAAAAACTCTTTCTCTGGACTTCATTGCTAGCTGCTGGTAGAAGCAATCATCTCATATTTATGAAACTATTCATGGGTGCTTTCATTCACGGTAGCCTTCATCTTTCATTTGCTTAAATGCCTTTTCTCATCTGCTGTGAAGGAGATGAAGCTAATCTCCCTTTCTCCCTTCTTCCATTTTGTCTCATTTGAAGGCAAGTAATTCTTCAGTCTTCCAGGTCACCTTCAGAAAGCAGTTCCCATGGTAGCAGATGACACCCATGCTATCAAGGTCATTTGTCTGTGTACAGTTTATTTGGAGATGTTTTCTCTAAGACAATAATTTTCTGTAATCAGTTTCATAAGAAATGGTTTTTATTCTTATTAGGCCCTTAATTCCAGGTACTATATACTACATGGGAAACAGTTTCCATTAGCAGCTGTTATAATTATTTTACATCACTAAGCCCTTTTCTTCATGTTTCTGTTTTTACAGATGGTGATAAAGAGACTTCTGAACTACAAGAGCACTGAGAAACCTTTTCTTAAATATAATATATTAAAAAAAAAAAAAAATGTATAACTCCTCCTTCCCTCATCCCGAGAATATTTTGTTCTGTCTTCACCTTATAATTTGATGTTTACCCTGCAAAAGTGTATTAGCTGCTTTGAAACAAACTGGGAAAAGTAAAGCCAAAGAGGTCTTCTTGGTAAAAGTAAAGAGTTTGCAAACTGAAATGCAGAAGCTACTTTACTACAAAGAACAATATGGTTTTCTCATTTGTTGATGAAACAGTAGTAAGACTAGGTATTTTTCATTAAGGCAATGTTTGTCTTATTAGCTAATGCTGTGGGATTTTTTTGGTTACTATCAAAGAGTAAGGTTATATTCTTAAAATAAAAATAAAGTAATAGGCTGATATAGAGCTGGTGGAAGTGATTTGCACAGTCACTAAGAGATTAACCTGTGTTAACCTGTTATACACCATTAAACATGTATAACTTGTTAACTATGGTTATACATTCCTCAGAAATGAATATGAATATTACAAAAAAGTATTCTGAATCTCTCCTCAGAGGACAGTTTATTGCTTATGTTGTTCCAGTTCCAGTTCATGGTACAGATAAAGAGTTCTGATTTTAACATGAAAATGTTAATTAAGCTTTTTGATTCCTATGTAAATAAACTGTTGATTTACTCCTTTATTTATAGTGTTATTGACTGGAGATTTACCTAACAAAGTTAATAGGTATTAATTGGCCCCTAGATTAATCTCCATCTAATCTGGAGATTAACCTAATCCACTAAAGATTCCTTGTTGTGTCAGTGAGATATGCTGCAGAAAAGCAGCAGCAGACAATCATGCCTCCTGCTTGCATGCGTTCATCAGGGTACTTGGTAGTTTTGTTACTTGGTACTGAAAAACAATCTAGCTCTCCAGGCAGATGCGAGTAACTGTAAACACTATATAAATGCTTACTTAGTTATAAAAGAACAAACTGGATATATTTCATCTGCATTTATTTTAAAAAGTACTTTATATTTGTCTATTTAGCTGTAGATAAAGTTGACAGACTGGCTAATCTGACATGCCAACATAAAAATATTTCAAATTTACTTAACCCAATGCTGACAGAAAACAAAGCTTTTAAAACTGGTCACCTATTAAGTTACTTGCAACACAGACAATTTTTTTCTAGACAGAAAAGGTGCTTCTGGAATAATGAAACTGAATGTGGAAGCATAGAAGAGCATGACAAACCATGGAACAGTCCAAGTTTTCCTACTTACTACAATTTGACCAAATAATTTTTACTCCTTGTCTAATTCAGTATTTTACATCCGTGTTTATTATATTTATTTGTATACTTGAACTATTAATTAACAAATAAAAGGAAACATTAGTTTGAAACCTAGTTTTGTTGGTGCATTGGTCAAAGCAAGTTCTATTTCTTGCACTCTCCTGATCCTCCAATTATAGGTATTTCAGGTTTATGTTAATTACCCACTAAAATCGCCCATCTTACATAAAGTATGTTGCTTTTCTGATAATAATAAATGCATATTCACACCCTGTCACTATTACTTTATTTGCAAGTATGTATGAAACATTCCAATTTCCAAATTTATCTTTCCTTTTGTAATGAACACTTTATAAAACTTAGCAATGCTTCCTATTGCTTTGCAGTAATGCTGGGATTCAAATTATACTTCAGACATCATTTCCTCTGCATGACCTCTGTTGCTAAATCAAAATACTGTAGTAACTAAGTCCTCTTCACACAGTACAAAACAGCTAAAATCAAGAAATACAGAAATACAAGGTGTTTATAAGTACACTTTCATTTGTGGATGGATTTACTCTAATTACACTCAAAGGAATTTTAGGCTAGCTCATTAATGCATAATGACTTCCAAGTTTATTTGGTTTCATTTCATTAGAAAATTGCATTATTACAATGAATTTTGTTTCCTCTGTATGTACAAAAAAAGAAATGTATATAAATAAAGCAAAGCAACTCTGCTGTATTTTGCATGGAGTTTTATGCACTTCTCATGTCAATGTACTGAATTTCCAATATGAATTCCCAATATTCCCAATCAATAGTTTGGTCTATCTATAATCAGATAATTCTTCACATTAAAATATATAGACTTTTTGGTCTATCTCCTCCCACTTATCAACAGAGTTAGCTTGAAAGCACAGAAAATAAAAATGTAAAGTATACTACAGTCGTAATACTATTACAGCACCGCACGCTGAAAATGATTGATTTTTAATATGTTTTCATGTAAGGTAACAATATGCTGTCTTTGGAATAAATATACATTCCTGTTAACCCTGAAAATTTATCTTATTTCTGGATTTGGCTCAACAGAACAACATGTCAAAAAATACAGAACCATAACTTAATTCTAGATACTTGATGTTTCTTTCCCTCACTTTGTGCTGTCATATCAGTGAAAGAGTCAGTATTTAATAGATTTCGCCATAGGGTTAAATCTGGGAAACACAATGGCACCAGCTCAGGCATAAAAGGCAAGTAAGGCATGGTAAATGATAAGTCTTTCTAAAGACAATGACTTATAAAAATAACAGTTATAAATGGAAATAAGTTAAACATTTATTAACAGCCTTTCTAGTATTGTATAGACTTGTCTAGCCTATTAAAATAAATAAATAAATAATCTTTTCACCAAGACTCCAGACTTATTTGTAGGGAAAAATGTTAAATTTTTAGCATTGACTCAGTAAACTTAATCTAGTTTCTTTTATAATGATAAGTTCAGATGTCAAAGCTTGTGCATGAGACAAACTACCTAATAACTTGTTAGAAAAAATACCTGAAAGCTACAATACTGTAGAACACTAAAATAATGCAGAACAGCTAAATTACTGCTCTGAACTTAGGACAATTTTACATTTATTCTTTGGAAATGTCAATTACAAATGTGTAATACTACTGGAACTGTCCAAAACCCACATACACTCCTGCTTCAGTTTGGCTTCCTATTTTTAATTTCTCTGACTGCACCTGCATATAAAAGCAAAATTCCTGATTCTTGGAGAGCTAACTCCTTCATCATCCCTTCTCTCTTTCTTTAAATCATGAAATTAAATATTTTCTTCCAAACTATAGCAGTAGTTTGCTTTCTGTGGAATCAAAACTGCAAATACACAAAAGCACTAATCTAGAATGATGATGATGATGATTATTATTATTATTTCAATTTAAATACACTGATAATATCTTAACAAAGCACAGATACCAAATTAATTACTGTCAAGTTTGGTTGAAACTGCATGTATCCCAGAAAATATTTGGATATAGATCAAGATATATTTTTTTCTCCGAGAGTATTATGTTATCAAAAATGTTTCAGATATTCTGCAAGTAAAAATAGATGTGTTATATGAAAACTATAATCCCAACAGTCACTTTACAGGTTCTAAAATTTACTTCATAATACCTTAATACTACAGGTAACTTAAAAATTGTAAATAATGCTAAATATTAGGTACTACTACTCTGTCTTTTGTACATAATTCTGCTTCTTATTTCCAGGAATCATGCAGTTTTATTTGAATTATATTCAAGTAAAGAATTGAAAATAATTACATTGGGAACTGCTGTGCTGGGTCTGGCTGAGTTGGAGTTGCCTTTTCCCACAGCAGCCCATATAGTGCTGTGCTCTGCAGCTGAGGCTAGAACAGCCCTGATACTGCACTGATATTTTGGCTGTTGCAGAGCAGCGTGGCACAGCATCAGGACATCACATCTGGCTCTTCCAACTTCTTCCCAAAGCCAGCAGCCTGGGCTGGGCAGGAGGTCTGGGGGGACACAGCAAGGACAGCTGACCAGAGGACTTCCCCTCACACTGTATGATGTCAAGCTCAGCAATAAAAGCTAGGGAAAGTGAAGGAGGAAGACTCTCATTATGAAGCCATTCATCTTCCTGAGCACCGCTGCACATACCGAGGCCCTGCCTCCCAGGTGGTGGCTGGGCATCACTTGCTGATGGGAAGTGATGAATATTTTTTCTCACTTTGCTTCTGTGCAAAGCCTTTTCTTTCCTTCCATTAAACTGCTGCTATGTCAAAAACCCACAAGTTTTGTTGTTGTTGTTGTTGTTGTTTGTCTGTTTGTTTTTTTGTTTTCCTCCAACTCATTTTCTACCAGCCACATCCTGCAAATGAGGCGGGGGAGGGAGTAAGAGAGTGGCTGTGTGGTACATAGCTGCCTACCAGTATCAAACAATACCTGATACAGTATTTTAGATAAATTCCTAGAGATATTCCTTTACGTAAATTCTATCCTCAAGTTCTTAAGCCAAGCGTCTTGTCAACACTGTTTTTTATGTGGCCCATTTGGTCAAGGTGCAACTTGCCTGACATTCTGGTGAAAAAGAACAGGGCCGTCCATGATATTAATCCATCATAAACATGCAAGGTGAAAGCAAATGATAACTGCCCAGTGCTGTTCTATAAATTAGAATAGTTACTACTTCCTGACTTAAAAATATATTCTGAATACCATTCCACTTGTAGACTAAATCTTGGTTTCCAGTGAAAGGATTTTGGAAGAAATTTAGCTTTTATGAAACAAAAGCTGAAATTGACTTTAAGACTATTAACTAAAAAAAAAAAAAAGATTAGAAAAACTAGATTGTCTGCCAACATTTAGAATTCAGTCTTAATAGATGTCCAGTATTCACTGCTGATTTGAGGTCATGCCCAGTCTCTGAAGTGACTGACAGACTTCTACTAGCATGTGCTTTCAGCAGACTGAAACTCAGAGAACTTCTCTCACATAACTGAATGAGAAATATAAACTTACAAAAGCAAGGTTTTTCAAGAGCTTCTTCATACCCAGAATGCTTTACATTCCCCCAGACTAACAAAACATTTGCAACAGAGAATTGCCTCATCTGTTTTTTGCAACAGTACAGAATACTAGCTTTAACTTCCAAGAACAAGCTTAACAACTGTTCTCCCTGAACCCAATAAAACTAATGGTTTTGCACCAATATGAAGAAATATAGCAATTTGTCATTATCTGCTTTTCACTGCTTTTTGCAGCCAGAAAATTCACAATACTTCAGTTCTTACAGTTTTGTCTTTGCAAGGTTCTCATGTGGGTTTTGTTATTTTATTTATATAACACAACAACAAAAACATATTTAAAGATTGTTTTCTTATTATTATCATTATTTAACTGTCAATGACTACCTAAGAAGAAACATCATCATATAAGCATTAGATAACACAGCTGTATAGAAACCAAGCTTTTCTATCCTTCATCTGTGGAACAACCACAAGAATGACCTATTTAAAAGTTTAATTAAGGCATTTTAATGAACTGAGGTTAATGCTAATTATAATACTGCTTGCATAATAAAGACATTTTTAAAAAGATATTTCATGCCAAATTAACTTGTATTTAATCAAATAATATAAACAAAGCATTCGGCACACCATATATTTGTTACAGTATTCTGGGAAATCATAGAATCACAGAATGGTTTGGGTTCAATTGAACATTAAATATCATCTAGTTCCAACCCACCATGAGCAGGGTTGCCACCCACTAGATAAGGTTGCCCAGGGCTGCACCCAACCTGGTCTTGAACACCCCCAGAGATGGGGCATCCACAACTTCTCTGGCCAACCTGTTCAAGTATCTCCCCACCCTCTAACTGAAGAATTTCCTCCTAACATATAATCTAAATCTCCCTTCTTTTGGTTTAAAACCATTCTACCTTGTCCTGACCAAGCAAAAGGTTGCTCTCTATCTTTTTTATAAGCCTCCTTTAAGTATTGAAAAGATGCAATATGGAGCCTTCTCTTCTTCAGGCTGAACAGCCCCAGCTCCCTCAGCCTTTCTTCATAGGAGATGTGCTCCAGCCCTCTGATCAACTTTGTAGCCTTCCTCTGGACACACTCCAACAGATCAACAATCCAATTCCTTGTCCACTGAATGGTCCTCCCATCAAATCTGTCCCTCTCTAATTTGGAGATCAGGATGTCATGTGGGACTGTTTGAAAGGCCTTATAGAAGTCCAGGCATATGATATCAGTCAGTCTTCCCTTGTCAGCTGTTACAGTCACTCCATCATAGAAGGCCACCAAATTGGTCAGACATGATTTGCCCTTGGTGAAGCCACACTGGCTCAGATAATGGTATTTGGTGCTTTAGCAAACACAAAAATGCATTCAGAAAAGAATAAACTTCATTTAAATATCATTACATGCAGCATGTAGTGTCCAGAGAAGATAACCTGCAAATCAACTTCCACTACGAGTAGATGGACTGTGTACTGAATGCAAGAAAAGTCCATGTTAATAAAAACCTTTCACTTCTAACAAGGAACTAGTAAGTACTCCTGCTGCAGTCCTCCTTTGCACTTTTTCATAAGAAGGAAGCAGTGAAAAATGGGTCTTCTGAGAAATCTCTATATTGCTATATAGCAAAAATACTTTTTCTATCTTGTGTGTACCGTGCAGGTTTTCCACAAAACACTGTCTTATGTCTTGGCCCGTTCTGTTCCTTGTTACCTATGAATGTGTGCTGTGCTCTTCCTAAATCCTATTCATTTCAAGAGATGAATATACAAAACCTTAGAACAAGGATTACACATAGAAGTCTGAATGTATGCAGAGCTACAACCTACCTATCCATTGAACAAACATTTTTATTCATACTTTCTACAGCTATTTTAGCTGTAGAATTTTGTTCAGAATTCCACCTGTTCTTTTTCACATCAATATTTTTTATCAGGAGTTGACACACATGTAAAACTGTAATGTTATATGACCTGTAATTTAAAAACAAATTTAGTGATCAACTGGTTTAGTATCTGTCAAACTCTGTGGATTACTTTAAGATATTATTATTATTACTTCCTGTACATATCATCTTATTACGTTTTATCTAATCGGTTAATAGAAAATATCAGGATAATCCCAAGAAGAGAAATGGTACAGGAAAAAAAAAAAAAAAAAAAAGAGGATGAATTAGGATATTTGCTTATGTATGTCTCAGCATTAGAAAAGTAGATTAGAAAATAATATTTTCTCTTATTTAATAATATTTTAGCATTTTCACATGAAAATTAATTTTAATCCTGAAATTATAGAAGTGTTGGTTTATGCTTTCAATACCTACCATTATGCCAGGGGTAATTAAATGTTATAAATTTGGATCAGTAACATCAATTCCTTACTGAACCTTCTAATGTATATTCAAAGTCCACTTCATCATTAATTTCATACAGCCAATTCTCACCACTCCATTTCTGCTGCAGAGAAGCAAGAGACACTGTAATTGCAGCTGCCTCAAAGTAATTTGTGCAGAGGAAGAACATTTACAGCCTTCCCCTTCACTGGAGGTACAGAGAAGTTCCATTATCTGCAAGAAAATTTTGCACCACTCCCCTTTCACAGATGGGAAACAGGAGAACTGTAGAACAGCAGTGATTATTTTTAATTAAGTAATTCATGCCTGCCACTTTAAAGAGAATTTGGTACATGAGACATGGAAGTGACATCTGGTTTGTAACACAGCAATATTCTACTCCAGTTGCTTGGGACCCAGCCTTAAGTGTGATTGTGAATATCCCTAGTAAAATCTAATATTATTTTTTCCTAAAATGAAAAGTGAGATCCAAAGTTTGCAAACAAACTTTTTTTTTTTTTGTCCGACCTGTATAATAATAAATAAAAACAAATCTATTCACTAGTTTCCACTTTTTGACTAGTTTATATCAAGTCACTTGTACAAATGACTTTTGAAACTGCCTCAACCTATAATCCAAATATTAAGAGTAAAATAATAATAATAATAATAAGTTAAACTGTAGTAAGTCCTTTTTCTTCCAGTCATAACTCCTCCCCAGTTTCTTAGACCATGCTGTATAAGAGCATAGTATATTACAGATATTCATGAAGTATTATACTTTCAAATGCCACCATTCATTTTACAAGACAAAAATTGTTTATCGTTCTCATCTTCAACAAGAAACGACAAGAATCCATTTTCTAACCTTGAGTCAAATATTAGGGCATAAAGATCTATTTTAGCTACTCCTCAGCCAACAGACCAAAAACAGAGCTGAAGATCTGCCTCTATAAGGGAATATATTAGCACAGCTTGAGCCATGTAGATTCTGAATTACAGATTCTGTAGATGAACAGCAATTGCATCCATGGTGAGCTGTGCACAAATGAAGGACTTGAACATTTATGAATGTGTTACAGCTACATATACACTGCTCTCTGAATGTCAGAGAATGAGCCTGGGAGAAAACTAGTAAATATCTCCAAGAGGAAATAGGTGATTTTCTGAAAAGTTATGGTATGACTTGAGCACTATCGTATTTTGCTTAAATTACTTATATATGTTTAATTACATTAGACTGTCTGGGACACCCTTCCCCCCCCTCCCCCTCCCCCGCCATCTGGTAATTAGCACATTGTGGTATGGAATTCATATTATCTCACCGAAAAACGCCTCTAGTTATCCAAAAAGGCAGAGCTGGGCAAGCAATACTCCCACCTAGCGATGAAACTGTAACCTAAGTGGAAACGCACTTTAAAACCCTGTGTTAGACAAAATCAGGAGCTCCTTCTTTCTACTCTGTGTCAGAAGTAATCACAGTGTATTCAACATAATCAGCCTGCAAATATAATGTGTATATGTTGTAATGACAGCAAGAAACAAAGGGCTATATTTATTTTTATGAGGTCATGCACTGCAAGGACAACTTTATTGTTGCCAATAGCTAACAATACCCTGTTACCCTCTCTCACTCACTGCATTTCTCTTGAAGACTATCCGAACTCCTACACACTTGAAAGAGGTTGTTAGGCTGAAATCCACAGACCTCTTCAGGACTTCTCCTTTCACTAAACCTACCCAGAGACTAACAGTACACTTAGCCAGAACCAGATTGTGGCCTACATGAAACCCCAAATATTGTCTGTTTAGAATGATCCAATGCAATACTATGAAACCTCATCTACTACTGGTTCTAGGCCATCTGTCCTTGGTCTTGTCCAGAAGAAATGCCATCTGGCCAGATAAGTTGGATATAGGAAATATCCACATCCAGGTCATTTTTGTTCCATATATCATCCCGAGAGAGGGTAAAAATTGCTACACAGTCTTTCTTCCTGTTTTTCATATAAAATTTAAAAATATGTGTCTGCATAATACCTCACGCTTACTGAATGCCTTAGACTTACTGAGTCCTTCTGTGGTCTGTCAGCATTCTACCCTTTGGTGATCCATATTCTTTTAAAATCAATTTGACTGTGAAATAAGATATTTTCTATTGTCTGCAGATGCAAAAATGAAAATCTTGCTTTGTCATATATTCTGTATAATATAGAAATATGTCTATCAGCTTCTACTTCCCTAACACTGCCAGACAATCCACATCCTCAGTTTGCATTGCATAGGTGGATTCTATTTTGGATTTGTTTAGGCAAGGATTGGGGAAACTGTAGGTTTTCCTCAACTATATATACGTTATAGAATTAGATTCCTACTATAAATATGCAGTTAGTGATTTAAAGAAGACATGATTTAATTAATTACAGTCTAGGTACCTGTATCCTTAGAGGTGAGGAAATGTAACCTCTGAGGACTTGCAGTTTTGAGAGCTGTGAACTGCAGTGGAATAAGCATTGTTCCATAATATTGACTAGTACTCATTTTGTAAGTTGTCCTACCTCTATAGACTATTATATAAGCAAATATGATTAAGAGCACTGCATGAAAATACTTTTTTTTCTTCTTTTTTTCTTTTTTTCTTTTTTTTTTTTTGACAACTGCTGTTTAGACTGAATTCTTTTTTTTACAGTGCATTTAAAATACATTTTAATAATGCCAGGTAGACTTTGTACATTTTTTGTTACTGTGTTTTGCTCATCATTATTTTAAGGTAAGGCCACAATGCACTGGAAGAACAGTTAAGTATTTGATTTGTTTGTTTGTTTGTTTTCCAAATAACAAGGTTCTATTCATTAGATATGATTATGTTATTTATTGCTACTTGCTGGTCTAAAATACCTTATCAGATAACGATGAGACTTAGGATATCAAGGGAATTCCAGTGTCTTCTGCAAATTTAAGAAAAAAGTTTACCTCTGCCTCTACTCCTCTCCAAAAAGGTATACCAAACATCTGTTGCAGGCTTCCCTGAAAACTGCCAGTTTCAGACTGTTTTGAACTAAGGAGGAGAGAAAAACCTTTCATGGGGAATGTCCTGCCAACCGCCAAGTCTCATACATCACTTGGTAGCAGCTGTGGAAAAACAGCATGAGGATAGATTTAATTCCTGATAGGCCATTTAGGATGTTATGGGTCATAACCAACATCTTAAATTCCATCTGGAGACCACAAAGCAGTCACTGTAAATACCACAGAAGTACATCAGTGGTCCCAGTAAAATACCCTCTTCAGTAAGTGATGATTATGTACCGCATGAGTGTCAGCTCCTAAGAGATTCTAAAGCAAAACACCATGAAAAGTATACTTTCTCTGTCTAAGAAAATGACTCCCCACTCACTTCAGACCTGAAAAAGAGCAACAACAACAAAAATCCTAAAAAAACAGGACATAAGGTAGCATAAATCTAACTCATAAAAGTCATAATGTGAGAGGTAAACCTGGAAGACAAGTGGTAAAAATGCTAACTTCTATAAATGTGATCTTCAAATAATAATGGAGAATCTATGCTTTAATTGCCAAATATTACTTAGGGCTTACAAATGCCTTCATCATCTTTGGTAACTCAATATATACCCATTACTGCCTAAGTTTCATCTAGAATGTGTTTTCTAATACCTTAAATGGCTTGTTAATTTTGTCTCCTTAAAACAGTCAAGGCAGATAGTTCAGCATCACTGGAGCAAGGAAAATGTACTTCCATTGTCTGTTAAACATCTAGTAGCAGCTGATATGAATAGATGTTTGTTATACTAATCTTACCATCCTACTAAGTTCTCCCTGTATTAGATTGTATTAGTGATTTTGTTGTTGTTGTTTTCTTTTTCTTATTTCTTTATTCCAAATATCTTCAATTTAAGTCCTAGTGACTCATTCAACACTCTCATGACTGTTCTGAGACATAGCTGTCCATATCAGGTCTTTATGGTTACAGCAGTCCTACTATACCAACATCTGCCTCACTGATCAATGAACAGTATTTATAAATAAATACAGAGAGAGGAAAAATCTTTGATAAGGAAATTTTCAGTCTTATCTATGTTTTGTATCTGAATGACATCAACTTATAATTTATGTAGCCATTTTAGCAAATTTCCCCTTTCTCACCTTCCTCTCAACAAAGGTTACCCATGGTCTTAGCTCCTTCAGGAAGCTTTTTTTTTTTTTTTTTTTTTAAAAATGTTTAAGGGCATGTATTAAATAGACCCTATTTTTTGTTGTATTGCTCTTCTTTTTTCATAATACCACTGTAAGTGTTTTTTCTGCACATATGGCTCAGAACATCTTCCACCAACTGTTTTGAGACTCTTGAAATACCTCAGCACCTGCCAATGCAGCCTAAATTCTGCTCCCTCCTGTGTACCCATAAATATTGAGGCACATATGGTACTTTGTCAAAGTCTGGAACACCTAGTCTATATTATTGTATTTAGAGTGGTAATTTACTTTCAGAAAGCTCTAACATTAATCAGATCATAAATTCAGATACTTGTGAAAAAAAAAAAAGTTTACATCACATGGAGAAAGAAGCTTTACTCAATTACTGGAGAAAAGACAGTCAGAGCCTTCTTAACACTTATGATATATCCCCATAATTTAGTATAGATGATGTTCTTTCTTTTCTCACTTCTGTTCAAAAGCTTGAAATGCAGATTGTTCTGTTTTGCAACCTCTGTGATTCTGTAGTAAAAACTAACTTCATGGAATGACAGAATGTGTGGGGTCGGAAGGGACCTCTGAAGATCATCCAGTCCAACCTCCCTGCCAAGCAGAATTACTTAGAGCACATTGCATGGGATGGCATCTAGTTGGGTTTTGAATATCTCCAGAGAAGCAGACTCCACAACCTCTCTAGGCAGCCTGTACCAGTGCTCAATACCTGCACAGTAAAGATGTGCCCCCTTATATTCAACCAGAACCTCCTGTGCTTCAGTTTGTGCCCATTGCCTCTCATCCTGTCACTGGGCACAACTGAAAAGAGACCGGCTCCATCCTCTCAACACACTCTCCTCAGATATTTATACATATACATGTCCTTGTACAGCAGGTCCTTCAGTCCTCTAATCGTCTTAGTAGCCTTCCTCAGGATTTGCTCCAGTATTTCCATATCCCTCTTGTACTGGGGAGCCCAGAACTGGATACAATACTCCAGGTGTGACCTCACCAGAGCTGAGTAGAGGAGGAGGATCACCTCCCTTGACCTGCTGGCAACACTCTTCCGAATGCAGCCCAGGATCCCGTTGGCCTTCTTGGCCACAAGGCACATTGCTGACTCGTGGTCAGATGGCTGTCTGACAGGGCTCCCAGGTCCCTCTCTGCAGAGCTGCTCTCCAGAAGGTCAGCCCCCAGCCTCTACTGGTGCGTGGGGTTATTCTTCCCTAGGTGCAGGACCCTGCACTTGCCTTTGTTGAACTTTATGGCGTTCCTCTCAGCCCATCTCTCCAGCATGTCAAGGCAACACAGCCCTCTGGGGTATCAGCCACTCCCCCCAGCTCTGTGTCATCAGCAAACTTGCTGATAGTGCACTCTGTTCCATCGTCCAGGTCTTCATAAGTTGAACAAGACTGGACCCAGTATTGACCTCTGGGGGACACCGCTAGCTACAGGCCTCCAACTAGACTGCACCACTTATCACAATCCTCTGAGCTCTGCCATCCAGCCAATTATCAATCCGCTTCACTTGTTCAGCTTTCAAATCTTTATGAATTTCATTTTTTCCAAATTTAACATGGTAACACCCTTAATTTTCAAATGTTCTACCACACGCCAACTGCAAAATGTGCCTTCACTTCAATGTTTCTCAGTATTATGACAGCAATACTGAAGAATATTGATATGCATTAAAAAAAAAAAAAAATAGTTTCCTATTAATAGACAATTTTGATAAGTTAAAAGAAAGGCAGGAAAAAATACTGTGGAAATAGAAAGAATTAAATATTGCAGTTGGTGTTTGAACACGTAACTGGATATAACTGGGAATCACAGTTTTTTATAGGGAGAACACATGTAAGAAGGAAAATGTGGCAGCAGTGTTTACTATGCTGTTTGGTTGCTACCTATGACACAGGCACATGCAAATGATTTTATCCTAACTACAATGAAAGATCTCCAGATAACAGTATCAGAGAATATGCATATTACAACCTACTATCATTTGTGGGTTTTGGATTAAGTCATTATTTAGCATGCATCTTTACTGTACTTGTTTTTTGTTTGTTTTGTTGTTTGCTTAATAGAAATGAAAATAGCACAACAATTCCTAGTCAGTTCATGTATAGCATGCAGGAGTTCCAACTTTTTCTCTGTTTGAACCTGATTGTAATATGGAGGTATTATTTACTGTTCAATAGCAAGATTTGCACAGAATAATTTTCTTACCATTTGCAATATCCTAATATTTCACTCAGTTATATGAATATTGCTTTAGAAGGAAAATTTGTTTCAATATTGTATATCTAAATTTACATGGGGGAAATTATCTTTTGCTGACATAAAACTTGTCTGAAATTTTCATTTTCCAAATTTTCCATCATACACTTTAAATGCACATACTAAAATAAAAAGTGAGATGATACTTCCTCTGGACTATCATTAGTCTTTCTCCCTCACAAAATTATGACAGAACTCAGAACCTTGAAATGAAAGATTTTGATCAATTTCATTATGAAAAAGATTCCTCCAGTCAATTCCACTCTTTACAAAATTAAAATTTCACAAATAGGGAATATTACTTATGATTACTTATGATTTGAACTGCATATTCCATAGAAATTAGGAACAGGCCACAGTTATACGTTTTCAGTTCTTGGAATTGTCTGAGTATATGATTAACTACTAAAGCTATTTTGATAGTAATCATTAAAGGAAAAACTCTCTCTACCTGCTCATTCCCCAAATCATGATGCATTTAAAAGCAAAATGTGTTTCTTAAACTTGAAATAAGTTTTTTAGTGAATACTGATGTTTTCAAGATGAATCAACATTATATTTCTATCTTCTTTCCTCATGAATGCTAACTACTGAGCAGAAGTAGCAAAATTTTTTAAAACCATATATGAGAACACAGTCTCATTCTTCTATTATCTAGTATAACAAATGCACTGAGGTTGATTAGGGAATCAACATTTTGATTGGAAAAGAAAATTGAGAATTGCTGAATATGAGAAGAGAACACTTAAGACTACATGATTAAGAATAAGCTCAGAATATTATTCAGAGTTAGTGTCTTTTCTGCATACATAATTAAACCCTGGTGCTGTTTGGCATGAGTGCCAAGCCTAGGCACTGTGTTTTTCCACTGTTAAAAGCTTCTTGAGGAAATATATGTCCATTGGCCCTCAAGTCAGCCTACCGTAAAAAGACTAGTCAGACTTTTTTAAGGTAAGATGTATTGATGACTGGAGTACTGCCATGGAGGGATACAAGTTCCAAGACCAGACCAGGAAGACAAGGCAGTGTTACAATACTTTTCTACCAAAAGGAAATGTCTGTTTTGTTTGTTTGTTTGTTTTTCCTTTTAACATGTATTTTAATTGACTTTGTAATGAGTTAAATATGGCTAAATCCTTCTGACCTAATTTTAGAAATATTATGGGAGATGCTTAAAACAGATGTGCTGTACACAGCACAGACAAATCACAAAATTAGATTAATGTTTATCTAAACTTACATGGATTGAATCCTAGATTTAGACCTAATCTAAGTCATGAGGTAAAATTTCACAGATCTCTAGAACCCCAGGACTCAACAGCTTACTGTTTGATAGTTTATATGCAGTAGTGTTAAAAATAAAATAA
>CM021729.1:48035533-48054596 GCA_011074415.1 Stictonetta naevosa
GAGTTTTGAAGTTGGCCAACCGCTTCCCATTACATGACAAACAACAGAAATAAATAAAAAGATAAAGCCGTGAATCTTAGACCGAAGAATGCAGGTTGCAAGAGAAGGAATACATAATTCATTCCATGTCAAGGATGCTATACAAAATGCTGCCAATGATCAGCTTGGCTTCATGTACTGGAGTTGCCCCTTTGTTTTAAACAATTTCCTTTAGCCTCATGGCAGGCTTATGGCAGAAAGGTGGACATAGAGAGAGTTAAAATGTTGCACTGTATTTACAGGAAGTCAGAAAATTATCCTGTGGGTTATTTTTATTCTTGTAGTGATTTTGCTTTTGTAAGAAAAATATTTATAAAACCTTCACTGTTTGGTTTCACACATGAGTTAGCTGTTATACATTTAGATACCTTCCTTGCAACCAGAAGTTGCAAGATATAGCTTGCCTGTACAGGACCATACTACACAGGCAGAGCTAAATATCTGTAATGTGATTATCATTGCAACACCCAAAATGCTCAAACATAGTTCAGCCATATTGTCATATGAACATGGATTTTTTCATCGCATTATAGCTGTGACAATACAAGACAACACTTTTGAGGCGACACCCCTTTTTCCAAGGAGAACAAAAAGCTAGAAAGATAAGCTCAAAGTTCTATTTCAGTTATTTAATTTTGTTCCATTCTTTTAATATGGGAAAATTTTGTTCCAAATCTGTACTTCCAAATTCCTGGCATTTATGTAGAAAACCTTTGCTCATATCAAATCATGCTGACACAACAAGAGCTGCTTTGTTTCTGTGCATCAGGAGTAAGGGAAGAAGAATCTCAGCAGACACAGGGCAGGAGCATGGCAGAGCCTTGCCTACAGTGAAACTCCCCATTAAAGGACTACTTCAATGCATCAGTGTACTGTGACTGTGGGCCTGCTTCAAAATTCCCTTTAGCAAGAGAAGAACATAGTGCAAAGTGTCAAAATATTCTTTCCACTTTCAGCCTTGTTGAACCAGCACTTTGTGCAAAGCCTTACCACAAAAATTTTCGGAGAAATAAAGGGCAGCAAAAAACTCAGTCCTGTCAATGACTCAGTTTCATTTATACAGAAAGACCACAATAAGGTCTCCCCAGAGCCTTCTCTTCTCCAGACTGAAAAACCCCAACTCCATCAGCCTGTCTTCATAAGGGAGGTGCTCCAGACCCTTCAGCATCTCTGTGGTCTCCTCTAGACTCATTCTAACAGGCCATGTCCTTCTTGCCCTAGGGCCGCAGAGCTGAACACAGTACAGGTGGGGCCACATGAGAGCAGAGCAGAGGGGGGGAATCACCTCCCTCACCCTGCTGGCCATGCTGCTTTTGATGCAGCCCAGGGTATGGTTGGATTATTGGGCTGCCAGCGTGCTTCTGGCTCATACCCAAGTTTCCATCCACCATCATCCCCAGGTTCTTCTCAGCAAGGCTGCCCTCAATTAGTTCATTAACCAATCTGTACTCATACTGGAGGCTGCCCCAACAATATCACCAAAGATATTTAATGGCATATTTAGATCCTCTAATTTTTAAATGTAAATTATTTAGTTTCTATGAATAATGTCAAATCTTCTGACAACACAAGAATTAAAATTTAATTGAGAAATCCCATTAACTTCACTGGACTATTTATATCTGTCCCCAGACTCTGCTTTTCCAGTCAAACATCCAAATGAAAGTTGGGTTGCCAACTTTTAAAGTTTCTAATTATATTCTTATAGATCATACTTAACAAAGCTTAACATCTTTCCTCCCCTTCCCAATAAGTCACTAATAAGTAGGTCATTATGTTGCCAAAAGGATGGTCACTGTCATTCCTCAGTACTGTCTTTTATGAAACTGCATTTAGCATGTAGTCAGCAGTCTATAAAAAGAACTACTGGACATCCATAAATTCTAATTGGAAACCATTGTTTCTGATAACTCTTTTTTTTTTTTTTTTTTTTTAATAGAATTTTATCAGAAAATGAAAGAATTTTTTCTAGGTCAATACCACAGTAAATTAGTAACCTAAAAGTTTCAAGATATTTTTTTTTCTTTTTCAGTAGCAAGAATATACTCTTGCTTAAGTGTATGTAAATAAAAGAAAATTTAAACTTTAAAATGTAAATTTTATTAAAAAATAAAACATGATAAATTATAATGTAAGAACAGCTGTAGTTCAAAAAAGCTGCAGAAAATTAATGGTAATTAAGGAAAATTCTGTGAGGCACTCTGCATCGATTTTCTGCATTTCATATGTGGGCTGATAGCAGTGTAATAGGACTTCCCTGGAGTTGTTTAACGCAATTACAAGACTAGTCCTTCTTTCAAACAGTATCTTACTAAAACAACTAGTGTTTGAAATACAGGAGTACAGCACCCTTTGAAGTGCACTTGTACATGATTACTTATTCACTGCTCAAAATTTTAGCTTTCAGCTTCTCCAGTGACATATAAATTACCAGATTAATAATAATACTACTACTAATAATAAACAACTGTGCATTTCTGGCCATTACTGCTTCTAATCAAAGCTGTATATTAAGGGCCAGATTCTTCTTCCAGATAAGACAGGTTAACTGCAGGACATTCAGATTGTTTACTATACTTGCATGGAATGGAATTTCTTTTCAACAGGGATTCATTTTGTTTCAGTCCAATTTTATGTTCAGCAAAAAGGCACATGGGAATTACATTTTATTCTTTTTTAACCAGTCTCTAGTCTCTCCATTTTATAAATCTCTTTTTTTTTTTTTTAGTAAGATAACAGACAAAAGACACTGTTAAAATCTCTAAAAACATGAAAAGAAGCGTAGCGACCACTTCACCAAGAGACTAGGAAAGGGAAAGAAGGACTGCTTTCATTCTTTAAAACCACGGTCATTTAAATAATTAAACTCACAGTGATTTTCAAACAGTGCACCAGGACAGCTGAGAGGGGAATAAAAAGCATCTAGAGCTTTTGGCAGAGCCAGGAAAATCTTGCAGTTGTGGAAAAGGTAACATAAAACTCCAGTTTTAACTAGACTGTAAATATTTTCCTCTTCCCACACCTTGCACCCATTCAGCTAAAGCTGAATAGTCTTTTATTTTCCCATATCTCTAAATATGTTTGTACATGAAAATATCTCCATTGTCTGTTTCCATAGCAAACAGGTAAATCCCATCATCTCGTCCCACTGTAAACACAGGCAAAGTTTTCTTTCCGAGGTAAGTTTTACCCAAGAAAGATCCCATGTATACAAAATAGTGAGATTCTCAACAACACTGGTACAGTTCAGGAGCTACCTCCCTTCTACTTAAATGAAGATTAAGATACAGACTTATATCAACAATATACTGTGCTTTAATTATAAGTTTATGACAATTGTGACTAAGGTTCTTTATCTCAGTATGAGAGATCTGTGAAAATTTTGGCCTTATATACTGTTTCAAAACATGCGAATTATCTGCATTGGATATTTTCATTACAAAAAAAATATGGATTTAATGCAAATATATTCTATACTATGATGCTTTCCCTTTTTATATATTAATTCCATATTTTGCAGGTTGAGAAAAAAATAAAAGTAAACATTGTAAAAAATAAGAAAAAAGCAGACAGGATACTCAGGAAGGTATGACCTGAACCTCAGTACAACCCAGACCTTAAAGTATCACAGTTTGCTTTGGCACCAAGAATATTATTTCCTACTAAGCTAGAAATACTTTTCACAAAGACCACTCATCTTGGTTTGAAAGAAAATTCACTCTTAAAGATCACTTTAAGTAATGGCATGTAGTAGTCCTACAATATGCCTTCCACGTTCATTGTGTCAGTTTTAGGAAACCTAGAAACCTCTTGTTGACATCCATTGCACTACAGGTATATGCATTAAAAGTGACTAACATCTCTACCACATTCTACACAGTGAGCTAGGAGTATACCAAAACAAACAAACAAAAAAAATGGACAAAAGCAGTAGCCAAAATTATCCCACTAAGTAAGGAAAACAATTCACAGATTTTAGCATGGAAATCACAACAGTGCCTAATCTAGTACTTGAATTGGAAATTAAAATCCTGCACCACAAACAAGCTGACAGGTAGTGTTTCATTACAGTATGTTATTCCAAGGTTTTTCTTACCAATGAACAGCTGTAAATACTGATCACAGAACCATAGTGCTGTTTCAGTTGGAAGAAACTTCTGGAGATTATCTACTCCAATTCTTCTGCTCAAGCAGGGCCAGCCTAAGACTGTTTCCAGTTGAGTTTTGAACACCTACACAAATGGATAAATACTGTGATCTAACATGTGGACTGGCCGGCAGGTTCTCTCCTCTAAGCAAACATCTATTATCTACAATGTTACTATACCAAACCAGGAGCCTTGTTCCCAGAGCTACACTTATAACACATACGAGTTTGCACTGCCATCACTTTAATGAATGCTTTTTCCACCAAAACTATCTATTCTTTAGTTTTCCCAGATAAAATATTTCCACATTATTCAATGAAGTACTTAAGTAATTTATTAATTAAACAAATTAAACAAAACTCATGCCAGTTTTTTAAATTCATTTTAAAAATACTTATAGCAATTATCAAAGAAGAATGTGAAACTCAAGGTTTTGAAAAAAAAAAAATCACATTTGAAAAAAATAAAAATAAAAATAAAAATGGGCCCAACAAAGGCCCAATGAAACAGCAGCACTTTACACAGCACTGAATTCCATCTTGGAGTCTGTACAAGAAAGCAGGGTCTGACCCATAAATAGTAAAATAGTAATGTACAGCAAAAGTACAGAAACAACTAGTGAGAGGAAAGAGTGATCACTGTTATTTTCATATACAAGTTAGTTACAATAAAGTGATAAAAATGGAGAGGAAGGCAGGGAAGAATAAAGAAGGCACCTGAGTATAATATTTCATATAGGGTTTAGCAAATTTGTGTCATGCTGTTACTTATCCTTAAACCCTATGGGTTATGTAAGAAAAAGTTAAAACAACTGCCTGCATATGCACCAGGTAAAATGATACAGAAATGTTAAATACCTCTATTTTATATGAACTCTCCAACTCTATAGCATCCAGGTATATTATTAGAATTATCACATTGTTAGTTGTGTTTCCACTGCAAGATTTTGATAGGGAGCAGCTACTATAAAAGGCATTTCAATGTCAAGCTGTGTGCATTTTGCATTTGATTACTCTCTATTAAATGTGTGTCTGAAAATATTTTAATGGTTCTTTTGGAATAAAATATCCTGGCTACACTGAGGTTCTTAATAAAAGTTCCACTGACTTTCATGGAGCTAGGCTTACACTCCCAGTATTTTATTATTCCCAGAAACAACTAGATTTTATTTCACAGAAAGCCAAAGATTTCCAGAAGATTTACCAACAGAAGAAACAGATGGCCCTGTTCAGGAAGAAGAATGATAATAGAATGCCAATTCAGCACTTATGAAGAGGTCTTTGTTATTCACTGAAGCACAACAATACTTCAGGGTGCAAATAAAGAGAACTTATTTTTCAGTGTTAGGAAGCTTCAATGGAGGAACACTAGAGAAACTGCAGACCTGGTCCCAGTAAACTGATCCTCAGAAACAAAAACATATGCTCTTATGCATTATTACACAGCAGAACTAAAATAACTCCCCCAGCTCTCTGAAAACAAATTAGGTATTTGAGTTTTAACAATAAGAAAAGTGTGCTCAACTCTCTGACAAGTGCTGCCACTGACAGCATGTTGAACCATTTGTGCAAGATTCAGAATTTCAGAAAATGGGGACATGAGTAGTCACATACTGAACTTCTTAAATGCTCCTACAGTAGACCCTTTTCCCACAAGGCTCAGTGAAGGGAGATCTACAAAATAAGATGTGGTGGTTTTACTCGGGTGGGCAGACGATCTCAACCACAGCATCTCTCTCACTTCCCTTCCTCAAAGGGAAAAGGGAAGAAAATATGATGCAAAAGGCTCAAGGTTTGACATAAGGACAGGGAGATCACTCAGCATTAACATGATGGGCAAAACAGACTCAAAGTAGGGAGACAGTAAAATTTATTGCCTATTGCTAACTAGCTACAGAAGTGAGAAACAAAGGAAATAAACCAAAAATGCTTTCCCCCCATCCACCCTCTTCTACTTCCTCCCCATATGCAGCGCAGGGGAATAGGGAATAGGGGATATGGGCAGTCTATCTAGCACTTTTTCTCTGCTGCTCCCTCACGGTCACTCCCTGCCTCTGCTCCCCGTGGGGTCCCTCCCACGGGATGCCGTCCTTCCCCAGCTGAGCCTGCGGGGGCTGCCCACAGGCAGCAGCTCTCCAGGAACTGCTCCCACACGGCTCCGTCCCACGGGGTCCATCCATCCCCCAGGAGCAAACTGCTCCAGCACGGGTCCCCCACGGGTGGGCGGCAGCTCCCCCCAGACCCCTGCTCCTGCGTGGGCTCCTCTCCACGGGCTGCAGCTCCGGCCCGGGGCCTGCTCCTGCGGGGGCTCTCCATGGGCCGCAGCCTCCTCCAGGCCACATCCACCTGCTCCAGCGGGGGCTCCTCCACGGGCTGCAGCGTGGAGATCTGCTCCATGTGGGACCCATGGGCTGCAGGGGGACAGCCTGCTCCACCAGGGGCCTCTCCCTGCACAGGCCGCAGGGGAACTGCTGCTGTGTGCCTGGAGCACCTCCTGCCCTCCTGCTGTGCTGACCTTGGGGGCTGCAGGGCTGCTTCTCACTCTTCTCTCTCCCAGCTGTTGTTCCACTGCAGGTGTTTTTTGTTGGTGGTGGTGGTGGTTTTGTTTGTTTGTTTGCTTGTTTCCCTTTCTTAAATATGCTCTCACAGAGGCGCAAACAGCATCACTTATTGGCTTGGATCTGGCCAGCAGTGTGGCCCTTATCTAACATGGGGCAGCTTCTGGATTCTTTTCACAGAAGCCACCCCTATTGCCCTTTCGTACCAAAACCTTTCCACGTAAACCCACTAAATACACTCATAATAAAACTGTACTTTCGTTAAAACAGAGGACTGAGCAACCATCTCTTTCTGTTTCCTGTCTATGTAGTGGATGAGAATAAGAGAGGTGAGTGGATAATTATATTAAAAACATAAATAATAATAGTAACAATAATAATATAAAAACTTTGTGAGGAAAAGGTAGCTAGGCCTAAGAAACTCAATGAGTTGTAAGATAACAGACTAGTAGATGAATAAATGTATGTTAAGCCTAGTGTCATTGTTACCACTTAAATCTCAGATGTGACTTCCTTTGGCATGTACAACAATCTCACAGAAAATCAGCTAGATGGAATGAAATCTATGAGACTGAGCACTCATGTCATTAGCAAAGAGACAGGTGCAATCCAAGTATTTCCCTATCCATAATGTGAGCTGTATATCCTTACACTTGGCAACACCAACAGCAACACTCATAGACTGGACTTACCCAAGAAGACATACAACATGCATTTGGGCCTTGTTCAGTTGCATACTTCCTATGAAACCTTGAGAAGTTTCTTGCCTGTCTGTGGGTTCATTTATCCTCTGAAATAAATAAATAAATAAATAAATAAACAAAATAAAAATGGGATACTGTTTCTAAAATTTCTCAACAATGCCATGAGCATATATGTGTATTTGCACTAAAATACTGTGGAGATAAGTAAGCAACAACAACAAATACAACAACAAATCTGAGATTTTCCAGGGTTACATGTTAAGCGTACTTGACATTATTATTTTTTTTTTTCAAATCACACGACATTTTGCTCTAGCAAGATATTTAAAAACATAAATAATATCATATAAAAGTGAGAAAGAATGTAACCTTTAGGTTGTATTGTATTTCCTCTATTTTATTTGTCCTAAAACACTGAGAGAGAACCTTAATTGCTAAATTTAGGAGAAAAGTAAAAAGTAAATCTGTTTTCTTTCATATAACAGAAATTAAATGTGCTTCATTGTTAGCAAAGCTCCCAAAGTGCAACTACATGTCCTTGCTTTTTTTTTTTTTTTTTTTTTTTAAGTACCTGCTTATGTACAGTGGACTACTGAACTTCCAGAATATATATAAAATGCACTCAAACACATTTTTATGTATAGTCATTTTTAAAATCTAGATGGGGTACTTCTAAGCAGTGGCAAGACTATTATATATTCTGAATCCATCAAACTCCACAGAATGTTACTGATAGCTTTCGACCGACTTCAGGTAAAAAAATAATAATAATAATAATAATAATAATATATATATGTATGTATAAAAGGCTTTACATTTTATACAGCTGCTTTTAAATTTTTAATACAAATACACAGGTAATCACAGCAACAGCTACTTAACAACCTAGCATTTTTTTTTTTCATATGACATATATATTTGTCCAAACAGATCAAAGTAATAAAAGAATTGCAACTTTCCCTAGAATTTCACTACACTTATTTAAAGTGCTGTGATCTGTAAGGAAAAATGTTATCTGCTAGGCACCACATGTACTATACATGGCATTAAACTAAACAATTAGGTTTGGTCACTCAAGTTTTCTATATTTAAGCTGTTTCATTTATTCTTTAATGGGATAAAGTAAACACATTTACTCAAAACCTTCAATCCTGTCCCTAAGCCAGTTAAAACTAATTAAAAATTGGACATAAATTTTATTTTACAGAATTATTAAGGATTTCTTTCTTAAAATCCATTCCCCTATTTAGCCCTGACACAGAGTGGTTCTAATCACTAGCTGCAGATGCTTTTGATGACTGCAAACTGCTCTGAATTTCAATAAAATAAATAACTGTGACTGTCAACAGAAAATATTTCATTATGTTCAGCAGGACAAACTGTGCTTCCAGTTACAATTTGGTGAATCTGAAGTCACACACTGAGTTAAAGGGAGTTACACCAGGTTTGTAAGTGAAATTTAAAAATAATTATTATATCATATTTTTTCTTAAACAATTAACTTTTAGGAAGCTGTACTAGAATACTGATTCTTTAAATACATGTATTTTTATCATTGAAAAAACTTACTGTACTGTTTCCCTTCTTTTCTTGTTAAAATTATAAAGCCACATCACTTTCAGTCTACAGTTGCATATAAACATTATTGCCTTTTTCATTTCACTATAGCCGGACAGTCCATTAAACTGGGATTATTAATTGCTCTGTTGATGCTATGTAGCACAGTGATTTGCATGTTATCTTTTTTAAAAGACAAGCAATATCCTGGCATTCAGTTCAAGTGACAGCTTCTCTCAGAGTTCATGAAAACCATATGGATTCTGACTCAGAAAGGGAGATGAGTATCATTTGTAAAAATCTCCTTGGGTGGCTGAACTGTTCTTTTAACTTTGCACCAGTAAGGGAAATAATAATAATAATAATAATAATAATAATAATAAGCCTAAAATAGTTCAGATACATATCCCTGTTATTACTTATTACGTTCAGATCTCATATATTAATAATAATCTACACTATTATGAAATGGCTTTGAGGTGAAATTAGCATTTGTTATCTAAGAAGAATATCATATTAGTAGCCTGGCTCAAGATTTTCTTAATTAATCTCATTAATCAGATATATAGTATCACATTGGAACAAAGTCATTGCCTTACATTTAAAGCAACTTATTTTTCACTGATTTAGTTACAGAAATTCTGAACGATTTTTCAGGAAAAAGAACATAACATTGTCGTTAATACAACCCTACTGGGATACAATTTGCCTGCTATATTCAAGCGTTGTAAATTATTAATAAATACACACATCCTTTATTAATATTTTCAGAAACCAGTCACTAATGAAACCATTCCTTTTGTCAACAGATGATTCCTGCAATAAAATGAATCATGCTGAGACAGTGCTACATGGTGCTCCCAGGATGATCTAGGTGCTTTTCTCATTTTCCATTGTAAACACCTCTCGTGTTCTCCATATTTAGTTTAATCAAGTGGAATTGGTATAAGTATTCCAGCATACTTTTTGGCAATAAATGCTAGGATGAAGAAAATCAGATTATGTGTCTTTGAAGCAATCCAATCTTGTACAAACACACCAAAGCACATGTATGTCCAACACACACTCATTCATGGCCACATACCTTATTAAAGAAAGCAGGCATCTCCCAACACAGAACTACAGAAATCCTTTCTGAGGAATGCCAAAAGTATAGTTCAAATCACATTGTAACCTACCCCTAACAGTACCCATTTTCTAGTTTCTCACTTCTTGTGGCTACTGAGAATGAAAAGGAATTTGTAGCAGGGTCCATTGAAGTAATCTTCACCAGATTTAATCAAATATGTTCTTAGCCTGTACCTTCAAACAGATATCCATGAGGAATTTTCTTAGGTCCCAAAAGAATCAGAGTATTCATTTAGAGTACAGGTTTATGTGCCAAGCACTACAAGTACATAGCCAAACTACACACAGACTGAAGAAGACAAAAACCTGTGTGATTTAGGAGTATCTGTTGCAGATGATTAGTTACTAAATGTAATAGGTTGAACAGCAGCAATGAGGGACATCGCTACTCCTTTATCGGAGGAGCAGTCTTACAAGGAGAAGAGGAAATCACACATGGCTAGCCATTGGGGAAATGAATGGAAAATTAAATTTCTTCTATTCTTTTGAGGAAAATTAATGCTAAATTATAGTGTGTTGGACTCTGATGTAGTAGAGGAGTGAGGCTGAGGATGGTGAGACAGGAGCCAGACATAGTAACAACAGAGGCAGAGGAGCAGTACCCACCCTGACAACCTGCAGGAGAGAGGATGCTCTCATTGCCCTGACAGTTTCTGTGAAAATCACCAGGCAATAGCTCCAACACAAGTTTGATGTCAATTGCACTACAGCATACCCAGAACATATAAAGAATCTGACCTGTTAATGGGCTCAGAATTTGTTCCTATATGTCACAATCATCAGATTAAGCTTTTTGTTAATAATCAGAGAACTAGCTTCTGCCTCTTACAAATGAGTTGGTGGATACACAGCTGTAACACACATCTTTAGAAGAGAATAAAAGTCTTCCAAAAGCTTGAAATCTTCTGCATGGAAGTGCAGAAGAGTAACTTTTTAGGTCCCATCCTAGAACAGACTAAGAAGGAAAACTTTGACTGGTCTGTTCTGAATCACATATGTCATGACTTTCAGATGCTACAGTAACAGTCCTTGAGTCTGTAAATGTACATTTTCACTTACTCATTTCCACATATCATCAACCTCCATGATATCCACATGCCATAAACCTCTATGATATTGCAGTAAGGTTATTGAAAGTAATATTTATTGAGCATATGTATTTTAGATGCAAAATACACGTAGAAGCAAAAGTATCTTTTTGATATTTTATGTATATATTCACAATAAAAAAAAATGGGAATATATACTTATACATACTTTTCCGCAGTTCCAAGCTTGATAAATACTATCATAACTTGATTCACTGCTTGTTATGCCTGAACAGATATACTGAGTGATTAAAATGTGCAAACATATGCAAAATACATGGCATATTTACCTTGTATATTGTCACTGAATCCCATGGAAGTTTAGATGTGGTGGTACTTTAGTTGCTTTACTATTGATAGATCATCCTAAAATTGTGCCTTCAGTGTGGCCTCTGTCCTCTGAGGGACTGAAATATATCTTTATTGAAATCCAAACACTAGCTGGTGAATGAGGTTTTGAAAGTATAAACAAGCAGTAGCTGAAGCACTGAAATCTGTCTGAACTTCTAGATCTACAAAAATGAATCTCAGAAATCCTGTGAAACAGAGGTAAATGCTACCACTCCAGCTGCTTTACTGCTTAATACCTGTAGGAAAGAGCATAACTAAGGTTCACAGTCATATCTCATACTTTGGAAACACAACTTTTCCTCCCCACCAATTCAAGACTGAAGTCTTGGGAATCAGACTGACATTACCAAGACTTTAGAAAGGCATGTTTACATTGAACAACAGTGCCACAGTGATCCTAACTATGAAACTTATACTTGGAGCAGTTAGTGACCACATTGCAGTCAACCTGAAGAGCACAGGCCAGCACTGTATTACTTTATTCTGTGCTGCATTGCATGTATAGCTTGTCCTTCAGGCTTGTGTTGTGCTGTGGATATGCCTTGTCTGTAAGATAAAGATAACCAGCTGATCATAATGGAGGAGCTTGTAGGCACTTGACTCCTGTGATTACTCCACTTGCAAGTCCTTATCTCTGTTTTAGAGTGAAGCAGTACACTCAGGTGAATATCCTTTCATGCTGCCAACAAATGCCTCCACAAATGGGACCTGTACAGTGTACTGTGCCATAACTGGAGGACAGTCCAATGCTGCAAACCTCAGTGTTTACAGCATCTGAAAGAACATGAGATTACCTATTTTCTTTCTCCTTTCTAGTGTTAGCATCATTATGTAGTACTTTAAACAATGTCTTAAGGTCTGGGAACTTTTCCTACTATGATCATAACAAACACTGGCCCCCAGAACATTACAAGAGCATGGTACAGAGATCGATCATGGTAGCCCAAGACATTACTGACAGGGCCCAGGCCTGTACAAACATTTCTTCTTGTATTAATAGGTGGCTTTTTCAGAGGTGTAACTTGTTAGGTTGGACATAACAGGTGGATGTAATCTATTTGACCTTGGATACATATTATTCCAAAGCCAGACTGTGTGTTTCTGTGCTCCACTCCTCAATATACACCCTGCCAAGAGTGCAGTCATGCAGCCACTTCAGATGTCTTTGCACAAGCTATGCAGACTCACTGTACCTTCTCTAACACAGCCATAATGGTATAAAGCCTGAGAAGAACAAGTATTGCAAGTCTATCAAGAGAAACCAAAACCAACACTACATCAGATAGACAGATATTCAACATATTTTAGGGTTTTGTGTCTCTTGGCAGCTAAAGTAATCTGATATCTGAGTATCATGGGCCAAATCTTACATTCTTATTTAGAACTCTGAAAACAAACTATTGTCTCTTTGAGTTATAAACAAACAAACAAACAAAATTAAGAAGGTAACACAGATTCTTGGTGCGATGATTTTTGCTGTGAAGCTGTTTTTCCCTAAAGTGCTATTATTTACCTTTGTTGTTATGGCAGTCACTTCTTAATATAATTCCATGCTGCCGTGTGTAATGTAAAATGCATGACTTCGAATTTTCACATTCCAGTTCACTGGCAATTTTTTACCCAGAACCAAACAAATGATAACATGAATATTTATGTTTTACACATAAGTCATTAGTCTCAGGTACCTTCCCATTATTCCTGAACCGTAGCATCTAGACTAAAGTGCTGAAAAAACTGGGACTGGTTGGCTTGTGGTTTAGAAAGTAACATACTGCAGTGTAATGCCTTAGCAAAAGTAGTAGGCACAGAAGAAAAGCAAGTTGTTCACCTGTTTTATTTTCTCTGCAACTGGTTCTCATAAAAGATGTGGCAGAGTAAGACAACAAATTAGGGTCTGGCCCAATACTACATCAATAATGACTTTTATTGTAAAGGATTTTCTGAAGATAATTATTTCATCGAGAAGTAGTCATCACTGATGTAAAGCAGTTCTTGTTCTGACATAAGAAAGAATTAGAAAGCCTGGAGCACGTGTCCTGGTTTCAGCTAGAATACAGCTAGTTTTCCTTCTAGTTGCAGGTATGTTCTGTGTTTTGGATTCCTGATGAGAATAATGCTGATAACACACCGATGTTTCTTTAGCTGTTGCAGAGCAGTGCTCGCATAGAGACCAGGACTTTTCAGCTTCTGGTGCTGCCCTGCCAGTGAGGAGGCTGGGGGTACAGCCTCTATGCTGAATTATAATAATAATAATTACTATAATAATTATTATTTTTATTTTTCTTTCTTTTCTGTCCTACTAAACTGTCTTTACCTCAACAAACAAGCTTTTACTTTTATTTATATATTTATTTATTTATTTTCCCCAGTTCTGTCCTGCATCCCATTGGGGATGGGGGGATGGGAGGGATGAGCAAATGGCTGTGTAGTGTTTAGCTGCTTGCTGGATTAAACCACAACAGTGTGTTGTAGAGAGTGAGTGAAATCCAACGTATTAAAAAAAAACTCCACTAAAGCTGATGTCTAGCCAAATCTTTCCCTCACAATACTGCCAGTGACCAGAAATGAATGATAAGATTGAATTAAAATACATTGTACTACTTTATTTCTCATGGCTAAAAGCAGTCTGAAGGAAACAGCATAAAGCTGAAGATCAAAAAGGTCAAAATTAACATGCCTCTTTGGGTGGCTCGATGCTCCCATGCATAACTTGCAGGATGTCTGTGTGCTTTACTGCCTACCAATTCACCGGATGGCCAAGCAGCTAGAAAGACAAGATGCTGTACTGTTCACAGCCTCTTAATCATATGTGATTTACCTCTTAATCATATGTAATTTACAAAGCAAAGGGGTAGTCTAGTTAACTACCCAGTTAGTTTAGATCCCATTAGTACCACAAATTACTACCTGCTGTGCCACAAACTGGTTTTGCGATCTGAAAAAAAAAAAAAAAAAAAAAAATGTTGTCAAAATTCCACTTTTAAAAAATATTTTAAGAGATCTTTCAGTCAGAATGGAGAACAAGAAAATACCACATTTTTTCACATATGTTATTGTGGTAATTCCTATCCCATTCTTAGAAGATGGATATGGATTTTCTTTAAAATAATTTCCAGAAAAAATTATGTCTGTAAGTGGAGAATGATTACAGAGAAGAAAATTGTTCTTCAGGACTGAAGGACACTGCAAAGTATGAAAGTTTAATCTCCAGTAAAAGCCAGCTGTCAATAGTTCTTCTGACCACATGTTTAACATGGATAGAATACACAGAAACAAATGTACAGAATCTAAATCTGATTTCATCAGGAGCATTTCACTTAATTGATTTCAAGGATTATGACAACTACTCTTCTTGGTGCAGGGATCTCAAGAAATCCTTTTTGTACACTCTCTGCAGACAGAAAATTTCTCATCTGAAATAAGAATTCATCAGATTGCCTAAAAACATCTCTTGCCATTTCTGGAGTGTTTGTACACAGCCAATAGGCTTCAACATAGATACAGCTGCCTGTTCTACCATGATGCACATTCTTAAAGTAGCAGGTTGGACAGCAGACACTCTAGGAAATCAGCGACTATTAATGTCATCAGTACAGGCACTGGGATCTTGTTTTGAAGTTCTCCAGCAAAAGTGAATCCCACTTTTAATTGTTTTTGTTTGTTTTTGTTTGTTTGTTTCTAAATATTTATGAAGCTAAGTCGCAAAATAAATCTATACAGTACTTCCTAGCATGTTTTATCAGCATCAGGACATTATTTAACAGTAATAAAGCAGGAGCATCTATGGATATCCCAAAGTTTCCAATTTAAGGGCAGCACCTCTTAATATGCATGTTAACAATGCTTGTCAGCTCTGAGAAAGTGATAACCTTCCCACGGCTTTCCAGGGGTTTGAATTCATCTTCATGTGCACAATCTCCCGCACCAAAGATGTTCCTGAGAACCTACTTACTGGGCAAAAATAATGCTGAATGTTTTTTTTTTCTATACTCAAATTAATCATCAGTTTTATTTTATACTGAAGAAAGCCTGTTACATTTTATAATAAAGAAATTATGGCTTTTTGAATGTGAAGTCAGTGTTTTCACTATTTTTTGCCATATAGAATCCCAATGTCACTTCAGAATGGAAAACATCAGCTGTGTAAAACCAGTGTAAGAATCACATAATTGGAAATCCATGGATCCACATTTCACACTAAAAGTTGTAATCTGATTCCATCCAGGTAATTAGCCTTCTAATATTACAGTTTTATGTACCTTATGCTTATATTGCTGATATAGCTTCAAATGATAATTTAATGGACTGAATTGAGTAACTTTGATACTGATTTCATACCAGAGATTAAGAATAATTCCAACAACTTTAGGTACTTATTGTGCAAGTACATTCTTTTTGACTTCTTTTTTTTATTATATGTGTGAAAGCATTGAATAACTGTTGTATGTGTTGGCCAAATTAATGAATAAAAAATGTATTCTTACATTTACAAACAAGATATTTATCTTTTTTAACTTTTTGTTAAGCAGTAAATTCTTCCAAGTATCAGAAAGAGGAATAAAAAAAGGTGTCTTAAAGTGATTCAAAAATACTACAAATAAATAGAAAAAAAAAAAATAGTAATAATCTGACAGTGAAATTATGTTGTACTAGACCAGACTTCTGCCACAAAGGTTGTACACACATTATCAAAGTCCAGCCATGAAAAGGTTTTTGTCACAGTTCTTTCTTGACTGATGCCATAGTAGAGAAGAAGGTAGCAGAGGTATTCATCTATTGTTCATCCGGGAACAGGAAGAAGCCTCAAAATAACTAATGAACTATTAGAATCTACTGAACTTGAGCCTTGTTTTACACTCTGTACCTCCTTTTAGTCTCATTATGTATTACCATCCAAAAAATAACATGAACCCATAAATCATGACAGCCAGAATGAATCATTAAAATTTGACACTTGAGGAAACAATACTTTTAAATGACATTTGCTTCTTCCTATAAGAATAATAGAATCATAGAATCATTAAAGCTGGAAAAGACCTTCAAGATCATCTGGTACAACCATCCCCCTACTACCAAGGTCACCCACTAAACCATTTCCCTAAGCGCCACATCCAACCTTTCCTTAAGCACCCCCAGGGACAGTGACTCCACCACCTCCCTGGGCAACCCATTCCAATGCCTGACCACTCTTTCTGAGAAGAAATGTCTCCTAATTACTAAACTAAACCTCCCCTGACAAAACTTGATGGTATTCCCTCTTGTCCCATCACTAGTTATCTGCGAGAAGGCCGACCCCCAGCTCTCCACACTTTCGTTTCAGGGAGTTGTAGAGAGCAATAAGGTCACCCCTGGGCCTCCTCTTGCCCAGATTAAATACCCTCAGCTCCCTCAGCTGCTCCTCATAAGACTTGTGTTCCAGGCCCTTCACCAGCTTCATTGCCTTTCTCTGGACATGCTCCAGGACCTTGATGTCCCTCTTGTAGCAAGGGGCCCAAAAATGAACACAGTACTTGAGGTGTGGCCTCACCAGAGCTGAGTACAGGGGGACGATCACCTCCCTGGTCCTGCTGGCTACACTATTCCTGCTACAAGCCAGGATGCTGTTGGTCTTCTTGTCTACCTGGGCACACTGCCAGCTTAGGTTCAGGTGAGCATCGACCAGCACCTCCAGGTCCTTATCCTCTGCACAGCTTTCCAGTCACTCTCCCCCAGGCCTGTAGGGTTACATGGGGTTGTTGTGGCCAAAGTGCAGGACCTGGCACTTAGCCATGTTGAACCTCATCTCATTGGCCTCTGCCCATTGTCCCATCCTGTCCAGGTCCCTCTGAAGGGCCTTCCTACCTTCCAGCAGGTTGATACTCCCCCCCCAACGTGGTGTCATCTGCAAACTTACTGAGGGTGCTCTCAATTCCCTCATCCAAATCATCAATAAACATATTAAAGAAGATGGGCCCCAACACTGACCCCTGGGGAACACAACTGGTAACTGGTTGCCAGCTGGATTTCACTCCAGTCACCACCACTCTCTGGGCCAAGCCATCTAGTCAACTTTTAACCAAGCAAAGAGTGTACCTGTCCAAGCCATGGGCCTCTATCTTCTCCCATAGAATACTGTGGGAGTATTTGAATGTTCAAATAGTGAAAAACAATATGCTCACTGTCATGGTTCATTGTAAATAATTCAACTAAATATATATATATGTATATTAGCTAATTTTGCAAATTAAATTTTATCTAAATAGTAAATTTTACCCAAACTAAATTTTACCAAGGCAAATGGTCTATCACAGCAGCCTCATGTCTTGGCTCCAGTTCCGTGATTTATCCAGGCAATTCCTATTTACAATGGAGGAAGATTTGCCCACATATAGTTCTAACCAAACCACATAACAAAAGCTCTAGTCTTTTGGAGGGTGTGAAGGATTCTACACAGAATCTCTTTATGTAGAAAAATATGAACTTAAGTTTATCTCCATCTTTATAGAGAAATGGAACAATCTCGGTTAATCAAAATACTTTTTAAATCTTTAAGAAACCCTAGTATCCAGATGCAATAACTTATTTGCTGAATTTCCCTGGAAAGTTATTTAGGTTTTCTGGGAATTTTATCAAATAAATACTCAAAGAAAGAAACTAATAGGGCTTTTCCCAAGCAATTATAGTTGCAACCATACTTGGCTTTATTACCTACCAGAAGAAATAACAGTGCTAGGGAAACTGATCTACATAGTAGATCATAGTTTCATAATAGTAAGGAATCTGTAAAAGATAAAATGTTTTTCAGAAATATTGAGAGATAGAAATTGTTTGGGCCTAGTGTTTCAAAGTGTTGTGTTGTTGTCTCTTTTTTTTTTTTTTAGCATAACAGAAAAGACAAGTGAGAGGTTGGATCTTCACATCTGACAGAGATTGTCCCAGATGAGAGAGATGAACATGTTGAATTTCAGCTGGTGTCAATTGCTCCTCATCCAACATAGCACACACACATACACACAAAAAAATAAAAAAATAAAAATCTCTATAAACAAATTAGTTGGACTATTAGCCTAAGCTAATCTTGTCTTTACACATAATTTTATGCATTCATCCACTTTTTCATAATAACTTTAAAATGTTTCTCTGTCATAAACAAGAAAAAAAACAGTGAAATATAAATAAAAATCACTGAAAGAAAAAAGAATGGTAATAAAAGCAAATGAAAAATAGCAGTTTTTCAGAAATGTAAAGCATGCTTCAAAATAACAACTACTAGAGTTGTACAATTTGCTATTATAGAATTTTTCACAATAATTTTCATTTGGAGTTTAAGATCAAAACAGTTCATTTAGTCTGTTTTCTGGAAGAGTAAAAGAGCAAAAAAGATTTTTTGTGACTAAAACTAATTGTTCAGAATGCTTTTTTTAACAGGTTCAAAAGTAAAAATATTTCTACCAATGCAGAAAAAAGAAAGAAAGAAAGAAAAAGAAAGAAAGAAAGAAAGAAAGAAAGAAA
>CM021729.1:48061700-48083530 GCA_011074415.1 Stictonetta naevosa
CACCAATAATTTATTATTTAATTTTCACAGAGAATTAAAATGGTGGAAGAGATGTTCCTGAGAACATACATTTATAGGCAACTCCAAAGTTGAAATGAAAATTTTGCAATAACTATTCTCATTATATTCAACTGTGTAGTCATGTTACACCATGAAAGTGTATCATATGTTTTCCCCAGTACAGTGGTGGCAATTACATTATTATAAGAAAATAACCGCTTTTTTTCACATCTACCATGCTATTGACAAATAGCTAACTGTTGCCCTAGCTCTGATAAAACCTAAAGTAATAAAAAACAACAGGCAGCTGAAATTGTGCAGCTCTATGTTTTTTTGTTCACACCACCACAAAGACTATGCAAGAAAGCTCAGCAAGGAAACGACAGATATTTTAGATTATCAAGTCTAATTCTGCACCTTTTGTGTTTTGTTTTTAACAGTGATGGGAAATGAGACAAGTTTCTAAAGTGCAGTCAGTCAAACTGTGGGGAGGTGTAAAATTGTTTCAGCTGTGCACAAAAAAAAAAAAGAAAAAAAAAGAAAGGTGACTCAATGCAACACAGTTTTCCTTCTTTCTGTCCTTCTTTGTTTCTTCCTCCCTTCCTTTCTTTCTTTCTTTCTTTAAACATAACTCTGAAGGCTGAAATTCAGCCCACAGCAGTGCAAATCCTCTGATAATGGCAGCAATAAACATTCATTTTCCCTCTTAACTCAATACTCCTTACCCTTTCCCAACAAATCCTGGGCACATCCTGGAACACCTCTGCATCCTTTCTTAGCCTGCAATCACACAAGCAAAACAGTAGGTGAAAATGCAGCAGACATGTTATAATGCATCTGCACATCCTCAGAGTGCAGATGTTCCTATTTCTCCACATTAGAGCCTTCCACACCAAACATGGAACTCACAAAGATAATTTCTCAACATTCTCAACTTACTAACTGTGGTCATAGCCTATATGGAATTATTTTGAATCCAGTCCCATTCTGCAATAACAGGTTAAAAATACAGAAGAATTTACTAAGTACATCACATTGTTTGGCACATTTGCTAGTTAACTTACTAAATGGACTTTAGGCATGAATGAACGTCATGTCAGATGTAAAGGGAAAAAAATGTCTCAGAGCATCAGATAGGAAATGATGTTTCATAAGACATTTCCCTTTCTCTGTCACATAAAGAAGAATGTGTTGGTTTGGGCATTTCCTTTTTGGACAAGATGGCCTGGGTCAAAGAAAAACTAAAATAGGAAAAAAATAGGGTGGATTTGGAAACATGAGAAGATGACTGAGCCACACAGTAACTTACAACAATAAAAGAAAAGATAAATAAAAACAGCAGAGGTAATACAATTTATATTCAGGTATAGGTTATTGGTAAATTCTTTTAAAACAAAAAGCTGGGTTACTGTCTAAAAAGGCTGAACTTACACATGGAGTCGAAGTGAGAGGCCAACAGAATGCAGGCAATAATTGCATTTGGTGTACTTGTTGTTCAGAGGCCTCGCAGAATGGATAAAGGCAGCAGTCTTACCTTTGTAGGTATAAAAATAATAATGAAAAAGTTAACAGAATGATCCCAGCAATTAGAACAGGATGCTAATGGTACATTTGTGTCATGTTCAACCCACTTTTTATGCCACCACTGAGTCAGTACAGCTATTATAGATAGTATCATTTCCAAAAGTGAATTTCTGAAGATATCTTTTGAAAGGCTAAAAAGATAGTGCAGTTACAGTTAATTAGGTAAAGACACCACTTACAAGGCATAGAATGATTTGGGTTTTTACTACCAATTCTCCTTCTCAGAAACTGCATTTTCGGCAGACAATAATCATCTACTTATTTTACCTTTCTGGTAGTCTGGGGATATATCATAAAATGGAGAATTTTCTTCTGTTTCATTTCACTACTCCTGTATCTACGGCAGGTGTCTAAGTCATTCTGTAATTCCCAGAGGCGAAATCAGAGGCACAGAGAGCAAAATGGCTAAGAAAGTAATGGAAAACAATATTCCCAAGCTCCTCACACAAGCAGATCAGCAATAGAAAACATATATTATTTGGCTTCCTGTAACTTTGTTATCACCTGATCATCTCCACCAGCACAGTGAATAATTGTATAATCTCTTGATTAATAATGGCAATATATCCAATGAGTACTTTTAAGATTAACGTTATGTATCCACACATGCCAAAAAGAAAAAAAAAAAAAGGAAGAAAAAAAAAGTACTATACCAATTTTTTAAAAAAAAAAAAAAAAAATCAAAAAAACTCTTCACCACTACCACAAATTGCACCACAAAAATAGCATTAGAAAAAGGCACATGGACAATATATGTCAATTAATAATTAGAATTTATCTCTTCCTTTGTAGTTCTACAAAACAGCTGAATATGCAGTTCAGTG
This sequence comes from Stictonetta naevosa, assembly GCA_011074415.1. NCBI lineage: Eukaryota > Metazoa > Chordata > Aves > Anseriformes > Anatidae > Stictonetta > Stictonetta naevosa. The sequence goes on from CM021729.1 coordinate 48,064,109, forward strand.
GAGTGGAGAAACTATTACCATTTACCATTACCAGTCTTAGGGGACGGAGGTAATATGATTGAGAAAGGCAGAGTATATTTAAAGGCACCTGCATAACAGCAATCTCATTTAGCTGTAGACGTCTTTTAAAGGCCATGATTACTAGAAATTCAGCTGTTTATTCTGTTTCATCAATAAAGTTAAATTTCAGTTAGCCTTAGTGGTACATTTACATGCATAAAACAGGTAATTATTGTTTTGAAGCAGTGTGTCACACTAGGCACTCTTAACTTATCACTGTCAGAACTAAAAAGGTACGAAGATGTTTGTTTTCTTTAATAGAATTATAGAATCATATAATAATTTGGGTTGTAAAGGACCTTAAAGATCACCTAATTCCAACTCCCTGCCTTGGGCAAGGACGCCTCCCACTAGATCTGGTTGCTCAAATACCTTTCATATCTTTGTGACTCTCCTCTGGACTCGTTCCATTACAAGTCCATGTCCTTCTTGTCCTAAGGGCCCCAGAGCTGAACACAGGGTTCCAGATGGGGTCTCACAAGAGCAGAGCAGAGGGGTAGAATCACCTCCCTCACCCTGCTGGTCACTTTCCTTCTGATGCATTCCAGGACATAGCTGGCTTTCTGGGCTGCAAGCATAAGTTGCCAGCTCATGTTGAGCTTCTCGTCAACCAACACCCACGAGTCCTCCTCCTTGGGGCTGCTCTCAATCCTTTCTCCACACAGACTGTATTTGTACGTAGGATTGCCCTGGCCCAGATGCAGGAGCTTGTACTTGGCCTTTTTGAACCTCATGGAGTTTGCAAAGGTCCACCTCTCAAGCCTTTCCAGGTCCCTCTGGATGGCATCACTTCCCTCCAGCATTTTGACCACAACACACAGCTTGATGACATCAGCAAACTTGCTGAGAGTGCACTCAGTTTCACTGTCTGTGTCACCAACAATGGTAAACAGTTCCGATCCCAATGCTCACCCCTGAGAAACATCACTTGTCACTGATCTGGTCATTGAGCCGTTGACCACCTCCTTGAGTGCAACCATCCAGCCAATTGCTTACCCACTGAGTGGTCCATCCATTAGATCCACGTCTCTCCAGTTTAAAGGCAAGGATATCACGAGGAACAAATGCTTTGCACAAATCCAGGTCGATGATGTCAGTTGCTCTTCCCTTAACAATGAATGCCAAACCCCATTGTAGAAGGCCACTGGATTTGTTAGGCGGAATTTGCCCTTAGTGAAGCCATGTTATTTGTCACCAAACTTTGAAATATTTTACTTCAATCAGCTGTTTTACCATGAAAAAATCACCCCATTCTTTATTTATTTATTTATTGAGAAGTTGTGCAAAGGCAAATTTATTTTTGGGTCATTTGGCATTAAACCAAAGTAAAGCATCTGTAATGCTTATGCTCAGCAGTATCATCCAAAAAAAAAATGAGTTAATTGGGACAGTGTGGAAATGTCACCTTGAGTACAAGGGCTTACTTTGATCCTTTTCTATTGCAACTGGAAGGAAATTATTTCACAGTTTTGAAATAAATAAATAAATAAATTATGTCTGATCCAGTAAACCCTTTGCTTCCATTTTTTTTTCCAGTTACTCCCATGCTCACCTAAAACCCATGAGCAGCTGGTATTCCAAAGTGTACACATCCACAATCAGCTTCAGTTTAGCCTACTCTGACAGGGTGCCCAGTAGCTCTTGTTCACAATCTGTGTTTAGATGATCTAGATGATTGTCACCTTTGCAAACACATAAGGGACTACAGCTGTTACTTTAGAAACCCAAAGATGTGTTTTCAGAACCAACAGAGAAAACCAAAATCACTTACGTAGGCATAGTGCTTATATTTTAAGACCACTTCAGTGTGCTAAAGCCAACTGTGAAAGTAAACAGGCAACATAACATGAAATAAGATGCAGCTGACTGGAAGTCACCAGCTGACACTAATAACGATGCTATGAGTATCTTTTTTACCTGAAACTCTAGAAACAGTCTGTTGCTAGTTTTGGAGCAGTTGATTTACATAAACTGGTAAATATTACTAGTAGTAGAGGCTCGTAAGTGTCATATCTAACAGAAGCCTATAAGACCTCACACATATCAGATCACTCTTTCATGATACAGCAAAGCACTGCTCCAGTGAAATTTAAGTAACTAAGTTTGTATAGATTTTCATCCTATACACAGACATGCACGTCCCTATACACAGGGCATGTTTTTGTTTGTTTGTTTGTTTGTTTCTAATTGTTTTTTGTTTTCCCCCTTGAACTTAATGTTCCCTTCACCATTAGGATTAGCATCCCCAATTGTTCAGAAGTACTATATCACAGCAGAGCTCACTAGAAAAATATTTTACTAACAGGAAAAGGAAAGACTTAGTTTGCCATAGATATGCTTGATCCTTCTCTGCGATAGGATATCCTTGACATAGAATTTTACCCAAATGCTTTCATAGCTGTATTCTAGCCATGCATGCTGTCCTGCCTTTTCTGTAGATTTTAAAGATGGGCCAATTAATCCCTATTGCAAACAAAGTAATATTTATACATTTGTGCTTGCCTACTGGAAATGAACTATTACAAGAAAACTTTTGCTGCTAGGTCTTTTTAGCTCTTTTTATCAAAATCATAACTGGAGTTCATTAGTACAAATTTAAGCATCAAAGCTATCTAAAAAAAAAAAAAAAGTAACTGTAAATATACTTTTTCGGTTCTCATTAAAAAAAAAAAGCATTGGGTTTAAACATTGTCTTAAAGAGAATATTCATGAATATTCATAAAATAATAATGATAATATTAATGATATTGAAATTCTTTTTCTATTCATATTGGTTAGATTATGCAAAAAAATATTTAAAAATGTTTGACTGTTATTAATTTTTTATTACCACAATCAAAGAATCTATGAGAGAGTTTGACTATTGTGTTATATGCTACAAAGAAGTTAGGAAGGTCTCAACCTAACAAACTAAGATGTGGTTTCTTATTTCTGTCATACAAAATATAGGGAGAAATTACACACAGATCGATTATATAAATTCCTTACATGAAATGAAATCCATAAATGACAAACTTGCCACTGAAAAAAAAGGAGCTGAATATAAAATATTAATAATAATAATAATACACAAAACACTCTTGCCAAAGTTGAGAATTCCCAAATTAATCTAAATATTGATTATATTTTTTTTATTTTTTAGGATTACATTTTGGTTAACTTAAAATAGAACAGTAAAATATACTCTGTAGAGACATACAGTTTCAGTAATATGAGACAGATTACATTAGTCTTTGCTGTTTCATCTATTAGAAGTCACTATGAATGGCAGATAGAGGCTTTGCTTAATGATGTCTAGGTAAGTCTCGCTTAGAGGAAGGATTATTACTTATTATTAGCAGTAATTGAAGTTGACTTTAGTAACTGCCAACATCACTGTTCCTTGATGTTTTTCTATTAAATAACATTTGCAATTTGATCAGTTTGAGCTGAAAATAAGGTAATTGGAACACAGAACTTCGAGTATATTTCATATTCCATTAGCATCCACCCAAATGTAAAATCAGAAATTGTTTTAAAAAACTATTCAATATTGTCCTGGTTTCAGTTAAGACATTTTTCATCAACAACATTCATTTTGCAGCTAAATGACTTTAAATTTCAATTGATAAATATACTGAACATTATATTATGTGATACTTTAGCAAAGTTAGAAAATTCAACTCTGTAAGAGGCAGGAAAATATTTCTGTACTTAAAACTAGAGTGGCTTACTATACTAATTGGGGGGGGGGGCACAAATTTAAAAATTCACATAATAAAATTGAAATCATAGGAAAAAATAGTGGCTGTAGCATCTGTAAATTGAAGTGTTAGGATACACTACTAAATCAATACAAATTTAAACTGTTCCATGGAAAATATCCCTACTTAAAAAATATTTTCCTTATGACTCTCAGGACAAACCCTGTCCTTCTATTCCTTCAGCAAAGTTGAATTAAACTGTCTTTTAGGTAAAAACAGAGACTTTTACAAACCAGGGGAAAAAGATAAAGCCACTTTACTGTTTTTTACAGAAATTATTGAGGGTCTTGCACTTACAATAGCTAAGGCCAGTGGTTTTGCACAACCACCAGTCCTCTTAAAATGTTCCAGCCTCTCCTCCAATGTTTTACCACCTGTTACAGAAAGCTAATCAAAACACAGAGAGCACAGAACCTCATATCTGCCAAGGGCTTCAGGTAATAATTACATCAGACCTCAGACCTAGAAGAAAGCAGGTTAAAAATAATAATAATAATAAAATCTTAGATTGTTTTCAGGCTGAATGCAGGAAAAAATAAAAAATAAAAAAAAATAAAAATAAAAATAAATCTAATCTACTCTGGCACAGACAAAGACATGGAAGAGTAACATCATTGTACTTTATTTCCATCTGTATTTGAAAATGTAAGTGTTACAAGGGAGCACAGGTAAAAGATGCTTGGTACACTGGTTTATATTGCATATTCCTAACCTTAAGACTTTTAAAGGACATTTTTAAAAATGGGAAAACTTTTGTTCCTGAGTGAAAGTGAAGGGAATATAACACTGTGAAATGGAATATTTCATGAGAAAAAATACAGACCATAATTTGTTTTTAGCTCAGTTGTTGAAATAATAATAATAATAGTAATAATAATAATGACAACAGTAATAATAATGAATTGTTGTTGTCATTATTATTATACAGAAGTATAAAGCCTTACTTTGCCTATTTCACATTAGCAGATCCTTCATACCTAAAGGTACAAATTCACAGCGGAGGTGGCTTCCTGACAATTTTTATCCCTAGCACAGAAGCCTTGTTATTTTGTAAGACATCTTCTTACTTCTCCCAAACAACCCATCAATCAGCTACTGATATCTAGTGCATTTCCCGATCTTTAACTAAGTTTCAGTTAGAACCGGATGAAGTAAGTTTTAGCCAGCCATTTTACTATGTTCATCAAAATACTTCTGATTTACTTTCTATAGAGCAGGAATTATTATTCCTTTTATTCAGTTAACAAAGAAAATTAAAAGTCCTCATCAAATTAATATATTATTGTTTCTTAAAACCTATTATTACACAAAGCTGTTGTTATTTCATTTTAGGTGTTACTTCAAATTTCTGGTGTTTTCATTGATAGATATTTGATGTAGGGGTTTTGCCTGAGTAAAGTCTGAAGAGCTGGGTGCTTTGACATTAGATTTGAGCTACACACTCTACTTGGCATATTCTATAAGACTCCAGATAATATCATTTTAACTTGCAAGTGTTTAGAACAATTCCTTATTTAGAATAGCAGGGATGTTGTCCAGTTGTGATTAACATCTTCCTTGCTCAGATGCCTTAATGGAGTCAGAATATTGTTCAGTGTCATCTTGCCCTCTTACACTGATGTTTATTACATTGGATGATTCTCCTTTTCCTAAGTAGTTGCTGTTATTGCTAATTTAATCTTAAATTAATTTCCATTGCTTCTCTGTTAATCTTTTTGCTCAGTATTTCAGGTAACAGAGCAGGGGTTTTGTTTGTTTGTTTGTTTTTGTTTGTTTTGTTTTGTTTTTTAATGTCCTTTTTTTTTTTTGAACATGGAAACCTTTTCTAGACTAAATCCTAGTCCTTTTTCCCAGGACTACAGCTGAATAATCAACTGAATGTCACAAAAGCACTTTGATGACCAGAAGACGACTGAAGGACAGAGATGCATACCATGGAGCACTCTGCCAAAGTAGTGACACAGCATCCTTAGAGAGAAGAGTCTATATACATAAAAGGTATGAGGTATTGACTCACAGACATGAGCAGACATTGGTATGTATGTGGAATTGCTTTTAGGGGAGAAGAACAGCACCATGAAGGAACTCTGCTGCAGTTTTTTAGACTAAGGAAAAGAATCCTAGTATATATTTCGTCATTTGGACTTTAAGAAGGGAACCGGTTTTCATTCTTCTGTTCTTCCTTACTTTTTGATTTCAGTAAAACTACTAATGGCTTAAGAAGTCTAAAAATGTCTTTTTAGTATTTTACTTCCTTTGTTTAGAACTGATATTATTTAATAACTCAGTGAGGCAGCTAGATATTGTGCTGTTATTAAAAGACACAATTATGATTATAAATGTCAAAAAGAAAGGCATGGAAATCAATTACAACCTAATAAAATGGATAGAAATATCAAAGTATAAAGCTCCATAAACCTCAGCACTTCTTCCTCCAATGCCTATTCGTCCTCAGCCAGCAACTGACCAATAGAAATCTCAAGTCTTTCAGAATAAAATGTAAGAGAAAGAACATAAAAGCCTTATTTTAGAGAGCTTTAGCTCTGCAATGTACGTTTACATTGAGCACAAATTTTGCATGGCATATGTAGATTTATGAAAATTTATTTTTATTTGGAGTGGTATATATAAAGGGACAAGTTCCCTGTTTATTCCTGTAATTATAATCCTTTTAACCATAGGGGAGTGTAGACTGCCATACTAAAGTTGAAGGTTAAGGGGGTAACTCCTTCAGCAGTTCTTTGCTCTTTGGCAGGCTGGCACTTGGGCTTCAATGTTTCAGAGCCCAGGAACAGCTATAATCTGTGTTTCACTCCACACCTAACTTTTCTACAGAGCTAGCAGAATGAAAACCCACTGCGTGCCAGTCTGGCCGTGATGGCCTGTGGGCTGTCCCTGGCTCCTGTCCCTTCACCCAGTTCCTCTCTCATCACCCAGGCACCATGGTGCTGCACACTGACCCCTCACACACTTCACAGAATCACAGAATTGTTAAGGCTGGGAAAGACCTTCAAGATCATCTGGTACAACCATCACCCTACTACCATTATCACACACTAAACCATGTCCCTAAGCACCACATCCAACCTTTCCTTGAACATCCCCAGGGACGGTGATGGCACCACCTCCCTGGGCAACCCGTTCCGATGCCAGACTACTCTTTCTGAAAAGAAATGTCTCCTAATTTCTGACTTAAACCTCCCCTGGTGAAACTTGAGGCCATTCCCTCTAGTCCTATCACTAGTTACCTGCAAGAAGAGGCCGACCCCCAGCTCTCCACACCTTCCTTTCAGGTAGCTGTAGACTGCTTTCTGTGGCTCCAAGCCTCTGACACTGGAGGAGCAGCCTGGCAGTAGTTCTCCCGGTCTCCCCATTAAAGGCTGCATTCCCTGGTGACGTCTCAGCACAGGTGATAAAATTCAGTAGTTGTCACAAAAAAAACTAGTAACAGTTCTTTCAAAAAAAATGTACTGGGCAGTCACACAATGGTCTGCATTGCTTAATGCATACGGCAATAAAACCACCTGACCTCTAGTTCTGGAGATTCCTGTCTCAGAAATTACTGTCTGAAATGTTTATTGTCTTAGATAACGTCAAGCTTCCTGGCTTTTCTGTAGTGGACAAAAAGACATTCTCTTTACCCTCAGCTTCTTTCTACTCTTGTATCTATTGCTCCACTTCCCATCTCTCTTAGAAATGGAGTTTTAAGGCATTACTTTCTTTTGTTTTTATGATCTAAACCAAAAAAATAATCCTGTTAAGCTGGGTGGCAAAAGGCAAGTAGATATTTCTTCCGGCCACACATTGTTCACTCCACAGTTCACATACTTCCTCTTTTACTTTCAGACCCCAATGCAAGATTCACAATAGCGATAAAGAATCTCTTGGTATCATGGAGAGTACTGAAGTCTGCTGTGTGGAAAAGTTACTTGTTCAAATAAATCATTTTTGCAAACTCTTTCAAATTTGATTTTAGTGTGCATGGAAGACAATGAAACCTCCAGGCAAATAAAAGAATGTAAAACTCATTTCTTTTAGAGTGGGACAAAATGGAGAAGAAATAGAACTAAGAAAAAGGAGAAATATTATCGTCTAGCTGTATGCATTTTTACAAAAATTGGCCAGATAGCACAATTTTCCAACAAGATTTCTTTGTGAATTCAGTTACCTCTGCAAATGTTTAAGTATTAATGTCATGTGCTTTAAAATAAATAAATATATATATATATATATTTTTCACTACTGTGGACCTGGGCACATACTGGGAGGAATAAGAGCATTTTAAAATCAGAACTGTCCATAAGAAAATGCACTGGACATTATTTAATCCTAACTTTTTTTTATTTCTCTGAGTCTTCTTCCAAATGAAAGATAAAAGAATATTTCATGTTGTGAAAATTTGCTAATACACACACTATTTTTAATGCTTAATACATTTATTCATGCAGTATGTATTTTACTCTCTAGCTTTTTCCTTTTCCCTCTTATCTCCCCTAACTCACCTAAAATAGAAATGGTGGAAACAATTCAATTCTTAATCTAAGTGACATTTAAATGAATAGAGATACATTATGTACATTATGTGCCTGAAACTATGAATTTGCTGCTCTTTGTATCTGCCTTTCTTGTCTTTTACAATTTTGCTGTAGATTTATGATTAAATTTTATTTAGTCCCCCTATTCAATAATTTGAGTAGTCATAAAAAATGTACATATGTTAAGTGTGAAGTATAACGCAAGACAAAACTGGATACTTGTTTTCATAACTAAGTTTATGCGTTTGATTGTGTAATTTTAGCACATACTAAATAAAAGTTTCTTATACCTTTCTCAGGGTCCTGCAGTTCATGTGGTCTTCCCTGTACAGAGGTATTTAGTTTACATATTTCAATGTAGCATTGAGTTATTAGCCTATGCAGACATAGGCTGGTGTGCAAGATAAAACTCATTTCTTTACACAGGGCATTCTTTAGAAAGAAGCAGACTATTATTCCTATAAAATAAACTCTCTCAGAATAAGGAAAACATTTCAACTTGATATTAGGACTTATCATCCAACCAAAATAATTTTGTCATGCAACAAAGGCATATGAGTTTAGATATACTCCTTAGAGCATCCAAGATTTTTTTCATCAATGTCTATAAAGCATTCATCTATATGATAATTCAAATGTAAACTGCAAAGGTAGAATTGACTCCCAATGTACCTTTTAGTATTTCTGGGTCAGGTGAAAACAAGATTCACAGCAAAATAAGACATGAAAGAAGAAACCAGGGTCACTATTTCTAATAATTTTGTAGGGGAGATAAAAACAAACCTGCAGAACTCTGTAAGTTGGGTATTCACACGAACTCTGACATCTGACCAAAATTTCAGGCTTAATTTAGAAAAAGGACTGGTATGAAGCATAAATAGTTCACCTAAAAGAGATGAATATCAGATACGAATATCACAATGAATCTAAAAGGAAAATGATAAATAAAACAAAATGGCCACTATGGAGAGGAGGAAGACAGAAGAATTCTGATGCATATGCTAGCTCATTAGCTTCATTATCAGATGAGAAAGGCTAAGTGTAAAGGTAACAGCTGATAGACACTAGTAACTATCCTGATTTGGTAGGAAATTGAAAGAACTCTAAAACCCCCCTATTAAGTGTTCAGATCAAAGTACCACTATCAGCATAGAAAGATAAAACTACTCATATGCTGAAATTTCTAGTCCCCTCATTTTTAATACCTGATGATGAGGACATGTGACAGCAATACCACTCCCACTCCTAGACTAGATATAACCTCACCTGCACAAAGAAACTGTCATTCAGTGACCCCAATTTTGGTAGTTAATGTTTAAAAGCAGTTCTAGTAAGCTTGGGTGAAAATAAATAAATAAATAAATAAAAAAGATTTATGAAATTCTTATTGTTCTTATTTACTGCAAAATTAGTCTTGCTAAGGTCTTGTGAACCTTTTCAGTGAACTCTTCAGCTTTCAAAATGCACTTGGTCAAATTTATGAAGAAATCAAATTTTACATTTGGCGTAACTGAATACTTGCACTGTACTTCCATATATCAGATGAGATCATAGAATCATAGAATCGTAGAATCATAGAATCACAGAATGGTTTGGGTTGGAAGAGAACTTAAAGATCACCTACTTCCAATCCCCCTGCTTTGGTCAGGGACATCTCCCACTACACCACGTTGCTCAAAGCCCCATCCAGCCTGGCCTTGAACATTTCCAGGGATGGGGCATCCACAGCTTCTCTGGGCAACCTGTTCCAGTGCCTCACCACCATCTGAATGAAGAATTTCTTCCTAATGTCTAATCCAAGCCCACTCCCTTTTTAGTTTTAAACCATTACTCTTTATCCTGTCTCTACACCCCATGACAAAGAGTTCCTCTCCAGATTTCCTATAGGCCCCTTTTAGGCACTGGAAGGCTGCTTTAAGGTCTCCCCAGAGCCTTCTCTTCTCCAGGCTGAACAACTCCAACTCCCTCAGCCTGTCTTCATAGGAGAGACGCTCCAGCCCCTTGACCATCTTTGTGGCCTTCCTCCGGACTCACTGCAATAGGTCCAAGTCCTTCTTGTTCTAAGGGCCCCAGAACTGAATGTAGTGTTCCGGATGGGGTCTCTCAAGGGCAGAGCAGAGGAGAATCACTTCCCTTGACATGCTGGCCATTCTTCTTTTGATGCTGCCCAGGATACTGTTGGTTTTCTGGGCTGCAAGCACATGTTACTGGCTCATGTTGATCTTCTTATCAACCAGCACCCCCAGGTCCTTCTCCTCAGGGCTGCTCTCAATTCTTACTCTGCACAGCCTGTATTTGTTCTTGGGATTGTCCTGGCCTACATGCAGGACCTTGCACTTGGCCTTGTTGAACCTCATGAGGTTCACACAGGAATACTGCATTACTTATGAGAACAGAGCAACAGCATTCTCAGAAGTACTACAGACAGGGGTTCTTACCAAACTTTTTGTAAACAAAACTATGCACAATATTTTGGTCTTCATACTTACCTGAAACATTCTTGATGAAAAAGTTGTAACAGATTCTTTTGTGCCTTAAAGCTAATCAATCAGAATGATGCCTAACAGGTTAAACTGAAATAGGTTCCATAAGAAAATACACTTGCCCAGGCATTTTTCAAGGTACAAGGACAATTACAGTATAAAATCAAACAGGATTGGAAGAATCCATTTAACAGTGTTTTTTGAAAGGACACTTAGGAAAGAAAAACACAAGTTGCAATCTTGGAAGAAAGTATGGGTAAAAAAAAAAAAAAAAAAAAGAACTGCACTGAAGAGCTCTTAGTCCTCTACTATTTCTTTTTTGAGCAATTTAGTAACAAAGGTCAGAATAAGAATTTCAGATTACAGATCATCTAATGTATTTATAGGACACGCCTGGGATAGGCATAATCCTGTACATTTCTAAACAACAAAGCAATCATTGATGTTTTCACATTGATTCTGTTCTTGACTTCTTACCAGAACCTTTTCTATAATGGTGAGAAAGAGTGAAGAGCAAAAAGTGACTGAGTAATTTTTCTGAAAACTGGACTAGGCTATCAGGAGTGAACCAAGTGTCCAATGTTCATTAGGCATTTCACTCCTTAGCAGTTTGAATGTACTGTGTTTGTGTTAGGGGTTGAATGTTAGAATCATAGCTTCTGCATACAGCAAAACTTGGGAGAAAATAATTAAAATTCTTTGCCTACCATATAAATTGATGTGGCTTCTGTTTTGATTTTAACATATATGTCTCACAAATTCAACTAATAAAATCTGTCTCACAGAAGCTTTTCGTAAATACATTTTGTAGAAAGCTTCATTAGTTTACAGAATGAGAATAAATAGCACTCAAATGTCTTCGTAAACAAGCACACTGGGAAAATGCTGCTACAAGGGACAAAAATTTCATACTATCTTTTCTCTAGTGTTTAATAACTAACCTTAATTTATCTTTCCCCTACTGCCACTGTCATAAAATTAATCACTACACAATTGGTACAGATTATTCGTCTGCAACTCTGTCATAATAACATGGCTTATAAATGTTCCCTCTTTGATTCACTCAGGAACAATTCGTAGCAAATATCTTGATTTTTGGATCTTTGAATGTCAGTAATGATTATTTTTTCTCTTCAATATATCTGTCCCTCAAATGATGGCCAATTAATTCATCCTCCTAAATGTCTGAGGGAAATAAAGCTGTATTGTTGGCATTAGTTTCCTACGCAACTTTTCACTTATTTGTATTTCAAGAAAACCTTCAAACTACCGTAGCCCTTCATAGACTTCCAGAGTTTTTCCAGAGTCTATGGTTACTTTTCATTTGATCTCTAAGACTCTGGAGGTGGTACGGTTGGAAAAGAACTACCTACAATAAATAAATAAATAAATAAATAAATAAATAAATTACATTGGCTCTTCTGAGAGCTTCAGCCTTCTTGGGGCTCAACATTGTAGTTAGTTTCCCAAGACCACAGTCAAATCACAGCTGAAAGTAGAACGCAGGCCATCTCCAGTGCTAAAATCAAAAGTGATTGAAAGACCAAATTTCTCTTCCATGATAATTTCAAGTAGAGTCAATATATTTCTACTTCTGCCAAAAATAGGTAGAAATAGAGCTCTATGGAGTCATTAAACCCTGAACTTCTGGAAGACTTGAGGCCAGGGTATAAGCCAACTTTATCATTTCTAAGACCAATAAAAGCTAGCATGTATGGCTAGCAACTTTTATTGCAGAAATGCACTGATGAACCTACACCTGAAATGCTCAACAGGTCATGACAAGAAATGGATAACTTAACCTGTCCCAAAATGACAGTAATACTTATTTCTGTAGATCAGACACAGGGTGAAATGTATTATCCATACACAAGAAGGAAAAATATGATTTGATTTGGAAAAACACGTTGCTGTACTCACCACGGTTAAGTCCCTCCACAAAACAATTTCAATAAATGCAAGCATTTCCAACAGCTGAATGTAACGGGGAAATACATTACTTATATAAATATTATAGAATGCAGATGACACAATGTCAGATTCCTTTTCTGTACAACAGCATGATCTCCCTTGCCCCTTCTCTTTTCTGAAGTCTGGCACTTTGTGACAAATGTCTGCAGTGGAGACTGTAGGAGAAACAGGAACAGGAAAAACAAACAAACAAAAAACTGAAAAGCATTAAATGGAAGAGAGAATATTCACTGAATTACATTCTTTCTTCTCTTCCCTTTCTCTGTAAACTGAATGTTTTATACTTGAAAGCCAATGTATAATACAGAACATCAACTACTGTATCGTTTTGGTAAGGATTTTCTATTTTAGTAACTGTTCACTAATTCACAGCAGTGCAAATATAAGCCACAGATCTGTGTTGCACAAAAGTACCGCTACATTCTCAAAAAAAAATAAGATGAGAACCAAAATAGTAGTTCTCACTACTTGGGCATTCACTAGTCCTCCTTAAAAGGAAAACATTTTTATTATTCTCCTTCATACAGAACAACTGTGCCTGGGCAGCACAATTTTCTCTCCAAAATTAACTGGTTCACACTCTTAGCCAACCTATTGCTGTGGCCTTATGTAAAATGTCATCTGGTTCTCTCCAGCTGAATATTAGATAAAGCAGCTTGGTGCTGCATCTGTCTGGTAGTGAAAACAAACAGATGATGCAAGTGTTTAACTGACAATGCACTCAATTACAGTGAAATGGGAAATAAATGTTACCATTAAGAAACATCCTATGCAAGAACATTGACCTTGTAGAATTACACATGCAGGAGAAGAAGGTAGATTTTTGCCCATTTTTTTTTTTTTTCCCCCACAATTTTTACCTACAGTTATGCTCCAGCCCACGTACACAGGAAACATTATTTTACATGTAATGATGTACAATGATTAAAGTAGTTCACTTATCTGAACAATGATTCAACTGCTTTATTAAAGATGGTACAGGCTTTCAGTTAAATCTTTGTACTTTCTAAGCCATTTCCTTTCATAAATGTCAACATCAAACCTTACCTACACTTTTGACACACAATGTTTTCCTGTTTCAATGTTCATTTTTCATGTGGGATTGGAGACAAAGAAACATGAAGCAACAAACACACCTCTGGCTACTCCCAGAATTGACAGATATAATTGAGAATACCAGGTTATGTCTGAAATCTTGCACAGTAAGAGTAATCATATTTTCTGTTGAGTCCTAAAAATGCATATACATGCATTCATTTGTACTCTGAAGTTAAAGCACTCTTCATACAAAAAGAAATCTATATTTTTTAACACATATGGAGAAAGTTGCCCTTTTTTTCAGTTTTAATAAGGCACTATCAGATCTTAATGTCATTTATTGCAATTTTATACAGCCAAGCTTTCCATTGTCCTTGTTCATGTGACTCAATGTATGATTATGTAGGCAGTGCAAATAGGCAGGAAAGATTCCTTGACCTGGGGAAAAACAAAGAATAGAACAAAACAAAACAAAACAAAAAATTGAACCCCCACATATTTTTGTCTTCCATGACCATATACAAGCAAAGGTCTTAGTCACTGACAGGAATCCAACCCAAAAGAAAATTGTCTCACAAGTGTAACCGAAAAAAATGATCATATCAATTAGTTTGGAAATGAGAAGAGCGAACAGTCTCTGTATTTATAATACAAGTGAGAAATTCAATTTCAATTGTAAATTGATACAAGGCTTGACTATGTTCATCTACACAGCTAGGCTGCAGGTCCTATTCAGTTCTTTGGTCCAGAGCCACAAAGACATATCATGTCAAACTTCCACTGCCCTTTACATAAATTCTGAATAATGAACTTGCTTAGATAAATAATTCCGTAAGCATTACACAGAATCACAGAATGGTTGAGGTTGGAAGGGACATATGTTATTGTCTCCTTTGATCTGGGCCCAGTCTGTTATTTCAAAGAACAAGCAAAAGAAGCCCATGCAGGAAGGAGTCTTAGACTCTAAGAATGGAGTCTAAAACAAAATGGTTTTTCTGTTCAGTGAATTGATAGTGAAATAAATTGAACATACATAATGTCATGAGACCTAATGATATGCATTGATGAGTGCTGAGGAACTGGCTGATGTCATTTTCAGACCACCCTCAAATTTCTTTGAAAGGTCATGGCAGTTTAAGAAGGTTCCTGAGGACTTGAAGAAAACAAGTGTCACTCCATTTTCAAGTAAGCCAAAAATCACAGAATGCTATTGACAGGGATCTCTAGAGGTCATCTGGTCCAACTCTCCTGCACAAGCATGGCCACCTACAGCAGGCTGCCCAGGACCTTGTTCTTTTGGTTATCTACAAGGAGGGGGACCCTGTAACCTCTCCAGGCAACCTGTGCCAGCGCTCTGTAAACTTCACAGTAAATGTTTCTTGAGCCTCCTTTTCTCCAGGCTGAACAATCCCAGCTCCCTCAGCTGCTCCTTGTAAGATTTGTTTTCCAGACCCCTCACCAGCTTCATTGCCCTTCTCTGGACTCGCTTGAGCACCTCCATGTCCTTCTTGTAGTGTGGGGCCCAAAACTGAACACAGTACTCAAGGTGTGGCCTCACCAGAGCCGAGTACAGCGGGAAAATCACTTCCCTAGGCCTGCTGGCCACACTGTTTCTTATGCAAACCAGGATGCTGTTGGCCTTCTTGGCCACCTGAGCACACTGCTGGCTCATATTCAGCTGACTATCGACCAATACTCACAGGTCCTTCTCTGCCAGGCAGCTTTCTAACCACTCATCTCCCAGCCTGTAGCTCTGCTTGGGGTTGTTGTGCCCCAGGTGCCGGACCCGGCACTTGGCCTTGTCAAACCTCATACAGTTGGCCTCAACCCATCGGTCCAGCCTATCCAGATCTTCCTGCAGAGTCTTCCAGATCAACACACGCACCTAACTTGGTGTCGTCTGCAAACTTACTGAGTGTGCACTTGATCCCCTCATCCAGATCATCAATAAAGATATTAAAGAGAAGTGGCCCCAGTACTGAGTCCTGGGGAACTCCACTAGTGACCGGCCTCCAACTGGATGTAACTCCATTCAGCATGACTCTTGGGGCCCAGCTTTCCAGCCAGTGTTTAACCCATCGAAGCGTACACCAGGCCAAGCCAAGAGAAGCCAGTTTCTTCAGGAGAATGCTGTGGGAAACGGTGTCCAAAGCCTTACTGAAGTCAAGGTAGACCACATCCACAGCCTTTCCCTCATCCACTAAGCATGTCACTTTGACATAGAAGAACATGAGGTTCATCCAGCAGGACCTGCCTTTCATAAACCCATGCTGACTGGGCCTGATGGCCTGGTTGCCCTGTAAGTGCCATGTGATGACACTCAGGATAATCTCCTCCTTGAGCTTCCATGGCACTGAGGTCAAACTACCAGGCCTATAGTTCCCCTGGTCTACCTTCCAGCCCTTCTTGTAAATGGGCATCACATTTGCTAGCCACCAGTCGACTGGGACCTCCCCTGATAGTCAGGACTGCCGATAAATGATGGAAAGTGTCTTGGCAAGCTCCTCCACCAGTTCTCTCAGTACCCTTGGGTAGATCCCATCTGGCCCCATTGACTTGCATACATCCAAGTGCCATAGCAGGTCACCAACCATTTCCTCGTGGATTGTGAGGGCCCCATTCTGCTCCCCATCCCCTTCCACCAGCTCAGAGTACTGGATATGCAGAGAACAACTGGTTTTGCCGCTAAAGACTGAGGCAAAGAAGGCATTAAGCATCTCAGTCTTTTCCTCCTCTCTTGTAACTAAGTTTCCCCCCTCCTCCTGAGTGGCCCGCCCTCTTAAGTCCTCTTTATGGCCCTACATTGGACTCTCTCTGGTGTGCCCATGTCTCTCTTCTACAGGGGAACCCAAACTACACACAGTTCTGCAGGCACAACCTAGCCAGTGCTGAGGAAAAGGGAAGGATGACATCCCTCATCCTGATGGCAATACTTTGCCTAATGCAGCCCAGGATACCATTAGCAATCTTTGCTGCAAGGGCACATTGCTGGTCTTTGTTCAACTTGGTGTCCTTCAGGAGACCCAGGGCCTTTTCTGCCAAACTGCTTTCCAGCTGCGTGGCCTCCAGCATGTCTTTATGTCTGTGGCTCTTCCTCCAGGTACAGCCTTTGCATTCCCCCATGCTGATCCACTCTCAATAGAGGAAATGATCCCCATTCCCCCGTATGAGTGTGGATATTCACCACAATACAAGTAATGAAAACTAAGCAATGTTTGACACATTGTTCAGTCTTGAAAGAAATGGAGTTTTACCTCCAATAGCCTCATTCCTACCATCGTGTTGTTTGGTAACCAAAAAATCTGTTTTCTTCAGATAAGGCTACACAGAGAAAATTCTCTCCAACGTTAATTTACCTTATTATTCTGTAATATTAACAGATAATATGTAGAACAAAACAGAATGAATGAAGTCTCTCCTAAAGCTGTAATAATGAAGCAAACCAAAAAGAAATATTCATTGCTACATCTGCTAGATCTTAAAAGGTTTGGCATCCCAATAAATACAGTTAAGCAACTAGCATGAAATTCTGGGATGAAATTAATGAAAGCATTAACTCTGGGGAAAAAATAAAAATAAAATATTTCTGTAACCCTCACTTAAAAGCCATGCCACATATTTTCATTCTGCTTGTGTTTAAATGATTTGTCAGTTAGAGACAATGGCTTGTTTTAAAACTGGTAACTCACATGCACTGTCTTCATTTCAGTTCACAATCAAAAGACATTTGATAGAGAAATTAATTGCAATTTCTGAACCCAATATTTAGAAGAATGTATCTCTTGCCTAGAATACCTGACTTAATAAAGGAACACAGGAGGATGAATTTTGTCTAAGCCCATTTTAAAGGATACTATGAGCGGGATTATTATTATTATTATTATTATTATTATTATTATTAGTTTTGGTTTGTTCATTTGTTCATTTTATTGTTCTAATTTACAAATAAGTTTTTACACTTATTGTTCACAAAACAAAGAAAGTTCCCTTCATTACTCTTTTACTTCATTGCCGTTAGTACATGGAACACTGCTGGGAGAACACATTTTTTTTAATTATCACTGACAACATCTATTAATTTTTTATCCAAAAATTGTATATGACTTATTAAGAAGCCAAACAAAGAGTAGCTCACACCAAACAGCAGTTAGATATGTTGGAAAGACTGTACTTTTCTGTGCACAAAGCAAAACATTTTTTCTCCTTAATATTAAGATTCAAATTGTTGCCAGTGTCAGGAAATAAATAAAAAAATAAATAAAAATCTTACAAAGACATCATTCAGAAAAGATACAAAACTTGTGTTGCAGTGATATGAATAGAAGATTAGAAATAGAACTATGATTTTTAAGGCTTAAGAGCAGTATTGATTATATCTGAGCAAATAACAAGTATGTTGTCATATACAGAATAGGTGTAAAATTACTTGGAAATATTGACTGTTGAAATCACAGGTCTTCCTTCAAATGTTCATGCCATTATCAAGACAGGTCTAGAGAATACATGTACTACAGCACTGATGTGTTTAACAGATGAAGAAATAGCTTAAAGCGTACAGTGGATTGTATAGCAAACCTCCAAATCAGAAGACAGATACACAGTTTAGTAGAGCTAGTAAAACATGGAGCTAGAACAGTGATCAGAGAGAAGTCAGTTTTGAAAAAGTTAAACCAAACTCACATTCAACGAGAAAAAAGATCCTTAAGTCATAAGTATATTTAAGAATTATTTTTTGCAGATGGCTGCAGTAAGATGAAATCTGAAACTATGATATTGAAAATGAAGCATAAAAATTAGATTTTATTAGTTGTTTTTTTTTTTTTTTTTTTTACTAATTACAAATTTAAAAGGATGTAGCAATGTTGTCATTGAAATAACTTTGACAGTTATTGAAATTGTTTTTGTTCTGTCTGTAAATTTTGTCAAATACCAGAAGGCTCACAGAAGTGCCCTTTCTGTGAATATATTCTGTTGCAAAGCAAAAATGATGAAAGGGTTAATAGCATTTTGTTTCATTGCCTACCAAGGAGGAGATAAAAATGGAAATTTGCTAAATGCAATTCTTCCACTCTCTCTACAGAAACTATGTACTGTTTGTTGAGGACATCCAAGGGCAGATATGATTGCTTCATTGAAGCAGAGTTTTCTAGCTATAACCCTCAGCCAAAAAAAATTTCATTAAAGAATTTCTCACTTACTGTGCATCATTATTCCTGTCAATGCACTCCCAGGGAGGAAAGATGACAGTCATTCCGGGTGATATTGAGGCCAATGATTTCCTAAGTTGTTGATAAGACACTCTGAGGGTATGGCAGGCAATACAACAGAATTTCGTCATACTGCTTCTGCTGCACAAAAATGTCACACCAGGCATTACAATCCAAGAAAACCCTTTCTATCAGGCTAGTTTTATGGCCAATACCTTTCTTCCTTTTAACAGTTTGCTGGTAAAATATTGAAAAAATGCATACATCTACCCTGGAGTCTCCTAACAAAAACTCTAAGAAGGTCAATAACATTTTCATAAGCATGTCAAGAGAAGAATGGAGATTATAACACTAGATACAGAAAAAAAAAAAAAAAAAAAAAAAA